>OY754310.1:33085614-34285614 GCA_963573325.1 Astragalus glycyphyllos | reverse complement strand
GGGCTAAGAGAGGAAAAATGTGTTGAACCAAGGTCAAACACTCTTTGTTTTGTATGATAACAAATTACAATCTGTTTACTTATGATTACAGTTGAACCAAAGCACAGGGCATGATTACTTAAAGTGTAGCAGCGCGACATGATATCTTAAAGAGTAGCAGCGCGACATGATATCTTGTAAGACGCCTCAGAGAAGAAGCTGCTCAAGCATTCAAGACTTATGTGTTATATTACTTTGCATAGGATGCGTGTAAGATCCCATCACTTCTGCTTTATAACTTTTGTAGTTGAGAGATGAACTTTTAAAATTGAATTGTCTTGGAAAAATATTTTATATAAAACCATGTTTAATTAGGTTAGGCACAAAGTGTTTTTAAAGAAATAGTTTGAGTCTTGAATTGTTGTTTTTTTAAAAGAAAATAGATTCATGAGTTAGCGTTTTAAAAAGTATTTGTTTTTGAAGTAAAGAATCGATTCTTGATTTGGTACAATAAGCTAGAAATCGATTTCCTCTTGTTTCTAAAGCCAAAAATCGATTTCCCCCTTGCTTTTTAAAGCAATGAATCGATTTCCCTCTTGCCTTTAAAGTCATAAATCGATTTCACACTTGGTTGTTTTTAAAAGAACTTATTTTGGAAAGAAAACAATCGATTGATGACTTTGTGTTTTTAAAAGTGAAAAATCGATTCATGGCTTGATTAGTAAAGCCCAAAATCGATTTCCCTCTTGCCTTGGAAGCAAGAAATCGATTTGCCACTTCTCAATTGGTTTTGAAAGAGTTTGTTTTGGAAAGAAAACAATCGATTGATGGCTTGTTATTACAAAGAACACAATCGATTATTGACTTGGTTTATAAAGAAAAGAATTGATTCTTGACTCCACTCATTAAGCAAAGAATCGATTATTTTCTTCTCTTAGGAAGCAAGGAATCGATTGTTGGCTTCCTTTAGGAAGCAAGCAATCGATTGTTAGCTTGCTTTTTGAAAAAAGCAATCGATTTATTACTTGTTTTTTAAAGAAGAAAATCGATTTCTCTCCTATTTCTTTTAAGCAATCAATCGATTCTTCACTTATCACAATTGTGTTGAAAAGTGCTTCAACGGTCATATTTTTACAATCCCTATAAATAGGATTGGGTTTTCACGATTGTACAGAACAACACACACAAATTAAAAAGAAAAGAACGTAAACACTCACCGTCACATTCTTTCTTCACGTTCTTCATCTAGGGTTTCAAATCGCTCATCTCTCTCAACTACATCGTGTTATATTGCTTGAGTGATTGGATCCTATTTTTAATTTGTAATCGTTAATACTTGGTTGTTGTGAAATCCTGGGAAGTTTTCTTGGGTAATTCAATCAGGGAGATTGAATTGTAGCGAAATCCTTAGCGGGGAGCTTGGGTTCTCAATTTGGGGAAAATTGAGATTGGCGTGGTAGCTATAGCGAAGTTGCTTACTTGTAAGACGTTGAAGAAGTATCTTCTCATATAGTGGTTATTATCAAGTCCGAAGGTTGCAAAGCCGGAGGCCGAGAACGTAGGGCTTTTATCCCGAACCTCGTAAAAAATCACGGTGTACTCCCATCCCTTATCTTTACTTTGCGTTTTCTTTTATAATTGTTAACTGTCGTCGCACTTGATATTATCACGCGCAGATTTGATTATCGTTATAATTATCTTTGCTTTTGATATTACTGTACTTAGCTTTCAATATCACTGTAACTGTTCCTGTCATTGTTATAGCTTGATTAGGTATTGCATATAGTTTAAATCATCTTTTCCACATTCGATTTAAACTTGCATCGTTAACTTTTCGAAAATCCAAAAAGATTTCATTTGTAGCATATAACCTTATTCACCCCCCCCCCCCCCCCCCCCCCCCCCCCCTCTAAAGTTATCATATAGTCCAACAAAAGGGAATTATGGTGTGAAGGCAAGCCACTCGACAAGGGCAGAAAAGGTTTTTGGCAGAAAGAGTGAAACCAAAAGGAGGTCCTCGGGGCGCACTAAATGACAAAAACCCCCCGAGGGAGGGCTACGCCCGAGGGCCAATGAGCCAAACCGAGGCAACGTAACTGCCCCAGCCTATAGAGTGCCAAGGCCTAGGTGGCTCAAACGCCTGAATCATTGCCTAAAATGGGCCAGGGCATTTAAGCCACCATACGGCCGAGGCAAGGCAGGCGTTGCTTGGAAGGCAAGACACGGCACGAAGATAGAACATGGGAACGGTTGAAGTTCAAGCGGAAAAGCGAGGCCGAAAAACACTGAGCAACAATTCACTAGTGCAGAAAAAGGATTTGAAGTCGGGCAAATTGGACATTTAAAGTCGAGCTCGAGCCCGACTTATATTCAAGGGACTTTGTATGTCAGACGATTTAAAGTCAGGCTCTTGCCCGACTTCAAAAGTTGGTTTTTAAGGCGGGCTTTCAGCCGCCTGACTTCAATAACTAGTGTATGTTCCGGACCAACCTTAGTGAATACCTTTTAAAGTCGAGCGTTGGTCCGACTTTAATGGTATTTTTAAGTTGTACTTTTAGTCGTCTGACTTTGGAAGTTTTAAATATTAAAGTCAGGCTTGTAGCCGCCCGACTTTAAAAGTCTTTCTGTTTTTTTTTTTTTTTTTTGGATTTTGGGTGATTCCCCTGCATATACTAATTTGACTCCACTAGTGGCATCAAATTCATTAAACCTAACATTAAACATTCTATATAAAAATTCAAAAATACTAAATTTTGCTCCAAAAGTATCATTAACAAAGTAAAAGTTACTTTAGCAATTCAACATTCATTTGCATATGATAGTTATCTCCAAGACAACATATCAAAGCAACAAAAAAACAAACACAACTACGCTTCTATTAAGCTCCAGTATACACAAACATGTAACATTAAAGGCAACTGAACACATAAATGAGATTTGATGCCACTGATTTTGACATTACTTAAGTTGTTTTCTTCGTTCTTCCTTTGAAGTTGGTTTACGCTACGCATACAACTTTATAAAGAACTCGGCCCAAACTTGTCTAACATGCTTCAACTCTTCAAGTGTGAACGAACAACTCGAATTAAACATCTACAAGAATAAAAGTTGAATAAGAATCATGTGGTTAACCTAATACATACATACAACATATCATCCTAAAAGTTGAAAAATTCAATTACCTTCCTCCAATTATTTGTAAGAGTTGCGGAGACAATGGTCATCATATTAATCATCACATAATGGCCACAAGTATTACCTTCCTCCAATTATTAGACAGCTGATACTTTACTTGGACAAGTATGGCGCTAGAAAACATGTTTTGTTCTGGTCATATAGCTTATTCTGCTAGCACTTACCCCACTAACCATGCTAGTGGGATCGTGGGTAGTTATTCCGCTTTGTTGAGGGCCTATGAAGCGATGAGAGCCGTTGATCTTAGATCAATCCAACGACAGGAAAATGTTGGCTAGCATAGTGGCCAATGAGGGCCTATGTATATATATAGCAATAGAGTGAAATGTAAAGGACACACATCAATCAATCAAACTCTACGTTTATTTCAATTTATCTACCTTTATCACATTTACTTTATTTTACTTTATGCATTAGCCGTAGTATAATCCAACACTCGCGTCCCATCTCACCTTGCCTGACCCTCTCTAGAGGAGTCAAGAAACCCATAGTTGAGGAGCAGAGTTCCCTTCTCGACGCAATTGCTTGAAGAAAAGAGGAATCAAAGACTGTCCAAACCTCTGGACGACACCACGGCTACGACCTAAGAGTTTGACGACAACAAAAAATTGGCACGCCTAGTGGGACAGGAAAAGGTAAGCCAACGCCTCCGTTTGATTCGCCTGGACTGGATTATAGTTGGCGTATGCACTTACGCTCCGGCAGAAACCTAAGTATGGAGTCATCATCGGCATCAAAAAAGGTAACTGCTCCAAAAATGAAGAACACTGAACCAGTAAGTGTTTCGGAGACAACTCCCCTTGCGGATAATGTTGAGTCTAGCGACGGTTCCCCGCAACACTACGAGGAACCTGTGGTCATGACCACGTTGTTTATCCAGCAACAAATTGGCATGGGGATACATGACATCATGTATCAATTGTCTCACCAATTGGCTGACATAGTTAAACCTATGGTGCACAATGAAGTGCAACAGGCCAAGGAAGTGGAGCAAAGGCGTGCTGCGCAAGCCAGTAGCACCATGAACTACGTTGTCTCCGACCAATCACAGGGAGGAAAACCTTCTTTTCTAGGAGAACCGCATTAGTCCCCGCCATACACCTTTCTTGTTGGACCTCAGCATGCATCCTCTTATAACCCTATGAGAGGCATGCATAAGTGTCCACCAAGTGTGAGCATGACTGGGACTCAACAAGTGATAACTCTTATTTATAAGAGTTATTTATGCTTTCTTACCTTAAACTAATTTGAGTTCTAAAGTAATATTGTATTTAATTAGTTAAAATATGTTGCTTAGTGTAAAAGAAGATTTAATTCTGGTTTGGAGTCATTTGGCACTTTGGTGCCCCATTTTGATCTTTTATGTGTGTATTTCATTGCTGCAGCATCAGGTGCCGCAACATTGCGTTCCTGCGGCAGATGAGAGAGAAAATACTGAGGCGAGCTGTCAGAAAAGGAAGGACACGCCCTATTGCTGGTACCAGGCTGTCATGCACAGAATATTCCCTTTTTGTAGGCACATTGTACTCCTAGGCCCACATTGTACACCTTGGCACACAGAAAGACAAATGAAGCCTCCAAAGGATATTTCTTGGATCACTAAACCCTAGTACTATTTAAGGAGGCTCATCTTCCTCATTTGGGAGGCTGGTTCAGAAAGGAGGCAAGGTTTAGACATAGCCTTTCTCTCCATTTTCATTCCAAGCTCCATTTTCACAATAAAAAGTAGAAATTCAGATGTTGGGAGTGATGCTGCAGCAATACACGAGCTGACTTACTTGAAGATTTTCCTGGATTTGGGAGCTGATCTGAACCTCAATGCTACTGTTCTTGGAGCCAATCTTCAGTCTACCTCTTCTTAGTACATTTCTTCTTTGTATTTTTGCATTTATGGCTACAAAAATTATGTTTAAGTTGAATCTCTTGTGTTGTTTGCTCATCATGAGCTAAATACTCTTAGTTGGGATGCTTTGATCTATGTAATGAAGTCTTAGTGTGTTTAATGCATGTATTTGATGTTTAGCATTTTTATCCTTTGTGTGATACTATTTCCAAACTTATTTTAGACTTGATCACCTAAATATAAGTATCATTTATAGATTCAGACATGGTTTATAAATTGATCTCAAAGGATAATATGGATTGGGTTCATTAAAAGTGATTTTAATGTTCCTTGCTTAAACCCTAGACATAGGAGGGCAAAATCCATAAGGTGAATACTGCGGGTGCCCAAGCAGCCTAAGGTGTACTCCTTTAGGGTTTAGAGATAAACTCTTGCAAGGAAACCCTAGTGTGAAGTATTTGAGAAAATACATCTATTGCTGCAGCACCTAATGCTGCAGCATCAGATACAACATTAGACCATTATTATGAATTTGCATAGTGAAGGCATTCCCAACTTACTCTCGTTCTGGATTTCTACTAATCATTTATTTTACTTGCTGTTTGTTGATAAAATTGGGTTCTACAACTTGTTATTTTACCTTGCTTCTACTCACTAGCTTGCTTGCTAATTAAATATAGAAAAGAACTCAACAATCCTTGTGGGAACGATCTCTACTTACTCTTTATTACTTGTTGCGACTGTGTATACTTGCACATATTGTTTTCACACAACTTTTTGGCGCCGTTGCCGGGGATTGTGATAGTTAATTTCTGTTGTTTGGTTAGTAAGTTTAGTTAGTTTTGGGTGTGTTCAACTTTTGAGCAATTTTTTTTCTATTTTGTATTGTGTTTTGTGTTTGTAATGTGTTCTCTGTGTTGTTTTTAGTGTCACTATTTGTGTTTAGTGTTTTGTGAAATTAAAAAAATCCACTTTATGCCATGGACCATTGAAGTTTTTACTTTATGCAAGAATTGAGTGCTCAACAACAATATTTCAATTTTGATTCCCATGGTAGTGAACATGAAAGGGGCTGTTATGAGACAAATTCATCTTCTCAAGCTCAAACCGAAAGATTCCATGAGGATAACTCTAGTTTAAAAGAACTCTTAGCTCAATCCATTGAATCTATGAAGGTGGAGCGTGAAAACTTTGAAATGGGCTGTTATGAGACAAATTTCATGGCCATGAGAGCCCAAAATATGGATTGTGGCATGGAAAACTTTGTGTGTGAGCAAGATCCAGGTTGTCAAGCTCAAACCGAAGGGTTCCATGACACCATCTCCAACTTTCAAGAATTTGTAGCTCAATCACTTGAGGATATCAAAGTGGATATAGTGACAACTTTCAAGTATCATGTAAGAATATAGAGGCACACTTTAAGACAATTATGGAGCATCTAAAATAAGAGAGTTGTATTGAAGAAGTGATTGGTCTAAAAGAAGAGAGTTGTATCGAATATGTGGTTGAGCAAAAGGAAGAAATGAGTGTAGAGTGTGAACTTGAATGTGGTCATTTGGAAGTAGTGGAAGAAAAACAAAAAAATTGTGCAGTTGTAGAACAAGAAAATTTCAAAAATAGCGACAAGGAAGAAAAACCAAGGTTGAGGTATGAAAAGAGTCATGTGACAATTAAGATTCAGCCTTTGGTATTGGAAGAAAATAGTCCTCCGCAAAATGAGCTTCAATTTTTTCAAGAAAAGGGGAATTCCTATTCAAAATGCTTATTGATTGGGGCATGGGAACACTTGCTTCTATATGCCAAATACATGGGATTTCTGACTAAAAAGAGAAAGAGGAAGGATGACATTTTCTTCTTGTCCTATTATCCACCCAAACTTGGGTTTTGAAGGCCAAGTCTAGCTAAAGACTATAAATTAAGTGCTACTGGGAGGCAACCCAGATTGTTAGGACTAATCGTGTTTTGTGTGTTTTTGTTTTTAGTTTTTCAGGTAGAAATAAGTGGTCTTGTGGTATATGCTGTCAATTATGCAAAATTTTGGTGTTGCAGCACCTGTTGCTGAAGTGTTAAGCACGTGGTTAAAAAGTCAAAATGGAGTTTCAAATGTCAATGTGACATATTTGGCAGTCACCTCTGTTAATTGGCAGTGTGTTTTCTCCTTATTATCATTTAAACCTTGTTATCAATATTTCCCTAATCACCACCCACTCAAAACCTTTCCACCACACCTTCACCTAAACCATCACCAACCAAAGAACCATCCGTCCACCCTAAACACCTTCTCCATCACAAAAGCCCACTTCCCACAGTTCTAACCCTTCATCCACCCCTACCCAAACCAATCCATTAATCGTTATCCCAACACCTTCCCTATCTCTAAAACAATCCACTCCACAAAAGTCCCTATCAACCAAAATCCTTAGCCCTCACCAAAGAAAAATCCATCCAAAACTCAACCCTCCACGGAGAAAACACCAAGGCCATTGGAAACTGAAATGCAGAGAGTAGATGCTGTCACAGGTAGTGCTACAACATCAGTGTCAGAAGGCAAAGCTGCAGCATCTGCTGCAAAACCAAAGAAAATTATAAGATCAAAATTGGTGGTCAAAAAGAGGCTAAGGGTAACTGATTCTATTGTGGAGGAACATGACTCTTCTTTACAAGATTATTAGGTCCCTCCTCGTCTCCATTGGCCAAATATTCCACGCATCAAGTTGTTTTGCAAAAGGTTAATGCTGCATCACCAGAGGGTTGCACCAAGGGCGATGTCAATGAACCTCATACCCCTTCAAAGGACAATTATTTTGATTTGGTGCAGTGAGCTTAAACTGAGATGTGGTAACACCTGATGCTGCAGCATCCATGCAGCTACTGAAAAGAGCATCAAGCTACAAGAGCCAGTTCAGAAACAAACCAGGGGTCCCCCTAATTAACCTTTTCACTTTTGTTATCTAGTTGTTTATGTTCTGTTAGTTGTTTTTAGTAGTTGTTTTCTATTTAGTTTTGTTTCAATAGTCCTGCTGAATGCTGTAGCATTTGTAATAGCATCTAGCAGCTGTTTAGGATTTAAGATATGTTTTGTGTTAAGTGTCTAATTTC
Organism: Astragalus glycyphyllos; assembly: GCA_963573325.1. Classification (NCBI taxonomy): domain Eukaryota; kingdom Viridiplantae; phylum Streptophyta; class Magnoliopsida; order Fabales; family Fabaceae; genus Astragalus; species Astragalus glycyphyllos. Next base: position 34,277,498 of record OY754310.1, on the reverse strand, counting down.
TGTTGTGTCTAAGGCCTCTCCCATTAGTAATTGCATGAGCAGTTAAGTGTCTAATTTCTGTGTTAAGTGTCTAACTTCTATTTTGTGTTAAGTGTCTAATTCCTGTTGGGACACTGCTGAGTCTTAAGTAGGGGGGAGGACCTATGTCTCTTGTACTTTGATAAGCTGTTAGCTAGTCAGTTGAATAAATTTGAATTTTAGATGTCTAGTTGAGCAAAAACTTAGTGATGAAATGGTAAGGAAAGAGTGATTAGTGCCCTGTTAGTTAAGTGAACTAAACTGCTCTTGCTCCCACACTTTAACATGAACTCAGGTAGGAACTTAGTGAGTTAAAGATGATCTGAAACTAAGGTAGATGTGGTAGACCTAGGAAATTGCCAAATTTTTACTAAAAACTTAGGGTAGCATAAGAAACTAAGTTTGGGGGTTCTTTGAGATATACTAAGCCAAAGCATGAAGGAATGGAATTAGGTCATGTGCACATAGTCTTAAGAATATGAATGAAATTTGAATGTAAGCTCCTATGTTATAAAGCACTAGAGTCTGTAATTAAGTATAATTTGCTGTATTTGCCCAATCATCAATGCAAAAAGAAAAAAAAACAAAAAAATGAGAAAACAAAAAAACAAAAAAAAAGTTTTAAAAAGCAAAAACGCTATCAAAAAGAAATTCAAGAATAAGGGCAATGCAACACAGTAGCCGTTAAGTGTCTGTACAAAGAGTCATTATTAGTGTGTAATGCTGCAGCACTGTTATGTCCATTTGTAATAAGTGCACTGACCTAGAGTTCTGGATTGCTACATCAAAGCCCTTTGTAATGCTTATACCCCCTTTTTGTGCTTGAATTATTTGTCTACCCTTCTTTTTGAAAAATCTTTTCGCATTCCCAAAATAAACTTCTCTAGTTTTAGCTAAGTGAAATTTTGAAGCTTGCTATGGTCTGAACTGAGATAAGTGTCACACACACACACTTTGAGTAGTAATAGTCTAGGGAACTTGCTAACCAGAAGGCTTGAAAGTTAATGCTCAACTTGATTATCTTTCCCATGCTATTTGTTTGAATCAACTGTCTAGTTGCTTGTTATTGATTTGTTTGTCTTTGTCAAGCATCATTGCATGAGGACAAGCAATGGTTTATTGCTTGAGGACAAGCAATTGTTTAAGTTTGGCGGTGTGATAACTCTTATTTATAAGAGTTATTTATGCTTTCTTAGCTTAAATTAATGTGAGTTCTAAAGTAATATTGTGTTTAACTAGTTAAAATATGTTGTTTAGTGTAAGAGAAGATTTAATTCTGGTTTGGAGTCATTTGGCACTTTGGTGCCCCATTTTGTGCTTTTATGTGTGTATTTCATTGCTGCAGCATCAGGTGCCGAAACATTCCGTTCCTGCGGCAGATGAGAGAGAAAATGCTGAGGCGGCTGTCAGAAAAGGACGGACACGCCCTATTGCTGGTACCAGGCTGTCATGCACAGAATATTCCCTTTTTGTGGGCACATTGTACTCCTAGGCACACATAAAGACAAATGGAGCCTCCAAAGGATATTTCTTGGATCACTAAACCCTAGTACTATTTAATGAGGCTCATCTTCCTCATTTGGCAGGCTGGCTCATTTTCCTCATTTCTCTCCATTTTCGTTCTGAGTTCCATTTTCACAATAAAAAGTATAAATTTTGATGGTGGGAGTGATGCTGTAGCAATACACGAGCTGACTTACTTGAAGATTTTCATGGATTTGGGAGCTGATCTGAACCTCCATGCTACTGTTCTTGGAGCCAATCTTCAGTCTACCTCTTCTTTGTACATTTCTTCTTTGTATTTTCGCATTTATGGCTATAAACATTATGTTTAAGTTGAATCTCTTGTGTTGTTTGCTCATCATGAGCTAAATACTCTTAGTTGGGATGCTTTGATCTATGTAATGAAGTCTTAGTGTGTTTAATGCATGTATTTGATGTTTAGCATTTTTATCCTTTGTGTGATACTATTTCCAAACTTATTTTAGACTTGATCACCTAAATATAAGTACCATTTATAGATTCAGACATGGTTTATAAATTGATCTTAAAGGATAATATGGATTGTGTTCATTAAAAGAGATTTTAATGTTCCTTGCTTAAACCCTAGACATAGGAGGGCAAAATCCATAAGGTGAATACTGCGGGTGCCCAAGCAGCCTAAGGCGTACTCCTTTAGGGTTTAGAAATAAACTCTTGCGAGGAAACCCTAGTGTGAAGTATTTGAGAAAATACATCGATTGCTGCAGCACCTAATGCCGCAGCATCAGATACAACATTAGACCATTACTCTCATTCCCTACTTACTCTCATTCTGGAATTCTACTAATCATGTATTTTACTTGCTGTTTGTTGATAAAATTGGGTTCTACAACTTGTTATTTTACCTTGCTTTTACTCACTAGCTTGCTTGCTAATTAAATATAGAAAAGAACTCAACAATCCTCGTGGGAACGATCTCTATTTACTCTTTATTACTTGTTGCGACAGTGTATACTTGCACATATTGTTTTCACACAATTGCAAGCGTACTCTCATCAGGTAAATCCTAACCCTATAATTCCTCAGCCTGGTACTTTTGCCACTGCCAACACGGGGGGGGGGGGGGGGGGGGGGGGGGGGGGGGAGTTTTTGGCGAATGTCACTAATACTGCTTCTCTTCAGCAGGGACAAGTGCAGTTGGCCAGGAGGCCGTCCGAGGCAGCAGGCTCGGTGGGTCTGCCGCAAGGATCATCCTATGGATGTTATACCGCGGCTAACTACCCAGCTTACGCAGGGGGGCAAGCGTTCGCCCCGGAATCAGGGAATGGCAGGAACGGAGGGTATTACCCGAGTCAGCAGCCATGGGTCCAGAACCCAGCTAGCTCGACAAACCTACCTCCTAGTCAGCCGTACCCCGGTGCACTCAGTACCTACCCAACGGGTTTCTATATACAGGCACAAATGAATGTCTCCCCGGTTGAGCAGCCATGGAATCAAATTCCACCTCTCCGAGGCGCGCAGGCATCTGTACCAGGAACTAGCCTTGTTAACCTGGCCCAAGTAGTGCCTGGGCAGCCATGGACAGACGCTCCACCTCAGGTACCACCGCAGCCAGGGGCACAGGGTCCCCCAGATACATTGTGGCGACCAACGCCTCCACATGGACCATCGCGGCCCCAACTCCTGGACCCTAATCTTATTGCTAACACCATCAAGAAGTTCTTTGGTGTTCAGTTGAAACCGCTAGACCGTCTAGTGTACAAGAAGCCTCACCCCGAGTGGGTGGACCGTTTGGTGCCTCTTCCCAGAGGATTCAAAACCCCTGATTTTGCCACGTTTTCCGGGGACGACGGCAAGTCTACTATGGAGCACATCGACCGATTCACAGCCCATTGTGGGGAAGGAAACCAGAACGAGTATCACAAGTTGCAGCTGTTCCCTTTGTCTTTGACAAGGACTGTCTTCTCGTGATATTCTTCTCTCCCACCTGATTCTATACAGACCTAGGTAGACATGGAAAGGTGCTTCCATGACAGATTCTACTGGCTGCAGCCTGAAGTTACCGCAGTCGATCTCATGAACTTATGGTAGAAGGTGGACGAGGCAGTTACCGTCTTCATTGAGAGATTCAGAAAGATGGCCGAAAAGTGCTCAATACCTTTCCCAGAATTCCAACTTACTTCGATGGCAATCTCTGGAATGCACCCTCAATCGAAGGAAAAGCTTGTGGGACAACCTTGTAGCGACCTCAGTGGCTTAGCTTCCAGGGCAGTTCAAGTGGAACAGTACGTCCAGGAGAGGGAGAGGAAGAGAGCCATTAGGGGCCAAGGGCCACAACTAGTATCAGTGGTGGATGCAGCCGAAGATTCAGACTATGATGAGTCAGCCGATTACACGACAAACATCTTAATGGTCGAGATAGTTAAGGGGAAGGCCTACCTCTGTCCAGCTCTTAAACCTGCCAAGGGTAAGGAGAAGGGCGAGGAAATGGTTGAATATTCCTTTGACATCTCTAAGGCTGACCAAATCTTTGACTACCTCCTCAAGGACAGCAGATCAAACACCTTTATGGCCATAAGATTCCCCCTCCTGAGGAAATACAGGGGAAGAAATATAGCAAGTGGCATAATTTCTTCAATCACGCCACTTCGAATTCACTACAAGAAAAACATGAATTTCCGGCGGATTTTTACCGACGGATTTATTCCGTCGGTACATTTTCGGCGGATGTTTGACATTTCCGGCGGATTTATTCCACCGGAAAATTACCGGCGGATTTTTGTAAAAAAAAATTTTTTTTTTTTTTTACGAAATCCGCCGGTAATTTCAAAAATCCGCCGGTAATTTTCCGGCGGTTTTTTGAAATTACTGGCGAACTTGAAAAAAAAAAAATTTTTTTTACGAAATCCGCCGGTAATTTTCCGGCGGATTTTGCAAAAAAAAAAATAATAATTTTTTTTTTCAAATCCGCCGGTAATTTAAAAAATCCGCCGGTAAAATTCGGAGGGAAAAAAGTCCGCCGTTAATTTCAAAAATCCGCCGAAAAAATTCGGAGGGAAAAAAATCCGCCGGTATTTTCAAAAAATCACCTATAAATAAAACTTTCTCCTACACTCCTCTCATTCTCTCATTTCACTCTTTATTTCCTTCTCTTTCTCTTATACATTTTCTCTATCTTATATTTCTTCTTCTTCTTCTTCTTCCTCACACTCTCCAATCTACATAAATTTCTCTATACATCTCTCATTTCTTCTTCATTCTTATTCATTCTCACTCATTCATTCTTTTTCTTTTTTCCCATTCTCTCCAATTTTAATACTTCTCATCTCTCCTTCATTCTTCATTCTCACTCCTTCATTCTTCATTCTCACTCCTTCATTCTTCTCACTTCATTCTTATTCTCACATATTCTCTTTCATTCCTTCCTACTTCTTCATTCTCACCCCAACCGGTACAAATACAAGGGGAAATTTGAAATATTGGCAAAATTTAGATACATTAACATTTAAATTTTAAAAAACGAAATTCTTATTTAAATTTTAAAATTTTAAAAAAAAAAATTTTTTTTTTTTAAAAATCCGCCGGTAGTGCCCAATTTCCGGCGGATTTTGGCCATTACCGGCGGATTTTGTCTGCCGGAAATTACCGAAATTCTTGCAGTGATTGTATTATCTTCCGCCAAGCCATTCAGGACGCCATTAGAAAGGGGAGATTCAAAATGGCCGACAAAGGGGCATCAGAGATGATTGTCGACACTGACCCTTTCCCCAGCATGAATGTCAATATGGTCTCCTTCACGGGGAGTGACTGCGGGAAAGGGAAGAAGAAGTATGTGTGGGTCCCGAAGGGAGATATTTCCACAGAAAGGGAGACATTCGTGTTCGACCGTTTGGGCTCACCGCCCCAGGATCCACTTTGGCCGAACGAATGGCCCTCATACAAGAAAAATTGCGAATAGCGGCACCGAGTCAGCCTCAGAGACCTTAGAAAAAACTTCCTAAGCCAGGGAGGCTTGTCCACGAGCTCAGGGAGTTGCATTTGTCCAAACTCAACCCCGAAATACAGATTCCCAAGACCAGGGACTTGAGGGAAAGACTCCAACCCGTCCCACATGGGGGCATGGTAGGCCCGCCGATGACTCCATCGAGCAAGCCACTCTGCCAACTCCAGACCGGGGAACTCGCTCCAAAGAAGAAAGAAGGGTGGCACAAGTCACCAAAACCCAAAGCTCACCTTCGGTAGACATCACAGTCCTTAATGACCGAGAGCTAAGAGCCACCAGGATAGTCAAACCTCCAGCGGGCGTACCGCAGGACCAGTGGATGACTCAAGCAGCCGTTGAGATTCCAGCCCCAAAAGCGGCCTCCAAATCTCGCTTGCATAAGAGGAGGTTACAGAGGGCTAGAGCTTTCAACAGGATGAAGGAAACTCTCTAGATGCTCACCTCCGCTAGAGATGGGAATACCCAGACTACCTCCGCAGCATCCGTTGCTATGGCGTTGGAACAGGCCTTCCCAAAACCAGCCGAGGACACAGCTCCAGAGCAGCTTCCCGAACCGGCCGTCCCCGAGCTACTTGTTGATCACAAGGGAGGAGACCAAGCAATGGTGGGCATGGTGGATGCACCCCATAGTCCACTCACAAAGGCGATGATAGAATGCCTTTACGGACCTCATAGTCCCGGGCGGTCCCAACCAGTCAGTGAGCCTCAAGGTGGGGGTGCGATGACAGAGCAAGAGTTGCAAGAAGATGACCTCCAAGGGGAAGAAGAGGAACACTCTTTCAGTCCCCGAGATTTCGAAGGGAATTCCATGACTGAGTCAATACTAGACGACTTGATGGACGAGGCCAATGGAGAATTCTACGCAGACATAGAAATGGTAGGCCTCCTTCCACCAGAGTTTTGGGGAACCAGGGATCAGCCAAGGGCCCTCGAAAGATATGTCTTCGCAGACATCACCAGAAACCTGAAGCCATTGTACATCAAAGCCCACCTCAATGGGAAGTTGTTCAATAGGGTCTTCATGGATGGTGGTGTTGTACTAAACATCATGCCACTATCGACTATGAAGAGGTTAGGGAAGAACGTCGAGGACCACATTCCTACTACCATGACCATGACCAGTTTTATGGGCCACCCCTCCCATCCAATGGGAGTGTTGGTGGCCGACGTAACAGTTGGGTCAAAGGTAACTCGATCGGCATTCTTCGTCATCGAAGGAAAACCCTCATACACGGTAATCCTGGGGAGAGATTGGATCCACACAAGTGAATGCATTCCCTCCACTCTGCACCAGAAACTCATGATATGGGTGGAAGACAAAGTGGAGATAGTAGAGGCCGATCCTAATCCTTTCCCAGCGGAGGTAAAGAGGTTTGAGGCTGTGTTCTACTCCCCCTACCTGCATCCTACTTCCATCCCGGGGGACTACGAAGAGGGCGGTATTGAGTCATGCGACTGGACCAAGAAGGGCTTTGAATTCAAAATGTTGGTCAACCCACGGTCTAACAATGAGAATAATGGTTAGTCTTCCTTCGGAGGTACAAAGCCTGCTAGACTGATAGAGTCCCCCTACATAGAGCCCATCCAGAGGAAGATATCTACCTTTGAAGCTCAAGACCCCCTGGTCGAGGTAAATTTGGGAACCGAGAGTTAACCAAGGATCAGATGGTAGCCTTGATACGGGACTACCATGACTGCTTTGCATGGGACTACCATGAGATGCCAGGCCTTGATAGAGCCTTGGTGGAGCATAGGTTACCCATTGTCGCGCCCGAAAAATCCGGTTTGGGACTTCTCGTTTTGCAACGTGAAAAATAGTAGAGCCGCCACCAATATTTATTTGGGAAAACATCGGAAAAACCCTTTTTTTGGAAAAGCGAGTGGTCTTTCCAAATCAGAGATGTAGGTTCGGGGGTTGGTTACACATGGGGAAGGTATTAGCATCCCATACGTCCTTTCTACTGAAAGGGAACCATTAACTCGATGTGTGGTTTGACAAAGGTTTGAGTTGAAAGCGATTTGTTCTACTTCTTTTCTTTTCTTTTCTTTTTTTTATTTGAAAAATCGTTTTATTGAAAACGGAAGACAGGAATATTTTTGTTATCTTTGAAAAGTGGAAACAAAACAAAGATTTTTTAAAAGGGTGCTTGACGGGACGGACCCGCTCCTACGTACCCTCACTGGGTTGAGGGATCAAAGCTACGTAGTTCTCGGCTTTTGCGTCTGAAAACGGCTTAAGAGTTTTTCGCAATTGGGTGAGCGTTTGTGAAGACCGAACAACAACGGTTAGAATGGCCTCACTACTAACTCTTTTTTGAAAATACAATCATCATTAACGATCTAAACGGCAACAGCGCGAGTGATCATCAATGACAATTTGTTTTATTTAATGGAGGAAGAAAATGTTTTCACAAAGCAAGGAGCGTTTGAAAATGAGTTTAGAAAATGGGTTTTGGAAAACAAGTAGAACATTATTCAATCAATTCCAAGTCCATAACCAAATGCAACCATGAGTGAACAAGATTCAAACATACTCACCAATCAAGCAATCATAAACATGTTGATTATTAACCAAGATTAAGCATGCCAATATAATCAAGAGATCCAATTATTAAGGATGCAAGACAAAGCTCTCAAGACAATTGTGTGTGTGTGTGAGAATTGCTACGGGACGGGCAACAATCTCAAAGGGGTGCATATACCTTAATGACTCTATGCTACAACCGGAAAAGTAGGCTTACGTCTTCATTAAGAATACATACTAGTGGAAGGAAGGGCACACAGTTAAATCAAGTCATTCAAATGGCATCAAGAACAAGTGAACACAATTGATCATAGGCATAGAGTATTCTAGGTTTAATGAATGAACATGTGAGCGATGATACATGATTAAGCAAGCATGTGAATGCATGAGCATACAAGAGAATGCATGAATAAGTATACAAGAGAATGCATGAGCATACAAGAATGCATGAGCATTTATTATGCATGGTATACAAGTATGAGTGAATGTGAGTGCAAGCATGCAAGGTGTCGCATAGATGATGCAAATAAGTGAAATGCAAAGTTTGAAAATGTTTTGAGTAAGAAGTGGTAAAAATGTTTTGGGGTTTTAAATGAGAAGTAGTAAAAGTTTAAAATGCAAATGATTGAAATGTTTTGGGATTTTTTTTTGCAAATTTACAAGTGGTAAAAAGTTTGAGTGAGAAGTTAATGAAATGGTAGAGTAAAAATGCATGAGGTAAATGGTAATTATTTAATGAGATGGTAAAGTAAAAAGGTAAAAGGGTAAAAACACAATTGCACAATTGCATTTATTCACACAAGATCAAAACAACACGTTTTCAAGCACAAAATATGCACAAAAGTGGCCTAAGGCCGAAGCAATGCTAAGCACAAATCACCATCAAATTTCATGCTAAAATTCACAATTAATACATGAAACAATTCACAAGACTAAACCCTAGATCATCATGCCATGTTCTAAGGTAAGCATCAAGCATATCATGTATTTTATTCTTCACAAAATCAAAGAAGTAAAAAGGCAACAAAAACCCTAGGTTTTGAAGCAACAACCCGAGGCACCCAACACCAAAATCATGCCAAAATTCAACTTAAAATCATGAAATGAACAAAATGAACACAAGAACCCTAAAATCCATGCTATGGCCGAAGCAAAATAGGTAGGAAAACAAGGTTTGATGGTTGATTTTTTGGAAGAATTTTGAAGAAAGAATATGGGTATGGTGGCTGGTTGCTTCGAAGGAATGAGAGAAAGAGAGGAGAGATTTGGGTGCTAGGGTAAAAAAAATGAGTGTCCTCCTCATGGTCTCTTATTTTGGGTTTTATATGAGGTGCAAAATTAAGGGTATATAGGACATTGTGCTTTTGCAAACCATTGAGATTTGAGCTAGAATTTGAATCAAAGGCCAAGATTGCAATGCACATGGATTAGGGACAAGGAGAAAACACAAATGAGTGAGGAATAGCTGGTCATACACAAAAATTATGAGTTTTTGTTGCACAAAAATTGTTGAGGGCACCTAGGTCATTCTACACAAAGTTGTAGCCTAAGATTTGATCTAGAATTTTAATCAATGGCTAGGAATACAACTCACATGGATCAAGGGCATGAGGAAACACAAAATGAGGTGAAAATGAGCTGAAAAATTCGGAGCAAATGAGGCCTTGGTGCCCAAGTTTTGCAAGCTTGTGAAGAAAAATAGTACATTTTGTCTTATTGGGGACACTTCCTTATTTTCACCATTTTTTATTATTCTTTTCTAGATAATTCCATAAAAATCATGCCACTTTGGGCCATATCCTAGGAATCAATGATTGGGCCCAAAATTCCATGATATCACCCTTCCCAAAATTGATTTGAGACCTCACCTTGATGGAAATTCCCATTTTGCCCTTTTGCTTAAAATTTGAATTTTATGCCAAAAATCATGCATGCATGCGCACAAAAATTCATAACCCAAATCATCTAGATCCAAATAAATTCCTCTGAGATTGAACAATGATTTTTGGTGAGAAATTGCTTAATTTTGGAAATGACCAAAATACCCCTTTTGCCCAAAAAACCCTAATTTTGCTCCAAAAGGCATTCCAATCCTAAAAATGATTTTAAAAGCGCTGAAATGACTTTTAGAACCCAAAAATGCATGCTCATAGTTCTTCACATCCTTCAGAATCATGCTTCACTTCATAATTTATTGCTTTTTGTGGAAAATTAAGGTTTTGTTCCAAGCCGGACAAAATTAGGGTATGACACCCATCAAGGAAGGTTGCAAGCCCCACAGGCAGCCACCGAGGAGGTTCAACCCACAACTAATGTCGTAGATCAAAGCCTAAGTGGAAAGACTCTTGAAGGCAGGGTTCATCAAAACTGCCAGGTACATAGAATGGCTGTCTAATATAGTCCCCGTGATCAAAAAGAATGGCCAGGTCAGAGTCTGTATTGATTATAGAAACCTGAACTTGGCCACTCCGAAAGATGAGTACGGTATGCCTGTGGACGATATGCTTGTCGATGCCGCGGCAAACAATGCCATCTTGACTTTTATGGATGGCTATTCTGGTTACAACAAGATTTATGTGGCTGAGGCTGACACCCATAAGACGACAGCCTTTAGGTGCCCAGGTGCCTTAGGTATCTATGAGTTGCTCGTGATGCTTTTTGGCCTCAAGAATGCTGGGGCGACGTACCAAAGGGCCATGAATGCCATCTTCCATCACCTTATTGGTAAAAACATGGAGGTGTACATTGACGATGTGGTGGTCAAATCCAAGAGCTTCGAAGCCCACCTGATGGATCTCGAACAAGCTCTAAAACGGATGAGACTCCACAATCTCAAGATGAATCCTACTAAATGTGCCTTTGGCGTGTCTGTAGGTAACTTATTGGGGTTTCTGGTACATAACCAGGGCATTAAAGTGGACAAAAACAAAGCTCAAGCTATCCTAGAGGCGAGACCTCCTAGAACAAAGAAAGAACTGCAAAGTTTGCTGGGCAAGATAAACTTCCTAAGGAGATTCATCTCCAACTCGGCAGGGAAGCTTAAAGCCTTCTCGCCGTTGCTACAAATGAAGAATGATGAGGAAATGACTTGGGGAGACAAACAACAGGAAGCCTTCGACCAAGTCAAGACTTCCTTGACCAACCCCCCTGTCCTGGTGCCTCCACAGCCTGGGAGACCTCCGAAGTTACACATTGCGGTCGAAGACCAAGCCATCGGCTTCTTGTTGGCTCAAGATGATGATAACGGCGCTGAGCATGCTATATATTATCTCTGTAGGATCCTCAATGATGCCGAGACTAGATACTCTCCTATCGAGAAACTTTGTTTGTCCTTGTTAAATGTTTGTACAAAACTTGAATACTATCTTTTACCTAAGGAAGTTTTGGTTGTATGTGATAACAATAATTTATGATGGTTATTACCTCTTATTTCAAGCTTAAATCATTGTTAATTCTCAAGCAATATTGTAATTATTGTTGTAATTATGGTAGTTTAGAGTTAGTCTAAGGTGCAAGCTTGAAGTTGTTATATTTGGGACTTTGGTGCCCAATTGTGTGTTTAATGTGTTTTCCTAATTGCTGCAGCACCTAATGTGGCAACAGTGCTAAATTGCGCAAGATGAGAGAGAATGCTAAAGGAAACACGGAAATCAAGGAAATGAAAGGTGTCAGTAATCACCAGGTGTAGGTGTGCGTGCCAGAAAGAGAATATTCGCTGATGACCAAAAAGTTTGGGTAAAAAGGACTTTTTGGCTCATTAAAGGACGTGTGGCACCTATCAAAATTAGGGTTGCCTAGGATCATGAGCCTCATCTATAAATAGGACCCTTCTTCCTCCATTAGGGTAAGCCCAAAAGGTTGGTATAGAGATAGCCACCATTTCGTGCACTCTCAAGCTCACTCAAAGATCAATTGCTGGAATAGTTATTGCTGCAGCAACACTGGAAGCTACAATTTCGTGGAGGAATCTGCATTGAAGAGCTGGGCTGTTCTCCATTGATCATCTTTGGAGCTATTTCCTTGGTTCAACAATTAGTAGTGTAACCTCTCTCCTTGAGATTGTAGTATGACTTTCATTTCTATGTTTAAGTTGTTTCCTTTGTTGTTTAAGCTCAACAAGAGCTAACTTCTTATAGTTGGGATGTTGAACTTAATGTAATGAATTTATTGTGTGATTAATGAAGTATGTTTAAGTGTTGAGCATTTTATCTTGTGTGTTATAATATTTCCATCTTAGATTAGGATTGGTCGTCTAATCTAAGTAGCATTTATGAATTCATAGATGGTTTGTAAATTTACCTCACAAGATAATATGGTTTGTGTGCATTAAAAGAGAGTTTGATGTTCCATGCTTAAACCCCAAGAGATAGGAGGGCATATGCCATAAGGTGAATACTGCGGGTGCCTAAGCAGCCTAGGGCGTAATCTTTTAGGGTCTAGAGATAAACTCTTGAGACGAAACCCTAGTGAGAAGTATTTGAGAAAATATATCCATTGCTACAGCACCTAATGCTGCAGCACTTAACATACCATTAAATGCATTTTAATGAAATTACTGAAAGTGAATGCATCTCACCTTGTTCCAATCATTTGATCTTTATTACCCTGATACCTTTTTATTATTGTGCATGTTACCCAATATTTGTGTCTTTACTTTATTTTTACCATCACTAATTTGTTGATTAAATTAAGCATTGTTTACGTACTAATCCTCGTGGGAACGAACTTTACTTATTCTATATTACTTGTTGACAGTGTACACTTGCACTATCATATTTAAACGCAACAAGTTTTAGGCGCCGTTGTCGGGGATTAAATAGCTTAAAACACAGTTTATGCACAGGCGCAGCATATGCACGGGCGCAGTTCACTAGATTTTCAACTTCATCCTGAAATAGAAAGATTGTTTAGGGCTTTGAGAAGGGATCAAGATCACTCAGGACTTATTTCATAAGGTAGAGCTGTCAATATGGCTACACCACCACCTTCTAATCATGGGGGAACACCACATCCTAGTAACCAAGGTTCTGACAGACATACCATACTTGCCACTAAACACCGTGAGCAACCTGAACATGTGCGACAAGTTTTGAATGAAACAGTCGTAGGCATGGCTAAGGACAGGGACAGACCTATGAGGGATTATGCAATTTTTGACCCTCATACTATGCAAACTAGCATAGTAAGGCCTGAACTTGCCACAACTCATTCTGAATTTAAGCCTATGATGTTTCAAATGCTTCAAACAATTGGGCAATTTGGTGGAGCACCTACTGAGGACCCACATTTGCATTTAAAACAATTTGTAGAAGTTTGTAGTAATTTCATTCTTCCTGGTGTAAGTGATGATGCTTTTAAACTTAAACTTTTCCCTTATTCCTTGAAGGATAGAGCTAAGGTTTGGTTAAATTCCTTGGAACCTAACTCTATCACTACTTGGAATTAGATGGCTGAAAAATTTATGACAAAATACTTTCCACCTATCAAGAATGCCAGGATGAGATCTGAAATTACATCTTTTAGACAAACTGAATTTGAAACATTGTTTGAAGCATGGGAAAGATTTAAAGAGTTGCTAAGAAAATGTCCTCATAATGGGTTGCCTGTGGTTGTTCAAATGGAAACTTTTTACAATGGTTTGGAACCTCAGACTAGACTGACGCTTGATGCTTCTTCTGGAGGAGTCTTGCTGAATGGCTCTTACCAAGAAGCTTATGATCTTATTGAAACCATTGCTGCAAACAGTTATCAATGGGCAACAGCCAGGGTTAGTGCTCAGAAGAAAGTTGCTGGTATGCATGAAGTGAGTGAAGTTACTGCTTTATCTGCTCAAGTTGCATCTTTGTCCAACATGATCAAAAATATGAATGCAACCAATGCTGCAGCAACACCTGCCGCAGCAACTGAAACTGTACCAGAAACTACTATAGCAGCAATTGAACAAGTGCCAGTGGGTTCTGCTAGTTGTGTATACTGTGGAGGAGGCCACTTGTATGAAGAATGTCCTGCAAACCCTATTTCAGTCAACTATGTGGGATATGACAAGAACATTAATCCATTCTCTCGTACCTATAATCCTGGGTGGAAGAATCATCCTAATTTCAAATGGAGCAACAATGCAACACCTGCTACAGCTCCTGCAACACCACCAGGATTCCCTGCTCAACCCAAGGCAGTAGCACCAGTAGTTGAAAACTCTATGGAGGCCATGCTTAAGGCTTTCATGAATGAAACAAAAACTCAGTATCAAACTCAAGGGACTGCAATCAAGAACTTGGAGAATCAACTTGGTCAAATAGCTTCTGCTCTTACCCAAAGGCCTAGTGGATCATTATCTTCCACTACTGAACCATCAACATCAAAAGGGAAAGAACAGTGCAAGGCTATATCTTTAAGGAGTGGGAAGGACTTGAATGGACCATCTACTGATCCTAGTGATGGCACCAACAAAAACCAAAAAAATCAGAAAATTGAGAAAAAGAAGGCAACAGATGCTATCACAGTTGATGCTGCAGCATCTGATGCTGCACTAGTTCCATCACCAGTTGCTGATCAACCTGTTCCATCTCCACCTTTTCCTCAAAGGTTGAAGAAGGCTCAGCAAGACAAGCAATTTGGTAAATTTTTAGAGGTGCTAAAACAACTTCACATCAATGTTCCTCTAGTAGAAGCACTTCAACAAATGCCCAACTATGCAAAGTTTATGAAGGATGTGCTCTCTAAGAGGAAGAAACTTGGAGAATTTGAAACAGTAGCTATGACAAAGGAATGTAGTATGATCATGCAAAGCAAGCTTCCAACCAAGTTGAAGGATCTAGGCAGTTTAACTATTCCATGTTCAATTGGTGAAACCTATACTGGCAGAACTCTTTGTGACTTAGGTGCAAGCATCAATTTGATGCCTAAGTCTGTTTTCACTCAATTGGGTATAGGGGTTGCCAGACCTACAACTGTTACTCTCCAACTTGCAGATAGATCTATTGCATACCCAGAAGGAATCATTGAAGATGTCTTAATAAAGGTAGATAAATTTGTATTTCCTGCTGACTTTGTGATTTTAGATTTTGTTGCAGATAAGGAAGTGCCTATAATTCTTGGAAGACCTTTCTTAGCTACTGGCAAGACTCTAATTGATGTGCAAAAAGGAGAATTGACTATGAGAGTCAATGATCAAGAGATAAAGTTCAATGTGATGAATGCTCTCAAGTTTCCTGACCAAGGAACTGAGGAGTGTTCCTTTGTAGTGTCTCTTGATTCTGTGGTTCAGAAACACTTCCACAAGCAAAGTGACCATTTGGTGAAGGCTCTTGCTGAAATTGACAAAAGTGAACTTGTCGAAGAAGGTATGTTGCATGAGGAGGCTACTGTGAAGGAAATCTGGAGTAGACAGTATGAATCTCTTGAGCTTGAGGATTCAAATCTTAGAAGAAATTTGCCTTCCATTGAGAAACCTCCTGTGCTTGAGCTTAAAGAGCTACCCAAGCACCTTAAGTATGCCTATTTAGGGGAAAATGATACATTGCCTGTGATCATTGCTTCTGACCTATCCAAAAGTCAAGAACATGATCTCATTACTACCCTAAAGACGCATAAGAAGGCAATTGGGTGGAAAATGGCAGATATAAAGGGGATTAGTCCTACCATCTGCATGCATAGAATCATTCTTGATGAAAATGCTAAGAATAGCATTGAAGGGCAGAGGAGACTCAAATAGCCATAGTGCCTGAAGATCAGCAAAAGACTACTTTCACTTGCCCTTATGGTACTTTTGTTTTTAGGAGAATGCCATTTGGGTTGTATAATGCACCAGCAACATTTCAAAGGTGTATGATGTCAATCTTTTCAGATTTTATTGAAAAATCTATGGAGGTGTTTATGGATATTTTTCTGTCTTTGGGAAAACATTCCAATTATGCCTTGAGAACTTAGAAGAGATTCTGGATAGATGTGAAGAAACCAACTTGGTATTGAACTGGGAGAAATGTCACTTCTTGGTCCAATAGGGTATTGTGTTGGGACACAAGATTTCTAAAAGGGGAATTGAGGTTGACAAAGCCAAAGTTGAGGTAATTGAGAAGATGCATCCTTCAACAAATGTCAAAGGTGTTAGAAGTTTCTTGGGACATGCTGGGTTCTACAGAAGATTCATTAAAGACTTCTCTAAAATTTCAAAGCCATTGTGTCAATTGCTGCAGCATGACACTCCATTTGTCTTTGATGAAGCCTGTGCTGCAGTATTTCAGAAACTGCAGAATGCTCTAGTTAATGCTCCAGTGATAGTGACTCCTTATTGGGGCAAGCCTTTTAAGCTAATGTGTGATGCTAGTGATTATGCCATTGGAGCTGTCCTTGGCCAGAGGTATGGAAAAGTCTTTCATTCTATTTATTATGCTAGCAAAACACTTTTTGATGCTCAATTGAATTACACTACCACTGAAAAAGAATTATTAGCTGTGGTTTTTGCATTTGATAAATTTAGATCATACTTAGTTGGTACAAAAGTAATTGTTTTC
This sequence comes from Astragalus glycyphyllos, assembly GCA_963573325.1. Lineage (NCBI taxonomy): Eukaryota > Viridiplantae > Streptophyta > Magnoliopsida > Fabales > Fabaceae > Astragalus > Astragalus glycyphyllos. Next base: position 34,260,958 of record OY754310.1, on the reverse strand, counting down.
ACTGATCACTCTGCCATTAAGTATTTGATTGCTAAGAAAGATGCAAATCTAGGCTAATAAGATGAGTTCTCCTCCTCCAAGAATTTGATCTTGAAATTAAAGATAAAAGGGGGTGGAGAACCAAGTTGCTGACCATTTGTCTAGATTGGAAGGTGATAGTGCGGGTAATCATAGTGGAAAAATCAAGGAATGCTTCCCTGATGAACAATTGTTAGCTATTGATGCGGCAGCAACAGATGCTGCAGCACCTTGGTATGCAGACATTGTCAACTTTCGATTCAGCAAAGTGGTACCATGTGATCTGAATTATCAACAGAAGAAGAGGTTCTTTCATACTGTTAAACAATATTTCTGGGATGAACCCTTCCTCTACAAAAAGTGCCCTGACCAACTGTTAAGAAGATATGTGGCTGATGAAGAACAGCAATTGGTGCTGCAGCATATGGAGGACACTTTGGGGGTATGAGGACAGCAGCAAAAGTGCTTCAATCTGGTTATTACTGGCCTACAATTTTCAAGGATGCTCAGGAGCTGGTTAAGAAATGTGATAGTTGCCAAAGAAGTGGGAACATTTCAAATAGAAATGAAATGCCATTAACCAACATCTTAGAGGTTGAACTCTTTGATGTAGGTATGGACTTCATGGGACCTTTCCCCCCTTATTTTGGCAATTCTTACATCCTTGTAGCTGTGGATTATGTATCAAAGTGGATTGAAGCAGTTGCTTTGCCCAACAATGATGCTAAATCTGTTAGCAAGTTCTTGCATAAAAATATCTTTACAAGGTTTGGTACTCCTAGAGCAATAATCAGTGATGAAGGATCTCACTTCTGCAATAAATTGATTGAAACTCTCTTGGCTAAGTATGGGGTAAAACATAAGATTGCAACTGCATATCCTCCTCAAACTAGTGGTCAGACAGAGTTATCCAATAGAGAGATCAAGAGAATGTTGGAGAAAATGGTAGGGCCTACTAAAAAGGAGTGGTCTAATCATCTTGATGATGCTTTATGGGCTTATAGGACTGCTTACAAGACTCCTTTGGGAATGTCTCCATACAGACTTGTTTATGGCAAAGTTTGCCACCTGCCCTTAGAGCTTCAATATAAATCTCATTGGGCAATCAAAAAGCTCAATTTTGATCATGCTAAGGCAGGGGCAGCTAGGCTATTACAATTGAATGAGTTGGAAGAAATGAGACATTTTGCCTATGAGAACTCTGAACTGTATAAGGCTAAGACCAAGGCTTGGCATGACAAGAGGATTCAGAAGAGGGAACTAGTTGAAGGTGATCAAGTTCTGTTGTTCAATTCAAGACTCAAGTTATTCCCTGGGAAACTCAAGTCTAGATGGTCTGGGCCATTCAAGTTGACGAAAGTGTATCCTCATGGTGCTGTGGAAATTTATGATGATGTGAGAAAGCAAACCTTCAAGGTTAATGGTCAAAGGGTGAAGCAATACTATGGAGAACCAGTGGTGAGGAGCAAAATCACCACTGAGTTGAAGGACCTCTAATCTTAGAGGGAAGTCAGGTTGAGGACTCTTAAACCAAGCGCTACTGGGGGGCAGCCCAGGGTTTTATCTAATAAAATAGTTGTTGTTTGTTTTAGTGTTTGTTTTGCTGGAATTTAGTTCTGAGCAAGTTGAAGTTTGAGGGTGTGACAGCAGTTGATGTTGCAGCAATAGAAGCGCAGAAAAAGGCTGAAGATGAGAGAATTGCAAGAGAAGCTCCTGAGCTTGTAGCAGCATGTTGCGTTAAAAACACACTTAGAGCAAGTGTACTCTCTCGCAGAAGTAGTATAAAAGATTATCGTCTCCACAGGGATTAATTAACAAGGACCAAACTAGTCGAGATTATTTATTGTTTAGACAAACAAATAATTTGAAGGTTATAGAAACTAAATAAAAAGAAATAATTGACAAGAATTAAAAGTAAAGATTTAATTAGTGGAGAGAGGTCTAGGGTCGCGGTTTCACTTGCAAGCTTCGATTCCCCTATGTCTAATTCTATCTGAATTCCCTTATTTTATTTAATTACCAATCCCTTTACTAAAGCTATTAATCTGTTTGGTCATTCGCGATTAATATTCTTTTTCCTAAATTAACCCTAGTTTGGTCATGCTAGAATTTAAATTTAAGAAAAGCATAAAGTACAAAAAGGTTGAATGATTGGAAGACTAAATTAAAGTTTGGTCATGCATTAATTATAGCCCCAATTATCCTATAGGTCCACCAACTAATTGCAGTACGGTCACTGATCAACTAATTGATTATTAACATGAAAAGGGTAGCTAATCCTAATTATGTGATAAAAACAATAGAATAATATTAATTGAAATAAAAACAGGAATTCAAATAAGAAATTAGAACATAAAGAGGTTTCTAAACATGCAAGATCCACCTAAGACCCTAGACGAGGACTTAGGTGTCCATAATAATAAAGAACAATAAAAGAAAAATAAGGTTCATGAATTACAGAAATAAGAATAACCCGGAAATAGAGAAAGTCTTAATCTTTGTCTTCAATCTCCTTCTTTTACTCCAAAGCTCTTTCGCGGTGCCGAAAAACTCTTCTCTCCCTCCGTAGCGTTTCCGTAGCGTTTGTGTAACTATTGTTTGTTTATGTGGTGTGTGGCCTTCCCATTCACAAGTGAAGCTCTCCTTTTATATTAGTTCCTTTTCTTTCTCTCCAAGCAAAGGATCAAGTCAAGATTGCTTCCACTTTTAATTGCAAGATATGCCAATCCCTAAATATTAGGATTTAGATCCTTCCTAAATATGTGTTGCTTGCTCTCCACTCCATGCCTCTTTCTTTCTCTCCAAGTCACATGTGCATCACTTTTAATTGAAATCTCCAAGAGGATCTTCTTCTTTTTATCACTGTGGGCCTTCTTGCATTAATGGGCTTTGGGTTTGTTTTCTTTTATTTGTTAGTCTTTCTTCTAATTTCAGCCCATATTTGTGTCATTTTTCTTTTTCTACCTTTCTGCAAATATAGAGTAATTTAAGTTAGTTATTTATTTAATCAATAATAATTACTCTAAAAATGACTCAAAAACATCTCTAAAAAATGCACTAAATTAGAGTTTATCACAGCATCATTAACTGCCCAAAAGAAGGCAGGTGTTTCTGATGCTGGTGGTGTTGTTGCAGATACACCACCAGTGCTGCAGCAATCTGATGCTGCAGCAACAGAAACTTCTGATGCTGTTGTAAGGCCAAAGCCCAAAAGACAGAAGTCTTACACTCCAAGGACCAAGAGAGGAGGAGCCACAAGACAAAGCCCAAGGGCAAAACCAGGGGTCTCTGCACCTTAATCTTTTAGTTTATGTTTTTTTAAAATTATGTTTTTAATGCTTTCTTTAAAGAAACCTGTTGAGTGCTTTAATTTGTTCTATGATAGCACTCAACAGTTGTGTTAGTTGTCTGCTGTTTTTTATGTTTTGCTTTGAAATAGGCCTCCCTTTAGTATGCATGAGAAGTGGGGACACTTCAAGGTCTTAAGTAGGGGGGAGGACCTATGGTCTATATGTATTTTATTAGCACGTATGCTAGTTAGTTGAAAAAAATTTTAAATTTTAGAGGTTGAGTTGAGCAAAACTTAGTGATGAAATGGTGAGAATTGAGTGATTAGTGCCCCTGTTTGTGAGTGAACTTAATTGCTCCTGTTCCCACACTTTTGCATGAAACTCAGGTAGGACTTAGTGGATTAGAAATGATCTGAAACTAAGCTAGTTGTTGGTAGACCTAGGGAATTGCCAAATTTTTACTAAAAATTTAGGGTAGCATAAGAAACTAAGTTTGGGGGTTCTTTGAGCTATATTAAGGCAAAGCATGAAGGAGTGGAATTAGGTCAAGTGCACATAGTTTAGGAAGTAATCAAAGTCAGTGTATTATGTAATGTGCTATGTTATAAAGCACTAGTGTTGTAAATATGTGTAAGTGGTCATTGCCCAAATATATAAAAAAAAAAAAGAGAGAAAAGAAGAGAAAATGAAAGCAAAAATGCCATCAAGAAACCCAAAGAATAAGGGCAATGCAACATATGTGTCAATTGCATAGTTGTTTTAAATTCTGCTTCAGTCTTTGTTGCTGCAGCATTTATGTTAAGTTCTGAAATGCTATATCAAAGACCTTTGTCATGCTTACCCCCCCTTTCTGTGCTTGAATTGTTAGTCTACCCTTACTTTTGAAACATCTTTGGCAATCTCAAAAGAAAGCCTCTCTAGTTTTAGCTAAGTGAAATTTTGAACTTTGCTATGATCTGAATTGAGTTAAGTGTCACACACACACTATTGAGCAGGAGTGATTTAGAGAACTTGCTATTCAGTAGGCTTGCAATTGAGTGACCAATCTGAAAGTTGATGCTCAATTTGATATTCTGTTTGTGTGCTTGATGAAAATTCAACTGTCTGGTTTGCTTGTTAGTAGAATGCTTGTCTTTGTCAAATGTCATTTCTTGAGGACAAGCAATGGTTCAAGTTTGGGGGTGTGATAACAATCATTTATGATAGTTATTACCTCTTATTTCAAGCTTAAATCATTCTTAATTCTCAAGCAATATTGTAATTATTGTTGTAATTATGGTAGTTTAGAGTTAGTCTAAGGTGCAAGCTTGAAGTTGTTATATTTGTCACTTTGGTGCCCAATTGTGTGTTTAATGTCACAAGAAGAGAGAGAATGCTAAAGGAAACACGGAAATCAAGGAAAGGACAGGTGTCAGTAATCACCAGGCGTAGGTGTGCGTGACAGAAAGAGAATATTCGCTGATGACCTAAAAGTTTGGGTAAAAAGGACTTTTTGGCTCATTAAAGGACATGTGGCGCCTCCCAAAATTAGGGTTGCCTAGGATCATGAGCCTCATCTATAAATAGGACCCTTCTTCCTCAATTAGCGAAGCCGAAAAGGTTGTCATAGAGATAGCCACGATTTCGTGCACGCTCAAGCTCACTCAAAAATCAATTGCTGGAATAGTTGTTGCTGCAGCAACACTGGAAGCTACAATTTCGTGGAGGAATCTGCATTGAAGAGCTATTTCCTTGGTTCAACAATTAGTAGTGTAACCTCTCTCCTTGAGAATGTAGTATGACTTTCATTTCTATGTTTAAGTTGTTTCTTTTGTTGTTTAAGTTCAGCATGAGCTAACTTCTTATAGTTGGGATGCTGAACTTAATGTAATGAATTTATTGTGTGATTAATGAAGTATGTTTAAGTGTTGAGCATTTTATCTTGTGTGTTATAAAATTTCCATCTTAGATTAGGATTGGCCGTCTAATCTAAGTAGCATTTATGAATTCAGAGATGGTTTGTAAATTTACCTCACAAGATAATATGGTTTATGTGCATTAAAAGAGATTCTGATATTCCATGCTTAAACCCTAGAGATAGGAGGGCATATGCTATAAGGTGAATACTGCGGGTGCCTAAGCAGCCTAGGACGTAATCTTTTAGGGTCTAGAGATAAACTCCTGAGACGAAACCCTAGTGAGAAGTATTTGAGAAAATATATCCATTGCTGCAGCACCTAATGCTGCAGCACTTAACTTACCATTAATTGCATTTTAATGAAGTTACTGAAAGTGAATGCATCTCAACTTGTTCCAATCATCTGATCTTTATTACCCTGATACCTTTTTATTATTGTGCATGTTACCCAATATTTGTGTCTTTACTTTATTTTTACCATCACTAATTTGTTGATTAAATTAAGCATTGTTTACGTGCTAATCCTCGTGGGAACGAACTTTACTTATTCTATATTACTTGTTGACAGTGTACACTTGCACTATCATATTTAAACGCAACAGTATGCAAGGTTGACATCATTCGATATCTTCTTAATAGGCCCGTCTTACAAGGAAGACTCGTTAAGTGGGCCATTAAGTTGAACGTGTTTGCTTTAACTTATGTACCTTTGAGAGCCGTAAAATGCCAAGCCTTGGCAGACTTCTTGGCTCAGCACCCATGTGTAGAAGTGCAAGATGCTCCGGCCGAAGCTGTTAATTACTTGGGCCTTAAGCCCTGGGTCCTCATGTTCGATGGGTCTAGCACCCAGACGAGTGCAGGGGTAGGGATAGTAATCACCAGCCCTTGCGGCCAGATATGAAGGTTCATATGCCGGATAGGGGACCAAGCCTCCAATAATCAGGCCGAGAATGAGGCTTTGATCATTGGACTTGATATCTTGGCCGACATGAAAGCTCACTACGTGGAGATAAGGGGTGACTCACAACTGGTGATCAAACAAATCACCGGTGAATACCTCGGCGCACGATTTGCTGAAGTTGTTTGCCGATGTCGTCATTCTGTATGTCCCCAGGAGTGAGAACCAGGAAGCGAATAACTTGGCCCAACAAGCCTCAGGATACAAGGAACGGGTGGTAGAGGTACTACAACAGAGCACCATGGCCCCCGCCGAGGAGGGGCCCGCCGATGCCTGGAATGGGGTGTTGACGAGGTACCTCCGAAACCCAACAGCTGATACTGACTTCAAGGTCAGACAAAGGGCATTGAAGTATATCTTGATAGGGGACGACCTATACAAAAGAAGTGCCAATGGGGTACTGTTAAAGTGCCTCAAGATGAAGGACGCTTATATGGTAATGGCACAGATCCACGCAGGAATCTGTGGTGCCCACAGGTCTCGCCCCATCATGAAATGGCTCGTCTACAGGCACGGATATTATTGGTCGACGATCACGGCCGATTGCTTCCAATTTGCCAATGGATGCGAGGCTTGTCAGCTGCATGGACCAATCCAAAGGTTGCCGGCAAATGAGCTACACCCCATTGTCAAACCTTGGCCGTTTAGAGGATGGGCCATGGATTTAATTAGCAAGATATACCCTCCAAGTTCAAAAGGGCACAACTTTATTATTGTCGCCACCCATTACTTCACCAAGTGGGTGGAAGCTATGCCATTAGGAAACGTTGATCAGGTCGCGGTGATCAGATTCATCGAAAACCAAATCATTTTCAGGTTTGGAATCCATGAGACCATCACGACCGATCAAGGTACAATGTTCACCGGGGAATGGGTGGTAGCCTTTGCCCAAGCCAACGGACAAGCGGAGGCCACCAACAAGATCATCATCGAACTGATCAAAAAGAACATAGAAAACAAGCCTCCTCGGCGGTGGCACGAGGCCCTTAATGAGGTCCTATGGGCTATGAGAAATTCCAAGTCTACGGCCACGGGGGCGACTCCCTATCGTTTGGTCTACGGGAAGGACGTCGTGCTACCTCTGGAGATCAGTGTAGCCTCGTTGAGCATGGCACGACAGCACTCCCTTAGTATGGATGAGTACCAGCAGGCCATGTTGATGGAGCTGGACTCGGTGGACAATGACAGGCTGGCTGCCCTCAGCAGAACAGAGATGAACAAAGCTAAAACGGCCCGAGCCTACAACAGACATGTTAAGCCAAAGAAGTTTGTTGAAGGGAATCTCGTATGGAAGGTCATTTTGCCACTAGGGAGGAAAGACCCCCAGTTGGGCAAGTGATCCCCGAATTGGGGAGGGCCCTACATCGTCAGCGAAGCATACCACGGTGGAGCATATCGTCTAATCACTCTAGACGGAGAAGAATTTGAAACGAAAATTAATGGCAAGTACCTCAAAGCGTATTATCCTACTCTATGGGAAAGTATGTGAGGAATTGAAAGATGAATTTAAAGAAATAACAGAGCCAGGCGGCCTAGTGTTAACTAAAAAGTAGAACATGAGTTTCAGAGCCGGACGGCCTCCTTCTCACCATCAACCAGACTAGCAGCAGCAGTATCCTGGACTATATCCGTCACAGCAGCCTCGATACCCACAAGTATGGCTTCATCCATTTCAACCTCGGCGGTTGCTCCCAAGATCTCCAGACCTTCGAACGGGGGGTTCGACACAAGGCGTAGTTTCGATACTGGCGCCCCATCTCTTCATCGGCGTCATCCCTGAGAATCACTACCTCGGCAGTAGGGGCGTCGATGGGAAGTGGAACAATGGTAGGAGGAGAAGGCTTAGTTGCTGCTGCATTGGCAGTAATAAGGACGTCGGTCGCTTCTTGTACCGTTGGGGCGAGGGCTTGCTCGTAAGAAGCTCTCAGGACCCCCCACTCGTCGACAATCCGTAAAAGAGTAGCCTTACTGGTGTCCAGGTACGCCTCTAAGCCAGGTTGAACAGGAAGGAGAGAGTCAAGCTGAGGACCCAGACTGTGCTTAAGGTAGGGGTACCAGCAAAAGGGTTGGGCTGTACTATCTTTGGCTGTCGGATCAAGATCCAGAAATAATTTGAACACCTTCGCCCGATCCAAAGGTAAAGCAGGGACGACGGCAAGGGCGGTGCCCATAACACGATGAGTCTTGATATCGAGACCAAGGGCAAGAGTAGGAAAGTAGAGCTGCGCCCACAGTTGAAGGAATCAGACTGGACCGTCGACCCGGGAGTAGTAGTCGTGTTCCTTAACCTGAGCCACAAAGCTTTCCATGCTCCGGTAGAGGAGAGCGAGGAAAAAAGGGCCCCCGACATACTTGTCGCCCGATTGCAGTAAATGGACGAAGACGGAAAGCTTCTTGACAACACCAAAAGACTTCGTGGCGTAGAAGAACTTGTTGAAAAAGTACATCAAGAAGGCAACGTGTTCCCCTTTAGACACAGGCCCAGAAGTCGCGGCGTTCTACGAGTGCAAAGGGGCAAAACTAGAGGCAAAGGTGTTAGGGGTCTTCATCGACAAAGCTGGAGTTGGTATGAACCTCCAAGACACCTGCGGGAAGGCCAAAAATGGCGGCCACATCTAGTATAGTCGGAGTCAGAATTTCCTAGGGAAAGATGAAGACATTAAGGGTCGTCGACCAGAAAGACATTAAAGGCAGCAGAATATCGGCGTTGCGGGAAATATTTTTGGTCGACACCTCAATCATATCGTAGATGCCCCAGTCTTTCCAAGACTCGCCTTTGTAAGGTTTTAATCGTTCCACCCAAACAACGTAGACTTTATCATTCGTCGGCCACCCGCGGATGACAAAGAATATGGCCTCGGCGGTGAAGCGAGAAGAGTTCAGGGGGAGATCAGCAGCATCAAAATGTGGCCTGGGAAGGGAAAAGTCGTGGTCAGCGTTGTCGGCCAATGGGTGAAGGGCAGAGAGTTCACCCACGAATTGGAAAATAGCGGGAGCGTGAACCAGGGAGGAAGATGCAGTGTTGGAGGCAGACATGATGTACGAGTGAAGGCCAAAGGAGTCCAGAACACAAGAGGCTATAGCACAGGGTGAGAGAGGGGAGAATGCAAAGAACCGGATGGGCGAGATGTCCTTGCCAGTTATAACAAAAGTGAAATCCCAACCGGCCTGTCCTTGGGAGCCGTCGTGAGTCATTTCGATTTGTGCGAAGCGCCAAGTGTCACGTAGCAGCAGTTATGTCCCCCCTAACCGTCACCTCAAATCATTTCAAGGGTTTTCGTACCGTCAATCACGTCCTTAAGGCCGCACGACAGCACAAAAAAGGGGGGCAATTGTTAACACCCAAAAATAAGTAAGTCGTAGGCCGATGAAAAAAAAAACCCTGAGGGAGGGCTACGCCCGAGGGCCAATGAGCCAAGCGGAGGGAAAGTAATTGCCCCAACCTATAGAGTGCCAAGGCCTAGGTGGCTCAGACGCCTGAATCATTACCTAAAATGGGCCAGGGCAGCCGAGCCACCATATGGCCCAGGCAAGGTGTAACACCCCCCTTTTACTATTACAATTAAATAGACAATTATCAGAGTCACCTCGAAGGGCGCTACATTTTTCACCATTTAAAAAAAAACACCATTTATTCCAAAAAAAAATCTCCAAAATAATTTATATAAAAGAAATCACCAAGCAGCGGAAATATTAACCAGTTTAAACATCTCCAGAATTAACAATTAAAGACATCTCCAAAATTAATTAAAACAATTTCCAATAACTAAAATAATAGTTCAAAACGATAACTAACGACTCCCCGGTGCTACATATCAGAGCTGACACAGACCCAAACGAGAGAGGAAGCAAAACCTAGCAATTCCTCCACGAGCACTAGCGATCACCTGCAGCGTTGCCGCATGAGAGCAACATTCCAAGCAGAAGGGGTGAGTCTAACAGAGGTAATAAGCAGATGATAAAAATATGCTAGCATCAGGTAACTACAGCAACACAATACAATTACACCATATCACAGCACCAGATACCAAAGGAAAAAATCCATTTGACAGCGAACCACCAAAATTATAACATTCATAGACAACGGGATGATATGCAACCCCTCCAGTGGGCATATGCATGCGGTACCGATCACCAAAATGAGCCACGACGGGCATATCACCAATAAACACCAGAGGCAGAGCCTATATCACCAAAACATGCATATGACAATGCGACACCATGATTATGCACCAACTCACCATAACAAGTATTTAAAATAAATACTATATCACCAGAATCAAAACAAATGATTTCACCAAAAATAGCACCAAGTTGTAGCATCACAGCTACCACTAAACTCTCCTGAGCATACCAGCACCGCACCTGAAATATTAACACCAGACGGCTCCACAACGCGGACATAACGCACGCACACCACGCACAAGACTGGCGCACAGCGCCTAGGCACATCGCACCTACTTCAGCGAATTAATTAAAATAGCAAACGACATCGGATTTCAACAAATAAATACTTGTTGGAAAGCCCTATGGGTCTGGTTATCATCCCTAAGTTCAGTTTTTGAAGGAGAGTGTCCAATACGTACAGTTTTCGAAAAGCACACAGGCTAGTTGCAAAAGAGGACAGTTTCTGTCCTTCAAATTCAAGCAATTCCAAAGTGACCAAAACTCAATCAAATTGCATGAAACTTGTGCATAAACTGGGGCAAATTTTGTCTAGTTTTCAAAGAAATTGGATTCGTTCGAAAAGGAGTTCTTTTGAAAACGTGGTAACCAAAACACTGACCCTGTGTCCAGATTGTTTTCAGAATCTTACTCTAACTTGTGGAATTCATATCTCGAGCTACACAACTCTAAACGCAACCAAACCAGTGCCAAATTAACAAGCGTTAAGTCTATTTTCCAGAAAAATAAACCACATAATTTTTCGGTCAATACAACGTTCCCAGTCACCGAAATACCGAATCTATACCCAAATCGTTTCCAGAATTTTAACCTAACTTGTATCGCCTATAACTCGAGCTATACAACTCCGAATTTAACGAAACCAGTGCCAAAACGACCGGCGTTAAGTCTATTTTCAAAAACAATCAACCTCATAATTTTTGGATCAACCAAACAGCGCCAGTTTTAGAAAAACCGAACCTGTGTCCAGAATCGCTAAATTGCCAAACACCAAATCCTAACGGCAACGACACCGCAACCACCACAACAAAAACGACAACGCGACAACAACAATCAACCACGCACAGCAACAACAAAAACACGAACAATAACAACACCATCATCGTGATACAACAATCACGCAACAACAAATAACGAAACAAATCACAATAACGTGCAATAATCATCAAAGCACCAATCTCAACGAAAACACGATATGCAACAACACGAACAATTCAACAAAACCCTAGACTACCCACACATAATTATCATCAACCCATTATCAAGGTTAAGCCCACCCTTACCTCGAATAACGTAAGCTCCGGAACACGACGAACGAGACACGAACAAAACCACAGCAACACGAACGATCTCCTTTTGAAATTCTTCGCGAAACCCTCCTCTTCTCTCCCTCTTTGCGCCGCGTGCTCTCTCTCTCACTCTCACTTTCGTTTTTCTTTTGCTTGCTGCGAATGAGGGTTTGGCTTAAACCCCCAGGGTTTAAGTTGAGGGCTCAGTAAACACTGGGCTCTCTACGTCACCACCTCCTTTATTCGTTTCACCTCCTACGCATATAAAATATTAACCTTTTAATTTATCTATATCCCGCCTCCAAATTATTTTAATAATTCAATCAACTATTTTAATTAAATTATTTCCTTGGTGTTACACAAGGCGGCCGTTGCTTGGAAGGCAAGACACGCACGAAGATAGAACGTGGGAACAGTTGAAGTTCAAGCGGAAGAGCGAGGCCGGAAAACACAGAGCAACAAGCACTTACCCCACTAACTGTGCCAGTGGGATCGTGGGCAGTTATACCGCTTTGTTGAGGGCCTATGAAGCGATGAGAGCCGTTGATCTTAGATCAATCCAAAGGTAGGCAAATGTTGGCTAGCATAGTGGCCGACGAGGGCCTGTGTATATATATAGCAATAGAGTGAAATGTAAATGACACACATCAATCAATCAAACTCTACGTTTATTTCAATTTATCTTCCTTTATCGCATTTACTTTATTTTACTTTATGCATTAGCCGTAGTATAATCCAACATTCGCGTTCCATCTCACCTTGCCTGACCCTTTCTAGAGGAGTCAGGAAACCCATAGTTGAGGAGCGGAGTTCCCTCATCGACGCAATTGCTTGAAGAAAAGAGGAATCAAAGACTGTCCAAACCTCTGGCCGACACCACGACTAGGACCTAAGAGTTTGACGACAACACAACCACATGCCCATAGTCCGGGTCTGGCAGCACTATCTGTCCATAAGACGCAGTCCCCAAATGAAGAGAAACAACAACCTGCACGAGACGAGTATCATTTGACATCCAGTTAACATGACCATTGACGAATTAACCGGCTACAAAAAGAGGCCATTGGTATCCTTTAAATGGGAACTGCTGATCAATCCTTTTCCAAATATTTGTACCCAATGTATGAACCTTGATCTCTGCTTCATAAAACAACCTACGCTCATTGCTATGACATTTATACCAATAAACAGCAACTACCTTGCATGTGTCACTGAAAGGATCATATCCAAAGCCATAGACTGTGTAGCTTATTCTCTCTGGATGTGGATTTTCCATGTCCGGCAGCAGCTTGAATTTACTTATCGAAGGGTTCCATAAAAGAGTAAAATTGATATCGACCGCAATACAAATGATGTCATCGCCAGACCCAACAAGCTGATGGTAGGGTTTAGGATTGTTGAGAGGGTGCTGAAGCTGCACCAGAGGGCCAGTCGTCCCCGTTGTCAAGACGGAGGAGAGGGGGGTAATTCATGAGGGTGGGAGTGATGAGGTGATGGCGCTGAATTGACATCTGAAAGTGCTTCTTGGAGAATTGTTTGTCGGAAGATATCAGGAATAACCAATACTTGCAGACACACTTGAGTTGCATGAGGTACTTCACAGGGAGGCTACTCATGATCTGCTCTAAGACCTCGACTGGAAGAGTGTGAAGAGGCATTGCGGGCTATAGCTAGGATTAAATTCTCAAACCTGTGTTCATTCAACATATAAACAAAATTGATATAGTAATAATGGATACATTGTTGAATACAGAATACGGTCTTTAACTCTGTTCATATTTTGAACTTAATGCAAATCTATTAGAATACAACAACACACATAAACCATACAAGTGGAAATACAAACAAACAAAGAACCATAAAGACAAAATCAAACGCAATCAAAATCAATCATCAAAAATCAGTGTAAGCTATCACCGATCAAAGGTGTAATAGTTGAAGGACGGGTAACACCAATGTCTTCTTTCTGGCATTTAATCAAACACGTAAGGTATCACTAAACTAAACCAGGAAATCTGGGCATTAGCAAATACTAGCATAAGCAAAAGCAGCAGTTAACACTATTCGAAGTTAAACATAACCCTAAATGAGAAGATAACCCAAAAATGAAAAGTCTGAAATAATCGTAACCCAACTAATAACATAAAGTTCGATGAAGACATTTCCCTACACAGACGATACCTATAAATGCGAAAAATCAGAAGTAGAACAAGAATTAATCAAGTAAAAAGGGAGCAAAGAACCTGCCTTTGCGTTTGATTGAGGAGGAAGACGATGATAGATTAAGGTCAACGTTATCTCTGTCTAGAGGTGAGGAAGAAGAACGATGAGAGAATAAGAACAAGAGGATTTTCAATAGCGAGATGAAGAACGAACAACGAAAAAGAATGAAGAACGATCAAGGTTTCTGGGCGGGAGATGAAGAACGACGAGAGAATAAGAACAAGGAAAAGGAATTTCAAGAGTTTAATTTTTAGTTTGATATTTTAATTTTAATACATAAAATGAGTAGAAGGATTAAACTTCAAAACTTATTATTGTTGGGGTAGCAAATCGAAATGAAACTTAAGCCATCAGTTGGCCCCACTTCAATAGTTTAATTTTTATTTTGATATTATAATTTTAATACATAAAATGAGTGGAAGGATTAAACTGCAAAATTTATTATTGTTGGGGTAGCAAATCGAAATGAAACTTAAACCATCAGTTGGCCCCACTAAGCAATGAGGTGGATAAGTGAGACACTGACATGGCTTTGGAAACACACGCCATTGGTTGGAATGCCAACCAGTACCGGTACGGTACCCACTTTTCGGAAGACAATACCGCAGAATTTTCTTAGATAGATTGGATGACACATCAATCCCACTGGCCACTATTTCGCCATCGTTTTTAATTAACATTTTAATATTAATATATGTATATTGGGAATGGATACAGGAGTTAATTAATTAATTATTAATGATAAGATAACATGTGAACGGTGTGTTTCGACCTCCCAGGTCATTTGGAGTGGGAATAGGCCAGACCGTTCGACAGGGGCTTACGGTTCAGCCTACGTCAGGCTTAGGTCAAACTAGTCTTTCTTTAAATAGACCAGTCTAAGGCTTTATAAAAAGCCTATTTAGCTAAAAAGGTCAGGCCACAGGCTATCGAAAAGCCTTTTAGGTCTACGAGACCGACCCATTTAATTAAATATAAAAAAATGTTTTTATTAATATTTTTGTTATTATATTAAATTTAGTATATTGTATTAAATCATAAGTTTTCAAATATTTTCTATTAATTTAATCATATCAACAAACATCAATTTTTGGACACATTTAAAGTTATAATATAAAATATAATTTAAATTGGATGTCATATAAAATAGAACTTAATTTCACTGACATATTAGCTTCTTAGTCTATTTACAAAAGCATACATCAGTCAAAGGGCGTAGATTTTTGATAAAAAATGGTTAAATAGGCTTTTAAACAGGCTTTCGGGCATTAGCAGGCTTTCAATAAAGTCAGTCCAGGCCTAAAAATGAGCCTACGATAGGCCACAGGCCAGACTCAGGCCTAATACTTTCAACGCAGACCAGATCCAGGCCATGTAAAGACTAGTTCGACCCAGTCTATTCACATTCCTACAAGTCATGTATGGATAGCTTTTTCCTTTAACCATTCTAAGTCATATAAATCATTATTTTACCATTATATTATCTAATATAAATAATTTTTTTTGTTGCTGTAACATCCTCAACAATTTTTATTCTTTTTCTAAAAAACATTTTTTTCACTAAGGTCTAGAAAATAGATTTAAAATTATGTTGTATTGGATGGTAAAAATTCACATTGTTTTATTACTTCATAAGCCTTACATTAGAATTCGCTTTAGGCTTCCGTAACTGTTGGGTCGGCCTGATTATTAAGCCCCACTAGTTTCCTTACTACTTTAATAGTTATTACCCTTCATCAACCAACACACTAGTTCTCAACCTTTAATTTTGCATTTTTACTAATACACACCACTTGTAATAAAACGTTTAGTCACGATGCATGAAACAACCATAATCACGGAGTATGTTAAATTAAGTATTGCAATTGGGAGGGTTGTCACATAAAACATAATATTTCCTTGAAAGTTCCTGAAAATTTTTTGACAACACAAATTGGTACTTGGAAATTTTTTTGGTACAAATAAGTCTCTAACATTTTTAAAAGACTTAAATAGTATTTACCCCCTGCAAATATCACCATAATCCATTTACCTCCCTGCAAAAAAAAAATTTAAAAACAAACCTTGCAAATATTAAGTGTTTCTAGTTACCCCCTGCCGTTAACTAGCTGTTAAAAAAAATTGACACACTGCCACGTGTCACCATATTATTGGACATTTGTGCCACGTGGCACTGACACACCACGTCATCACCCATGTCACCACCAGTAGATGGCTGCAACATGGCTGTGTTGTTAAATCAAAATAAATCTTGAAATTGGCCAGGGTAAGTCTTGAACCCACAACCTCTAGTTCACACACAAGGGAAATTACCACTCAACCAACCCTTCACTTATGATATTATTCCAGTTTTAATTTATTTATGTTGTTAAAATAGATAGTTTTTAAAAAAAAAAAAATAGTGGAACCAAAACGCAGATCTGGAACCAAAATAGTTGAACTCAGATCTGGAAAAATATTGAAGCAAAAACGCAGCAGAATCAGAAAACGAAAACGATGGGTGGACGAAATCAAAATCAGAAAACGAAAACGATCTGGAAAATAAAGGTTTTCTTATTTATTTACGTTGTTAAAGTTCTTCTTCTTCTCCATTGTTCAAACGAAATCATGACCCAAACATGGAGAAGAGAAGAATTCGTAGGAGTGTCTGGAGAAGAAGAATTCGAAGCAAATAAAGTAATTATGATGATTGGTTGATTAAAAATTGGTTGATTAAATCTGTACAAAACAAAATCAATAGGAAAAACTAGTTAATATCATTGAAACTATAAACAGAGCTTCACGCTGAACAATGGAGAAGAAGAACTTTAACAATATAAATAAATAAGAACCGGTATAATATCACAAGTGATCAGTGTTGGTTGAGTGGTAATTCCATTTGTGTCTGAACCAGAGGTTGTGGGTTCAAGTCCTACCCTAGCCATTTTCAAGATTTATTTTGATTTAACAACACTGCCACGTGGCAGCCATCTATTGGTTGCTGACGTGGCAGTGGTGACATGGGTGACGACGTGGCATTTCGTTGGCCACGTCAGTTTTTTTTAACGACAGGGGGTAACTAGAAACACTTAATATTTGCAAGGTTTGTTTTAAAAAAAAATTTAATGCTATTTAAGCCTTTTTAAAATGAGGACAAATTAGTCCTTGACACAGGGACTAATTTATCTCCGTTTTGAAAATGTTGGGGGACTTATTTGTCTTAAAAAATTGTCAGGACTGATTTGTCCTATTAATAAATTATAAGGGATTAAAATGGGTCTTTACTAATCAATCAAATTGAGATTATCTGCTAAAGAGGTAATAGCCTTTTTAGTCCCTGACTTTTTAAAAGAGTTTAATTTGGTCCTTGACTTTTCAAATATTTCAATTTTGTCCTTCACTTTTACAAATGTGTGTATCAATTTAGTCCCTCAGTCAACCATAGTTAGTTAACAATGTTAACGGAGCTGATGCGGCAAATCTCAGAGACCAAATTGATATTAAGTTATATATGACTTGAAATTTATTTTTTTGGGTGCTTCAATTTGGTCCCTAACTTATATAACTTAATATTTGTTCGGTACCTAGGCTCCCGGTACGGGTGAGCCCGGGGTACGAGGTTAGATTGATGTGCTTCCAAGAGTTGAAGATGGAGCTTGGGACGTTCGAGGTAACTCACTGGTCCACGTCGGGTGGGGGGTACCTGCAAGACACTCTGACGCTCAAGTCAGTACAGAGAAAAGGATGAAAGATAAAGAAAAGTAGAATAGTGCTAAATGAGTAAAAGTCACCGTATCTAGAGGGCGGAACCTCTATTTATAGGCAAGATGCCGTACCTGGATCGTTGGATGCGAGTGCATGAATCTGGATCGTTGGATACGGGTACTATGAGTTTGAATGCTAGCTAGAGTACCTGGAGTACAGAAATGGGCCAGGCCCAACTCTCTTGAGGTTTGGCCCAGTCCGGAACAGTGGCCCCCCAAGTCAGGGACGAGAGAAGTGTGAGGTCGGCCTCCGCTTGATTCGATCGTTGCTCTGGGGTAGTGATTGCCACGTGTCATCCACGGAGAGGGGAGCAGGTATGTGACGTTTGGTGAGATCGAGGGTGCCTTAGAGTGCAGCATTGAAAAGACGCATTGATGTGACGCGACGCTTCGCCTCTCGCCCCTATATAAGGCGGGTTGAGGGTTCATTTGCTCACTTTTGCATTTCCTAAGAGATTGAGCTCTGCAATCCGAGATTCTTCCGACCACCGTCTGCGATCATCACCACCGTCTACCGCCGACGATTTCTGGGCTTTCATCGAGACGAGATCAGAATTCAAGCCGAGATCAGAAAATACCTGCACAAAGGTTAGTTCTTCCTTCCTGCATAGTTTAAATGCTTTAGTATATTACGTTTTCCTACCGCGGCGGACGTAGTCGTTCTGGCGACCGTCGCTGCCTGCCTCAAGGGGAGGAGGTGGACCGGCCTTGGGGTATCCGAGGCCGAGTTCAGTACCGCTTTAGCCTTAACCATTAGATAGATGAATAAGTGTAGATGGCTAGAATTAGATAGTGATAGTGTCGTCCTCTCTTTGCAGATAATGGTCCGATCCAAGAGTGAGGAAACAAAGCCCTTTATACCACCTGGTAAACCGATCTTAAGGAGGTCGGCTAATGGAGACCCAACACTACAAGAAAAACTGGATTTTCCGGCGACCAAAATCCGCCGGAAATGACCAAAATTCGCCGAAAATGTGGACTTTCCGGCGGATTTTGGCGCCGGAAAAACCCTCGTCGCAAACAGTTTCCGGCGGATTTTCCGCCGGTAATTTCCGGCGGATTTTAGTCAATTTTTTTTGGAAAATCCGCCGGAAATTACCAAAAATCCGCCGGAAAATGTTTTTTTTTAAAAAAAAAAATTTCGGCGGATTTATGGTAATTTTCGGCGAATTTTCCAAATAAAATAAAATAAAAATTTGACAAAAAAAAAATCCGAAATTTTTTAAAAAAATTCTGAATTTTATAACTTAATATGTGTTTTAAATAAAAGTCAAAAAACAAAAGTAAAATCAAATGTTGAATGGTATTGTTGAAATAGGAAAGAATAAAAGAGAATATGAGAAGAAATAATATATGAGAGAATAAGAATGAGGAATTATGAAGAAATAAAAATAAAATAGTGAGATGAAGAAGGAATAAGAATAAAGAAGTGAGAATGAAGAAGAAAGGAGAATTATAGAAGAGAGATATGTAGAGAAATTTTTGAAGATTAGAGAGTATGAGAAAGAAGAAGAAAGATAAGATAGAGAAAATGTAGAAGAAAATGGGAAGGAAAGAAAGAGATAAATGAGATGAGTGTAGGAGAAAGTTGTATTTATAGACGAATTTTTTTCCCTCTAAATTTTTCCGGCGGATTTTTGAAATTTCCGGCGGATTTTCGAAAAAAAAAAGCTTTTTTTTTTTTTGGAAAATCCGCCGGAAATTTCCGGTAACATTTCCGGCGGATTTTTGCAAAAAAAAAAAAATTAAAATTCCGCCAGAAAGTCAAAAAAATCCGCCGGAAAGTTTCTGTGGGATAAAAATCCGCCGGAAAGTCCAAAAAATCCGCCGGAAACTACCGTGGGATCAAATCCGCCGGAAATCCCTCAATTCCGCCAGAAAGTTTCCGACGGATTTATATCCGCCGGAAAGTTTTGGACAGTAAATCAACTATTTCTTGTAGTGCAATACCGGCCCCAGGGGAGCTCCGTCTCTGCTTTGTTCTACTTACGTAGATTCTCCTGCAATCTCGGGCGCTTCGGCTAGGGAGATCGTCGAGCAGGTTTCAGAAGGCACTATTGAAGAGGTCGTCGTAGAAGAGAATGCCGAGATTGGTTCTCAAGTCCGGGATCCCGAGGTTGTTGCGGAGGAGGATGAGAAGACGGTTGAAGAAGCATGCGACTGGGGAGGTTTTAGAGAGTCAAGCCTAGTCTAATTAGTTGTAGGATTAGTTGTTAATTTAATGTCTATTTTTACCCTCCCTTTTTGTCTTTTATTTCTTATTACATGTGATATTTTATATGATGTGTAAACCCTAGGGTAGAAGACAATATTTTTGTATTTGTGTTTGTTTGTTTTGCATCTTGGGGGGTATATCTATATTTTGCTCCTACACACACTCCACTTTCACACAGCACACACGTGAGAAATAGTCCTATACCCGGACTGGAGCATAACCTAAGTTAGAACGAGACCGCGTAGTAATAGCCTTCTGGATGTTCGTACAGCTCGGTGGTTACGAAGGTCTCACCTAAAGTTTGGTCCCTTTTGAGGGTGTTGTCGCTTCTGATAGCTTGCCTATTGTTGCGATTAGCATTCTTAACTGGGGTCGTTGGCTCTAGGAACCTTATTTAGGACTTTGTAGAGCTACCCTTTGAAAGGTTCACTCAGTAGAAAAACCTTAAACCCATTCCTAAAGGAACCCTTCTAGGACACAAAGGAGCTTAATACTGTTGCATGCAAAAAAAACACTAATACATTTCTCCTATTTTCTTGAAAAAAATAATCCAAAAAGCATATTTTATTTTTGCTAGTTATTTTTTTAGAAATATACCTCATGCATTCTCTTTTTTCTTCGTATATCATAAATATATATATATATATATATATATATATATATATATATATATATATATATATATATAAACATCTCATTTAGCATGCACCACCATTCATTCACAATCATCCAAAAAAATAATCATCATCAAATAGTATAGGCATCTGCAATCTCGGGCGCTTCGGCTAGGGGATCGTCGAGCAGGTTTCAGAAGGCAATATTGAAGAGGTCGTCGTAGAAGAGAATGCCTAGATTGGTTCTCTAGTTCGGGATCTCGAGGTTGTTGCGGAGGAGGATGAGAAGACGGTTGAAGAAGCATGCGACTGGGTGACAGGCGAAGAAGATTGTAGAGATCCCAACCCTACAGGTTGACCTCCAGACGCTCCGGGAGAAGTTGGACGCAGCCGAGGCTGTTGAAGAAAAGATTTGCTGACGAAATAGAGAATTTAAAGAAAGATATAGCAAGCCTTACCAACAAGGTCGCCACTGGGGCCGTGGCCGGCTTCAAGCGCTGCTTGCAGATGGCCCTTCTTCTAGAGCTTACCTTGGACACTAGCCTTATTCAAGTTGCCAACAAGGCGGAGGACGGGAAGATTGTCTGCAAAGGCTAAGTACTGTATGATCCGGCCTCAGCTTCTTCCCCGGCGGAGAATCAAACTGGTCCTGAAGCTGAAGCTGTTGAAGGGGTAGGGGACCCAGTTGCTGCCAACCCAGACGCTGCCGGAGTGGAGGGAGAGAAGAATGTAGAAAACTTGGAATGATTTTATTCTTTTTTTTCTGCAATCTTTTGTAGTTGGTCTCGGGCATGTCCGGGGCCAACTTTGTTTTGTAACGTACAGTGGGCACCGTCCCTTTTCCAGTTTTAATTACTTCTTCGCCTTTAATTTTGCTTGTCTTCCTTTGAGTGCTTATGTTATGGTATGTTTAGTTTATCCTGATTGAATACCGAGGTTAGAAAATAGAAATCCGACGTTGAGATAATCAGTAGAATCTCGTGGTGAGGTAGCAATAGAGTAGCCATGTAGTCTTAATAGTAGAAATCTGGCGCCGACGTAATAAAAGAATTCTGAGGCAGAAGTAACAATAGACTTCCTAGGCAGATGCAGTAATAGAAATCCGAAGTAGATGTAATATTAGAAATCCGAAGTAGAGGAGCCGTAGATGGGAAAGCTGCTGCGGCCCCCCACTTCAGAACCCTCAAGACGGGGAAGTCTTTCAAGATGGGAAGGCCGCTGTGGGCCCCCCTCCAAAACCCTCAAGACGGGGAAGTCTTTCAAGATGGGAAGGCTGCTGTGGGCCCCCCTCTCCAATGATTCTTCCGACGGAGGTCTCTGTGGACCCCCGCCCTTGTGCCTCTGATGGAGCGCGAAGCTCGGAGATCAGAGGTTGGCTCGCACGAGGAGAAATTGGGATACCTTCGGCCTCTGATGGAGCTGGTCAGCTCGGAGATCAGAGGGAAGGTGGGCTCGCACGGGGCGAAATTGGGAGGAAGTCGTTGTGGACTTCTAAATCCGGACCCTCTGATGGAGCCGAAGCTCGGAGATTAGAGGGCCGTGTGAAGCCGCTGTGGGCCAGCTGCGAGATGACCTGTTAAGAAAGAAATGCGAAGCCAAACTTAGGAGTTCGAAGTAGGGATGTGATCCGTCAGGTGGATGGCGGAGAGTCCATTGCTAGATGGGCTCAAGCCGTTATGGAGGCGACCTATAAAAATCCAAAATCAGATGAAGATCCGAGGGGGAGATGATATCAGACAGGCTCAAGCCATTTTGGAGGCAAGCTATTAAATCTGGAGATAAGGCGAAGTCCCAGGGCGGAGACTCGAGATCGGAAGGGCTCAAGCCATTTTCGGAGGCGAGCAATGAAGATCCAAGATCAAATGAAGATTTAAGGCGGAGATGATACCAGGCAGGCTCAAGCCATTTTGGGAGGCGAGCTGAACCTGCAAATGATGTGAAGCGGCAGTAATTGACTTAATGAGTGGAAGTCAGGGCTTACCTCGGGAAGAAGGAGCATATCGGAGAGAAATCGTATGGTACTGGAAATCCGAAAATAGAGAGTTGATGAAGTCCGGAAGCAAGTTGTCTTACTCCCACTGTGGTCGCCATTGTTCGGTACCTAGGCTCCCGGTACGGGTGAGCCCGGGGTACGAGGTTAGATTGATGTGCTTACAAGAGTTGAAGATGGAGCTCGGGACGTCCGAGGTAACTCACCGGTCCACGTCGGGTGGGGGAGTACCTGCAAGACACTCCGACGCTCAAGTCAGTACAGAGAAAAGGAGGAAAGATAAAGAAAAGTAGAATAGTAGTGGGAATGCATGGAATAGTAGAAAAGTAGACACTCTGGCTCAATTGGTAGTGGGAATGCATGGAACTTGTACTTGAGCCCTCGGTACAAGGTTCGATTCCCACGGAAGGTAAAAACACTACATGGGGGGTAGAGAAGGCCGTGAGGAACAGTGGCGGGTCGCAGAGATGGGCCCGGGCTGTTATAGGTACTACGAGTTTGAATGCTCGCTAGAGTACCTGGAGTACGGAAATGGGCCAGGCCCAACTCTCTTGAGGTTGGGCCAGGCCCAACTCTCCTGAGGTTTGGCCCAGTCCAACAATATTAATTTGGTCCTTGTGCTTGCCACGTCAGCTCCATTAACAAGGTTCGATTCTCACGGAAGGTAAAAACACTACATGGGGGGTAGAGAAGGCCGTGAGGAACAGTGGCGGGTCGCAGAGATGGGCCCGGGCTGTTATAGGTACTACGAGTTTGAATGCTCGCTAGAGTACCTGGAGTACGGAAATGGGCCAGGCCCAACTCTCTTGAGGTTGGGCCAGGCCCAACTCTCCTGAGGTTTGGCCTAGTCCAACAATATTAATTTGGTCCTTGTGCTTGCCACGTCAGCTCCACTAACATTGTTAACTAACTATAGTTGAGAGATGGACTAAATTGATACACTTTGTAAAAGTAAGGGACTAAATTGAAATATTTGCAAAGTTAGGAACCAAATTAAACTATTTTAAAAAGTCAGGACCAAATAGGGTATTACCTCATTTGCTAAAATTACAAACAAAGACCAAACACTACGCCTTTATGCACACAAAACATTTCAACAAATTTGGACAGCAACTTAAAGGGAGAAAATTGAAAGGAGTGAAGCACTTGGTTTGGATTGCGACTATTTGGGCGATTTGGAAGACAAGAAATAACGTGATTTTTAATGGGGCTGTTGCAAATGTAAATGTAATAGTAAATCAAATTAAAACTATATCTTGGGGGTGGTTTATTAGTAGAAAGGGTAGAGAGTCAAAGCTGAATTTTATGGATTGGCTAAACTGCCCGGTGGGATGTTTGATGACAGTGTAATCGGAGTACTCTTTCCTCTCTGGGTTTTTTCCCATTGGGTTTTACTCCAGAGAGATTTTAACGAGGCCCTCCCCAGAGCACTTCTTGTTTTCCACTCTCTAATAATATTTTCGCTTATAAAAAAACACAAAACATTTCCAATACCGTCGGAACATTTTGTTGTCTATTTTACGACCTTAGTTTCCCGGTGATGCTAGAACCTTCCAATTCCAATTCTTCAAATTAGGGTTTATTTAGGGTTTAATTATTATTCATCCTAAAATCCAAATTCTCCTTCAAATTAAGAAGCTTCGAAATTTCTCATTCAATATAGCTAACCAAATGGTTCACACTCGTGGCATCACTCTCTTTAACCGTCTTACTCGTCGATCTCTCCTTGGCGCCAACAATTCTGTAACAGTTTTCCTCTTTGCGTTTGGGTTTGTTTTTTGCAGACATTTTTCTTTGAACCGTGGTTTAACAATTTGCAGGAATTTTTCATTTTTCAGGTTTATCAAGCAGTGTTCCATAGGGGTTATAAGGCATTGAACTCAGGGCTATGCAATTCGTCTAGAGTTGTTGGTAGTTATGCCACAAACGGTTTGTGTTAAATTTTGGGAAACTAAGCAACGTGTCATTTTTTAATTTAATTTTTTGGATTATTGGTTTTGTAATTTAGATATTTTGTTAAGGTTCATAAATTGCTAAATGAATTGACTTTTGATACATTTTTTGATTTCCTTGCTATATGGAATTTAAGCTTTTATTTTATTTTATTTTTTTGAAGTTTATAATTTTCAGTTATTGTTTCTGATCCCTTCCTCTCCCTTACACGTTTGCAGCTAGAGGTGGTGTTAATTTGAAGAACTGGTTGTTATTGGGAGCAGCTAACATATATTGTGGGGGTTCTAGATCAATTCATGGCTCGGGTATAGATTATTACATTCTGTGTCACATCATGTCTGCCTTATTTGTTTTAATTCATCGAATCACGTGGCCTTGTGTTTGAAAGTTGTTTTTCCGATATTATAGTCTTTGCATGTTGCCTATTGTTTTCTATTGATAAAGATGGCAGGTGTTGCTAGAAGTTCATGCCTTTTTCGTTGAAGTCTCTCTTTGCATCCTTATGCTTATTTGTTTATTCTCTCATGCATGTCAATGACTTGTTTTCCCTCCCAAACTCCTTTACAGCATTGTTGGCAAGGGACTACTATGATGTTCTTGGTGTGAATAAGAATGCAAGCTCTTCTGAAATAAAGAAAGCTTACTATGGGGTAGGTATCAAAATGTGTGTGTGACTGTTTTGTGTTTATGTTTTCAGTATCTCGCTCATTGTCTGGTTAAAATTCATTTATTCATTACGTCTCCTACGGAAAAGTAAAGTAATCCTTCTATTTTGTGAAAAGAAACTTGACCATTTCCCATGCTTTGGGATGAGGAAAAGTTTGTTTCCTGTCAAGTTACTTTCACATTTTTGTTTGATACACAATCACATCTGCATTTTATGATATGGATTTGTGTTTTATTTGATATGGATTTGTGTTTTATTTGTTTGGGCTATACAAATTTGTATTAGATTGATGTCTGTACGTGCAATGTGATATACAGTTTTAAAAATATTTAGTCCCCTATGGTCTTACCTTTTCCCATTTTTCTTCCTTGGCGTGAATTTGTCAAGCAGAGCGGACTGACATAGGAATTATCCTTATAAAATAATCTTGCGTTTTTCTATTTTGTAATTATTCCTTGTTTCCTCTTCATATTCCGCAGCTTGCAAAGAAGCTTCATCCAGACACAAATAAAGATGACCCTGAGGCAGAAAAGAAGTTTCAAGAAGTTACAATGGCATATGAGGTGCGCTCTTGTTTTTGTTTGTTTTACTACCCTGAGCTATATATATATATATATATATACACATATACATATACATATATATATATATGTATATATATATGCATACATCCCGAATTTACTGACTGCTGGTATATTTTCGTTTTATTGTGTTGTAGATTCTGAAGGATGAAGAAAAGCGTCAACAGTATGATCAGGTCTAATTCCTCACTGGTTATTTTCTAGGAAACTTTGTTGAATATTTACTTCTAAGTACCTTTTCACTGAATTGGGGTTGGAACATATTGTAGGCTAAATCTATGTGAATTCTAACTCATGAACAAATGATTATCCCATTATACGGGTCAATAGTTGGAGAGAATTAGCTGAGGAAGGGAGGGAGAGGAATAACAGTTCCTAGGCGGCAATAGGAGATTCGGAGAGATGTGGGAATCAGGGTGCGAAGAAAGGGATATATAGATGGGGGTAACCAAATGGAAGGGGGATGATGAGTGTGAAGTGGGCAATTGGGACTGAGGATATCATTTTCTTTCTTTATTACTAGTTGTATGGAGGATTATTCCTCTGGATTCCGCAGCATGTCAGTAATATCAATTTCAGTTTCCATTTGTTTGTTATAACAAATTTGTGTCAAAACTGGTTGTCGGTGTATCAGAAAGGGCTACTTTTGGAGCGCTGACCTGAAAGACCGAGTAGAGCGTTGTAGAGTGCAGCTGTTAGGACGTTCGCTCTAGGGTGGTGCTATGATAGGAGCTTGGGATTATGGGTTCCCAAGTCCCACATTGAGTAGTATGGGATGCTCGGTGGAGTACTTAAGTGGCTTAGTTATTCCCCCTTAACAGTTAGCTTTTAAGGGGTTCCTCAAGTCCTTTGTGCTTATCAATGAAAAAGTGTAATGTAAATTTTAATGCATTAGGAGGGAATAGTATGTTTTCAAGTCCTGGCCTCGGTTTCGTGGAGAACTAGAAATTTATTTTTTCTTTCTCATTGTCCCTTCTTAAGAGTAAAACGAAACTGCTAGATATTTATGATGCTCATTTAATTTTTCTTCTCATTGTCCCTACTTTCTCAGTTGACGTTTCCCCCTCTCTTTCGGAGGAGAGAAGAAAACTCCAATAATAGGCATAGTACACTGCTACAAGTTTTAAGTTCTATAGTAGCATTTCATATTTTGTGCAAATAAGAATGTAGGTGTATATGTTCCTATGTTTGTGGACAACTCATGCTTAATGTGCTTGTGAAGTTGTGCATGTTTCTTAGTTGAATGTGTATTTTATTGAGTGGATTGTTGCTTTCTCCCTGGTATTGGAAACCACACTCATTTGATTTACTTTGCTTTAACATGAATGTGTAGGCTGGTCATGATGCCTATGTAAACCAACAAAGCACTGGTTTCGGAGGCGGAGGTGGGGGTGGCTTTAATCCTTTCGAGCAGATATTCAAAGATCATGTAATGACTCCTAATTTCTTCCCTCTATTTTATTAATCAAGTATTAATGAGATACTTCATTCTTAATTATGTTTGTACTTAATAATAATCATAAAAGCTAATTTCTATATCATTTTAGTTGTTAAATTCACATTTTGTGAACACCATATAAGCAGATCTTAAGCAATGAAATAACCACCCCAATTTTTAGTCCAACATAAAAAGAAAAGGATTTAACAAATTTTTTAATACATTTGTACAAATGTATAACTGAAATTTGCAGTCACATCTTTCCACTTGATTTAATTGAATCGTATGTTTGTTATATATTAATTTCTTGTTAATTGTTATATTGCCTTGAATCTGTCTTTTACAGATTATGTAGATAGATTTTATTAATATAAATACACTCAAATCTGAAATCGAATATTATTTCTCAATTCCTTCAATTGTGATCAGGATTTTTTCAAGAGCTTTTACCGTCAGAATATTGGTGGAGTGGATGTCAAGGTTATTTCTTTCTTCATATTCGAAGACGTTTAAGTATGCTAAGGAATTGTTTTATGAAAGCATCTCAATAATCTCTTTTTGCACAGACTTCCATTGAACTATCTTTTATGGAAGCTATCCAAGGGTGCACAAAAACTGTGTCATTTCAAACAGATGTGCTTTGTGATACTTGTGGTATGTTTATTAATAAGCTATGTGCTGTTATCCTTCACTGGTATTATGTATTCAGTTGGGTTTGCATTGCAGGCGGAAGTGGTGTTCCTCCTGGTACAAAACCTGAAACTTGTAAGCGATGTAAAGGATCAGGAGTGGTCAGTATTGTCTTGGAATTATCTTAATCTTTGTTTAATGTTGTTACAAGCTTGAAAAGTCTTGTTCAATTGATAATTTTAAAGATGTCCAGACATATGTACAAACGGGCATATTCAGAATGGAGACTACTTGTGGTGCCTGCAAGGGAACTGGAAAAATTGTATCGGTATGGTACAACTTGTCCTCTATATTGTGCAATGTTGAATCTCTTATTTTTAGTATGTAACATAAGGGTTCAGAATTTCTAATATGATATATGGACTTCCTGTGTTTACATAACTTTCTTATTGCTGTTCTTGATTCCAATAATCGAATTTACTTGGCATGAGAGTCAGAAATTGTTTTTTCCTTTCACTCTACCGGTCTACCCTCATTTCTTTTACTAAAATCATGCAATGAATAACACTATATTCATCATCAACTGTAGACTTATAGATATGGTGGCCTTTTATACAAGTATGAAATTGAGGGAACACATTAGTGATTTTTTATCTTTTTTTTTTGGGTATCAGAGTTTCTGCAGGTCTTGCAGGGGTGCTAAAGTTGTCAAAGGAACAAAGTCAGTCAAGTTTGATATTATGGCTGGTAAATACTTTTTCAATTTTTTTGGATGCATTCTTGTAAGTTGCTACACATGCCATGTTCAAATGGCAATGGCATACAAAGAGAAAAGTTCTTAATGAATGAGTAATTTCGTTGTTGACTTCCTTTGAACTAGACTAGCCCACTACCCTGTGAACTTAACATAACAACACTAAGAAAAGCTATCTTATGTCTTATTGAAGGGAAACTCTAAATATTAAATATTTTCGGCATAAAAAAGTTGAATATTTTTTATTAATGTTGACGTCATCTCTGCCTTTTTGTCATTTAACTTATTCAGTCGAGCACAAGAATACACACACATTTTCATATGTATTCATAATATGTATCTGCTTTTGGTAATGCACATCCTCCTGTTATTTCTCTTTAAGTTTGGCTACGAAAAAGATCGACTGATGTATTTACGATTTTATAAACTTGCAGGGATAGACAACAATGAAACCATAAAGGTTTTTCGAAGTGGTGGAGCAGATCCCGATGGAGATCAATCTGGTGATCTGTATGTTACTATCAAGGTACTTTGTTAGCTTAGAAATCCCTACCATTTTAGCATTCTTTAAATTTTAAAGCCAAATCATTCCCCTTTCTCTTTTGCAGGTTAGGGAAGATCCTGTTTTTCGCAGAGAAGGATTTAATATTCATGTGGATGCTGTTTTAAGTATCACTCAGGTAATGAATCTTTGATGAAGAAAATCTTGAACAGTAATTTTATGTGGTTATCTGGTCGGGTATTTTTGCAATCATCTTGTGTCTTTAATTGGAGGCTTTAGTTTAGAATTGTTTGGAAGAATCTTATTTATTAGTACTTTTTTTTGAAAAAAAGAATATATACCTATAGGTGACGTTGCATTAGTTCCCAAAGAATATATACCTTTGATCATGGAGAGTGACATCATAATGTTCCCCTGGATGCTCAAACTACCAAATTGAAGGACTAAAGTGATGTCATTTTTTAAGATTAAGGGACTGACTTGATGTCATTTTCTATGGTTACTGCAAAATCAAAGGATTTAGTTTTAAGATCGAGGGACTGATCCAATGTCATTTTTCTATACTTAAAGGAAGTAATTAATTTCCTTATGCTTTAGGATCCAAATTCTTATCAACCTAGTGTTTTAGGGAGTTGTTTTCACTATCAGAAAAGTTGTTGACTTAGTTGGTTATAATCACATTGGAGTTGAGTTGTCTCAGTGGTATAATCCTTCCATAGCACGTTTATCCCTTGATCTAGTTGAGGACCATTTTAGGAAATACCTCACTGTGTACGCTGTGAGGACATGAACGTAGCTTGCCACCTAGGAGAACTGATTGTCTATAATATTAAGTTTGTAAATATTTATTTCAACTTTAATTTGGCAGTGGTGGTTGCTGTGGTTTGTGCTGGAAGTTTGTTGTCATAATATTCTGGATCCCCAACATCTTACTGTTTGTGTGACATTAGTTAAAATAAGCTGATAATGGGGATTTTTCTAATTCTTCTGAATGATTATTTCAGGCAATTTTGGGGGGAACCATTCAAGTCCCAACTCTTACTGGTGATGTTGTTCTAAAGGTAAGTACTGTCAAATGTATTTGATTTCTTTTGACATTTTACTAAGTGGGGTAGTCTGAATGACGAGTTCTGTTTGGCAGGTTCGCCCCGGCACCCAACCTGGTCAGAAGGTGGTTTTGAAGAAGAAAGGTATGCAAATTCCTATTATTTATGGAAATTTTGTAATTCTTAAGAAATTTATTGTGGGAATATACAAAAGTGTTGCTGCTTGAATTTTTTTTACATGTTAGTTTAACTGTTTAAGTAAGCTGTTTTCTTTCATCATTCTCATCTTGTTTGTTCATTTAACAGGAATCAAGACAAAAAATTCTTTCGCGTTTGGTGATCAATACGTTCATTTTAATGTCAGCATCCCGACGTGAGTGTTTTTGAAACCTTTCAGGGTTATTTATATAGACTTTTATTAATAACAAATTTTAGTGTGTTAATTGTTATTTATAGACTGTTCTCCCCTAGGTCTTTGATGAATGCTTAGTATATAATATAATAATAACATGCATGTGGTTGAAATGTTTTTACAGAAACCTGACACAGAGACAGCGTGAATTGATTGAAGAGTTTGCCAAGGAAGAGCAAGAGGAATTTGATAAAAGGAAAGCTGCTTCTGCTTCTGGTTGAAAACACATTCACTTTATTTTTTACCATTTCATGCTCAACTAGGTGGGAACATACTAGCTGTAGAAGTTTTGTAGGAGCATTAACGGTTCACTTTTTTTTTGGCCCCTTCCACTTGGATGAAATGTATTATTTTATTTATCATAAGTGATGTTCACAATTCAAATTTTAGAACTTAGAGAAGGTAATATTCCTAAATGCTTGTGCATCTGTAGAATGCTAGCTAATGCTGTACATATTTTTTTTCCTTTAACAGAAGATGTGGAGGTCACAAACTCCTAATTCTTTTTGCGCTATCATAGGTGGTTTCTGTATCAGATTCAGCACTGAGATTTACTCTAAAGTTATAAATATACATGTTTTATATCTTTTCTGTTCTGCTATAATTGAGTTTTTTTCCCCATTTTGAAAAACTATTAGAAGTCATAATGAAAAATTCATGGTAAGTTCATTCATGTTTTTACCTCAATTTCAAGTGGTAATCAAAGTTACCTTGAAGGGTGAATTACAGCAAAAGAACCTGATGAACCTTGAAGTGTGAATTACACTAAGTTGGTGTTCTGTTGCATATTCAAATTAAAGGGTGAATTACACTAACAAGCAGTGGTTCAGTGGTATTGATGAAATGTGTAACCAAAAGAACTTGGGTTCGAACCTTGGGGTGAGTTTTTTAGTTCCCATTTATTTTTTTGCTAAAAATAATAGTTAAACGCAAATAAAATAAAATAAATGCTACATCAGGGATTCAAACCCACATTCCTGAGCTACGAAAGCGAGAATGTTAACCACTGAACTAACAATTTCATTTTATTATGTGAAATACCTATTTTATATATATATATATATATAACATTTTACCTTACTCTTGATTTTTTGAACAGCCTGGGAGTGTTTACTAGTCCAGGGTCCCGGGTTTTTCCTAAGCCTATTATATAAAATGGCTGTATCCTGGGCTAAGTTCTCGTAATAGTCAGAAATATAATTTAAACTTCCTAAAAACCTTTGGAGTTGCTTCTTTTCGGAAATATCATCAGGGAATTTTGAAGCAAATTCTATGCTTCTATTGATGGGGGTAATTGTCCCTTGATCTATTTCATGGCCTAGGAACCTAGTCTTGGTTATGGTGGTATCTTAAAACAAGTAAATCCTGAGAATTCTAAAGAAGTTCTTGTCAGGTTTACCTCAGGGAAATGGAACCCAACTCAGTCAAAATATTCGACCATCAAAAAAGAAATGCTTTCTATAATAAAATGTATTTCAAAATTCCAAGATGATTTATTAAATCAGAAATTCTTACTTAGAATTGATTGCAGTTCTGCCAAGTCTATTATTGAAAAGGACGTAAAGAATCTTGTGGCAAAACATATCTTTGCCAGTTGGCAAGCGCAATTGTCTGCTTTTGAATTTGATATTCAATATATTAAAGGTGAAAATAATTCACTTGCTGACTATTTGACCCGTGAATTCCTGCAGGGAAATGACAACCCCCAATAGGGGAAGAGGTCGTGGCTATGGCCGTGGCCGAGGACGTAGCAATTTGCTACCCTACCAAGAAACTAACGTTCCTCTAATAGGGGATTGGACAACTGTCTACCACAACAGGGCAAGAAATATGCAGCAATTACCTGCACCTCCAAGGAAAGAAGATATTCCTTCTTCCTCAGTGAACCAAAAAGGGAAAGAAGATATCTCTTCTTCCTCAAGTAAGGCATCGTCCTACAAAGAGGCAGCGGCCAAAGACGCTCCTTTGGAGGTAGCAGAATACCTCGAAAACCCCGTTACAGAAGAAATCATGTTCATCGAAATCGAGGACATAGATTTGACCCCCAATGATGGGTGGTCGGTTAAAACAAGATACCTCGAATCCAGAGGATACCCGGGACTTTATGGAAAGACCAGACCTAATCTGGAAATTCTCTTAACAGTCACTGAATCAGTGACAATCACCCACCATCACCAAAACAACAATCCTGAAAGTTTTATAAACTTCAGTAAATGCCATATTAATAAAATCCTCCTACCTAGAGAATGGGGATTAAATCCCAATGGAGAAAAGGCAATAAAAATTGCTGAAGGAAAATATATTTACTTCAACTACTGGGATTATATCCAGGCCTTCTCTTTGGCCTTCTACTATCAAAATCCAAAAAATAAACATTCTTGGTTTTTTAGTATCAATCCAGAAGTGCTTAATAAGCCTATACCAAACTGGTTCTATCACTGGTGGCTAAAATTTGGCCCCTCTTTAGAAATTTTACCTGAAGAATTATCCAACTTATATGACAGGTGGTGCATTAACGATCCTTTAATTTTAAAGACATGCGGCAATTTAATCACTGGACAATGTCCTTGCATCTATTTTATTAAATTTCAAATCCCGTGGATATGGAGATGGACCATATCAATAGAGAAGGATAAGTTCAACATCCCGATCTTAAGAAGAAATTTCTTCTATAAATGGTGGAACAAAATCAGTGTCGAGGAACTCCAAATCATGGAGTGCAAGGTAGAAGAAGCCATAGCTGATGACGAAGGAGCCAGGGCCAGGGGACCAAACACCCAACAACCTACAATGGCTGGTCTCAAGGAATATTTCCAAAGAAGACATCCTAATGAGTCAGAGGAAGAGGTAATGGTCAGGACTCTAGACCACTTGAAAAACCAATTTTTTAAGACATTCCCTATAAAGAGTGAAAATGTTTCGATGAAAACAAGTTCATCCCATGGATCAATGAACCTCGAATGCCTAGCAGGGGAGTCCCAGACTGAAGAAGAACCTACTCCAGAAGATTTCTGGGACGCAATGATTCAATCTATGACAAAAGGAAAGAGTACAAAATAACAACAGCACCAAGCCAGCTGCCACTACTCCAATAATTCACAAGCGCCAAATCAGTAATAATACTATCGGCCATTATGTAAAAGCGAAATATTCGCCTTTAAAAGTTTTTCAACTTTTGTGATTTAGTCGTTTTACCTCATTATTAATGTGCCTATGGGGCCCACAAAGCGTACCCGGCATTAATAATGTAGTTTTGTCGTTTTTTGTACCGGCTACCGAATGTAACAGTAGCCTTTTACCGGCTTAAATAGTAAGCCCTAGTTTTCCCTATATAAGGGGATTTAAGTTTCAGTTGTAGACACGCTTTACTTTCAAATATATAAAATCTTCTACTTTTGTAATCCTCCTTGCTATATACTTAAAGTCTTCCGTAAATCAAAGTGCACTCTGCTCATTCCTTCCAAGGTAATCTTATAATCTTATTTATTTTCATTTGATAGCTAGTAGCTAAATCCTTTGTTGTGGTTAAGCCTTCGCATTAATCTTATAATCTTATTTATTTTCATATGATAGCTAGTAGCTAAATCCTTTGTTGTGGTTAAGCCTTCGCATGGTATCAGAGCCATGAATGAGTTAATCCTTCGTATGAACTTATAATTCTAGTAACATCTTTTTTGTGTTTTGAGTGCTCATATGTTAGAGGTATATAGGCTGGAAACAAGCAACTTGGGACTCAGCCTATGCTGAATAGGTGAGTACTCTGTTCTTCGGAATAGTACTCACTGAAGCCCAGACTGTGGATAAACAACGCCAGGTACCTCACATACATATGGACATTGTACAGAAAATGCTTTCAGTGTTTTTCTTTGGTGTATCGTCATTTTTCCCAGGGAAGGGATGCTTAAAACGTTTTTTGCCAAAAAGAAAAATTTTTGCTGAAAAACATTTGATATCTTTGATTTAGGAGAAATCCTTCTATCCCTTCGGGTTGATGGTTAAACAGCTTTGCTGTTTGCAAAGATAACAGATGAGATGTTAAGAGTGTAATAAGTTCATAAGTCCAATTAACTCATAAAGGATCTGATTCTGTTCTAAGGCCAGCCACAACAACTTTAGCCCAACCTCTGCTTGCTCTTATGGAACTAGATGATTATAATCATCAAGATTCCTCCATTAAAAATGAGGAATTGGTTGAGTATCCAAAGAATTTGGATCAACTAAACAGATGGACAATTCCGTCAGTACCTTCCAAACAAATTTATAAGTTTGGTATGTTTGATATTATGTCTCGGTTTGCCGTTAAGCAAATCGAACAAACTTTACAAGTGTCTGAAAAAACTCAGACAATCAATCTAATAAGCAAAAAAGATTTGCTTCCTTTTAAGGATTACAATTTCATCCATGTTGGATTAATTCAAATTGCTTTTAAACCTTTAACTCTGTTAGGTTTAAATTCCAGCATCATGGCATATGTTAGAGATGGAAGGTGTAAAGATTTTAAACCTTCTCTAGCAGCTTTAATTGAGACTAGCCTGTGTCACGGACCAGTCTATTTTGATGTTTCTCCCAATTTAAGTTTATCTTTATCTGATAGAAACTTATTGGATGCTATCCAGTTAACTATTCACACTAATGGTTATAACTATAAACCAGGAAGTGAAATTGTAGCAGTATGCTATAGAGTTTATTACAAAGTTTTAAACACGCTTAACCCTAAGGCTAAGCAAATATCTTTTCCAGGGACTACAACCCTAGTCCAGACAAACCTACTAACCTCAAACGTGGCTAGCAATAGGTTAATCAAATGGGATGAGATAGACTTTCCCACAACTTGGTCCCTTCCACAGGAAGTAGACCCTGAACCTATCCTAAATAGGGAAGTAGACCAGATCATTCAGAATACTGAAGGGGACATAGAAGTAAGGTTTAATCACAGAAGGATTACTAGGATACCTAGAACCTTATCAGCCAGACATTCGGTCAGTGAGTTTTATACGACTCCCAGTGAGCTAAATAGAGTATCTACTTCTCAGGCAAGAGAAGAAATAGAAACAGTAGATCACATAAGGCTTAACGAGAATAAAATTCCACATGGAATTTATCAGAGAACAGATTCTCAGAGTAGACAATCCCCTACTCAATCAGACATGAGTTTCCATATATGATGGATCTCTCCCCAGGAAGTGGCATGAGGGAGCTCATAAATGATGAGTTCCAGCAAGAGAGGTACTCTCAGTTTAGAAGCTGGTATTTTAGAAATTTCTCCTCTCCTGAACTTGGAAAGTTTAAGGATGATTATTATAGTGAGCTAGCTAGAACCCAGAACTATGTTCCTTTTGTAAAATGGTTTGTAGCTTATTTTATTAATAAAATAAATAACGAAGTTCTTGTTTTAAATGAGAAGTCTTGGGAAACCATTAAGGGAGAAAATATAACCTCTCCTTTCCCTCCAAAGCAAATAATAAACCTTGGCCAGAATGCCGAGGCAAGTGCTTTTGCTACTTTACAAAAGGTAGAGCAAAATCAGGTCACTATTAGAGAGCTAAACACCATTATCAGGTCTCATAATTATACTAATACCTTTCTCATTTGTTTAGGAGACCAATTTGTTTCCCTAGAAAAGGATTTGTTAAGTCTTAAGGATTTGGCTGAAAAACAAATCGCCCAGCAAAAAAAATATATATATATATATATATATATATAAAATATATATAGTTTGTAATTAACATTGGGCCCTTAAAAAATGGCATTGGACTGGGGCCATGTGCGGTAGCACAGGCCGAACAGACCCAAGGGCTGCCCTGCGTGCAATCTCTCCCACCAAGGAAAAAGGCTATTGGGTGCCGTTAGATTTATAAAATCAAATATAAATAAGATGGCTCATAGGATAGTGAACTATAGTAATTGTTGATCTCGGTCCGGCAGAGGGCCTAAATGTAATGTCGAACTCCTTGAGTCTGGTTAGCCAAGTAGATAGACTTGAGACTAACTCGGTCTGTAGATTATCGCATTCAACTTTGGAGAATGCGGTGCTGAACTCCTTACGCCCGATTAGCCACGTAGATCGACTTGGGACTAACTCAGACTGTAGAGTCGTTGCATTTAATTTTGGAGAATGCAATGTCGAACTCCTTGAATCCGGTTAGCCAAGTAGATCGCATTGGGACTTAACTCGGACTGTAGAGTTATCACATTTAACATTGGAGAATGTGATGCTAAACTCCTTGAGCTCGATTGGCCAAGTAGATCGACTTGGGACTAACTTAGACTGTAGAGTTTTTTTTTTGACGCATAGACTGTAGAGTTATCACAGTTAACTTTGGAGAATGCAATGCCGAACTCCTTGAGCCTGGTTAGCCAAGTAGATCGACTTGGGACTTAACTCGGACTATAGAGTTATCACATTTAAGTTTGGAGAATGCAATGGCGAACTCCTTGAGTTCGGTTAGCCAAGTAGATCGACTTGGCACTTAACTCAGATTGTAGAGTTATCACATTAAACTTTGGAGAACGTGATGCCGAACTTCTTGAGTTCGGTTAGCCATGTAGATCGACTAGGGAGTTAACTCGTACTTGAGCCCGATTAGCCAACTTGTGACTAACTCGGACTGTAGAGTTATCACAGTTAACTTTGGAGAATGCAATGTCGAACTCCTTGAGCCTGGTTAGCCAAGTAGATCGGCTTGGGACTTAACTCGGACTATAGGGTTATCACATTTAAGTTTGGAGAATGCAATGGCGAACTCCTTGAGTTCGGTTAGCCAAGTAGATCGACTTGGCACTTAACTCAGACTGTAGAGTTATCACATTTAACTTTGGAGAATGTGATGTCGAACTCCTTGAGCCGGTTAGCCATGTAGATCGATTTGGGACCAACTCGGACGGTAGAGTTATCGCATTTAAAACTCTACTCTGGGATGCCCCCTGTGTGGCTTTTTGGAGAATCTATGTCATAACGTCTTGTGAGATAGTCAATAAACTTCATTAATAATTTGAACTTGGTTTACTGCTTTGAGTGTTCGAAATGCTTGAGCGCGCTGTACTTCGCTCTTCAAATACTTTGGCTAACTATTATGCCTTGATTCGTGAGGGAATGCTTCTCGGATGCCCTTTCTAGGTCAGAGTCGACTGTTCTTTTCCTAGGGTCACTTTAGTTGTTTCTGAAGTGCTAGGCACGCTTGTTGATGTCCTCTACTGCTCATTGGTTTCAATCGGGCTTACCTGGCCTCCAATGTGGTGCTTACTAGTACCAACGAAGCTGATCTGATGCTCTATGTATTTCTTGTTTCTCGACCTTGGTGCCTCGCATGTGTTGGTCTTTGCTTCCCCCCTTTAGGGATGGGAAATGGCATCTTTTTTTTCGAAAGGCTAAGTCGGCCTTAACAATGATGATTTTGTCAGTGATAGAATAGAATTTCTATTAGGTTTGCCATCAACTAGGTGATTGTCGTCAAAGGTTAGAGAAGGCCGAGTGGAAATAACATCGGCAGAGGAGGATGCGAAAATGTTCATTATCTCCTGCGACATTCTCTTCATAATCTTCCTGGTTTCTCCTCCTTCGACGAGATAGCCTCCAAAGATGACCATTGCCACTGGCCGACCGGTGCCCTGATGGGTCTTCGTCTTCGTCAGAGTCGCTTTCTTCCTTCTTTATCGTCTTCTCAATGTCATTGACTACCTTCTTTCCCTTTCGGGAAGGGGGAGGTTGAGTATGTGCTCGACTTTCGTCTTTCTTGACATACTAGGTGAATTTTCCTTTCTTGATAAGTTCCTCTATGTCATCCTTTAGAGTAAGACACTGATTAGTGCGTGACGCTACTACAGTGATAACGACAATACTTCTTTCTGTTGGTTCATTTCCTCTCGGGGATAGGCTTAGGATGATTTATCCCCGAGAGCTCAGTATTGGCGCACTCGGCAAGGATGTTTTCCATTAGAGTGTTTAGAGGAGTATGATCAGTGAACCGAGGTGCCCGAACTCGTGGTTCACGAAAGTGGCTTCCTTGATCCTTTTTCGGCCGAATTTCCACCGGTAGGCGTCTTGCGTGTAACACCATCGTACCTTATCTTCTATCCATAGATGATCAAGGTTTTTGCATTGAACCTTTCTATTTATTCTCTGATGGTCTCACCCTCACGTTGGCGGACTGCTCTAAGTGTTTTTTCTAGGGGAAGTGTTTGAACGAGACCTTCAGGTGTTTGTGACCTCGGAGGTGGTACCGTAACTTGAGAGAGGACGCGGGGGGTGATTTTTACCGGGTTCCCGCGTGGTTGGGTCTATCCTTTCCACGACATTGGGATGGTTGGAGCGGATTCAAAAGTGCTAGAGATGTTCTCCCACTGTAGATCTCGGTCGGGGGAGGGCCGAGATGCTCACTAAGCTGAGAAGCTTGCTCGCTCCAAGTTGTTGCCGAGGTGCTGCTGCTCGTGTTAATCCAACAAGGGGGTGGTACCTACACACACTCTGATACTTAAGTCAGCATTGAGAATAGGCGATGTGAGGTAATGAATGCGTACCTGTCAATCTGATGGGACAACACTTTTATAGGGAATAGTGCCTGCACGTGGCATGCCATGATAGGTCTTTGTCTAAGGCGCCTGAACCGTTCGATGGAAGAGTGACACATCCACATCGTTACTTCGATTGGATCGTGGGCTTTGTTGGACTGGCCCTAAAGCATTTGGGCGATGCTGAACTTATAGGTACAAAGCCCAATTAGTGGTTTGCAAGCTCCAAAACTCTCTGTACGGGCTATGACAAGTCTCTAGAGAATAATGGTTCCAACCTTCTCTAGTGTACTCTCCACAAATGCGTCAAGAAATAAGAAGCAGATCATCCCTTTTCACCAAAGGGACTAGTGCTTCCCTTGTGATCCTATTGCTCTATGTGGATGACATAGTTCTAACTGGTCCAAATAAGGTCCTCTTGCAACAAACACAACAACTATTTGAATAACACATTTCAAATTGATGATTCTTGGCAAGCTGCAATACTTCCTTGGCCTGGATATTTCCTACTCACCTAGAGGCATTCGTCTATGTCAATACAAGTATACAAGATACTGGTTTTTTGGCAGCTAAGCCCCTCCAATATCCAATATCCAATGGATCCAAACCTCCACTTGAATGACATATATGTTACCCTTCTTGAAGACCATTCTCAAACACATTCGCCTGATAGGTAGGCTCATGTACCTTACTATATCTAGACCTGGCATTAGTTACTCTGTCAATAAACTAAGTCAATACATGTCTCAACCTTTGTCCAACTGTGGCACGGTCATCTACTGAAGCAAAGTATAGGGCTCTTGTTGCCTTTACATCTAAACTATTGTGGCTGAGGCCTGAGGCCTCGCTAGCTGCTTTTGAAGTTACACATGATAGCTCCATAGTATTTTGTGATAGCCAATCTGCAATTCAATTGGCTAACAATCTAATAGAACATGTCAAGTCCAAACACATTGATATAGATTGCCATTTTATTATAGGAAACATGTTATGTCAGGTTTTTTTAAGCTTATACAAGTTCCTCCGAAACATCAACCGACAAATCCTTTGATTAGAGCACTGCCCAAACAGCTCTTCATTTCAAAGTTGAGATTGCATGACATATATTATCCAACTGTATTGAAACTATGAATCAGTTATTCCTAAGTTGTTGTAATGGCACTAGTTAATTTTCTGTTTTCGGTTAGTTGTTGTAATGAGAGCAACATTTGTATTGTACAGAGCTGCATAAGCTTATTATTTTATTCATCAATGGAAGAGTTTGATTCCATTTCAGTTGTGCATACTTCAATATTACAAACTAGCACCTTGATTAATTATTATTGTCCATTATTTGTAGCAAAAATGTTAAGGTGATGCATAAAATATAACTTTTATTTCAAGTAGATGAAATCCATTACATGCTCCTAAATCCTAATAGGTTGTTGCACCGTTAGTCCATACATAATAATTGGTGCAACAAATTAAAACAACAATGTTTAGATACTGTTGCTCCTTGGAAAATCAATCCATCATCGTGCGATTTGTTTTGAGGTGTTTGTTCTGGAGACGACGCCAAGGATGAAGCTCAAAGGGAGATTAGGGTTTGTAGAGAGAGAGCGGAAGCGAGAGAACGAAGCTCTCAGGATCAAAAGCGATTGATACCATGAAAGAATTCAATACTGAATGTGATGAATTTCATTGATTGATCAGTTTACACTTGATACAATGATTATATACTTTCTCTATCTATATGGATTTAGTTATACTTAGCTAACTAATCCATAACTAATTTCTAACTCTCTAACAGAATCTGTTGCTAATCTAACTAGCTTAACAACTGCGCGCACACGTGTGTTAAGAGGCAGTGACTCACTGCTTACATGGCTTGGTGAGTCCAAACACATTGATATAGATTGCCATTTTATTATAGGAAAGATGTTATATCAGGCTTTTTTTTAAGCTTATACATGTTTCTCCGAAGCATCTATCAACCGACATATCCTTTGACTAGAGCACTGCCCAAACAGCTCTTTATTCCATGATAGTTAATTTTCTGTTTTCAGTTAGTTGTTGTAATGAGAGCAACATTTGTATTGTACAGTGCTGCATCAGCTTATAATTTTACTCATCAATAGAAGAGTTTGATTCCATTTCAATTGTGCATACTTCAATATTATA
The DNA here is from genome assembly GCA_963573325.1 of Astragalus glycyphyllos. Lineage (NCBI taxonomy): Eukaryota > Viridiplantae > Streptophyta > Magnoliopsida > Fabales > Fabaceae > Astragalus > Astragalus glycyphyllos. Next base: position 34,219,885 of record OY754310.1, on the reverse strand, counting down.
AACTAGCAGATTGGCTTGTCAACATAGCCTAAATTACATTGATTAATTATTATTGTTCATTATTTGTAGCAAAAATGTAAAGGTGATGCATAAAATATAACTTTTATTTCAAGTAGATGTAATCCATTACATGCTCCTAAATCCTGATAGGTTGTTACACCCTTATTCCTTACATATTAATTGGTGCAACAAATCAAAAACAACAAGGTTTAGATAGATCCATGTAGACCATAGAAACCATTTGAAGCAGGATCATTACAAACACATTGACAAACTCTTGAGACACTCCCCTTTATTTTTTCAACATAGTTGGCTATTCGATCATAATTTTTGTCCCAAAGTATAATTCCACCAAAGTTTGAAGCTTGCTTTACGGTTGGAAGAACGAAATCTATGAGCTCATAGGGGTATATATAACCTGGTACTTTATCAGAAGTCACAAGGCCTAGAAATATTGAGGATTTTGGAACATTTGTAGTCCAAGTTTCCCATGCGTTCAATAGATTTGTAGCATTTTTATTTGAGTATATGCAATCAGCAGAGTTGTAGAATCTAACCCAAATGTAATCAAAACGACCATTTTTTATTGGAACGTCTAATTCTTGATTTGGGTAATCACATTTTGGAGATGCAGATAAATACACTTTTCTCTCTGTTAATGTTGATGTACTAATGGCCTCAACAATTTTGTCCCAATTCAAATTACTACCTGAAATAAAGGACATCAAGGAGTTGAATGAGAAAAGGGTTAGTGTTCTATTAATTCTGCTAAAAAAATATAATTAGAGAGAAAAAACAAGTTACAAAAAAGTGAAATCTCTCTTTAATTCTATCACTAAATTTTGTGACGCCAAAATTAGTGTAATATTAATTTTGATTTATTCCTCACTGATTTTAGTCACTAATTTTACTTTTTCTGATCATAATATAACAATTATTGACTAAAATTTACCATTTAAAAATGTTACCTGAAACATCCCCAAGATCAATGCCATCTAAAGTTACACTTCCAAGTGGTCCAGCTCTACCACTTAGGAAGTTTGCTAAGAGGTAATCTGCTAGTTTCTTTTCTTTATCATCTTCATCCATCGACGACGATATCGTGGTGGTAGAGACAAATTCGACGATAGAAAGAAAAATTTTAACGTTTTTCTTTTGGCAGTTTTCGATTTGGGACTGAAGAATGGTGCATTGTTGTGCACAATATGGTATGTCTAACTCTCGAACTTCACCATTGTTGGATATAGCAAGGTGTTCAATAATGATGTTGGTATAGTTTCCAGAGTCACATTTGTCTTCCAATGATACATGAAATCCATCTCCTTCACCCCAGTACGAGGAAATGGTTCCATTTCCAACACAATCAGCAGCGTTGGAATGGTTAATGATAAGGGTTGTAAGGGCTAAAAAAATGAGTAATTTTGATAACTGTTTTGTGGCTTCCATGGTTAAGTTATGTGTGTTGTGATATTCTTGCTTAGCTTCATATAAATAAGCAAGAGAAGTAGCCATTTTACAATGGGTTATGAAGGTACATGTTGGTTTTTTTAATGGTAAAAAATGATGCACCGAAAAGGAGTATTGGGATACTCTACCTCATTATACCAATCTCAATTTTAATGTCCTAGAAAGCTAATTCAATTGGAGAGCTAAATAATATGAAAAAGTTGTAAGAAGAAAGTTTAGGGTTGAAATTTTGGAAACTAACGTTTTCTCTATCCCTGATTAATTACTAATCACTAACATTGCTTATAAAAAAATATCAATTTTAATCCTGTGTTTGTATGAAGTAATTTTTGGAAGTAATGTAGTTTTGGGGAGAATTAAAATATTCTAGTTAAAATTTTGAAATATTTCAATTCTCTCTGAAACTACATATTTGTCCTTAAAATTTGTGATGTGTCAAAACTCAAATCTTTAGAAATGGTAATTTAGTATTTATTTTTTGATCAAGTAATTTAGTATTTTTATTAGTAGTTTTTTGATTATATTTATAGTAGATAAGTCTATTTTTTTCAAGTATAAGTTTGGATTTTGATATTTTTATCAAGAGATTATGTATTTTTAAATGTTTATAATATTTTTTTTAAGAAAGTATTAGAATAATTTACATCCCCACTATAGAAAACTTCTCGATCCGCCAGTGATCTAAAACATCTCATTTAAAATATCTAATAGCACATGGATGTCCAAAAAAGTCCAAGAGACACATTTTTCTTGTTTTAACAAGTTTTATAACATGTGATCTCTGTGCTGTGAAACTTTAAGGACGACATTATATTCTTGATTTTGTCAAAAAGATTATATTCTTCGTGGTGGCGTCGCGTATAAATTTTCTCTCGTTCCTCTTTTTTGTTACCATGTGCATGTGTTATTGGTGCGTAATTTTCATCGGCTTTATCGACAACTAATTTAGTCTGGGGAACCTGACTGACCACGAGTACTCGGTTTTGCCGGCCTGTGTGATTTTTTCCTCCCAACAAAGTTTTTGCCACAATCAAAATTTGAACCCGAGACTTTGAGGAGGAATCTAAGTCCAGTTACCACTCGGACCAACCCTTATTGGTTTCTTTCGTTCCTAATCTACAAGAGCAAAATATTATTATACTTCTTTATAAAGAAAAAAATATTATTCACTTGAGTACAAACTCCAACTCTTAAAAAAATGGGTCCGAGGAAAAATCAACAACAAAAGCAAGCTACCCTACTAGTATAGCTAAATGAACTTTCTTTTTATGAGACATGATTAAGCTTCAAAAATAATACTATTGTAGATGAATAAGCAAATGGTTCTGTACCTTGCTTTGAGATGAGTATCCGAACTAAGCAGTTGGTAGAGTGGTTGTTGAGGTCGTCCCTTCCGAGCTTTAGGTCGCCGGGTGGTTGGTACTTGCAGACACTTTGATGCCAAAGTCAGCAACCAAAAGTTAAGAGGAGGTGCAAATGAACGAAGCGTACCTGATTTCTGGTGGTGATGTCGTATTTATAGATGCGGAGAGGGTTTCGATGCTAGCCTTGGTTGAATATGCGCCGCAGGATCGGACCGGGTTGATCTTGGCCATTGATCTCAGCATCGCCTTTAGCAGCTGATGTCCGGTCCAGATCCAGCGTTGGATTGGGACGCTCATTGTACGAACTGGGCTTGGCTCAATCCGAAACAGTTTCCCCCAAGTCGAGGTCAGCCACGGGAGTGCGGCCTCAGCTTGAGATGGGGAAGATGGTTCATGTTGACGGTGTTCAATGTTCCTTCAACCCCGGCCTTGAAGTGAGTTATGTGTCGGCGAGGTTGAAGTTGGTTCGAGATTGCTCCCAGGTCAGAGAAGTGGTCGTTGTGGCCTCGGACTTTTGCAACGTGACACGTGCGAAGCTGTCGCATTGATTTCTCATTTGATTGAACTGAGGCGTCGTGTCATAATGGTTTCTTATTTGCAGTGCCTGATCATTAATTGGCTTGGAAAGAGGTGTGGTGATTCACTTTCCATGTTCAGGGTTCCTATAAAATGGGGAAGAGTCCAGTGCCTTAGTACCTTTGAATCCCCTGAGAGGTATTTTGTCCCGATTTCACGACCAAGTGATCCAACGTTGATGATCTTGCATCCGTTCTAGTGTTTCGGTCAACCAACATTGTGGTTACGGCGAGTGATTCCCCAGCGAGTTCATTCGACGTTGAAGTTCATATTCTTCGTTAGGTTAGGCTTGTCTTTTTCATTTGTGTTTATGTTTTTTTTTCCTTTTTGTTTTCACCTGGGTTGATATACCCGGGTTCGCTTCCACCTTACCTCGGGGAGGAAGATGGTAAGTTCCGGCTCCGATACCATCGAGGCCATGCCTTTTCTCATTCTGCGCTGATGACCTCTACTTCCTCCCCTGAAGGTAAATCTGGCAAAGACACGGGAGAGTGAGAGGGCTCAGCGCTTCACTCCGCCTAGGAAACAAATCTTAAAGAAGTTTGCGGAGGGTGATCTAGTCCCGGCTGACAACAGGATGCCTACCTCAGCGCGATTCATGCATCTAGCCTAGGCCAATGGGTCTGCAGCCACTCCTTCTGCGGAACGGTTGCCCCCGAGAGCTGCCCCGTAAGTCAAGCAGGGCCAGAGCCGGAGGAGGAGGTTGATGCTGAGGACCCTTATAGGTGGGTCTCCAAGGAAGTCCGCAACATTGGGACACAATATGGGCCTGGTTCTAACTTGTATGAGTTTGATAACTACGTCGGCGCTCCGAAGCAAGAATGGAAGTTGGAGTGTGCCTCCGACACCAAGGTCGTCTTTTTCTTCAAAGTCTTGCTCCCAATTAGCGTGGGACAAAATCCGTTTCTAGTCACCTAGAATTTTGTCGCTAATTGCTTGTCTGTTGCTAAATCGGTCACTACCAAGTTTATTAGCGACGGAATCACTATCCGTCGCTAATGTGTCTTTTTTGTTGTTGTAGTGTTAACTTGAACTTGCATATCTTTTCATTTTGGGTTATGAAATCTGTTGTTTGGGAATTAGATGGGGGAGACACGAATGCGGGTTCCCTTTTGCATTAAGTTTCAATAATCACAAGTACTGCATTAGGAAGTGACTAGTTGTCAGCAGTGGACAAGTTGAACTTATATTTCCCACAAGAAAGTGTATTACTTAGTTATCTTCTCTATCCAAATTTTGGTGATTGCCCTGAGTTTGGATATCTTGTGATGGACAATGGCATGCCCCATTTTTTTTAATTGCATAAGTTTCACATTGAAAAGACTAGACAATCAAGAGTGCTTATCCCTTTTATTTAAAATTATTCTAACTACATTGTAGTATAATTTATCAAAAATAAAAGTGAACTGTTTGACATGTTCAAAATTTTTGTAAGAGGATTGAAAATTAATTCAGTAGAAAGATTAAGAGTTTTCGTAGTGATCGAGGAACGTAGTATGATTCCCATTAATTAAATAGAATCGTAAACACATTCAACAACTCTTTGGGAACTTTTGAGTGTGCTCATAGCTTTGTGCAATTGATTTCATTATTTTACAACATCTATTGTATTCCCATCCTTAACCTAAACTTTACTTTGTATAAAAGTACTTTCTTAACAAGGCATAGGTTTGTTGTATTGTTACAGAAGTTGCCTAAGTAGGTCCTTAAGGTTTTTCAATTGCTAGAGCTGTCTAAGAAAACTAGTGTTACAGTAGATAGAACTGTAGAAGAAAACTAGCAAGTGTTTTTGCCTAGGTTGGTTTGTCAAGTGTAAACTATGGAAAATAGTGGAAATACCCCCTCGATACGGTTACGAGGAGTGGAGTATCCCTTGTTGATTTGGGTGAACCACTATATTTTCAATGTGTTATTTACTGTTTTATTTATAGCTTATTCAAATCAGCACTTCGTTTTTAAAGAAAACATTTTTTTTTGCAAAACTATATGAAGACAGTTCCATAAAACTTTTTAGCTTCTGTGAGTATATCTTTTTACAACATCTAATTTTATAAACAGAAAAACTTATCTCCTCTCAGCAACACATATCATTTGCAAACAATATCATTATCAGTGTAATAAGCAAGAAAAGCAGTTTACACAGTTAAAGAGTTTTCTTACACAGACTAGCTTCTAAGAAGATACAAGAAGTCAATAGCTTCTCAAGTTTATATATCTTCTTAGAAGACTATCTTATATCTTTTTGTTAAATTTGCTGTCACAAATAGATTTTACAAAGTGTCATAATTCAAATCCCCTTTCTTATGACTTAAATTGACTTCACAAAACACCAAGTGAATGGTGTTGCTTGCTAGGAATAGGTTGTTCGGCTAAGAAAGAACTCGCTTTAGGAATTAATAGCTGAGGGTAAAATGTATTAAGCGGATGAGGAACACTTAGCTGAGGCAAAGAGGCTTGCTTTGGGAGCAAGTAAGCGAAGCACATGACGAATTAAAGCGTGGAGCGGTTGAAGAAAACATGGAGGCGCCATGAAAATAGAAGTGAAGATATTTTACCCTACTCACCATGCTAGTGGGGATTGTGGAGCATGTCTCCTAGGTTTTAGGGCACGTGAACGCTAATGTACATTGATCTTAGTCGATCCAAATGTGGTTGCGTTGTAGGCTAGTGTCACTGGCCAACGTGGACCGTGTGTGTGTGTGTGTGTGTACATTTGTAAAGACACGACCAATCAATCAAAATCTACATTTTTGCCAAGTCTTTACTCTTTACTTGCATTTTTTCCTTTTACGTTAGCCATTATTAGATAATCTTGCACGTCCCTCTCACCTATCCTAACACTCTATAGAGGAGTTAGGAAACATATAGCTGAGTAATATAGTTCCTTCCTCAACGTAATTGCTTAAAGAAAACGGAATCAGAGGTTCAAACACTTAGCCAATCCTCCGCTATATCAAAGTTTGACAACATTATTATATATATACTAGTAGAAAGGCAGGCCCATTGTGCCTGTCTTTCCACAATTTTACCCTACAAGTGTGTGTATATATATAGGGGAGATCTAGCCCTATCCCAGGGTTGTTAATCGCACACCCTGAAAAAATAATATTACTACAATTTTTTTATTTAAAAATAGTAGTAGCGTCAATATCCTATTTAAAAAATTTTTGTACACCTTGAAAATATTTTTTTTGCACCGAATCTCCTACTTTTGCACCAATCTAATGTACCATAATCACACAAACACTCACACTCTTGCACCTTTCTAATTTTCTCTAACTCGATCATGGTTTTATAAGGAACTAAAAAGATATTTAACAACCCAAATTGTGTAATTTTTTTATTTACATATATTAATTTTTTTTATTATATTTATAGCGATACAGGATTTAAAAAATTTTGCGCACCCTCACCTAGAATCTTAGATATGCTACTACTACACACACACATATTATTGTGCTTGACTTTGTACCTCCTTCTTATATGTTAAGTTTAAGAGTTGGAACCCTGGACCTGTTTCTGATAACTCTTTGGTGTGTCTTAGCTCACCAACGGAGCTATGGATAAACTTCAACTATTATTTATGCTTATCTACAACTCATTTTGATTCATTCCCTCATATAGTATTAAAATTAAAATTTAGATTTTAGTTAAATTTTGCTTAACTGTATGCATAAGAGTGAAGCATTCTCCCATTTTGAGTATAAAATACAATGTTACTATTGTTAGACTTTACGGTCATCTTCATACGGCATACACTTTTTAATACTGAGGACTAAAAGAAGAAAAAACCCAAATTTTATAAGGAACTAAAAAGACATTTAACTCTAATATTTAAAAGAATAACTTGAAAATAAATAGTGCAACTTAAAATTAAGATATATGATATTTGGAGTAGTTTTATTATTTATTATAAAAAATACATCACTTTCCGTTTAATAGCCTCTTAGATCAGTCTCAGATGAAAAGCGTAATTCAGAAATAAGTTATTAATATAAACTTTAACTATTAAAATAATCATTAAAAATAACAATTTTTCTCTTAAAAAGTGACGAATGAAAAGTAACAAAAAGAGTAAGATGTGAGAATCAAGGGCTCCATATATAATCTCTTTGTCTCTTTCTTAAATTCACTTTGTAATCTGATCATTAATTATATCTCTTTCCACACTTGTATTTTGTGATAGAGAAGAATGAGGGAAGAAGAAAATCCAAACACGAGAATAAACCTTTTGTTAGGTTTGGATCATCTCGTTCCCACTCATTTTCTCTCTCTTCCCACACTTGTGTTTTGTGATGGAGAGAAAGAAGCGAAGGTGGTCCAAACACGTTTAAAAGTTTTTGTTGTCGAGATCGATAATTCAACGGTACTGGATATATAATTGGCGTTTTATTCACGTGCATTTAATTTAGGTTTAAATATGCGTTTGGCCCCTGCAAATACACGCACAATCCAAACAGGCCCCTGTAAAAAAAAAAACTTTAAAATAACCCCTACAAAATATAAATTGTTTACGGTTAGGCCCCTCGGTCAGTTTTCCATAAAAAAAAAACTTTAAAATAATAATAAATGCCACGTGTCATCATCTCATTGGACCATTATGCCACGTGTCATTGAACGCCACGTCATCAATTGGCTTTTTAATTGGCTTTGTTTTATGTTATTAGTTTTCGTTGTTTTGAAAAACTCTGACATATGTTTGAGTGGCTTTAGTATTGCCAAATATTTTGTAAAACTCTTAACATTATGTTTTTATATATATGTCATGGATGTTCAGTTATATGTATTTTAAGTTTTAAATTTATTAATTTTTGAGATTAAGAATTTTAGTGTCAAGGGTTACTATGATGAGGACGAGGTTCATCTCACCATTGCTAGACCATTATGAGAGATTATATGCCCTAGAAATTTGACTTCCGACATCCAAAAGTCACATTTGATGGCTTGGCATAAAGTTGCTTTTCACGGAGTACATTAGGAACAATACGAAGATGTTGTTCACAATCCTCGATTGTCTTAGAGTACACATAGATATCATCAATGAAGACTACCACAAAGTGGTCCAAGTACGGTCTAAAAACTCTGTTCATGTAATCCATGAACACTGCGGGAGCATTGGTTAGTCCAAAGGGCATCACAACGAACTCATAATGTCCATACCTAGTACGGAAAGCAGTATTTGGAATATCCAAGGCTCGAACCTTAATTTGGTGATAACCAGACCTCAAATCAAAATTTGGAAACACAGCTGCTCCTCGGAGTTGATCTAACAAATTGCCAATTCTTGGCAAAGGATACTTGTTATTGATAGTTAACTTGTTGAGTTGTCTGTAGTCAATACACAACCTCATAGTTCCATCTTTCTTCTTGACTAGAAACGCTGGAGCACCCCATGGTGAAGCACTTGGTCTAATGAACTTCTTGGAAATAAGTTCTACAAGTTGGGACTGAAGTTCTTTTAATTCTAATGGCGACATTCGGTAAGGAGCAATTGAAATTGGTCCAGTCCCTAGAGCCAACTCAATAGAAAATTTAACTTCACGATCCGAAGGCAAAGACATCAAGAAACTCAGACCTATCTCAGTGGATGCTGACATCAAGAAATTCATTCACAAGTTGCACAGAAGTTAAGTCCAAACCTGTCTCAGTGGATGCTGACATCATCATGACGTAAGCTTCTTCTCCTTGAAAAAGACAATGACTTGCAGAGGTGAATGAAATCATAGCCTTAGAACAGCTTTTAGGTAATTGTACTTGCTCTTGAACAAAAATGATTGTCCGGTTGAAATAATCCTGTGTGACATAATTGGCGGATAGCCAACTCATACCCAATACAATGTCCCATTCCCCTCATTGGCAAACATGCAAAATATACAAAAAAAGTTATATCTCCTGTAGCAAGCAATCAATCCTAACACAAAGCTTGGGCCTGTACACTTCCCTCAGCAGCAGTCAAAATAGTAATCGGATGGGGTAGCGGGGTTAAAGCTAAACCCAACCGATCAACACACACTTGTGATATGAAACCATGAGTGGCACTAGAATCTAATAAAATACTGTCAGGTTTATAAAAGAGAGATCCTGTACCCCTCGGCAGATCATTTGAAGCCTTGGCCTTCCATGCATTCAATGTATATAAACCCTTCCATGTGTTGGACCTATGGATCCAGACGGATTCTTCTTCTTCCTTTCAATACATTCACTAGCATAATGCCCATCTTGTTTTCAATAATAACACAGTAGATCCCACACGACATTCACCTCTATTATATTTCCCGCACTTGGGACAAGCTCCAAACTTCTTAAACTCAGCTTGCTACGACTGTCTTCCTTTGCTAAGATTCCCTTTTGGACCCATTTGAGAACCCGAAGATTCAGACCCTTTCTTGCCATGTCCATAGTTCCTCCTGCTGGCATAAAATCGCTTCAAATCTCCTTCTGATATGTGTGCTTGTTGAACCAAATATGCATAGCAGGTGTGAGCAAAAACTCTGGGCAATGTCTTCTCTCAGTCCAAACTTGTATCAGTTGTATTGGTCATTAGGATCATAACCTGCCAATCCAAAGAATTGATACAACTCTTCAAACTTGGCAGTGTACTGCCCCACAGTCAAATTGCCCGGAGTTAAAGTCAAAAACTCATTCTCCTTTTCAGTCTTCATAGCGGTAGGAAAGAACTGTTCCAAGAACCTCCTACGGACATTCTCCCAAGTTTCTGGAGTTCCTTGAGTCACCATCATAGCCTGAGCATTAGTCTACCAAGTATTAGCCTCTCCTTTCAGCATGTGAGTGGCCAATCTCACTTTTTCTTCATCCTAAATCTGCATGGTTCGGAAAATTTTCTAAATGTTAGCTACTCAATATTGGGCTTCCATTACATCTGGCCCTCCTCTGAACTGAGGGTTTCATCTTATAAAACTTGGCATATACTTGATGCGGATCTACCGCTGGTGGTACCGGATGGTGAACTTGAGGTTGCTGCGACTGAGTATTTTGTTGAAACTGGAGCATCTGTTGCATCATCGGCTGCTGCATCTCCAACATGTTTGGCATCCACGCAAAATACGGATCAACTGGTTGCTTATTCCTCGATCCCCCATCCATCATTCTGCAAACATTGCACAAAGTATTGAGTTGATCAAGCTCAATGTATCTTAACATAATAAGAAGAAATATAACAAGGAAAATCAAGGAATCAACCTCAACCCTAACTAATCCAAGCCCGACTAGGTCAAACTGCTTTGATACCATATATGTAACACCTTAATTTCCACCGTAGCGGAAATAAAAAGGACTAACAAAAAATACAATCCAAGATACAAACTAACTTGAAAATTTGGACCAATTTAAAACTTTGAGGGAATAAACCTTCTCAATAGGGATCCCTTGATAAAAACTATCCAAAATCCGCATAAGCTACATAACGAAAATTGGACCCTTACAGTCGATAAATAGTCGGTGTCCAAATATTCAAGTTAGAGTTTACATGACAAACTAACTTTGATTATAATATCAAAGAATCAGTCTAAGATGGGTACAACATAAACACAACTAGGGAAGCTAAACAAACATTAAACTCAATCCAAAAGGATCCCTCGATAAACTAAGCACCTACATCAACAACTACTTCTCCTCGGTCTGCTTTGCTTTGCTATGTACATTTGAAAACACCACAAACATAAACAGTGAGATTACAAGTCTCAATGAGTTCCTCCGAGACCCCTCACATTTTCTCTCGGTGTTTTCTAAATTCAGTCGCTTTCTTTTAATATTTCATCCTCTTTTACCTCTTAGCACAACCCGGAAGATCATTATATGAATCTCCACGGAGAAGCCAACACGAATAGCTATACCGAGTAATGCTAGGCCTTGGCTATGGGCTCATAACTTCCCGCCACCAACTGTACTTGTAAAACTCTTGGGATCGACCCCCCTCGTATATTGTGCCTTAATTATCCTCTTTAGTTGTCCTCACTCGGGTTACATATATGTAACTATACACATAAACTGTAAACCTCGCAATAATTTGTTTGACACTACAAGTAGGCCAAAACCAATTTCAATGGATATTATCATATATTAGGGTAAGAATAGGGTTAGGGAAGCATTGACATCAATTCGGATTGGTTTTGACTTAGTTTGGAAAACTGGACAGAAGGTCAGGCCCAATCGTGCTAGTTGGAGCCCGATCTGTGTCATATGGCCCACTACGTGCTTCCCAGAAGCTCGGTTCGTGCTCTTTTTACAGCACACAAAAAATCAACTTTTTCTTCATAAATGGTCAATCTGATTGTCCCAATACTCATACCAAACTATCCTCATCGCAAAACATGACCAAAATCAGTCCCAATTCACATAGCAAAAACTTTAAAATATCAACACGTACATCAAATTTTCCCCGAATACAGTTTTTAACTCATTGTTGTACCCTAATTTTGTCCGACTGATTCAAATTCTTTTACAAAAATCAAAAATATTACTTATTGTACATTTTGAGGTTAAATCATTGACGTGTGTCATTTGGTGCTCCTTAACGATTTTGTGTCGTTTCTATTATTTATTAGTAGAACTTATTTATTTATCATTGAAAGAAAAAGAACTAAAAAAAATTATTTTTTTTAGCATTTAGTTTTAACCATTGTTATTGCTTTAAAAATACAAATATTACAAAATATAAAAAATAAATAGAAATCAGAACTAGATAAGATTGAATAGCAACATTGGATGCTTGTTTGCATTTTCAGAAAAAGTAAACTACTTTTTAGCTGATTCTTGTTTTACCCCATTTTTGCCATTTTAGCTCAAACATTGATATTTAGTGATTATGTTAGATTAGCTATTTATATGGCGTAGAATTTGGGTTTTTACTTTTAAGGACATAGCTATTTAATTAATTTTAAGATAATTATTCAGGATCTCTGTATCATGTGATTGTTACTCGGTGCCGATAGTTTTGTGAGACACATAAGTCTTTTTATGAATATTGTTGAGACGAGTCACTTAGCCTGTGAGAGGTGAGGATAGTGTTCGGGTAGTATTCAGTTTGTGCTTAGCTTGTGAGAGTTGACCCTATCTTCGAGTCTGAGTTACCTAACCTGTGAGAGGTGAGTCTGTCTTCAAGTCTGAGTTATCTAGCCTGTGAGAGGCAACCAAATGTCTTTCAGTTTGAGTTACCTAGCCTGTGAGACGTGAGGATGGTACTCAAGTGATTTTATCTAGCCTGTGAGAGGCCACTCGATGTGCTTCAGTTTGAGTTATACCTAGTCTGTGAGAGGCGAGAATGGTACTCAAGCTATCTTTCCTAGCCTGTGAGAGGCGACGCAGTGTCTTTCAGTTTGAGTTATACGTAGTCCGTGAGAGGCAAGAATGGTACTTAAGTGATCTTTCCTAGCCCGTGAGAGGCGAACCGGTGTCTTTACGTTGAGTTACCTAGCGTGTGAGTGGTGAGAATGGTACTTATGTGATCCAGTGTCGTTGAGTTTGAGTTAGTGATATGGTTCCACATGCCTATGGTGTAGAGTTGAATGTCTTACACATGACAAATATTTTTTCATGACGATGTAGTTACGTAAAATATATGAATGTTTTTGATTGTATGTGTGTAGTTTCTATCCACCGTTGTTGTTATGCTTTTCACATGATGTAAGGCGTACTCACCCCCTTGTTTTCTATGTGTTTTCTTGTATGATTTGTGTGCAGGCTATCCTTAGGGTGAGATTGAGGATTAGTGTCAGGGTGATGTACATGAGGAAAATGTAGAGATATATTCTCCAATGTATGTTATAGTCTTGATAAACTATTGTTAAGTTCATTTGGGATTTAAGGCTTTGATATTGTGACATCGGGGTTGAGATTAATATTTAGGTTGTAAAATTATTTTGTTATTTTTTATTACCAGATACTATTTTATTTAAGGATTACTGTAAGGCTTTTAAGAAGTCAATATATTTATTCATGTTAAATTATGATTTAAAGTTGGGATGTGTGGTGATGACGTGATACTCTTTTTCTAGACGAAGAACCGTTATTATTTATCTCTTTCTATTACATTTGTTTTAGTTACTAAATCACTTAAATTTTTGTACAATTCATTTAAAAATTATTTCGGGGTTTAAGGTGTCACACCTTCGATCCTTAATGAACGGAGATGTGTAGGTTATTCCGTAGTACAGGATGGTGTATGATCAATCCAAGTTGGGTGAATCCCTATATGTGTTCAAAAAGAGAAGCTAGAGCTTTGGCTAAGGTTTAAAATTGTGAGTTTGCATGAGAGTAAGTGAGGCTTTAGGAGGTTGTTTGTCTCAAGTATGTGTATATATGACCCTATAGGTGTTAGGGAGAATACTACTCTCAAGGTAATACAAGCTTAGACTTAGACAATTTTAGAGAACAAACATTTTTAATTTGGGGTGTATTGTAACATTCCCAAAGTGATTGTTCTAATTGTTTTGATTAGTAGATGATTTTAGTTAATTATTGTTGGGTCAATAATTTATGATTCAAATTGTTTGAATAAATGAATTGCTTGTGTGATTGATACTAGTAAGTAAAAGGGGGGGGGGGGGGGGGGGGGGGGGGGGGGGGGTCCTAGTTTCTTAGAGACATAAAGCTAATTTAATTACAGCTTAACCAAGTTACCCATTTACCCTTCATTTAAGCTTTCATTATAAAAGGAGTGAGACACACTCAGTCCCACAAGAGACACACACATTCAGCACTTTGAGAGAAGAAGAGAGTTGAGCTAGAGAAAGGGACGAAGTGGGAGAGAGAGGGAAGTTGAAGGAGAAAAGTGAAATTCCTACTTCACCTTGTTCATCAGCCCAAACACTAAACTTCATACTTCTTATATTCTAGTTTCTCATTTTGAAAATCACCACCTCAAAACCCTCACAAAACTAGATTGTTGGAAAACCCTTCTTCCTTCTCATCAACCTTTGACTTGCATGTTATGGTTAGAGGCTTGAATTTGTAATATCTCAGACTGTTTTCAGAACTGTCGACTGCCCCCACAAACCAACACGTGTCTTTCGAGCATCTGTTGTCCTCACTTGCATGCTTTCCAAGAAACTTCCCAGAAGGTCACCAATCTCACTACTACTCCAAGTCAAACACGCTTAACTATTGAGTTCTTATGGGAAGGGCTTCCAAAAAGAAGATACATCTTGTTGGTATAGGTAGTCCAAATCAATTCTTTTAAGCCTTCCTTCAACTATACAGTCCCATACCTGCACAGCCCCAGGATCCCTCTCATTCCGATGTATGACTGCTCAATGGCATATCTGTGCCCCCGTTGTCCACTTGGCCATCATATTCGGGTGGGAGTTCCGTCTTTACCCCTCTTGTTCACAGTGGTTATCATAGATCTTCTCTATGTTGTCGCTTATCCTTGCCTTACTTGGAGGCCGACGTGTGATCTCAACGACATTGTTTCAGTTCTCTTTTTGATACTAGGTCTAGGGCATAGTTGCCGAGGGCATTTTGGTCTGTATGTTTCTTAGGATTCCAGTTCAATGAGCTTAATGGGCCTAACCCATTGTGGGATTTACTTAGTATGTTGCTTAGTTTGCTTTTAGGGCTTTAGCGAGTTTAGACTATAGGTCTTTGAATTTTTTTTGGGTGAAAACTATAGGTCTTTGAATCATGAGCTACTTTTGTACTTAATGTTAAATCTTTGACTGCATTATTTCTTGGTGGAATGTTGTTGAGGCTTTGCCCGGATGAATTAGATGTTATATCTTTGACAAAAAAAAATCCATGCTACTAACAATTTCCCCTCCTCCTAACATAATAACTACTAAAGTTTGCCTATGAAAAATATCACATACCCCAGACCTAGATAACAAAATATCAATGTTTTAAAAGTCAAATCAAAATTCTTAAGACTTTTGGATAATCGTTCAGTTTCCTTAATACTTTGAACTGGTATGAATCAGCGCGACCGAACAGCCAAAACAATCAAAAGATAGATATTATCAATTTTTTATTTAACCAATTGAGTCGTTCATTTTGGTTCTTAAAACAATGTTTGCCCTCTCGATGTGCCTTAGCTTCGAGCTCTCATGGTCTCATATCTAGTTGCTTCAACTTTTAGCAATGGTCAATTGATACTAATATTTGTCCTTCAAGGACAAATCGACAGTTAACCTGCATTGATATAACAAAAGAGAGCAATGGTTAAGATTTGAAAAAGGTAGCTTGGCAGAAAGGTTTGTAGGAGAACCATGAACTACTGATAAAATGGGACATATTCCTTTTTGTTAAAATGTGCATAAAATCATTCAAAATTTGCAATCCGGCACGCAGAAGTCATAGTTTATAAAAGCATTCAATCATTAAACAAATTTAAAAGTTAGCTAAACAAATTTAAACACTGTTGCCTATTGGTACATAATGAATTGTTAGAAAGTAAATTTGAACATTCAATAGTTTTAATGATAATACAACAAATACAACAATTCTAAAAAAACAACTCGGCTTATGATTTCTAAAATATTTATATTTAAGTGTAAAATATGCATCTGCTCTTCATCTCAAGTTTGCATATCATGGTACAGTTCTCAGTTTACCAAGAATCAAGATCACATCTTTAACATCCTTTTCGAAAACAGAATAAGACACAAAGGTGTTTCCTCAAAATATCTGCCACATCATGTAAAAAGGAAACAATTGTTTTTGTCATGAAACCAAATTGTACATCAATATTTGTAACCTCATTATAAGAAGAGAAAAGGTGTTTTGTACGAAAGGAAACAACCAAACATGAGTAATAAGCTTTTATGCACAGTTGCCCACATGATATATCACTGCTATCATTTGTTTTTGTAACATTTCGTACCGAATATCATTACTCTTACAAGAAATATGAAATCATTACTCTAATAAGAAATATGAAATCCTACGAATTTCCAGAAGAGGAGACCGTGCGAAACAAAGTTCGCCCTCCAAGTTAGGCTTCTCCATATGCGTTTCAGCGTTGCTTCATTTGGGCTCAATTGGATTTTTGGCCGCAAACCTAGGGAAAAGACTAGGATGTCTTGTGTTGGTCCAATATAAATACAGACATAACACAATAACTCTTTTTTTCCCTTATAAATTGAAAATACTTTTGCAACACATCCTCGTAGCATAATAATTTCTAATAATTTACCTCCTTTATAAAAATTATTTTTTAGCTTCCTATTATTTGGAGAACATGTTTTATGCTCTCAAGTTATCAGGCTATTTGGATAGATGAGCATCATTCAATAAAATCATCAGCAAAACATAATGCTCGAGTGGACGATCTTGAGTAAAATTCGAGTAAACCCTCATTTAGTCACTAAGGGTGTGTTTGGAAGCTGGGAGATTTTCGAGGGCTCCAAAAATAGGGGTTTGGGGGGGGGGGGGGGGGGGGTTAAGGGGATAATATTTCACCCATACCCTCTCCTCCCCCTCCAAACCAAACTCCCAAACACACCCTAGAGTAACATTTTCTCTCTTATCGTCCTTAAACTATAAAAACCTATTAAATAATCTCTAAAGTTTAATTTCATCCATCAATTTAGTCCCAAAAGTTTTCCCTTTTAGAGACAGCATTGATTGACGGAGATAAACTTTAGGGACTACTTAATTAATTTTCAAAGTTTATGACTAAGACTAATTAGGAGAAAGAGTGATATTCTAGGGTTTATTTAGTAAAATTCTATACCATCCACCTTATTTCTCATAAGACTAGTCATCCACCCCAATGATTGAGGTGAAGAAAAATAGATAACAAGCTCTTTCATGTTAGATATAGTCTAGACACCAAAACCAGGGACTTGGTTTGGTGGAAAAAACAATGCTTCGAGCATGTAGTATGAAATGGCTACTGACTGCAACTTGCAAGAAGTGAACAATTTCCAGAATCATATAGTAGCTTAGGCATGCTTCATTTTTACTTTATAACAAGTGTTAACACAATGTTTTTAGTGTAAAAATGATTTTAGACAAGAATGATTACTTACTAACTTAAACCATTCCATTCGTCGTAGAACTCTTTCACAAACTCCTCCATGAACCTGTGCCTTCTTTCAGCCCTCCTCCGCCCAGCCTGAAATAGATAGCTTACATTAAAACTCCTTACATAGGTATTTTATTTGTGAAAATTTGATAACGTCAACAAAAATCATAATAGAGATGTATGTTAGACCTTTAATAAATGTGCTTTCAGATTGTTAGGCCTTTAATGATAATAGGAATCAAATGTAATATGATAAACTTAGTTAGTTAATCAGTTAGGTAGTTTGTTGGTTTTAATTGTTGTTAGTTAGTTAGTTGGTTATTGGTAGTTATCTTGTAACCCTCAACCCAAACCTCTATGTATTATAAATAAGGGATTAGGATCATTGGGAAATTACTTTTCAGTTTTGTAGTTGGGTGAAGCCAACAAAGGTAGCTGGGTGAAGCCAGCAAGGAGGGGATTAGCCTCCCCCTTGTGTACCATCTTCCCATTTTCAGTCCTTTAATAAATTTTCTTCCCGTCTTCCATCCTTTAATCAAATTCCAAGGCTGTCAATTGCATTTTTCCAGTCAACTTTAGGCTAGGTACCTAACAATGTACCTTGGTTTTCATCATATCTTTAAGTCTGAGAAGCTTCTCATGAAAATGATTAATTGTAGTTTGCTCCTCTTTGTTCATGTATTGTTCCTTGGATAAATCAGATCGTGGAAGAATGGCAGGATCATGCAGCACCGTCTTCTTACTCCCACCAAAGGTGAAGCAACGCGCAATTCCTGATATTGAAGGCAAACAGCGACGGATTTTTCCATTTATACTTTATCAGCAAGGTAACAGGCCCAACTTTCTAAAGTGCAGCACATTTCTATTTCCATAAAATACCTATAGCACCAATAGCATCAAGTCTATCAGCATCTTGCACAATCCCAAGTTCTGGAAACCATTCACTATTTCCATTTCCTGTCACCTCCTCTTTAAAACCTGAGTATTTGAAGCAACATCTGCAATGAGTATTTTCCTATAATTCACCATAAAAAAGTTGCATACGAAATGGCAGGAACAAGTTTTTGTTTAGCCAATCCTATAGAACGAGCACAAATTTAATTATTTTTATGTATGCTAAATATTGCCAAGTACCAATTTATAAGTCAACATAATTTAGCCAAATATATAAACCTTCAGAGGGTGCGGGTGCATAGCCACAATCATAAGATCAACGCATTGAAAAGAAAGGAAAACATAAAAAAAGTTAAAAGCAAGAGGCCAAGAAATCATAAAACTATTTTATCCTTCTATGAGATCACACATGAAAATTAAAGATGATTTATATGATGTAACTCATACGTCAATTTATTTCTCTATATTATGATTTGATACGTACCAACAACAATAAAATAGTGAAATAGAAATATGTGTATTTTTAACAGTTAACAGTCTGAGGCCTGATTCAACGATTCAGAATGTGAAATGATATGAGTAAAGAAAACAGAAAAAGATAGAAGGCAAATCTGAGAGTGCCATAAATTAACCGAAGTCCAGCCTAACCCACACCCCTCCTTCCTCTAATATATCTTTCTCCTCACATTCTTACCTCATTCTAGTGTGCCTTTCCTCCCATTTCTCTCTCTGTCAACTCATCAAAGTTACCGCGGTTGTTACAATTGGGCTGGGTGTAGTGGGGTTTGCATCATCCTTGAAATTATATTAATTATAATTAAAGAGCAACAAAGGGTAAAAACAGTAACTCATGTAAAATCATTTCATTCCCCCTTTAATACTACCTGAAACTATACCAATTTCGATGAAAGAACAACAAAATAAGAACATGGACAAAAGAAACTAGTATTACACTTACGTACCCATCCGTTTGATGATCTTCAAAATTTTTGACTTCTTGTTCTCGTCAACTCCTGCTTCCTCGAGAAAGTTCTCAACAGTTTTTTCCTCAGATGGATCCCTAACGGACAGTATTAGCTCATATGAAGAAAAGGGGGAAAATATGAACAACACGGATAAAAGAAGGAAGAAATTTATGAAAAACAAGAATTTTCCCCACTTAATGGATGCATAACAAAATTTAGAACTCGAAGACTCTTAAGCTTGGCTTGCATAATCATATGTTATTTTGGAAACAAAATATGGGTATTGTGGTTCAACATTATTTAGGGAATTAATCACGCAGTAGATTTAAAATATTTACTAACCTCAGATATTTGTAGTCACCTGCAGTTATCAGCAAAGAAGAAAATTTATTAGCAGACTACAATTTGTGCCTGTCACATGCTTGATAAGTAATGAGAGAAAAGAAATATAGTTGATAGTTGGTAACCTATATCATGGAGCAGTGCAGCAAGCTCTACCTAGAATGGAAATGAGAACGAGACAAGGTGAGAATAGGAAGGTAAATTGGAGAATGATAAAATAGAAGTGGGAAGAAGTCGGGTTAGTTACGATTTCCATGAAGTGTTGGTCAGAAGAGAATCCTTCCTCAGAAGCAAGGGAAAGAGAAAGGTCACGAACCCTCCAAACATGCGCTGCATCGTGAGAAGCATCGTTTCCTTTCATCGCTTTCTCCACCAATGCCTCTGCCTTTCTTACCCTCTCTTTCCTCTCCATCCTCTCTTTTACATCGACCCCTGCAACTGTGCACCTCGCTCGGCAAACATGTGTCCTACTCATTCTACTATCTTCACAAAATAACAATTTCCATCCAGTCCATGAAACAATTAGAGCTGTCAATTAAACTTTCCCTACTCACCCCTGACCCACCTGAGTCAGGCCAAACAACTAGAGCAAAAACTATTTTCAAATTGTATTAAAATTGGAACAAAAAAGTAAGTACTGTGTGGTCAAAACTAGAACAAAAACTAGTTTCAAATTATAGACAAAAAAAGTAAGTAATCTAATCAAATTTTACTTCTATGTTGTATCTACAACAAGCTGAAAAGTAGTTAAGTAGTTAGGGAGTCACTTCATGACTAACAAACTAAGAAGAAGAACATTGTATATGGGAGTTTGATACCAGCCATGAATACAAAATAGTACAGTTCAGTGACATACTTGAATCCACATTAAGGTAACTTGTCTTCCTACGTATGTTAAGGTTTCCAGGTCCAGCCAACAACCCAACTATCCTGTATAAAATAAAATACGAATCAAAAGCCATTAGGATAATTTAATCATTTCAATCAGAATGAATTTGAATCAAAAATTTACATCTAAAATGGAAAGCGGAGATGATGTAGGCAGCATTGAAATTTGAAATATATAAAATACCAGCTGAAAGAATAAATTATCTCACTGGTAGGTTTCAATTTAATTGAGGCTAATGGTAATGTTATAGTTTGTTAGGAATGCAGGAGTTAGAATAGGAAAGAGGATACTGTTTTATTGAAAATAAATGAGAAAGAAAGGAAAAAATAGGAGAGAATATCTCCTCCAAGGGTTTCCCTTTCACAATAGAGCCAAGTCTATTCACCAAATGATTACAATGTTAAATAATGATCCCTCAAATTCACTAGCCTCTTATGTATAGATGAGATAGATGTAACTTCCCACTAACTAACTCAGTTTGTCCCACTGTTGCTGAAGCTATGTGTCTAAGATGGGCTATAAATTGGGCAAAAGACCAGAATTTCGAATCATTCTCGTTTGAATGTGAAGCTGGTTACATTATCATAGACTGTAAGCAATTGTTAGCTCAAATGGGTAGTATTAGGATTTCCTTTGCTAAAAAAGAATGTAATCAAGCAGCTCATGCTTTAGTTAGAATGGCTACTCTGTTTGGCCCTATGAATTGGCAGGAGCATGTCCCTGAACCATGTTTGTCTGTCACTTGTAAAGATGCCACAGGCTCTATTTTATCTCAATTAATCGTATGAGAATGTTATATGTCAAGGATAAACAATACACCCCTCTTCTGCTGTTTACTACAGCAATCCCCCACCCAAAGGTGCGACTTTAGGTAGGTAGCCATGTGGAATTTCAATTACATGACTTATTAGGATGCTAAAACTATTTTACAGAAAACTAAGTAAACTGTTGCAATAAAGAAGACACTGAAAAGATAAAGGCTAGCTACAGTAAAATAAAAGACTTTTTCATTGATTTGTGTGCCCTAAATTGTCTCAAGGACACTACATATATATAGTGACTACAATGGGCCATTTGATAGGGGCTCAAAACCCAACTAAAATAACACTAAATAATATTTCAACTAATTAAAAGACTAGAACAAAAATATTCTAGATAAACTCCTATTATGACTCCCATGTAAAACAACATCAGCAGCTTCAAGTTCAGTATTAATGTATTGGCAAACATCTCAACATGCCTTTAGACCATTCAAGAGATTATTGGCTATTAAGCAACTGTTTCTACCAAAAATCTCCATCACTTTGTCACAGGTCAGACCCACAGAATAGAGACTTGGAATTAGCCCATTTGTTATCTAGTTTTCTTGAACTTGTTGAACCCAATAACATCCAGCACGTATTCGACCATGCATCCGTTGATAAACTCTAGTAATTCCCTTGCTCAAAACTTTGACATTCTGTTCTAATCTCTCAGGCAGTCTGCAACCATAATTACGTCTACAACGTAATGATTTTTGTGACCTCAGCAACAATAATTTCGGCAGCATATCAGCCAAATTTGTCTGCAATTGCCCACAACGGAATGGTTTTTGAGGTCTCCGCAATTGCAACTTTAAACCTTAATGCATATCTATCGGTGTTATTTTTTTTCTAAAAAATAAATTCCTTTTGGATATACACAATTGAAATGTACGATATACTAACCATATCTAATCCGATATGGATGCGAGAGGAAAATTATTCAGAGCTAGTCAACTCATTCATTCACTAACTGAAGCAATTTAATCCAAACAAAATTAACAAAGAAAAAGTGATTTGCACTGAATTCAGCGAAAGCAAAACTTGTAATTGAACAAAATGCATTCATTTCCTTTAACAAGCAAACACAGTAGGCAAAGCAAGAAAACTGATTTTACCTTACGGTGAACATTGAAGTTGAACGACGAGGAAGAAATCGTGGTTGAGGTGCTTCGCCAATATGGAAGCAACACTGATGGAGATGCTTCGCAAAAAACACACGAGGCATTGCACTGTGCTTCAGTTACTTCAAAGGCAGTGGCAGAGCTTGCTTAAAAGATTAGGGGGAGCGGGTTCCTAACTACACAAAACAAAAATATCAGATTATAAAAGGAGATACATACCTATAATTAAAGCATTTTTTAAATAAACAAATCAATTATTTATCTATACAAGTGCCAGTGTTGGAGCTATACAATTTTATCTTTGTCGGAAAGAAATTACTTGATAGTGCGAGATGAATAACAAGAAACTGATGTGAGTTTGCCTAAACACTAATTCATATGCGGTATTGTTTTTAAAATGGTAGTGATATTCTTACTTTTCTTCGTAAATAATTCGGACTATATGTCAGTTCTCTTGTCGGAAACTATCCTCTTGTAAAATTTATCAAATTTTTTAGATTTAATCATGGTACCATTCCTAAAAATACATAAATCAATTATCAATAGTAAAAATCAATTTATCATATTTTAAGTGAAGAATTTCAAATCAGGGTATATCTTAAATTAATTGCAAATTTGCAACTGTGGTGTTCAATTTTTCTACCACTTGTACTGAGAATTTCCGTGACCATGGTAAAGGAATTTCATTTCTATCTACCTCATTAGTCCTTACAACTTACACACTAGACTAGAATTTTCTCAGTGACTAATTCAACAAAATATTATTTTATAATGTTATTTTATTGGGTCCAAATCCCAAATTGAGAGACAAATAATTATCAACGATTGAAAATAAATTACAGGTGAACCTAGTAGTTCGAAACAAAATCAACAACGGAAACAAAATCCCAGCAGTTAATGGCAGAGGTTTCTCGTTCCAGAATCAATACGGAAAGTAATGTTTACTCAATCGGTAAGAACGCAATTGCAATTCAACAATAGATTTTAAGCACTAAGCTAGAACGAACGGAGCAGTGTTGGACGTTACGTTACCTCGGAGGAAAACGCGGAGGCACAGCACCGTGCAGGAACAGAGAGAAGAGGGAAGTGTTGTGCAAGAACAGAGGTGAAAAGGTGCAGACTGGTGGTGGCGCCGGGGTTGAACACTGCACAGTGTGGAGTTTGGTTCCACTTCTGCGACGGAGAGGGAAAATTAGAGAAAGGCACGCCTTTTCACAGTGCGTGAAGGAAAAATGTTTGGAAAATAAACCTATAGCGATGTCAATTTATTTAGAGTAGTAGTATATACTAAAAATAAAATTGTAACAAAAAAATTGTAATTACAAACAAATAATAATTAGGCTTAAATATCATTTACCCTCGACAAATATCACGATAATCCATTTACCCCTTGCAAAAAAAACTCTTAAAACAAAATTAAAAAAACAGATGTGACTGTTAGGAGATGACGTCACCACTGCCACGTCAGCAACCAGTAAATGGTTGCCACGTGGCAGTATTATTACACTAAAAATAAATTTTGAAAGTGACCATTGGAGGACTTGAACTCACAACCTTTAGTTCACACTTAAAGGGAATTACAGCGTAGCCAATGCTTCACTAGTGATATTGCACCAATTCTATTTTATTTATGGTGTTAAAAAAGATAGATTTTTTTAAAAAAAAATGGAAACAAGCAGCAGATCTCCTTCTCTTCTTCTTCAAATTTACACAGAAATCAAGCAGTAAATCAATGCAGATCAAGAATCAAAAACGGAATTTGATTAAGAATTTGAAAACGAAAGCCCCTAATTTCGAAAATGAAATTGATTTTGATGATTTAAGAATAAAAAACGAAAACCCCTAATTTCAAAAACGAAATTGATGTTGATGATTTAAGAATAAAAAATGAAAATCCCTAATTTCAAAAACGAAATTGATGTTGATGATTAAAGAATCGAAAACGAAATTGATGTTGATGTTGATGATTTAAGAATCGAAAACGAAAGCCCCTAATTTTGAAAGCCCTTGATTTTAATTAATTTCGAAAACGAAAATGATGTTGATGATCAGATCTGGGGTTGGTTGAAGAAGATGAAGATAGCTGTTTCCAGGAATAAGAAGACGATGGTTCTGAGAAGAAGATTGAAGATTTCCAGAAATAAGAAGACTGAAGATATGTAATATATATTTGTATTTGGGTTTATACTCAACTATTGAAGTGACTTAGTGGTAGGAGGTGGTGCTTGTCACATTTAGGTCATGGGTTCAATTCTTAGTTCTGCCAAAATGTTCAATTTTTTTAGTAACAAAGGTACCCCACATTTCCCACGTGGCGATGGTGACAAGGAGTGGTGACGTCATCTTTAACAGCCACGTCAGTTTTTTTAACAGAAAGTTAACGCCGGGGTAAATGGATTATCGTGATATTTGCAGGGGATAAATGATATTTAAGCCTAATAATTAATATAGAAACTGTCATAATTTAATTAAAAAAGAAAATAATTTATCAAACTAAAATTGTAAAATAAATCTTTAAGTGGATTTATCGAAATAAACTAACATAAATACGAATATTACAATTGATGGTATTTACTAGACTATTGCTCGTGCGATGCGATGCACGAAGGAAGAAGTTCTATGAATAATAATGAGATCATTCTTTTTTCATAAAACTGAATAGCAATATACACACAACTCAAGTGAAACACACAAAAGCTTACTCACAATATAAAATTTCAATAACTCGGGGAATATCCATGAGACAACACCAAAGTGCAAAAAATCCATAGTGTCAGGGACCAAAAATGCATTTAAAAAAATTGAGGACCAAATTCACAAACAATAAAAAGTACGAGGACCAATTTCATAATAAATAAAATAGGAGGACAAAAATCATAGATTTGAAAAAGTGTTAACACCCAAAATAAATTACATTGTTGGCTGAGGGATAATGAGAGGGTCAACGTGAGATTGTGAGGCTGTGGCAGGCTATGAAGACAATGGGTGATGCAGGTACTCGCCATGGAGATAACAATGGTGCGAGGCTCGAGTCAAGAGTACGGGAAATATGCTGAGAAAAGCCTAGGCACCGAGGAAGAAATAGGGTCCTCCGAGGAAAGGTGAAACTCAGTTTAGGGCACCAATGGCCGAAGGCCTTGAAAGTAGCTTGGCACACTAACCCGTGAACAGAAGGTCGGTGAACAGAAGACTCCATGGAAATAGGAAAAACTAGGGTTTACCACACTAACCCGTGCTAGTGAGGTCGTGAAGAAGTGGCTTCGAGTTTCTATAGAGACAAGAGATGAGCAACAGTGAGCAATTGTAGGCTCCAGTAGTGGCTAACGAGGGCTCATGTGTATATATATAGTATAATTGTACAGTTGTAAATCATCATCAATCAATCAAACTACTATTTTTTCTCGCATTTACTTTATATTTACCATTTTTTTCATGTATTCTTAGTTCGTATTAATCCAAGCCACACGTCCCTCTCACACCTAACCTAAAACTCTTTGGAGGAGTTAGGGAACCAATAGTCTAGAAACATAATTCCTTCCTCGATGCAATTGCTTGAAGAAACAGAGGAATCGCAAACTGTCCAAACCTCTAGCTGATTCCACGACTAGGAGTGAAGTGTTTGACGACAACAAAATTGGCATCCCTAGTGGGACAAACACAGGTAAACAAACCATTGAGTTTAGTTCAACTGGCCTGGATTATCATTGGCGTATGTGCTTACGTACTGGTCGAAGCCTAGCATGGAATCACATTCTGGATCCATAAAGACAATTACAGTGAAGGATAAGAACGCGAAGCCAACGGGTACGTCGGGGGCCACGCCTCATACGGTGATCATGGAACCTAATGATCAATCGCAGCCGATTGAAGAAGAACACTTGGTGATGACCACGTCGTTCAATCGACAGTAAATAGACATGAGAATCCATGATATCATCTACCAAGGGCCTGTTTGGATAAACAACTTAATTTTCAGCTTATGGCATAAGCGCTTATTGTATAAGTGCTTATGCATAAGCTGTTTATATAATAAACAATAAAATAATGTTAAAACTATTTTTCTATAAGCCACAAGGTGTTTTCATAAGTTATCTCAAGAAGCTTATGGAAATTAGCTTATGAACAAGTCATAAGCTTATGAACAAGTCATAAGCTGTTTCCATAAGCTCTCCCACACAGTTTCATAAGTGCTTATAGCAGTAGATAGGCCCAAATAAGCCGATCCAAACGGGCCCCAAGTCTCCCACCAACTAGCTGACATAGTTAAACCTATGGTGCACAACGAAGTGCAACAGACCGAAGAGCAAGAGCAGAGATGTGATGTGCAAGCCAGTAGTGCGATGAGTCTTGGTGTCCCCTGACAACCGCAGGGAGGACAACCTAGCCCAATGGGGAGCGTGCAATAGGCTCCACCGTATACTGGTGTGGCCGGATCTAAGTAGGCACCTTCTCGTGTTGCCATGGGAAACATGCAACAAGTCTAGCCATGTGCTAATATGGCCGAGTCTCAGCAGGCACTTTCTCATCAAGTAAATCATAGTCATGTATTGTCACGACCAAAAGGGGACCATGACCGGCGCACATATACTATTACACTAATCTGGCAAGCCTTGACAACTCAAGTCTATCTGAAGAACACTCATCATATTAAACCTATAATAGCCTATATTTTGTAGAAACTTCTAAGAAAAATTCGGCTGAACTTCCTCTGAAATATGGACATCCCAAAATCATATATATGCCTGTATATTCAAAACACATAATACCAACATAGATCGGTCCTCACAGAGGCCAATAGAGTGACATCTAAATACTATCTGACAACCGCATAATGCAACAGAGCCTCTAAAGAATTTGTACAAGTCAAAACCACATGGAGACAAACGATAGTATAGCTAACATAAGCAATGGCCCTCCAAAACCAAAAAGGGGTCTCGCCAAGAAGTAAGAGAATAGACTCTTGCAATGGAGCTTGGTTTGGCACGAACCTGGGAATCTGAAACATATAAAAGAGACGATGTGAGTCACCACTCAGTGAGCAAATAATGAAGAGCATAACAAGCGGGACACGATAATATTAATTTTTAAAGTGATTCCACAAAAAAAAGGTTTAATCAAATAAATCGTATAAAATAAATAAATAAAATAATAATGGTAATGATAAGGGGTAATACTTATACAGAACTAAATAGGCTCCCCGCCGGTAAATATAAATAATAGGCTCCCCGCCTGCAAATATCAATAATAGGCTCCCTGCCTGCAAATATCAATAATGGGCTCCCCGCCTCAAAGTATCAATAATAGGCTCCCGCCTCGAAATATCAATGATAGGCTCCCCGCCTGAAGGTAAATCATGGTGCACCAAGGCTAACACATACTGTTGTTAGCATGCAGTGTTCTGAAAAAGTTTTACCCCACGCGTTTTTGAAATCCCAATATAATAAACTCATAGTAATAAAAACCTCTCGATCGAGAAATATCATAGTATATCGGTAGTTTCAAGTTATTACTCCGAAAAATCAAACCAAATATTCATCCATTCTTGAAAGCAAGAATTCATAACAATCTTATTTTTCAAGTGCTCAAAACATTCCTCGGAATCCTCACAATCAAATTATTAAGCAATAAAATCATATTACCATGTCCCAAACATTGTGTTTAAAATAAAGAGTTACGAAGTCTTTAAATTGCTTAAAAACATAAGATAATGATTCTGTCAAATAAGTATAAAATAAGTTAAAGAAATAACTAGGACTTGTTATAGTCCCCATTATTTACTCACCAACTTCCTAAACCGCTGAGATAGGAATCGAGGAACGATACTGCTAGGATGGATTCTCTGAATCTAGATTAGGATAAGACCAAATTAGCATTTTCTTTAATATGTATAAACAGACTCCAATTTCTAACCCTATTTATATTATAATTTCATAATGCATAATTTATGTTTTGCTTAGACTTTTCATTATTTGAAACTTCTAATTTTTGTTAACTCAATTTTAAATGATTACCTATGTCTAAAATATAATTTAGTGATACTAATCATTACTTTGAATTATCTCTGTTTTCCTTCGGTACTAATGTTTTCATATCCACACACTATTTTACTTAAACTAACTCCCCTATTTATAACTGCCTAACTTCTTGTAAACCTCTAGCTTAGAATGTCAATAAGATTGGTACTTTTTACATGAATTTTAAGACCTCGAGATATTTAGGTATTCAAACTATCAGACTTCCGTATATGAAACTTACCTAAGTTTCAAGTTTACCTACTATCAAACCCTAATATAATTTTTTTCTATAACTAAAGATATGATACTTCTCTTACCTCAAATAGATTGCATAATTAGATCTCCTTTCATAATCTTACTCTCTTTCCATGTCTAATATTTTTATTTCCCCTTCTTTTATCAGGTCGCATACTCTGTTTCTCAAGCATGAAAGCAAGGAAACACTTGTCAATGACCACATCCTTGTGCACCAATTTCTATCCTCTTCAATTTTTCCAAATTGCTCCCATTTTGTTTCCCTTCTTTACCAGATGCGTTCCCCTCCTTCCTTCTTACTTTTTAATTTCTCCCTCAGCTCTTATCCTAATCTCATGGCTTAGGTAACGGTATGTTTAGAAGATTCTGGAGGCCTTTTTTACTTCTATTATTTTATTCATTCATATTCTTTATACTTTATTCATATAAAACCACATATTATAATACATTATGATATATTATATATATATATATATATATGTGCAACTTCACCTTTATTTATTTATTTATTTATTTAAAAAAACTTATTTCTCCTCTATATAGTTTCGATAATTTGATTGTGAGACTAAATACATACTTCTAAAATGAGAGTGTTACATGTATTTCCTCAGCCTTGTAATTTTGCCAACACCAACCCTGGGAGAAGTTTATGGCGAATGTTACTAATATAACTGTTGCGCAAAAACGTATGCAAGTATACACAGTCTAACAAGTAATAAAGTGATAAGAAAGATCGTTCTCACGAGAATTGAGATTAACAACTAACTCTACGTGCTAGCACTTGAAATAATGAGTAAAAAGTAAAAATAAAAATATGGTAAAAATTCATTGTTGTGCAACGGTTAAAATAAACGTTGAGTAGCAGTAAAACAGTAAAAAGTGAGGGTAAAATCAGAGAAATGAGTATAGCCAAGACAAGGATCCGTAATTACTCAATATTGATGTAATGTTGTGATCAGTGCTGTGATAGCATTCACTACGCAGAACGAATGTGGATATTCCTATCCTAAAACAGAATGTCTTTAAGGTTTCCTTATTCCTAAGCTCCCATTAAGGTTCATTCCATAGGTTGAAAACCACAATTCAGATCACACTATAGCCCTAACTTCATATTCCTATATCCTTCACTAGGAAAGGATAATATGCCTATTACCCTTCAGACTATATTAATTTGCGAAATCAGCACTTCAATTTCTTTCCAAAAATAGAAGCACGCTACCCTAAATGAAGTGATCAAGTTCAAAAAGGATTTATAACATTAACTCACGCAAATTAATGAAGCATCAAGCATTAATCACATTTAAACATCAACATATCATAATTACATCACCATAGTCTTGACTATAAAAGAGTTTAGCTCATAATGAGCTTAAACATAACAAAATAGAACTTAGCTACCATAAATGAAGCCATCAAAACAGAAACAACACTAAAACAGAGTTTACAGAGAAATGCAGAAAATACAACTGAAATGAAGCTCAAAGTAAGCTTCAGATGCTGCAGATCTGCTCCAGAGTCTCTGTGCTGTGCAGATGAAGATCTGTGCTGCAGATCTTGTGATTCCAGCTTCAGAAATGGAGTTTCAGCACTGAAAATGGTGGAAATGGAGTTGGGGAAGATGAAGTACGAAGATGGAAGGAATGGAACAGTGTACTCTGACCTAGGGAATGGTGGAGGCTGGAAGGTGTACTATGGGTCAGTGCAGGATGGTACCCTTTCTAGGTTAAAGTGCCTTTTTATAGTATATTCTCTCACTTGAAGTACCAATTTGGGCCAATGCAATTCGGGTACAGTGCTGCCAACCCTAAAATCAAGGGCTGTTTTTCTTTTTGTGGCCCATTAATGCGCTGTCACACCTTTGCACATGCTCACATAGGACAAAACACCATTTTCTTCATTTTGTCACATGGGACCATTTTGATTCATGCTCCACACGTCATCAGCTACCTCGATGCTGCCATAGCATTTGAATCAAAAAGTCCTGAAGGATAACCGCAGCAGTTACAATTCAGCAAGGTATACAGCACAGCAGCAGCTAACAGCAATGAAAAAGATTTTTAACAGCTTTGTTTTTCTCAAGGTTTTCCCTTCAGACTCACACATTATGAACATCTTAGCAATTCATGAAATCATAGCTTTTGCCCTCTAGCATGAGTGTGTGTGTGCTCTATTGTACTTCTTTCATAGGTTTCAGCACTTATAAAGCTTGGCTTCGGATCCCACTTAGAATTTCCTACACTGCCCTTCTTTCTCAATAGCTACAAGCAAGGCTTACAATGATTTCTACAAGGGGAGCTCTTCCTAAGATATACATTGAATACAACTGGATTTACACTTTGATTTGAACTTAACTTAGAGTGATGCACACCCCTTTCTTTTTTTTTTATGCTTTCGGATAGTTTGACAACTGCTTTGACTGAAACTGTAATGGTGTCGCCACAAAACAGCCTCCCTCCACAACAGCCAAACCATCCTTGTTGCAAGAATGCAACTTATTTGGTTTTGACTTTGATTTTTCTTTTTCAAGTGTGCACCCTCTTTAAAATGCTTTTGAGTTTCTAATTCAACTCAAGGGTTACAAACAGGATAAATGCTACAAAGCTACCCCCAAACTTGGCTTAGACCCTACATGCAGTTTCTATCAAATTCCAGGCAGTTTCAGTCATAGCTAAGTTTTCACCTAACTTCTACTAAAGTAAGGCCTACACCTACTTCTAAAGCACAAGAGCTAAGTGTAAACTAGAGGGCTAGACTATTTCAATCAGAATTCTAAGTCTACACAGATTCTGGTTATCTTCATCAGGTTCTGCCCTAATACTTAAAGCTAAAACATTTTATTCCATTTTTTTACTGCTGTGACAGCATACAACTATACTAAAATAGCACTGAATAAGCAACTAAACACATAAACAGATAGCTAAACAGAACATTATATTAATATTGCTACTGCTCCACCCCCAAACTTAATTCTTGACAGTGTCCCCACTGTCAGACAACTAATTGTAGGATGGGCATTTTTATTTTTTTTCAGCGAAAAGAAAAGAAAACAACTAGCACTTGACAACACTAAACAAAAAAACACAAGAAACAGAAACTAAGACAAAGTTAAAAGACATTATTATTGAGATAAGGGTGAGATTATTTTCCTGCGCTCGCATCCAACCTAGCGCTCTTCCTTCTCCCTCCAGCTCCTTTTGACATTTTTCCTTCTTTAACACTTGTCACCACCACATCAGAACCACCACTGCCAGCTGCATTGGCAGCGCCAGCAGCACTGCCTGCAGCAACTTCAGAAGCAGCAGCAAGGCGCTCAGGTGGAGGTGGTGGTGACCAGGTTTTTGTAGGGCTTTTCTCTGGAGACTTCTCCATGGCAATCTTGGTTCTGAAACGGGTTCTTTTAACCACACAGACTTTTCTCCGTGTCCAAGTTGACTTGTCAGTCAAATTGTACGGAGCAGGCGCTGGAACCTGCAGTTGCTTTGATGCTGGCGACTTCACAGCACTCGATCCTGCAGCATTGTCCTTCCTTGAATCAAACTCAGCTTTACTCTTTTGCTCTCTCTCCTGAGCAGACCTTCCAACAGCACTTTCCTCTTTCTCAACTTCTTCCTCTTCTTTCTCTTGTTCTTTTTCTTTGATGGCACTGTTTGAACTCCCTTGGTTCTCTTGCTGTTCATCATCATCCATCATCACTGCCTTTCCTTTCGATGCTGCCGTAGCCTTGGCAGCATCTCTAGGCTTTGGTGCAGCAGTAGCAACAGCTTTCTTAACAGGGGTTTCATGATTTTCCTTCTTCTTTGAGGCTGAAGCAGCAGTCGTAGGTCCACTAGGACCTGCTCCAGGGAGCACCCAATTGGGGAATTGGGGTAGTGGGACTACTGCTTGAACGAATTCTTGGCCATACCATTCATGCAATTGCCACACAGCCTCTTCCTTTTTCACTTGCAATTGTAAAAACAAAAGCACCTCAGCAATGGAATCATAGGGGACACTGTCACCCTTACCATCAGCTTTCTCCTTCTTTTCTTCTTTCTTCTCTCCTACCTTTTTCTTTTTCTCTTCCTTCTTTTTCTCTTCCTCTACCTCTTCAGTTCTTGCAACACCATATTTCAAGTCCACCTCAGATGCTAGAGGGTACTCTTCCTCTTGGTCATCAAAACGATCTACTTCTTCATACTCACACAACAACCTGATCAAGTTGGGATAAAACAGACTCCCCACAGTCCTCCTAGCACAGATCAGAATCTCCCTCTCCATCAGCTTTCCATCATTGATCTTAAGGCTTAACACCATGGCTTCTAACAACAGCAAGCGCTCCTTGTGCCAATACAAGTTGTGGGTAGTTGGCAGGAAGGAGCTCATAATCCACAATGACAGTTCCTTCACTTTCCCTTTCAAAGCAGTCCTTCTCACCTTGAACACGTTGGGCTTATCAGGCACCCACTCAGTGTCAGCAATGCACAAACTTCTCTTAGCCCTTTCTAGGTCAGCTTCAGTAGCATTATTCACCAAGTCTTCAAATTCATCCTCCACCTGAGGCAGCTTTAACACTTCGTTGATTCTTTCAACACAGAATGACACCATTTTTCCACGTACAATGAAAAAGGTAGGGTCAGCACCAGTCTTTGATTTGTGGGGGATTCCAGCATAGAACTCCCGAGTGAGGTCAAGTAGAATGAAAGGGGGTTGATGCATGAGGGTCTCCCACTGAAGAGCAGTGAACCACTCAACCACAATGGGGTGTATGTTCTACATTACAAAGTCACGCTCAGGAAGAGGGAAACGGTTTACCATATGCATTTCATAGATTTCTCTTGAGATTTTGGTGGGTAATCGCTTCAATAGGGCATCAGAAACAGGTTTGGGCTGTTCTTTGGGTGATTTGGTTTTAGGTGCCATGGTTAGGCGAGTGAAAGGATGGGAAATTTCTGGAAAGCTAGGGTTTTGGGAAGTTGCTATTTTAGCACTGAAAAGGTGAAGTGAAGGAAGAGTGGAGAATGAGGGTTAAGGATGATGCTTTTATGGTGAGGGTGGACGGTTAGGCGGAGAAGATGAGGAAGTGGGTGGTTTTGTTTTTAGGGATTTTAAGTGAATGCGGTTATGGAAAATAGGGAGGAGTGTAATGGTGGTGTAGGTTTTGAGGCGTTATGATGAATGTGGGAAAGAGGAAATGGGCGGTGAAGTAATAGGCTGATGGGATAGTACCAGGCGTGCTTACTGATGACGTCACGCTGCGCAGAGCTGCAGCGCTGCACTGCACGCGCACTTTACTTTAGTGCCAGCGAATCACTTACTTTTGACTTATCTTTTTTTTTCTTTCAAAAACTCAAACCTCACCCGCCATTTAGTGCTACGGTCAGTGCTACCACGTACACTGAAATGCTACCAGAATAACTCCCTTCACAAAATCACTTCCAATCACAGAATTTTCATCCCAACTCCAATTAATCTCCACACATTTTATTCCTGATCCTAAAATTAACACTAAAACAAGAAAAATTAGGCCCTGGGCTGCCTCCCAGTAGCGCTTGGTTTAAGAGTCCTCAGCCTGACTAAAATGCAATTTCAATGAGAGTCACTCAAG
Source organism: Astragalus glycyphyllos (assembly GCA_963573325.1). Lineage (NCBI taxonomy): Eukaryota > Viridiplantae > Streptophyta > Magnoliopsida > Fabales > Fabaceae > Astragalus > Astragalus glycyphyllos. The sequence continues at coordinate 34,185,630 of OY754310.1, read as the reverse complement.
GAGGTGGATGCCTTAATGCTAGGCACTGATCCTCCTAAGTACAATTTAACTCTCTGGCCATTCACTTTAAATTCATTTCCAGTTTCCTCATTTTTCAAATCAATAGATCCATAAGGATAAACTTTTAAAATTGTGAATGGGCCAGACCATCTAGAAAGCACTTTATCACCTTCCTTGAGTTCTCTTTTCTGAATCTTGGCATCATGCCAATCTTTTGTCTTTTTCTTGTACAATTCAGCATTTTCATAGGAAAAATGTCTCAATTCCTCAAGTTCATTGAGTTGCAACATTCTGGCTCTAGCAGCTTGTTGTAAATCAAAATTCAGCTTCTTAGTTGCCCAAAAAGCTTTGTGTTGAAACTCAATGGGCAAGTGGCAAGCTTTTCCAAAAACTAGTCTATAAGGGGACATGCCAAGAGGCGTTTTGAAAGCTGTTCTATATGCCCAAAGAGCATCATCCAAATGATTAGACCAGTCTTTCCTTGAAGGATTAACCATTTTTTCTAAAATACTCTTAACTTCCCTATTAGAGAGTTCAGCTTGACCATTTGTTTGTGGATGGTATGCTGTGGCAACCTTGTGTTTCACTCCATATTTGGCCAGCATGCCATCCATCAATTTGTTACAAAAGTGAGTGCCTTCATCACTAATGATAGCTCTAGGTGTGCCAAACCTTGTAAAAATGTTCTTTTGAAGAAACTTAAGCACCACCTTAGCATCATTAGTGGGAAGAGCAACTGCTTCAATCCACTTAGACACATAATCAACAGCTACCAGAATGTATAGATTGCCAAAAGAAGGTGGGAATGGTCCCATAAAATCATTGCCCCAAACATCAAACATTTCAATTTCTAAAATATTGTTTAAAGGCATTTCATGTCTATTTGAAATGTTTCCAACTCTTTGGCATCTATCACAATTCTTAGCAAAATCATGTGCATCTTTGAAAATAGAGGGCCAGAAATAACCTGTTTGAAGAGCCTTAGCAGCAGTTCTAGCACCTCCAAAGTGTCCTCCACAAGGTGAAGAATGACAGTGCTGCAGAATATCAGCTATTTCTTCATTGGCAGCACATCTTCTGAGCAATTGATCTGGACACTTCTTGTAGAGAAAAGTTTCATCCCAGAAATACTGTTTGGCTTGATGAAAGAACCTCTTTCTCTGTTGTGAATTGAAATCCTCAGGCATCACATTGCTAACCAAGTAATTCACATAGTCAGCATACCAGGGCACCTCTATTGCAGAATTAGTAGTATTGACAGATGCTGTTATGGCTAGCGACTGTTCATCTGGAAATTGTCTTTGATTTCAGATTCAAAAGAGAGAGGATTAGCTTCAGGGATTCTTGACAAATGATCAGCCACTTGATTCTCAACTCCCTTCTTGTCTCTGATTTCAAGATCAAACTCTTGCAGTAGTAGCACCCATCTAATCAACCTTGGTTTTGCATCCTTCTTAGCAATGGGGTATTTGATGGCAGAGTGGTTGGTGTACACCACCACCTTAGCTCCTACAAGATAGGATCTGAACTTGTCAAAGGCAAACACTACTGCTAGCAACTCTTTTTCAGTAGTTGTGTAATTCAATTGAGCATCTACAAGAGTTTTGCTAGCATAGTGTATTGAATGAAATACTTTGCCTTGCCTCTGGCCAAGTACAGCTCCTATAGCATAGTCACTAGCATCACACATCAGTTCAAAATGGTTTACTCCAATCTGGTGCAACAATAACAGGTGCTATCACCAGTGCTTCCTTATGTGTATTGAATGCTGCCAGACATTTGTCATCAAATTCAAACACAGTGTCATGCTGCAGTAGCATACACAGTGGCTTAGAGATTTTTGAGAAATCTTTGATGAATCTTCTATAGAATCCAGCATGTCCAAGGAAACTTCTGATCCCTTTAACCGATGTGGGAGGTGGTAGCTTTTCAATCACTTCAACTTTGGCTCTGTCTACCTCAATTCCTTTCTTTGAAATCTTGCGCCCCAAGACAATACCTTCTTGAACCATGAAATGACATTTCTCCCAATTGAGGACCAAATTTGTTTCTTCACATCTTCTTAAAATATCTTCCAGATTCAGTAAACATGATTGAAAGTTCTCTCCAAAGATAGAAAAATCATCCATGAATACCTTCATAGATTTTTCAATGAAATCAGAAAAGATGGCCATCACACACCTTTGGAATGTAGCAGGAGCATTGCATAATCCAAATGGCATCCTTCTAAAGGCAAAGGTGCCATAAGGACAGGTGAATGTAGTCTTCTCTTGATCCTCTGGGGCAATAGCAATCTGATTGTAACCTGAGTAGCCATCAAGAAAACAGTAAAACTCCTTCCCTGCAAGTCTGTCTAGCATTTGATCAATGAAAGGGAGAGGAAAATGATCTTTCTTGGTGGCTTTGTTGAGTTTCCTGTAGTCCATACAAATTCTCCAACCAGTGACAGTTCTAGTAGGAATCAATTCAATTTTTTCATTTTGAACCACAGTGACTCCTCCTCTTTTCTGACAACCTCCTTCATTATTGGGTATAGTCTTCTCTGTGCTTCAATGCTATTTTTGGAGTTTTCCTCCAAACAAATTCTATGCATGCACAGAGTAGGACTCAACCCTTTAATGTCAGAGATTTGCCACCCAATGGCTTTCTTGTATTTTCTCAGAATACCAAGCAATTCGTCTTCTTGGGTAGCACTTAGTTCAGCAGCAATAATCACAGGGAGAGTATCTTCACTCCCCAAATAAGCATACTTCAAATAGGGAGGGAGCTGCTTCAATTCAAGCTTAGGTGGTTTCTCAATGGAAGGTATGTTATCCTTGAAGCTTTCAGAGATAAGCTCCAAAGATTCATACCTTTTGGTCCATCTTTGAACTTCTTGCTTTTCTACATTGATCTCTGCCAGCCCCTCCTTCTTTAGATCTTTCAACTTCAGATGCCACAACTCTTGTTTCAACACATCATGTTGCTGTAGCAATTGTCTCTGCACTAGGCTGTCAATATCATAAACAAAGTTGCACTCTGCATTGCTTGTTCTGTCTTCTGGATATTTTATAGCATTGAGCACATTGAATGTAACTTCCTGGTCATTGACTCTCATAGTCAGCTCCCCTTTGTGAACATCAATCAAGGTCCTTCCTGTAGCCAAAAATGGTCTTCCAAGGATAATTGGCACATTCTTGCCAGCCTCAAAATCAAGTATTATAAAATCCACAGGAAATACAAATTTATCAACTTTAATCAAAACATCTTCAATTTTACCTTTAGGATAAACAGTTGATCTATCAGCCAATGAAAGAGTTACTGTGGTAGGTTTTGCTTCACCAAAACCAAGCTTTTGAAAAATAGATTTGGGCATCAAGTTGATGCTTGCACCCAAATCACACAAAGCTCTACCACAGTAATTTCCTCCAATGGAACAAGGAATTGTAAAACTACCTGGATCTTTCAATTTCTGGGGAACCTTACTCTGTAGCAGCATGCTAGTTTCTTGAGTCATGGCCATAGTTTCAAACTCACCAAGCCTTTTTCTTTCAACTAGAACATCTTTCATGAACTTGGTGTAATTTGGCATCTGTTGTAAAACATCCACCAATGGAATGTTGATGTGGAGTTGCTTGAGGATCTCCAATAATTTCCCAAATTGTTTATCTCCCACGAACAAACTTTTGAGGAACATTTACTACTAGAGTTGCAGCATCTGCTGTAGCATCAGAATCTACTTCAACAGGTTCTGCAGCAGTGCTGGCAGCACTAGGAACAACACCTACATCAGTAGTTTTGGGTAAGGAAACAATTTCCTTACCACTTCTGAGTGTGATGGCCTTAACTTGCTCATTACCAGGTGGGTTTGCAGGCTCAGTAGTGCTTGGCAAAGTTCCACTTGGTCTAGCTGAAATTGCAGTTGCAATTTGACCAATTTGATTCTCTAGATTTTTGATGGCAGCTCATTGGCATTGGTACTAGGCTTTTGTTTCATTCATGAATGCTTTGAGTGCCTCAGCCAAAGAGTTGTCAGCACTGGGCTTAAGAGTAGGTTGTGCTGGGAATCTTGGTGGTGTTGCAGGTTTAGCTTGAACTGGTGCTGCAGCAGTTTCTCCCTTGTCTCTCCATGAGAAATTAGGATGGCTCCTCCACCCTGGATTGTATGTGTTGGAATAGGGGTTATTGTTTTTGTTGAAATTTCCAATGTAGTTAACAGAAACAGGGTTCCCTGGGCATTCCTCAAACAAATGACCTCCATTGCAATACACACAATTAGGTACACCAGATTTTTCTACAGTTGCTGTCTCTGTAGATGCAGAAGCAGTAGCAACAGTAGCAGCAGGTGCTGCAGGAGCAGTACATAAACCTTTGAGCATGTTAGTAAGGGAAGAAACTTGTGCAGACAATGCTGTCACTTCAGACACTTCGTGGATTCCAGCAACTTTCTTAGTGGCACTGACTCTGGCAGTAGGCCATTGATAACTGTTAGCAGCAATTGTCTCAACCAGATCATAGGCTTCATTATAGGAATGATTCAGAATAGCACCTCCTGCAGAAGCATCCAACAATAGCCTAGATTGAGGAACTAGACCATTGTAGAATGTCTTCAGTTGGATAGCAAAAGGAATGCCATGATGTGGACACTTTCTGAGCACTTCCTTGAATCTCTCCCAGGCTTCATATAAGGATTCATCTTCTTGTTGCCTGAAAGATGTGATATCATTCCTCATTCTAGCATTCTTGACAGGAGGGAAATATTTGACTAAGAATTTCTCAGCCATTTTATTTCAACTATCCACAGAATTGGGCTCCAGAGCATTCAACCAAGCCATGGCTCTATCCTTTAATGAATAAGGAAATAACCTTAGCCTGAAAGCATCCCCAGTTACCCCTGGCATCTTAAAATTACTGCACACGTCCAGATATTGTCTCAGATGCAAGTGAGGGTCCTTTGTGGGTCCTCCAGCAAATTGCCCCACTGTTTGCAGCATCTGAAACATCATAGGTTTGAATTCAAAATGGGCAGCTTTAATAGCAGGTGTCACAATGCCAGTATACATAGTAGTGGGATCAAACACATCATAATCCCTCATTGGCCTCTCCTTGTCATTAGCCATTTCTATGTTGTTGGGAGCATGCACCACAATTGCACGTCCTTCAGGATCTACTTGAATCACAGGAATGGGCTCTACAATTGGGTGTATTTCATCTTCTGGGTCTTCCATTTGAACAGCTCTTTTCGCTTCAAGTCTTTCTCTAGCCTCTCTTCTTAACCTCCTTACTGTTCTTTCAATCTCAAGATTCAATGGATATTCAGATTCTTGATGTCTGTGCATACAAGTTTCTCAAAACTGAAATTCAAGCAAAAACTCACTAAAACACGTACTAACTAAGACTTAGGAATTAAGTCAATCAATCCCCGACAATGGCGCCAAAAACTTGTTGTGCAAAAACGTGTGCAAGTATACACAATCTAACAAGTAATAAAGTGATAAGAAAGATCGTTCTCATGAGGATTGAGATTTAACAACTAACTCTACGTGCTAGCACTTGAATTAATGAGTAAAAAGTAAAAATAAAAACATGGTAAAAATTCATTGTTGTGCAACAGTTAAAATAAAGGTTGAGTAGCAGTAAAACAGTAAAAAGTGAGGGTAAAATCAGAGAAATGAGTATAGCCAAGACAAGGATCCGTAATTACTCAATATTGATGTAATGTTGTGATCAGTGTTGTAATAGCATTCAGTGCGCAGAATGAATGTGGATATTTCTATCCTAAAACAGAATGTCGTTAAGGTTTCCTTATTCCTAAGCTCCCGTTAAGGTTCATTCCATAGGTTGAAAAGCACGATTCAGATCACACTATAGCCCTAGCTTCATATTCCTACCCTTCACTAGGAAAGGATAATATGCCTATTACCCTTCAAACTATATTAATTTGCGAAATCAGCACTTCAATTTCTATCCAAAAATAGAAGCACGCTACCCTAAATGAAGTGATCAAGTTCAAAAAGGATTTATAACATTAACTCACACAAATTAATGAAGCAACAAGCATTAATCACATTTAAACATCAACATATCATAATTACATCACCATAGTCTTGACTATAAAAGAGTTTAGCTCATAATGAGCTTAAACATAACAAAATAGAACTTAGCCATCAAAACAAAAACAGCACTAAAACAGAGTATACAGAGAAATGCAGAAAATACAACTGAAATGAAGCTCAAAGTAAGGTTCAGATGCTGCAGATCTGCTCCAAAGTCTCTGTGCTGTGCAGATGAAGATCTGTGTTGCAGATCATGTGATTCCAGCTTCAGAAATGGAGTTTCAGCACTGAAAATGGTGGAAATGGAGTTAGGGAAGATGAAGTACGAAGATGGAAGGAATGGAACAGTGTACTCTGGCCTAGGGAATGGTGGAGGCTGGAAGGTGTACTATTGGTCAGTGGAGGATGGTACCCTTTCTAGGTTAAAGTGCCTTTTTATAATATATTCTCTCACTTGAAGTACCAATTTGGGCCAATGCAATTCAGGTACAGTGTTGCCAACCCTAAAATCAAGGACTGTTTGTCTTTTTGTGGCCCATTAATGCGCTGTCACACCTTTGCACATGCTCACATAGGACAAAACACCATTTTCTTCATTTTGTCACATGGGACCATTCTGATTCATGCTCCACACGTCCTCAGCTACCTCGGTGCTGCCATAGCATCTCCACAGCATTTGAACCAAAAAAGTCCTGCACATTAAATACACGCGTAAAATCCAACAAAAAGACACCAAATGTGCCCAAAATACCCTTTTGACATACTGAACACTCTCTTAACTAACTATTGACAAAAGACATATTTATTTACATTAATTACTTTAGGATAGCATTAATTCTCATTTGTTTTGGCATAAATAACTCACTTTTCTGTGAGTATCAATGACTAATCTTCAACATGGACAGGTGCAAATGGCACGGAGGCCGCCCGAGGCTATGTGATCGATAGGTTTACCGCAGGGATCATCCTATGGGTTAGGGTGTAGCCTAACCATCTACCTTAGGCAGAGGGAAAGCCTTCGGCCCAGAGTTAGGGCTTGGTAGGTTAGGCGGATACTACCCGAATCAGCAGTCATGGGTCCCGAACCCATGTGTCTAGGTTAGCCTTCCAGCTAGTCAGTCGTATCCGGAAGCACTCTTGCCATTTCTATTGGGTTCATGATAACTCTTATTTATGAGAGTTATTTATGCATTCTTCAGTATAAATCATTGTATGTTCTCATTTAATTATGTGTTTTATGTTGTAAATATCATGTTTTAGAAAAGTTAAGGTTGTATTCCTAATTTAGTGGTATTTGGAATTTTGGTGTCTTATTTGTGCTTTGATATGTGTATTTCATTGTTGTAGCAATAGGTGCCACAACATTGCATTCCTGTGAAAAATGAGAGAGAATGCTGGAGGCGTTGATTTTAGCACATGCCAACTGTCAACAAGGAGGAGTGCAGAACGTGCGACGCCATCGCATGAAGAAACAAACATTCCACCTTTTTGCTAGGCACAATGTACTTTTGGGCACACTAGTGGACAAGGGGCGCCTCCAAATTAGGGTTTTTCTTGGATCATGTACCCTAGTACTATTTAAGACGGCCTTTCCTCTTCATTTAATATGTTTGGTCAGAAGGAGAATGTTTAGAAATAGCTTTCCTCCATTTTTGTACCCAAGCTACCTTAAATCACTAAAGTGGAAACACCATTGTTGAGAGTATTGCTGCAGCAATTACAAGAGCTAAACATACTTGAAGATTTGCTAATTTGGGAGCTGTTTCGTATCTCCAAGCCTCTAATCTTGGAGCCTACCTTCGGTTTCTTCATCTTAGTATAATTCCTTTCTTGTATTTCTTATTGATGACTTTAACATATATGCTTAAGTTGTATCCCTTGTGTTGTTTGCTCATTATGAGCTAACCACTTTTAGTTGGGATGCTTGGATCTATGTAATGAAGTTTTAGTACATTTAATGAAGCGTATTTGATGTTTTAGCATTTTATCTTTTGTGAGTTAATATTTCCATCTTGAATTTGAAATGACGAACTAATTTAAATTAGAAATTATAAATTTTGAAAAAGTTTATGAATAGATCTCAAAAGATAATATGGGGATTGTGAGTATTAAAGCACACTTTACTATTTGTCATAAAAATGACACTTGACTACTCCTTGCTTAAAACCTAGACATAGGAGGGCAAATTCCATAAGGTGAACACTGTGGGTGCATAGTAGGCAAGGGTGAACCTATTTAGGGCTTATACATAAGCTTTTCTAATGAAACCCTAGTGAAGAGTGTTGAACCTAGGGCAAACACTCTTTGTTTTGTATGATAACAAATTACAATCTGTTTACTAATGTTTATAGTTGAACAAAAGCACAAGGCATGAACCAAAGCACTTGACATCTTAAAGTGTAGCAGCTCGAAGGAGAAGCTACTCAAGCGTTCAAGACTTATGTGTTATATTGCTTTGCATAGGACGCTTGTAAGATCTCGTCACTTAAGCTTTATGACTTTTGTAGTTGAGAGATGATCTTTTAAAATAGAACCGTTTTGCTAAAATAGAATTGAGGTAGACTTGGTAAAATCTTTTATATAAAAGCATGATTAAATAGGTTAGGTACAAGTTGTTTTAAAGAAAGAAATTGAATCATGACTTGTTGTTTTTAAAGTGTAAAATCGATTCATGGCTTCCTTCTTTAAAGAGAGAAATCGATTTTTGCCTTGTTTTAAAGCTAGAAATCGATTTCCCTATTTCTTTTAAAGCTAAGAATCGATTTCCTTCTTGGTGTAAAGCCAAGAATCAATTTTCACACTTGAATGGTTTTAAAAGAACTTGTTTTGGAAAAAAAAACAATCGATTGATGACTTTGTGCATTTGAAGCTAGAAATCGATTTTGCTCTCTATTCTAAAGAGAAGAAAATTGATTCCTCACTTGTTAGTTCAAAGAAAAAAATCGATTCCTCACCTGTTTTCATGAACTTGATTTTATAAAGGAAACAATCGATTGCCTTCCTAATTTTTATGAACTACAAAATCGATTCCTCTCTTATTTGTTTAAAGCCAAGAATCGATTGATGACCTCTTATCTTAGAGAGGAAAATCGATTTGTGTCTTGTTTTTGAATGCAAAGAATCGATTGCTTGCTTTATGAAGTTGTTCTTATTGAGAGCAAACAGTCGATTATGTGACTATGTTTCACAAGCAATCAATGGATTTTCCACTTATCAAAATAGTGTTAAAAATTGTTTCAATGGTCATATTTTTACAATCCCTATAAATAGGACTTAGGATTTCACGATTCTTTAACAACCTACAAATCAAAAAAGAACAGAACGCGAATTCTGACTGTCACACTCATTCTTCACGTTCTTCATCTAGGGTTAGGTTGGGAATCACACTATTCCAAATCTCTCATCTCTTTCAACTACATCATTGTTATATTTCTTAAATGATTGGATCCTAGTTTTCAATTGTAAACATCTATATTTGATTGTTGTGAAATCCTGAGAGTTTTCTTGGGTAATTCAATCAGGGAGATTGAATTGTAGTGAAATCCTTAGCGGGGAGCTTGGGTTCTCAATTTTGGGAAAATTGAGATCGGTATGATAGCTATAGGGGATTTGCTTGCTTGTAAGACGTTGAAGAAGTTCTTCTCTTATAGTGGTTATTATCAAGTCCGAAGGTTGCAAAGCCGGAGGCCGAGGATGTAGGGCTTTCTATCCCGAACCTCGTAAAAATCACGGTGTACTTCTTTCCCTTATCTTTACATTGCATTTCTTTTATAATTGTTAATTATTATTGCATTTGATATTATTGTGTTTAGATATCATTATCACTGTAATTGTTTCTGCCATTGGTATAGCTTGCATAGTGGTTGCATATAGTTTAAATCCTTTTTTTCCGCATTCGATTTAAACCAGCATCTTAATTTCTCAAAAATAAAAAAATTTCATTTTTAACATACAACCTTATTCACTCCCTCTAAGGTTATCATATAGTCAAACAAAGAGTATTTGAAAGAGTACAAACTAATGTGACAACACCTAATACTGAAACATCAGATACAATATTAAAGTATTTTAACAAATTTACATAGTAAAAGCATTCCAACTTATTCTCAACTATGATTTTCACACTATTTTACTTTAATCGTTATTTAAAGATAGTCGTAAAAACTTGTGTTATTTTATTTCGCATCACTAATTTGTTAGCCAAATTAAGCTCTTATTGAACTCCAATCCTCGTGGGAATAAACTTTACAAATCATTATACTAGTTGGTGGGCTGTGTATACTTGCACATCATTTTGCACAACAGTTCACAGCCATGCCCATAGTTGACTGGTACTTCTGTCGAGCAACCATAGATTCAACATCCAACTTACTAGAATAGTTAGGCATATTTTCAAGGAATTGGCTTTGAAAACCTCGGTAAAGTGATTCCTGGGCAACAATTGGCTAATAGTCCACCTCAGGTACCACTGCAGCTTGGGATGCAAGGTCCCCTAGACACAATGTGGCGATCAACTTGAAGTGACTAAATTACACAAGAAGGGGGGGGGGGGGGGGGGGGTTGTTTGAATTGTGTTCCCTTTTTAAAACTTGATGTCTGAAAAGAAAAACTTCATCAAAAGTGTTTCTCAAGGTGAGCTTGGATATGAGAAGGTTAGTAATAATAATTTCTTCACACAAGAAAAAACCTTCTCCAATGAAAAATGATGTTAGTAATAAGTCTATACAAGAGATACGTCGGTTTTAACTTGGTTTTAGGTTTAAAACAATTTAGCTTTAGTCAAACCTAAGTTGAAAAGGTTGAATGAAATAACCTTCTCTTTGATTGACACACCAACAAATGATATAGAGGCACGTATAAAATCTTTGAAAGATGAAGTTTAATAATGATAAGAAGATAGATATATATACTATGTAAGAGAGGTGGTTTTCAAACAAAGATGAGTAGGTTACGAAAAGGTTGATGAAATTAACTTTCTTAATTGAAATCAACTTAACCCAGGGGGTGTGGTTGAGCGGTTGGGGCTCATCCTCCCTTAACCAAGTGTCGAGGGTTCGATCCTCGCCTTGGGTATGGAGCAGCTTTAAATCCCTGGGCCAGCTGTCCCACCCTTCGAGGTGCCTCCAATCCAGCGAGGGGATTAGTCACTGCGTTCGGCGGTGGATACCCTGGTCTAGACCAAAAAAAAAAAACTTTCTCTTGGTTTGAAAACAATCTTAAGTGAAAATCAATTTAGAAAATAGTTATGAAAAGAAGTTTAAAGAACATAGAGGAGTTATAGAGGTTCACCCAATATAGGCTACATTCTCTCCTCACTTCCAAGTGAGTACTTCAACTATTCTCCAAATATTTTTTACACTTGCTTTTGATCACACTCAAAAGACTTTCACAATACTAGATTTTGATCACACACTAAAAAGCCTAGTATACTCTTACACAACAACACCTTGCTGTTTTTCACCTCTTAGAAACTCTCTTCTAGTTTCCTAAGAGTTTTATATCAATCAAGTAGTATCACCACCAACACTCACCTCTCTTTAGGTAGTTTGATGAGATGCTTACACAATAGTGTTTACAATAAGGGGTTTGGTTTGGGATGTTTTTGAGCTTGCATAAAATTGAAAGCATGTTATGTGTGACAATTTCACAAATACATTAGCATATAAATCAATTTGATCTTAGCAAAAGATGATTATCATATATCATGTGAAACAATTTGAGTACATGAGTTTGATAATCATGCATACTTAAAAACAAATTAAAAAACATAACATGTATTGTGACAAACAGTTGCCACAAGTCACATAGCAAAATATCACAAAAGAGTAGTTGAATTGTCATATTACAAACCCCAAATTCACTCTCTAAATAAGTAGCTAATACAAAAACTTAATCTCTATTCTCCCCCTTTTGTCATCAACAAAAAGGAGGAAGAAAGGAAATTAGGCTGCTACTTTGTAGGAGAAGAGTCATCTGAGGAGTTTAAAGAGGTTGCAAGCTCAGGTATGTCTTCAAATGGTTGAGGGAATGGAAAGCCAGGTACGGCCACATGTGGAACAACAGAGGGAACAACATTCTGCAACATCCACTGCTGGTGAGCAAAGTTCCTCTGTGCTTCATTCCTATTCTCTTTCTGCAAGATTCCAATGCTTTTGAGGGGATGGTTCTGCTGAGCTCTCATTTTCGTCATTTTCTTCTCATGTTGAGATTTCATCTTTCCTTCTTTTCCCCATAAGCCATTGATTCTTCCTTATCAATAGAGGGCTCGCCACTCTGGGGTGCCTTCTCAGAGGAGGAAGCAGTAACATTTAAGTTCTGACAGAAGGATCCAATTCATCTAAATTTGGTAGGCATATCAGAAGGGAGTTTGGAAGGGCCAGAAGCATCAGCCATCCTAGGAACAAAAGAGTCATAGATTGGTGTTTGAGACACCAGAAACTTGTTAATGTTTTCTGAGGCTAGAGTGTTGCTAGGAGATGCATGCCTTGGGATTTTCTTGCCCTTGTGGGAAAGGATTAACAAATTGTCCAGTTGATCCTTGGACATCATGGTGAACTGGAGTGGGATATGGGGCAGGAGTGTTTAGCATTTCAGTTAATGCTATGGAGGCAAGGAACTCAGAGTTGGTTTCATGGAGATTCACTGGTGTTAGGATATCAGTTGAGTCTTGAACAGTATCATTTATAGCTTGTGAGATAGGAGACAGTGGCTCAAGTGGTTCTTCTTCTTCTTCCATGCATGTGAGGAGGTTGATTCATATCTAGCTCCCCCTGAGCTTGATCACCTGGTGTTTCTTCCGAGGACTCTTTCTCCCCCTGGGAGGAACCATGTTGAGTGGCATTTTCATCATCAAAAGGTTGCATTTCTGCAACAACACCAGGTTCCTCAGTTGCAGGCACTGTTGGAGAAGGTTGATTTGCTATATTCTCTCGAGAAGGTTCTTGTGCAGTGGCTTGGTGGGGCATCTGAGGGATTTCTTGTGAAGATGGAATTTAGATTCATTTGTAGCAGGGACTTCCATTCCAGTGCAGAGCACTAGATCAGTGCATGGATTAACTTGAGAAGGTTGTTCCTGATCTTCTTTGTTGCCTGATCAGTGCATTTTAATGCACTCTTTAAAGCTTTGCATTTGGTGTTTTTAATTGTGTTTTGTTCCTAATATTTAAGCCTTAGCACGTTTCTAGACTTTGGGTCTTAATTGAGCGTTATAGCAAATTCTTGATTAAATCTTGTTTTTATTGCATATTGACCCCTGTCTACTCTGTAGGCCATAACTTTGGGGATTAGGGTGCTACAAAATCCCTACTCAATTAATAGCCGTTTTGGCTTTGTTACGTATTGCATATTGACCCCTGTCTACTCTCCATGGAAGCTTAAGGCCCTATATCAATCTATTGGTGAAGGGTGTTGCTGTAAGGATTTTGAGGTTCGGCGCTTAATGTTTATTTCGTTTTTATGGTTTTAATTCTTTCTCTATTAGTTTCATCTCCGTAATTCTTGCTGCAAATTCAGTTTGTGTTTTGCTTAATTATTCAAAATTTGTGATTTGCTTATGTGATTCGGTTTATGATTCGGTTTTGCTTAATTACTTAATCATGATTCAGTTTTGCAAATTTCATTATTCAAACTATTTTGACGCTTGTTTAACTTGGTTTGGATAGGAATTGATAGAGTCTATGACGCTTGTTTATAGGATTGATAGAATTCAGTTATGATGTTAATTGTGTTACTGGCGCTTGCTCACTATCACGATTGATTGAACACACTGTTTTGACGCTTGCTTTAAAAAGTGTGAATTCGTATAAACTGACTGGTGCTTGTTCACTTAGTTTATGATCAATCAAGAATTATCAATCCTTGCATGAATCTTTATTTTAGAACCGATGAGAAATCCAAGAAGCGCACTTGAAACCAATGGATTGATTGTTTATCTTTAATTGATTTTCTTCGTTACACATAAAACTCTTTTCCTAAAAAAAAATCCCCTTTTATTGTTTATTTTGGTTCTTGAATTTGGTATTTTCGTTATTTAGAGGTCCTCGAGAGACGACCAAGGTTACTTACCTTGTACTGTATTTTCTATCTTTATAATTATTTTGACCCGCGTACGACCGCTGATCAAATTGGCGCCGTTGCCGGGGATCTCTAATGAGGAATTACTGGCTTAAGAACCTCACTAACCACTAACCTTTGTTTTTTAGTTTTGTTTCTTGCACTTGCAGGTTCTATCGGTTTCGGCATCTTTCAGTTCTATCATAGAATAGGAGAAGAAGAAAAAAACGGTTTTCAGGCGAATTTCTGAGATTGCTCCGAAAATTGGTCAGAAAGTCACAAAACAATCAAGGAGTAGGACTCCCTCTAGGAGCTAAGACCGAAAAATCAGAATTTCCTTCTTTTACATTTTCTTTCTAATTATTTTAATTTTTTATATTCTCAAAAAAATCCAAAAAAATTCGCATATCTTTAGTTTGATTTTATTAGATTTGTAGTGTTAGTTTTATTTTTTTTAGATTTGATTTGATACGTTTTCTTAATTTCCTCTCTATTTTAGTACTTAGGACATAGTTGGATACTGTTTTGATTTGCTGATCATCTTTGATCCTAGTTCTGTTGACTAAAATATGGCTGCTAGATATGAACCTTCACTAGAGGATCTCATTAAACAGATGGCTATTCAAAATCTCCAACTCCAACAAACAACAGATTCCACACTTATGCAGTTGGAGATAATAGTTGGACAGTTAAACACCGTAGTTAATCAGATGCAAGCCCAGAGATCAAACCAACTGCCTGCCCAAGAAGTAGAAAATCCTAGTGTCCCAAATACTCCCATTTTCAGTGCAACTACTCTTGTTGAAACTCAAAGGGTGTCTGAAACGGTTGTTACGGAAATTAACAAAGCTACAAATTTTAGTGACACTAGTGAAAAACTTGGGATATTTGATGCTAAGGAACAACCCATGGAAGAGCATTCCCTTTGTAAAATGGAATTTCTTGATGGTTTGATTGATTATACATGTTCTGAAAATCCTTCTATTTGCGCTGAGATTGAGAATATTTTGCAGGTTGATACAATTTCCATAGCTGATGTTGTGGATGTAGCTGTTGCTACCATTGAGCAACCACATGTTGTGGATCTCAAACCATTCCCTAAAAATTTAAAATATGCATATTTAGAGGGAAGTGAATATTTTTCTATGATTATCTCATCTAAACTTGAATCTGACTAGGAAAAGCTGCCTCCAATTCTAAGGGAACATAGAAAAGGTATCGGGTGGATCTTGGCGGACATTCCTAGTAAGATAGTGTGGCAAACACAACAACAACTCAACCCCTTGATTCTGGACGTGTGGAAGAAGAAGGTGACCAAACATGTGTGGGGTAACCAAAAAAGAGCCTTCTTTGGCAAATATCAACCACCCACAAGCTTTAAGTTCTCCACCTTCAAGAGGGAGTTTTCTTTCCTTATCCTTAAGTTATGCTTGTTTTTTACATTGAGGACAATGTGTGATTTAAGTGTGGGGGGTGTCTTTTAGTATTTAAGTTTTTAATATTTAACTATAAAAAAAGAAAATTTTTTTGTTATTTTAGCATGTTTTCCTATAAGTTCTTGGTTTGTACAAGTTGTGAGTGATGTTACTATTCTAGGACAACAGGTGTTTTGACATGATTTGATTGATTTCTTGTTGCTCTTGACATTATAAGTTGGATATGAGCACTAAATTTTGCATCATTTGTGATAGTCATTGTCCCTGGTGAGAATTAAGCCTTCTACATTTTGTCATTCTCTCCTTTCTTGTGTGTGACTCACTCATGTTTGTTAGTTACTCTAGAACTTGACTTGATTCTTGTTGAAGCACTTGTTCATATGCATGTTTGAAATGATCTTGGCAATTCTGTTTTTTTTAGCTACTAGCCAAATAAGCCTACCCTGAATTTATCCCTTTGTGTAAGCCCCTTTGAGCCTTTTATCCCATTCTTTGTTTTACAGCTCATACAAGCCCAAAAGTGAAAAACAATGTTATTACCCAATCTTAGAGGGTGAAGGAGCTTTGAATTGAAAATTGTCAAATCCATAAGTGTGGGGGTGTCCAAATTGTTGCAATTGTGGTTATCACTTGGGTTAGTTCTTGGGTTCTCAATGGAAATTTTGGCAAGTACATTTGTATAGAAAAATATTCCCCAAAAAGAAAAAAAAGAGAGAAAAAAGTCAAAAAAAAAGAAAAAAAAATGGAAAGTGTATATATCTTTTTATTTGTGTTTCAAGACGAGTGAAAATTGTGTGGAGAGAGTTATGTGAAGAAGTATATCAAAATAGAGAAATTCATCATACCTTTTTGAAGTTGGACCCTCTCATGCTCATTCTACAATTGATTTTCATTGTTTCTTTATCCTCTTTGATTCTTTTTAGCTTAGTTCCCCTTAGGATTATCCCACCTTGACCTTGGCCCCATTACAACCCTTATAAAGACCTTTTGATTTTATGTGCATGTGTTCTTCAGTGTGGATGTTAGAAGCTTGTCAAGCATATGGTAGTGTTAACTTTCATTGATGTGCTTATTATATATATGAGAGTAAACACAAGCCTAGACACTTGAGTGATTGAGCGCATTACTTATACATATCCTGTGAGGACTAAAAGCAGATCAGTAGGTTTATCACATACCTCTTGTACATGTGATAGACTAAAAGCAGATCAGTAGGTTTGAGTCTTTCAAAGCTTCCTGCCCTTGGAACCGGAGAGTGAGCCATGTTGTGCATGATTCTTGCTTGATCCTTCAAAGCAGATGAGACCAAGTTGTTCTTTGGGTTCTTCATTAGTTCTTTCAAGACATCCTCATGGTTGACATTTAGCTCATCATACCAGTTATCACCATACACACTTACACCAGAGCATGGTATGTCCAGAGCATTAGCCAGTACCTTGGGGGTGATCACCATGGTTGTACCTTTCACCTGAGTTGTGAAGCTTGTTTTGTCATTGCTCACATTCATGCTTCCATAAAACTCTCTTACCATGTCAGGGTAAATGAACTCTTCTTGAGACAATAGATTTTCCCATCTTTGTCTTGCAATGTGAGGGAGTAAATCCCTGCCAACATTCTTCATTTCTCTTAGGAAGTAGACTGTTGCAGACAAAATTCCTCTTTTCTGCCATTTCTCACGATCATACACTTGAGAAGGTTGAATTTCTTCAAGCTTCTCGTCCAAAATAGTTTTCCCTTCTTCCTTTTTCTGTGTTGTTTCTTCTTCAACCATCTTTCCTTTGCTCTTGATAGCACTTTGTTTGACACTAATCTTTGGTTTCTCAGAAGAAGGTTGTGCAAGATCACTTGAGCTTTGTTTTTGTGCAGAAGATAGTTTGGAGGTTGCCATCATATCTGACAGCGTTGTTTCTGAATCAGTATCGTTAACAACGATGGGTTCATCCTTTTTAAAACAAGGTCCTTTCATCCTTTTCCATTAACTTGTTCTGATCCATGATGATCTTCGAGAAGGAGTGAGAGAGGTTCAAGGCGTTGGTTTAGACGAAGGAGCAAGAGGTGGGAGAGCTGTTTCCTCCTTTGATTTTGGTGGCATTTTTTCAGGTGGAGGGTTTTGAGTTGCTTGAAAGTTTGGAATTTTGGTTCTTGCCATTTTAGAAAGTTTGCAAAAACGAAGAGTGATGAAGTACAAGAGTGACTTAAATAGTGTGTTTGGTGGGGTAGAGTTGTTGGAAAAGATGAAGAATTGGGTTGATTTGATATAAGGGTGTAAGCGAAGAGAGTGGGTAAGATTAGAATCTAGTAGATAGCCGTTGGAGTTGGTAGTTTAGATAGATGACAAGGCTACTTATCAACAATGACAGTTTTTAATAAACTGTTCACGTTTTCTTTGTAAATGATTCTTAAAGATTCAACCTACTCAACTAAAGTTTCTCAAGTGAACCTTCTCATTACTTGAGAAGGTTGGGGTTTCTTGACAATTGTACTGTTCTTAAGGGCATTTTAAAATTTATAGAGCCTTTCTAACAAAATTGTAACTTTGTTCTAACAGAGGCTTGCTATTAATAAAAAACTTAATTTCACATCCTTTCACAAATATAATGATGCTCAATTTTCAACATGTTTTAGAATGTTGAATGGAGTTTTTTGTGAAAAGCAGGATAGAATCAATATTTTGATAGTAGGAGGGGACAAATGTGTACCTTGATGAGTAGTCCTACAATCTTGATTTTTAATCAACAGTATTTCTGAATACCACCCAACTTCAGATTCATACTTCTTTTTCATCAAGTTGAACTCTGAGCCCCCATTTGGTTCTTATAGTCGATTGATGTTTTATAGATGAAGCTAGATCTCATATATAATTCTTCAGTCATAGCCTTTATCCATGATTGATCTTGTATAGCTTTGTATCCTTAGGTTCAATCATTCTCCAACTTTAGGCATTTTGAGAAGCTTGGTCAGAAGCTTGTGTGGCTTCATTTAATAGTTGAGAAGGTTGAGGAGAAGCTTCTTTTTCATCCTTCTCAGAACTATTTTCATTTTCTTGACCTTCTTCTCTGACATCACCATCAATCACTTCAAATGTATCTGTGATTTTCCTTAAAAGGACATGCATGCTTTCTTGTATGATATGAGTCCTAAGATTATTCCTCTATAAGCCTTAGGTGTTGGTGAATATCTCAGAGTAATTCCTTTATGACTTAGGGTCAGAATATTCCAACTTGTCTTTGATTATATAAAATGAAACAAGTACGACCAGACATATGAGGACCGGCAATTTTTGTTTTTACAATTGTTTTAAAAATCATAAGGGGTTTTTCCAAAAACAACTTTCTGATACACACTCCATTCATGTAGCATTAATGACTTTTATCAAAAGGTTTCTTTTCAACTTTTGACTTTCTCAAAATGGTTTTGAAAAGATTTATTTTCAAATTTGCTCTCCTATAATTACTTCTTTCATAAGAGACATTTGATCCTTTCTTTGAATTTTCGTTTTAAAACAACTTGAATGTTTCAAGAGATTTATCTTCATTTTTCAAAAGTAGAAGCCAGGTAGTTCTAGAAGATTTATCACCAATTATAAAACAACATCTTTTTCTAAGGCTAGGAGTGTTGATAGGATCAATTGACTTAATGTGCAAGGAAACCATTGGTTTATAAGATGTAATTATATTTTTGTTCAAGGCTGGATTTAGTATGTTTACCAAGAACCCATACTTCAAACAGTTTTCAAAAATAATTTTTAGGTGACCCAAATTCTTTTTTGGAAGGATTTGAAAAGGTTTGCATGCTTGGTTGACCAGCTCTTCTGTACCAAAAACATTTGACCAAGACAATTTTCTTGAGATGATTCATCAAGACATAGACTGTATAGATTATTATTCCTAGATGTAGTGAATAATCATTTACCAGATGAGATTTTCTTAAAAAGCATTTTTCAAACATAAAAGACATTTTTAAAACGTTTTATCACATGGTTGACTGATACTAAGAGAATTTTGTTTCAACCTTCTACATACAAAACAGTTTTATTTAGGGAAAGGAAAAGTTACCTAAGGTACCTATTCCCTTGATAAGCTTTGTCATCATTTTCAATGACAACATAGCTTCCATCTATTCTCTCTTATAGAGAGAATTTCTATCCTTCTCTTTTGTCATGTGCCTTGTGAAGTGACTAAGTTACACAAGAAAGGGGGGGATTGAATTGTGTACCCTTTTAAAATTTTGTACCTGAAACCATCTCAAACAAATGATTCTCAAGATAAACTTGGGATTGAGAAGGTAAGGGTTAGTTTCACTTAACAAACAGCCAATGTATAAAATGATTGATGAATGATGGAGATGGATTAAGCAAACTTTAACTGGTAAGATAAAGGTTTGAATCAAACTGATTTGTTTATGAAAGGATTAAATATTAGTTTGAAAAATTGTCTTGTGAAGGTTGAATAAATTAACCTTCACTAGGTTTTGAAAACAATCACAAGTATATAGCAATTAGATAGATAGTAAGGAAAGCAAGTAAATGACACTGTAGAGTTATAGAGGTTCACCCAACAATGGCTACGTCCTCTCCCCACTTCCCAAGTGAGTATTTCCACTATCTTTCAGATAACACTTACACTTGCTTTTGCTCAACCACAAAATACTTCGAACACCACTTGCTAATGATCAACACACAAAAGCAACGTGCTCTTCTTACACAGCTACACCAAGCTGTTCCTACTAGAAAACTCTCCTAGTTTCCTAAAGGATTCCTCTATCAACTAGATTCTCACCAACACTCACCTCTCTCTAGGTAGTTTGAGAGAATGCTCACTAGATAGCTTTTACAATCAAAGGTTTGAGTTTGGGATATACAATAGCTCGAAAATATAACACACTAAGTGCTTACAAGCTAACACACACTCTATAAGAAAATCCCAGGTTTGTGAAACTTGAGTGTGGGATGAGTAGGATGGAAGAACTTTGTGAAGCTTTAGTTGTGTAGGTTCCAATTCACTCTCATGATTTGCAACTTCGATTTCCAGCCTTTAAATAGCCATTTGATCTGAATATAGCCATTGGAAACTTGAATATAGCCGTTTGGAGATGTCCAATGGTCCATAGAATTATCTGGGTAAACGGTTCCAAAGTTAACTAAAGATTCCTCAGAGTCATCCCATGTAGCAAGCATTGCCTTCTTTCTTGGTGAAATTTTTTTGTTGCCTCCTTTAAGTTTTGGACGCTCATTTTTGTAGTGACCAGACTTGTTGCATAGAGGAGGAGTTTTGTTTGAGCTTTCTCCTTTAGATTGATCTTTTTTAACAAAAGGTTTTCTATTGTTTTTCCTGAAAGCCCATCTTCTCAATCTTCTGGAGATTAGAGCCAATTCATCTTCTTCATCAGTGTTGTCATCATTTTCATCACTTTCTTCGTTAGTTTCTTCCTGAGCTTTAAGTGCCAAAGCTTTAGAAGGTTGAGAGGCTTTAAGAGCAATGGTTTTAACCTTCTTTGGATGAAGTTCATCCGTGATTTCATGCTCATGCACTTTTAAAGATCATAGTAGATCTTCTATTTTGAGAACAGACTGATCTTTTGCTTCTGTTATAGCGGTCACTTTGGGTCTCCACACCTTTGGTAAGCTTGTTAGAAGCTTTCTAACGTTAGCTTGATTTGTATAGGTGTTTCCCAAAGAGTTCAGATCATTTGTTATTGTTGTGAACCTGCTAAACATTTCTGAGATTGTTTCTTGCTCTTCCATTTTGAATGTTTCAAACTTATGGATGAGAAGGTTGATATTAGCTTCTTTGAAATGATCAGTTCCTTCATGAGCAGTTTTCAAGGTATCCCAAATCTCTTTGGCAGTTTGTTTCCCAACAAATTTATCATATTCACTTCTACCTAAAGAAGATGTTATAAATTTGTCAAAAAAAAAAATAAAGCACATGTTATAAAGAATTTAGCTTTAGAGTTTAGAAGTACCATGCGTTTAACCTCAGAAGACCAACTAAATTTGGGTTTTGGAGCTGCTTCTCCTTCATCATTAGTTGTAGAGGGAACATAGGGTCCATCTTCAACAATTCCCCAAAAATCAGTGTCTTGAGATTCCAAAAACAGCCTCATTCGATCCTTCCAATAATAGTAATGTTCCCCAGTGAATCCAGAAGGTCTGTTTGCAGAAGCTCCTTCAGGGAGGAACATAACAGAGTTTAGATTGATCATCACTTCTTCAAGGATCTTTCCTCTCACACTGTGAAGTGTGCTCAGCCCCTAGAGGTGAGCTCTGATACCAATTGAAGTGACGAAATTACGCAAGAGGGGGGGGGGGGGGGGGGGGGGGGGGGTTGAATTGTGTTCCCTTTTTAAAACTTGATACCTGAAAAGAAAAACTTCTTCCAAAGTGTTTCTCAAGGTGAACTTGGATATGAGAAGGTTAGTAATAATAATTTCTTCACACATGGACATACCTTCTCCAATGAAGAATGATGATTAGTAATAAGTCAATACAAGAGGTATGTTTGTTTTAACTTGATTTTAGGTTTAAAATAATTTAGCTTTAGTTAAACCTAAGTTGAGAAGGTTGAACGAGATAACCTTCTCTTTGATTGACAAACCAACAGATGATATAGAGGCACGTATAAACTCTTTGAAAGATGAAGTCTAATAATGATAAGAAGATAGATATAGATACTATGTAAGAGAGGTATTTTTCAAACAAAGATGAGTAGGTTGAAAGATCAAGTAGTAGTTCAAAAGCTGTCTTGAGAAGGTTGATGAAATGAACCTTCTCTTGGTTTGAAAACAATTTGAAGTGAAAATAAGTTTAGAAAATAGTTATGAAAAGCAGTTTAAAGAACACAGAGGAGTTATAGAGGTTCACCCAATATAGGCTACGTCCTCCCCTCACTTCCAAGTGAGTATTTCCACTATTCTCCAAGTTGCTTTTACACTTGCTTTTGATCGCACTCTAAAGACTTTCACAATACTAGCTTTTGGTCACACACAAAAGCCTAGTATACTCTTACACATCAACATCTTGCTGTTTTCCACCTCTTTGAAACTCTCTTCGAGTTTCCGAAGAGTTTCCCCTGTCAAGTAGTATCACCACCAACACTCACCTCTCCTTAGGTAGTTTGAAGAGATGCTTACACAATAGTGTTTACAATAAAGGGTTTGGTTTGGGATGTTTATGAGCTTGAAATAAAGATAGATACACTGTAAAAAATGATTCTAACATGCTAGCACACACTCAAGAAAAATATCCCAGATCTGAACTTGAAGAAGCTTTGAGTGTGGGATGATAATGTTGATTGCTTTGAGAAGCTTGACTTTGTGTAGGTTGATATTAACTCTAATGCTATGGAACTTCAGAATGAACTCTTTAAATAGCCAAGGAAGATGAATATAGCCGATAGAACCTTGAAGAGAGTCGTTTGGAATATCCATTGGTCCATAGGAGTGACTTGAAGTAAGGTACAAAAGTTGATAGATTTTGAACCTTCTCAAGACTTGCTTTATGCTTTTTCTGAACATCTGAACCTTCTTGAGCTGGATATGTACTCTCCTAGTATCCTACTAAACAGCTATGACTTAAGTTGCTACTGTTGGCCAGCCTGGAACTGATTTAAAGGAATCTTCTCAAGCTTCCTAGTATGAACAAACACTCCAAATGTAGAAAGGGAATAATCAAGCATTTCCCATTATTGCTTGAAACTTTCCAACACATTTATTGCAAGTGAAAGGACATTCAAGATGAGTCAATGCGTTTGCCTTTAAGTTGATACGGTTTCGAACAAGCTTCTCAACAATGATTCTCTTTACACATCAACCTTCTTCAAGCATGAACTTATGATTCTAAGGTGTTTGTGAGTCAACCTTCTTTTCACTTCTGGTCAAACCCTCTGTTGACTTTTGGTCAACCTTTTGTTAATTTGGTCAAACCTTCTTTTGACTTAATTTAAGCTTCTCATATTTTAACCTTCTCAAAGCTTTTTCTACCCTTTCATTTTATCAATTTGTTGAACCAAGATAGTGCCTTATTTTGTGTTAGAAAACCCGTTCTTATTAATTAACAAACATGTTAGGTCACACTTCATTAGAAAACTTAAATCTTACTTAGTCTGTTATCATCAAAACTTTAGAATGAGATTCTTATTCCAACACAATTTTTCCAACCGAGCCTAGGCCCTCGCGATCCCAACTCTTGGATCCGAATTTAATAGCTGACACCATCAAGAAATTCTTTGGTGTGTAATTGAAGCCACTTGACAGGCCGGTATACAGAAAGCCTTACCCCGAGTGGGATGACATATTGGTTCGTCTGGCTTGAGGATTTAGAACACCTGACTTTGCCCCATTTTTCGGAGATTATGGCAAGTGAACTATGGAACACATAGGCCGATTCACGACCCAATATGGGGAAAGTAACCAGAACGAATACCATAAGCTGCAGCTCTTCCCTCTGTCATTAACAGGGACTGTGTTTTCTTGGTAATCATTCCTCCCACCTAGTTCTATACATACCTCGGAAGACATTGAGAGGTGCTTCCATGACAGGTTTTATTGGCCACATCCCGAAGTCACTACTGCTGACCTCATGAATCTACGGCAAAAGGTGGACGAAGTTGTGACCCAATTCAATGAAAGATTTAGAAAAACGACCAGGAAGTGTACGGTTCAATTCCCCGGATCGCAACTCACCTCCATGGCTATCTCTGGAATGCACCCGCAATTTAAGGAAAGGCTTGTGGGGCAAGCCTGCACAGACCTCAGTAGCCTAGCATCCAGGGCTAGTTAGATAGTGCAGTTCATACAAGAGAAAGAGAAAAAGAGGAATGCTAGGGACCGAGGACCACTATGTTGATCTCTGCTTCTCTTTTAACACCACGTTCGCTCTGCCTATTCCTCGTTTTACCGCATACGCGACCCTGCCTGGATCTAGTAGCCTTCGCTGCAATTGAAATACATGTTGATGTGTTGCCACCTTTTCTGTACCTCGCAAAAGTCTTATAATAAAATTTTCCCTTGAGTTTCCCAAATCATTCTCATCTATCTAATATAGATTTATACAACTACTACTCCACTAAAATTACCCATACAATCATTTTGGAAAAGGGACACCTATACTTACTAAGGATAAAAATGTAATTGATTTACTAAAAAACAAAAACAACTTTTTACTTTCTCCAACATTTTCATTTTCTCTTTATTCTCTTTTACCACTTTTTATTTCTTACACTCTTTTTCTTCCTTTTTTTCTCTTTCTTCTTACACTTTTTTTTCCTACTTTTCACTTTTCTCTTACACTCTCTTTCTTCCTTTTTTTTTTTACTTTACTTTTACTTTTCCCATAAACAATTCTTCTCTTTCTCTTATCACTTCACTTTATTTTTTTAACTAAATATCTAAATTTATACAAACACTACTCTACCAAAATTTTAACTATCACCTTAAAATTTTAACTAAATCTTTTTACACTCTTATTGATAATCTACTATCACCACTTATTGATAATTTACTATCTATCTTTTACTATAATCTACTAATCAACTAAAATAATCAATTGAAACTACGAGATAACTGCAATGATATATAAAAAACACGAGATAACTACACTGATATATAAAAAAACACAAGATTAATATTTGTCATTGATAATTAAAGTTTTTGAATACTACTATAAACCTACTATCTAAAGTTACTGATTAATTTTTAAAACAAATATTTATTATTGATTATTTACTAACTCTCTTTTACTATCTTCAATAATATACTAATCAACTAAAATAATCAATTGAAACTACGAGATAATTGCAACGATATATAAAAAAAAGTCGAGATTTATTTTTGTCATTGATAATTAAATTTTTTGAAAAGTACTACTACAAACCTACTATCTAAAAAACAAGAAGACTTAATGACTATTTAAACTACTAATTAATATTAAAAACAAATATTTCTTATTGATAATCTATTATATATCTTTTACTATCTACTATAATTTTCTAATCAACTAAAATAATCAATTTTTTTTTTGGTGTGAAACTAAAATAATCAATTGAAACTACGAGGTAACTGCACTAATATATTTTAAAAACACGAGATTAATATTTGTCATTGATAATTATAATTTTTGAAGACTACTATAAACTTACTATCTCAAAAAACAAGAAGACTTAGTAACTATTTAAACTGATTAATATTTAAAACAAGTGACAGATATTTGTCACTAATACCTAAAAATGACAAAGAATTGTCACTAATATATAAAAAACACGGGATAAATATTTTTTATTGATAATCTACTATCTATCTTTTACTATCTATTTCTGTTAATCAACTCAAATAGTCATTTGAAACTATGAGATAATTGCACTGATATGTAAAAAACACGGGATAACTTCGTAGATATATATAAAAAAACACGAGATTAATATTTGTCATTGATAATTAAATTTTTTCAAGACTACTACTACAAACCTAATATCTAAAAAACAAGAAGACTTAATGACTATTTAAACTATTAATTAATATTTAAAGCAAAAATTTATTATTGATGATCTACTATCTAACTTTTACTATCTACTATAACATACTAATCAACTCAAATAATCAATTGAAACTATGGATAACTGCATTGATACATAAAAAAAACACGGGATAACTGCACTGATATGTAAAAAATACAGGGATAACTGTAATGATATATATAAAAACATGGCATAGCTGCATTGATATATAAAAAAACACGGGATAACAACACTGATATATAAAAAAACACGCACAGATATTTTTTAAATGATACTTTTATATTTGTAGATTTTAATATTAATCTATTTTTTTATTAGAAACTCATTTTTTATCTACTTTAAATTTGTGTTCATTTTCACGAGTTAATGTTCAGACTATTTAAATACTATCTAAGTTCATTTATAAAAAGAACACGACATTACCCGTGCGTATGCACGGGTATCCTACTAGTTTTCTCATAAAATGATATTGTTAATTACTATAAGAAACACTAAATATGTTTTATTCAAGTTTAACACACAAGACATTTTGTATTAAATAACACATTATTACTTTTATGTCAAATTACACGTCTTTATATCATTAGACCGTAAAAGGATTCTTATAATTCTTATCATAAAATAGCTAGGTTTTTATCATTAAAATTGATAAAATGAAAGAAATACAATCATACTCTTAAATTTATTAATCAAATTATACTCGATTTTAAAATAACTTAATTTTGACTTTCTCGATGTGTATTTACTAAAATTTAAAAGAGTGATAGCATTGAATATAGCTTGCATGAACATTATTCTGGTTTAATTAATTATATTAAATACTTTATTAAGTAACTATTATATATTAATTTCTATAAAGATATAATATTTAAATATTAAATTTTTATCGTGATTAATTATATTCCTTTGACCATCGCTTAGTAGAATATTAAATGAGTAGCTTGTTTACGATTTCTATAAAGATATGAGTAGTTTATTGCGATAGAACTTCTACAAAATGTATCCAAGCTTTGAGTTTATTCTTTCCTGCTCGACGGTCTATGTGACATTCAAGTTGGATCCACAACCTATGTGGCACTGAGACTACAAAATTTTAATGGTGATGGTTGTTCTATCTACAGTGATGGGGGAGACTTGATTTATAATGAGGAGTTCCCCTCCGCATATCACCCTTCTTTGATGAATCTGGAGAATGTTCCCCTCACTGATTGATTGTGTCCTCATAGCATACAAGATGTGACAAGATGTTTCATTGGAGGTGCTCCTAGGAATTTGAAAAGATTTCTCATGAGAAACCCTAGATATTCAAGACTATATTGTGTTCCAGATTGTAGAATGATATATGAGAGGTTTGAGGGTTTACTTGGAATCTGAAATGATAGCTTTTAGATTTATTCTTGGAGAGTTGTCTGCCCAATAGATCTTACAACCACAGCTCTAACTCTTGAAAACCAGTATGTCGAAGATAATTCAAAGGTTGTAGTTTTTTTGATGTTGGTGAATGATGCTTTTGATACAACGGTAGACAGATTGGTTGGAATCGAGATTGATCCATCGATGTGCTAATGTCTGAAAAGCTTCATTCACATCCAAAAAACAACTGCAACCTTTGAATTACTTTCTACACACATGTTGTCAGAAGCGAGCATCGTGGAGGTCGTATCCAGTGGTTAGAAAACTCTCCATTAACAGGTCTCAAAGTTATCATTTACGTTTGCAAATGACCCCTCAACTTCTCGTATATCTTTCAACAATTTAGCCCACCATACTCTCTTGAATAAACAGGGTCAGGACTTCACTTGAGAAATGCTTTTCAAATTCCTTAAAGTTCCTCCAATGAAACTTCTTGTCACATTGGTAGTATGTTATGAATTCCATACTCTCTCCACCGAGCGCACAAAACTTAAATATGCCTTAAGGACACAACCAACCTGTGTGGGAAACATTCTCCATATTCTTACGAGAAGGTAGAAATGTGCAGGGGAACTTCTCAAAGGAAATCCAGTTTCCCGTCACTGTAGATAAAACAAGTACCACCATGTTGATCTCTGCTTCCCTTTCAAAACCACGCCCGCTGTGCCTATTACCGATACTACTGTATACGTGACCCTGCCATGATCTAGCAGCCTTCGCTGCATTTGAAGTACTTGCTGACGTGTTGTCGCCTTTCTCGGTAACTCGCATACTCTTTTAATAAAATTCTCCCTTGACTTTACCAAATCATTCTCATTTTCTCTTGAAATGATATTGTTGATGATTATATTAAATATTATGTATGCTTTACTCAAGTTTAGTACACAAGCCATTTTGGATTAAATAACGCATTATTACTTTTATGTAAGAAAAATCGAGTGTTACTTTTATCAATCAAATAATACTCGATTTTTCTTACAGTAATAATACTCGATTTTAAAATAACATAACTTTGATATTCTCGATGCGTATTTACTAAATACTTTATTAAGTAATTGTTATATATTAATTTCTATAAAGATATAGTATTTTAATATTAAATTTTTATTGTGATTTATTATTTTCCTCTATTTATTAATTAAAGAAATTCAATAAATGGGATTGATTCTTTTGACTCAATACACGAAAGGGTTTTACCATCGCTTAGTAGAATATTAAATGCATTCACATTTAGTTTTCGATAATTGTACAAGAAAATGAATGGCTTGTTTACGATTTCAAATGTGTATATAAACACGCTTATTGTTATAAAACTTCTCACAAAATGTATCCAAGGTTTGAGTTTATTCTTTCCTACTTGACAGTCTATATGGCCTTTGTAACCCTAATATCTCTAACTAGTAGAAATACAAGAATGCACAGTTTTAGCATACATCAGAGAAATAATTTCTTCTTAGATATATGAACACCACTAAAAATTTCGGTAATAAAATACCAAATAGATTAAAATCATCCTTCACTTATACAAGACCATAACGGTTTCCAGGACTTCAATATTCTACAATAAGGTGTTCAGTATCTTTACAAGGAAAGAGCAGAAACGATTACATAACTTAAATAATTCAAGTTATAAACCGGGTACAAAGACATCAAGGGAAGAAAACATAAACAAAGATGGAAGAACTATTTCATCAATCTTCTCCTCGAGCACGTCTCCTACTCGTGCCTTAAACTTCCTTCTTTCCCTGTTTCTCTGTAAAACAACATATGAAAGAATGAGATAACATATCTCAGTGAGTTTTACCGTGACCCCTAATCACGCTCACGGTTCAATTATGAAAACCGCTTTTAATTGGTAATTCAATGTATGAATTACAAAAGTCCTTAATGAGAATAATACCGGCTGCAATAACTGTCAACTACCGATGATTATTCCTTATCATCTTTTAGCACAATCACCAACAACCGAGAGCTTAAGTGATTATGCATTACATAACAATCTTTTTTAATATTTTGCATATCACGAACAACCGAGAGCTTCCAAAATAATCCTTTTTAATCTTTAGCACGTCACCAACAACCGAGAGCTTAAGTGAACCCCAAATAGCCAGTAAGTGGTACAAATCCTAAAGGGAAAAACAATAATTCAGGGGCCTAGGTCAAGGGCTCATGACTTCCCTCACCTAGCATGCTAATCCATAGGGGTCGTCACCCTGACTCGATATAATATATATATATATATATATATATATATATATCGTGAATCATAGACCGGTTTAGATGAATAAATAGTAAACATCCCGAGTCAATTATACAATACCAAGTAGGACTTATAGTCCATTTTATTTTTGAAATACATGTACTCTCACGTGTACTAAATTCGGTTTTTCGAAACATTTATAAGTTCGAAAACAATTTCTTAAAACCGTCTTGAACATGTTAAAATTATGTTTTTATCAGTCACAAATCATTAAAATTGGTTAGAAAGAAGATTAGATAAGGTTTGGAATCGAAAGGAGCGACGAAACAACATTTTAGGCAACCTGGACCCGAGACATAGCACGACCCGTGCTAAAATAAGCACAACCCGTGCTCACTGGAAATTTATTTTCCAGTCAACCTGAAAGTTGGCACAACCCGTGCTCCCTGTAGCTGATTCGAAATTCGTTCGTTTGTTTCGTTTCGCTTCTCCAATCGCGACCAATCTGTAATGCAATAAAAATTCCAACATACAACAGAGAATAACGCACAATATTCCAGCAAATCTAGTATAATCTACAATCCACATATCAACATATAATTTGATAAAAACCGTAAAACATAGTTTTTCCGAAAAACGATTTTCGACTCGTTAGAATATTTCGAAACGAAATAACTTCATAAAACCAGAATTTCCAATCATTCAAAAACAATATGTTGAAATCCTAAATGTGAGTAAAACTCACCGACCGTGATGAAAATCACGCAAATCCGAGACTTTGAAGTTCCAACAACTCCGAAATTCCAGGAACTGGTACATAACACGTCCAAAACTTCAAAACCGAAACCTCACAACTCCAATTCTACTTCAACAACACAAATACTCCTATTCCTTCTTCAATCCACAATGTGCTTCAGCTTTTGACTATAATCTACCCAAGGTTTTCAAGGAAACAACATGCAAGGCTTCAATGTGGTCAAAACTCCATTGTTAGCCACTCGAAGCTTCAAGAGTTGAAAATGGTAGAAGGATAAAGGTGAGGAATGAGCTATTAAAAATGGTGTCATTGGATAGAGAATGAAAAAGGGAAGGAAACGGAGAAAGAAGAACTTACATGCATTTAACATTGAACTTGATCTCCCGCCCCTTCTTCCTTTCTCTCCCTCTCGACCTCACTCTCTCTCTCTCTACTCCTTCTCTCTTTTTTCAAAGTTTTTGCTGAATGAGTAGTGTATGAAAATGAGGGATGGCTGTTTTAAAATGAGCTGAAAGTTTAAGAGATGGTGTAATGACCAAAATGCCCCTCTTACTTAAACTCTCACTTAACCCAATTTCTACCCAAAACAATCATCACACACAATCATATAATTCAAACCATGATGCAGACAAATCCTATAATTTAGCAATTATAAATTTCTTTCGCGACAACCTTGTATCCGTGACTTGATTTATTATTTACTCGAATAATATATCACTAGTTAATTTTGTAAATTGAAATTAACTGAACTAGGGATGTTACAGCCTTAAAATTTTGTATCAAATTTTTTTATTGCCCCCATATCTCCCCTCTTCCATTTGCAAATTCCTCCCTCAACAAGTATACTTATATACTATCCTACAAAATAAACGAAATAAGGAATGATTCAAGTTTGGTGTGGCACTAAGACTACAAAATTTTAACGGCGATGCTTGTTCAATTTACAGTGATGGGGGATAATTTATTTATCATGAGAAGTTCTCCTCCGTGTATTACCCTTCTTGGATGAATCTGGATAATGTTCCCTTCACCGATAGCTTGTGTCCTTATTACATGTGAAAATACTATGGGCTCGCTGGAGAGAGTCGGGATTTTATCATGTGCTACCAATGTGACGAGATGTTTCACTGGAGGTGATCTTAGGAATTTTGAAAAGATTTCTCAAGATACACCCTAGATCCTAGCCATTCAAGGCTATCTTGTGTGCCAGAAAGTAGAATGATATACGAGAGGTTGGAGGGCTTACTTGGAATCTGAAATGTTAGCTTTTAGAGTTATTCTTAGAGAGTTGTTTGCCCAATAGATATTACCACCATGACTCACTCTTGAAAACCTCTATGTCGAAGATAATTCAAAGGTTGTAGTTCTTTCGAAGTCGGTGAATTAAGCTTTTGATACTATGACAGATAGATGGATTGGAATCCAGGTTGATCCGTCTATGTGCTATTGTTTGAAAAGCTTCATTCGTTAACATCCAAACAACAACAACAACTTTTGAATTAATTTCAACGTACAGGTTATTAAAAGTAGGCATCGTAGACTTCGTATCCAATGGTTAGAAAACTGTCCATTAAAAGCTCTCAAAGTTATCATTTATGTTTGCAAATAACCCCTCAACTTCTCATATATCTTTTTACAATCTGGCCCACAACTTTATCTTGAATAGTTACGGTCTAGGATTTCTCTTGAGAAATATTTTTCAAATTCCTTAAAGTACCTCAAATGGAACTTCTTGTCACATTGGTAGTATGTGACGAATTCCATAGTGACTCCATCGAGCACACAAATTTAAATATGCGATAAGGACACAACACCCAGTGTGGGAAACATTCTCCATTTTCTAACGAGAAGGTAGATATGTGCTGGGGAACTTCTCAGAGGAAATCAAGTTCTCTATCACCGTAGATAAAAAAAGTACCGACATGTTGATCTCTACTTCCCTTTCAACACCACGTCTGCTCTGCCTATTACCTTTTCTACCGCATACACGACCCTGCTCAGATCTTACAACCATCGCTATATTTGACGTACATGTTGATTTGGTGTCACCTTTTTTGGTACCTCGCATACGTCTTTTAATAAAATTCTCCCTTGAGTTTACCAAATCACTCATTTTCTCTTAAAATGATATTGTTAATTATTATAAAAAATATTATATAAGTTTTATTCAAGTTTAACACTGAAGACATTTTGGATTAAATAACACATTATTACTTTTATGAGAAATTAAAGATGTCTTTATATCATGAACCGTAAAACTATTCTTATAATCTAATAATAAAATAGCTAAAATTTAGTCATTAAAATAGACAAAATGTACGAAATACATTCATACTCTTGAATTTATTAATCAAATAATACTTAATTGTAAAATAACTCTATTTTGACTTTCTCTATGTGTATTTACTAAAATTTAAAAGAGTGATGACACTGAATATAGTTTGTATGAATATTATTCTGGTTTAGTTAATTATATTTAATATTAAATACTTTATTAAGTAAATATTATATATTAATATCTATAAAGATGTATTATTTAAATATTCTATTTTTGCGATTTATTATTTTCCTTTTATTTATTAATTAAAGTAATTCAATAAATGAGATTGAGTTTTTTGACTCGGTAAATGAGATTGAGGATGATCCATCAATGTGCTACTCTGTACCAGATTGTAGAATGATATACGAGAGGTTGGAGGGTTTACTTGGAATCTGAAATGATAGCTTTTAGAATTGTTCTTGGAGAGTTGTCTGCCCAATAGATCTTTCCAGCTCGACTCTCACTCTTGAAAACCTGTATGACGAAGATAATTCAAAGGTTGTAGTTTTTCGATGTCGGCGAATGAAGCTTTTGATACTATGACAGATAGATAATTTGGAATCGAGGTTGATCCATCTATGTGCTATTCTTTGAAAAGCTTCATTTCGTTAACATCCAAATAAGTACCGACATGTTGATCTCTGCTTCCCTTTCAACACCACTTCGGCTCTGCCTACTACCTTTTCTACTGCATACACGACCCTGCCCGAATGTAGCAGCATTCGTTGCATTTGAAGTACATGTTGATGTGTTGTCACCTTTTTTGATAACTTGCATACGTCTTTAAATAAAATCCTCCCTTGAGTTTACCAAATCATTCTCATTTTCTCTTAAAATGATATTGTTAATTGTTAAAATAAATATTATATATGTATCATTAAAGTTTAACACTTAAGACATTTTGGATTAAATAACACATTATTACTTTTATGTTATATTAAAGATGTCTTTATATCATGAAACTGTAAAAGAATTCTTATATTCGGATCCTATAATAGCTAAAATTTTATCCTTATATTAGACAAAACGTACGAAATACAATAATACAGATAAATTTATTAATCAAATAATACTCGATTGTAAAGTAACTTAATTTTCGATGTCAGTGAATGACGCTTTTAATACTATGATAGATAGATGGAGTGGAATCGAGGTTGATCCATCTATGTTCTATTGTCTGAAAAGCTTCATTCGTTAACATCCAAACAATACCAACTTCTGAATTACTTTCTACGTACGGGTTGTCAAAAGCATGCATCGTGGACGTCATATCTAGTGGTTAGAAAACTCTCCATTAACAGCTCACAAAGTTATCATTTACACTTGCAAATGACCCCTCAACTTCTCGTATATCTTTCTACAATCTGGCCCACAATATTATCTTAACAAGATAGGATCTAGCATTTCTCTTGAGAAAGATTTTTCAAATTCCTTATAGTACCTCCAATGAAACTTCTTGTCACATTGGTAGCATGTGATGAATTCCATAGTCTCTCCATCGAGCGCACAAATTTAAATATGCGATAAGGACACAACACCTAGTGTGGAAAACATTTTCCATTTTCTTACGAGAAGGTAGATATGTGCAGGGGAACTTCTCAAAGGAAATCATGTTTCCTATCACCGTAGGTAGAACAAGTACCACCATGTTGAACTCTGCTTCCCTTTCAACACCTCGTCCGCTCTGCCAGTTACTCGTTCTACCGCATACGCGACCCTGCTCAGATCAAGCAGGCTTTGCTGTATTTGAAGTACATGTTGATGTGTCGTCAATTTTTTCGGTACCTCGCATACGTTTTTTAATAAAATTCTCCCTTGAGTTTACCATATCATTCTCATTTTCTCTTAAAATGATATTGTTATTTATTTTACAATAAATATTATATATGTATCATTAAAGTTTAACACTTACTTAACCCAGGGGGTGTGGTTGAGCGGTTGGGGCTCATCCTCCCTTAACCAAGTGTCGAGGGGTCGATCCTAGCGTAGTTATGGAGCAGCTTTAAATCCCTGGGGCAGCCGTCCCACCCATCGAGGTGCCTCCAATCCAGCGAGGGGATTAGTCACTGCGTTCGCCGGTGGATACCCTGCTCACGATCAAAAAAAAGTTTAACTCTTAAGTAAAATTTGATCATAAAATAGCTGAAATTTTATCATTATAACAGACAAAACGTACGAAATACATTCATACTCTTAAATTTATCAATCAAATAATACTCGAATGTAAAATAACTTAATTTTGACTTTCTCGATGTGTATTTACTAAAATTTAATAGAGTTAAAGCATTGAATCTAATTTGTATGAATATTATTCCGGTTTAATTAATTATACTAAATACTTTAATATGTAAATATTATATATTAATTTCTATAAAGATTTAGTATTTAAATATTTACTTTTTATTGTGATTCATTATTTTCCCTTATTTATTAAATAAAGTAATTCAATAAATGAGATTGATTTTTTTGACTCAATAAATGAAAGGGTTTGACCATCGCTTAGTAGAGTATTAAATGCGTTCACATGTACTTTTCGGTAATTGTACGAGAAAACGGGTAGCTTGTTTATGATTTCAAATGTGTATATAAACACCCTTATTGTGATTGAACTTTTCACAAAATGTATCTAAATTTTGAGTTTATTCTTTCCGACATGACGGTCTATATGACCTTAAAATTTTATATCAAATATTTGTATTCCCCCCATATCTTTCTTTCCTCTAACATTTGCAAATTTCTCCCTCAACAAGTATACTTAAATACAATCCTACAAAATAAAATAAATATGCAACGATTCAAGTTTGAACCAGAACCTATGTGGCACTGAGACTACAAAATTTTAAGAATGATGCTTGTTCTATCTACAGTAATGGTGGATACTTGATTTTTCATGAGAAGTTTCCCTCCGCATATTACCCTTCGTGGATGAATCTGGATAATGTTCCCCTCACCGATTGATTGTGTCCTTATTGCATACGGAAAAAGTATGGTCTCGCATGAGAGAGTTAGGATTTTATCACATGCTACCAATGTGACGAGATTTCATTGGAGGCTCTCTTAGGAATTTGAAAACATTTCTCAATAGAAACCCTAGATCCTAGCCATTCAAAGCTATATTGCTTGCCAAATTGTAGAATGATATACGAGAGGTTGGAGTGTTTACTTCCAATCTTAAATGATGGATTTTAGAGTTGTTCTTGGAGAGTTGTCTGCACAATAGATCTTACCAGCGAGACTCTGTCTCTTGAAAACCAGTATCATGAAGATAATTCAAAGGTTGTAGCTTTTTCGATGACGGTGAATGAAGCTTTTAGTACTATGAAAGATAGATGGAGTGGAATCGAGGTTGATCCATCTACGTGCTATTGTCTGAAAAGCTTCATTCGCTAACATCCAAACAACAACAACTTTTGAATTACTTTCTCTGTACGGGTTGTCAAAATCAGACATCGTGGACGTCATATCCAGTGGTTAGAAAACTCTCCAATAATAGCTCACAAAGTTATCATTTACACTTGCAAATGACCCCTCAATTTCTCGTATGTCTTTCTACAATCTGGCCCACAATATTATCTTGACAAGATAGGGTCTAGCATTTCTCTTGAGAAAGATTTTTCAAATTCCTTATAGTACCTCCAATGAAACTGCTTGTCACCTTGGTAGCATGTGATGAATTCCATAGTCTCTCCATCGAGCGCACAAATTTAAATATGCGATAAAGACACAACACCTGGTGAGGGAAACATTTTCCATTTTCTTACGAGAAGGTAGATATGTGCAGAGGAACTTCTCAAAGACAATCAAGTTTCCTATCACCGTAGATAGAACAAGTACCACCATGTTGAACTTTGCTTCCCTTTCAGCACCTCGTCCACTCTGCCAATTACCCGTTCTACCGCATACGCGAGCCTGCCCAGATCAAGCAATCTTCGCTGTATTTGAAGTACATGTTGACGTGTTGTCACCTTTTCGGTACCTCGCATACGTCTTTTAATAAAAATCTCGCTTGAGTTTACCAAATCATTCTCACTTTCTCTTAAAATGATATTGTTATTTCTTTTACAACAAATATTATATATGTACCATTAAAGTTTAACACTTAATTAACCCAGGGGGTGTGGTTCAGAGGTTGGGTCTCATCCTCCCTTAACCAAGTGTCGAGGGTTCAATCCTTGCCTTGGTTATGGAGCAGCTTTAAATCCCTGGGCCAGCCGTCCCACCCATCGAGGTGCCTCCAATCCAGCGAGGGGATTAGTCACTGCGTTCGCCGGTGGATACCCTGCTCACGACCAAAAAAAAGTTTAACTCTTAAGTAAAATTTGATCATAAAATAGCTGAAATTTTATCATTATAACAGACAAAACGTACGAAATACATTCATACTCTTAAATTTATCAATCAAATAATACTCGATTGTAAAATAACTTAATTTTGACTTTCTCAATGTGTATTTACTAAATTTAATAGAGTTAAGGCATTGAATATAATTTGTATGAATATTATTCCGGTTTAATTAATTATATTAAATACTTTAATAAGTAAATATTATATATTAATTTCTATAAAGATTTAGTATTTAAATATTTACTTTTTATTGTGATTCATTATTTTCCTTTATTTATTAAATAAAGTAATTCAATAAATGAGATTGATTTTTTTGACTCAATAAATGAAAGGGTTTGACCATCGCTTAGTAGAGTATTAAATGCGTTCACATGTACTTTTCGGTAATTGTACGAGAAAACGGGTAGCTTGTTTACAATTTCAAATGTGTATATAAACACCCTTATTGTGATTGAACTTTTCACAAAATGTATCTAAACTTTGAGTTTATTCTTTCCTACTTGATGGTCTATATGACCTTAAAATTTTATATAAATATTTGTATTCCCCCCAAATCTTTCTTTCCTCTTCCATTTGGAAATTTCTCCCTCAACAAGTATACTTAAATACAATCCTACAAAATAAAATAAATATGCAACTATTCAAGTTTGATCCACAACCTATGTGGCACTGAGACTACAAAATTTTAATGGTAATGCTTGTTCTATCTACAACAACGTGGGATCTTTGATTTTTCATGAGAAGTTTCCCTCGCATATTACCCTTCTTGGATGAATGTGGATAATGTTCCCCTCACCGATTGATTGTGTCCTTATTCCATACGAAAAAACTATGGCCTCGCATGAGAGAGTTAGGATTTTATCACATGCTACCAATGTGACAAGAGGTTTCATTGGGGGCTCTCTTAGGAATTTGAAAACATTTGTCAAGAGAAACCCTAGA
This sequence comes from Astragalus glycyphyllos, assembly GCA_963573325.1. Classification (NCBI taxonomy): domain Eukaryota; kingdom Viridiplantae; phylum Streptophyta; class Magnoliopsida; order Fabales; family Fabaceae; genus Astragalus; species Astragalus glycyphyllos. The sequence goes on along the minus strand of OY754310.1, from coordinate 34,147,620 downwards.
TCCTAGCCATTCAAAGCTATATTGTTTGCCAGATTCTAGAATGATATACGAGAGGTTGGAGGGCTTACTTCCAATTTTAAATGATGGCTTTTAGAGTTGTTCTTGGAAAGTTGTCTGCCCAATAGATCTTACCAGCACGACTCTGTCTCTTGAAAACCAGTATCTCGAAGATAATTCAAAGGTTGTAGTTTTTTCGATGTCGGTGAATGAAGCTTTTAGTACTATGATAGATGATAGATGGAGTGCAATCGAGGTTGATCCATCTATGTGTTATTGTCTGAAAAGCTTCATTCGTTAACATCCAAACAACAACAACTTTTGAATTACTTTCTCTGTACGGGTTGTCAAAATCAGACATCGTGGACGTCATATCCAGTGGTTAGAAAACTCTCCATTAACAGCTCACAAAGTTATCATTTATTCTTGGAAACCCCTCAACTTCTCGTATGTCTTTCTACAATCTGGCCAACAATATTATCTTGACAAGATAGGGTCTAGCATTTCTCTTGAGAAAGATTTTTCGAATTCCTTATAGTACCTCCAATGAAACTTCTTGTCACATTGGTATCATGTGACGAATTCCATTGTCTCTCCATCGAGCGCACAAATTTAAATATGCGATAAGGACACAACACCTGGTGAGGGAAACCTTTTCCATTTTCTTACGAGAAGGTAGATATGTGTAGAGGAACTTCTCAAAGACAATCAAGTTTCGTATCACCGTAGATAGAACAAGTACCACCATGTTGAACTCTGCTTCCCTTTCAGCACCTCGTCCACTCTGCCAATTACCCGTTCTACCGCATACGCGACCTTGTCCAGATCAAGCAATCTTCGCTGCATTTGAAGTACATGTTGACGTGTCGTCACCTTTTTCGGTACCTAGGAAACGTCTTTTAATAAAATTCTCCCTTGAGATTATCAAATCATTCTCACTTTCTCTTAAAATGATATTGTTATTTATTTTACAACAAATATTATATATGTATCATTAAAGTTTAACACTTACTTAACCCAGGGGGTGTGGTTGAGCGGTTGGGGCTCATCCTCCCTTAACCAAGTGTCGAGGGTTCGATCCTCGCCTTGGTTATGGAGCAGCTTTAAATCCCTGGGCCAGCCGTCCCACCTTCGAGGTGCCTCCAATCCAGCGAGGGGATTAGTCACTGCGTTCGGCGGTGGATACCCTGCTCTCGACCAAAAAAAAGTTTAACACTTAAGACATTTTAGATTAAATAACAGATTATTACTTTTATGTCAAATTCAAGATGTATTGTATGTCATGAAACCGTAAAAGGATTCTTATAATCTGACAATAAAATAGCTAAAGTTTTAGGTTTAAATATGTATTTAGTCCCTGCAAATGTCCCTGTTTTTCGATTTAGTCCCTGCAAATTTTTTGTTTTAAATACGTCCCTACAAAATAACTTTTTTTTGAATATGCCCTTCCGAAAGTTGGAATTTTAAATACGTCCCTGCAAAATAACTTTTTTTTAAATACGTCCCTGCAAAATAACCTTTTTTTTAAATACGTCCCAACAAAAAAAATTGTGATATTTTGCAGGGACGTATTTAAAAAAAAGGTTATTTTGTAGGGACGTCTTTAAAAAAAAAACTATTTTGCAGGGACGTATTTAAAAAGTTTATTTTGTAGGGACGTATGTAAAAAAAAGTTATTTTGCAGGGACGTATTTAAAAAAAATAAATTTGCAGGGACTAAATCGAAAAACAGGGACATTTGCAGGGACTAAATACATATTTAAACCAATTTTTTTTCATTATAATAGACAAAACGTACGAAATACATTCATACTCTCAAATTTATCAATCAAATATTACTCGATTGTAAAATAACTTAATTTTGACTTTCTCGATGTGTATTTACTAAAATTTAATAGAGTTAAAGCATTGAATATAATTTGTATGAATATTATTCCGGTTTAATTAATTATATTAAATACTTTAATAAGTAAATATTATATATTAATTTCTATAAAGATTTAGTATTTAAATATTTACTTTTTATTGTGATTCATTATTTTCCTTTATTTATTAAATAAAGTAATTCAATAAATAAGATTGATTTTTTTGACTCAATAAATGAAAGGGTTTGACCATCTTAGTAGAGTATTAAATGCGTTCACATGTACTTTTCGGTAATTGTACGAGAAAACGGGTAGCTTGTTTACGATTTTAAATGTGTATATAAACACCCTTATTGTGATTGAACTCACAAAATGTATCTAAACTTTGAGTTTATTCTTTCCTACTTGATGGTTGTTGCACCCCGAAAAATCCGGATTGGACCTTTCATCGTACAACGTGAAAATTTGTGAAGCCGCCATCAACATTTTTATTTAGGGACCAAAACATTGAAAAAGGGTCCTTTTTAAGGCGGGTGGCCCTTTGAGAACTAGAGATGTAGGTTCGGGGGTCGGTTAGGTGTGGGGAAGGTATTAGCACCCCACACCTCCTTTCTACCGAAAGGGAACCTTTAACTTGATGTGTGGTTTTGACAGTGTTGATTTGAAACAATTCATTCTACTTCTTTTTTTATTTGAGAAAATGTTTTTGAAAACGGGGGAAAAAAAGAATCTTTTTATTATTTTTTTAAAAGTGTGCTTGACGGGATGTGACCCGCTCCTACGTATCTCCCGGTGCGATGGAGAATTCAAAGCTTACGTAGTTCTCTTTAGTCGAGAAACTTTGTGTTGGTGTTTTTTATTGTAGGGGTTTTCGGTCCTAGACTGTACAGTCCACTAGACCTAGAACAAAGACAACCCCGCCTGTACAGACGACGTGCCCCCTACTTTTTGAGAATGGTTTGAATTACTTGAAGAAAAGGATTTGTTGTGAGGTTGATTACTTTTATTTGAGCAAGTATCTTAGGCTCGCACGAACTGTACAGCTCGCTAACCCTAAGACGCTAACCGATCCCGGATGTACATCCGATTTGATTCCTTACTCTTTTTTTTTAAAAAAAAAGGGTTCAAGTTGTTAATTACTTGTTTTAATTCTCATAAGTATCCTAAGATGTTTGAGCTGTACAGCTCCGATCTTAGGACGCTAGACAACACCGGCCGTACGTCCGACTCGCCTCCTTATGAGTTTTCAAAAAGGTTTATTGTTGATCTTAGAAGGAATTTGATTGTCTTATGAAAACAATTTGAGAAAAGATTGAGTTTGGAAAAAAGCTTTAGAAAATGATTGATTTGAAGAAAGGAGAAGGGAGTTTGAGGGTGACATTGGTCACAAAAGGTTTGTTGGGATGGCGTGGCATCCAAAAGGAAAAGAAAGTAGAACATTCAATCAATTTCCAAGTCAAGAACCAAAGTGCAACATTTAACAAATTGCAAGCAAAGCAATCAACAATGTAAGCATAAGCATAAACATTACCAATTACAACATTTGAGCACAAGAATGACACTTAGTCATCAACATCTAATGGCATGCATATGTAAGATTAACAATAGGCACACAAAGAGATCATACAAAAGTTCAATTCAATTAGGTGTCAACACAAGATAAAGCACAAGGTTGAATCCCTTTTAGTAATCCTTGACGCTTGAGACAATGCACAAGTGCATAAGTGTCTAGTCCTTTTACCAAATCATCAACATTAAAGCATAACATTGTCCTAGAAAGAACATCACATTTTCAAGACCAAAAGTGACCAAAAGAGGGCATTAACAAGTCATTTTTGTAACCAAAATTGATTAATCAAGTTAGAAAACTAGCATTTGCATTTTTAAAGCAAGAATTGCACAAAGAAAATTGAATCATCTTAGGCAATCCTCATCACTTAAAGTGAAGTGCACTAGGCACAAGTGAGAGTCCTCTTGCCAATCCTCAACATAGAATAACTTTGCAAACAAGTTACTAACAAGCAAACCAAAGTTTACAATCAAAGCAACAAGGTTGTGTTGAATCATCTTAGGCAATCCTCAACACTTAAAGTGAAATGCCTAAGGCACAAGTGTGAGTCCTCTTGCCAATCATCAACATAGAATAATTTGCAAGCAAAGTACATAACAACCAACATCAAAACAATTTGAGAAATTATTTTACTCACAATTGCAAACCCTTTTCACAAAGAAATAACAAAAACCCTATCTTATTAGAAACTTGCGAACCAAAACATAACCAAACAAGAAATTCATTCAACAAATACACAAAATTAAGCGAGCAAATGACACTAACAAGACTTAGGAACATTTATTCACAAGATCCAAGCAATCAAACACCAAAATCAACAACTATACATATTTTTTTGATTTTTGTGAAAATAAGAAGGCATGAAAAATGAATATTTGCAAAATCAAACAACATGTTTGGACATGGGAACTTCAAAATCAAGCCTCAATAACAAGATTACATAAAGAAATGCATCAAAACTCGATTAAACCTATTTTATGCTAAGGGTGCGAAACATTCATAGCTTCCTAACACAATTTTATTTCACAAAATGCAACAAACAAAATGATAACAACACAAATCACAATTTATTCAAGGGTGAGAAGCAATCTCAAACACCCAAGCCTCCCTAAGTGCTTGTCAAAATGTTTGAGATACCTCTCACCAACAACAATCAACAAATCAACAATATACCAACACTAAAATGCATGGATATGGTAGGATGCAAGATTAGAAACATGATTTTTACATTTTTATGCAAAAAAAACTTAGTAAATGATGCAAGAGTTTTGAAGTATACCTTGAATCCAAGCTAATAAATAAAGAGTATGAAGAGAAAACCCACAAATCAACTAGATCTTCACCAAAACCTTGCGCAACTTGCCTTGTTCTTGAGATTGGATGATGAACACTTGAATCTTGGTAGAAGAGACGGATGATATATGAAGTAGGAGTTAATATGAGAAGGAAAATGGAAGTGAAATGAAGGAAAATGGAGGAGGGAATGGTTGTTGGTGGTTTCGGCCAAAGGAGGAGAGGAGAGGAGAGGTTTGTGTGCTAGGGTTTTGTGAATGAATTGTGAGGCCAAAAAAAAAGGTGTGTATGTGAGATGAGGTTTCTAAGGTATATAGAGAGCAACTAGGTTTAAGGGTATTTAGGTCATTGTGCATCTCATCTCACTCTAGGATTGCATTTAAAATTTGAATGGAGGGTGAGGATTGAAACACACATGATGAGGGACAAAAAAAATGCAAAATGAGAGGGAAATGAAGGGGGGTGAATTCGAAATATCAAGGGAGAGTGGTGCCCAAGTTTTGCAAGTTGTCATCTTGTACTATTGTACTATTATATGACCATTCTATTATCCCTTCATTTTTGATTATTCTTCTTAGGATAATTGTACAAAAATACACCCAATTTAGGCCACATACTAGGAATCTTAGGAATATGCCATTTTATGAGATCACCATGACCAAAAATATCATAAAAACCTCATCTTGAAATTTTTGTAGAATATTCCTTTTTGATGCCTTTTTTGAATTTGAATTTTTATGCAAATGCGTGGATGTATGCGCAAAAAATATATGACCAAGGGTGTCTTGCTTCAAATAAATTTCTCTAAAATTGCACAATGATTATTGATGAAAAAATATCTTATTTTTAGAAAATGACCAAAATACCCTTTTGCCCTAAAAACTCAAAAAAATGCATGCACAATGTTCTTCACACTCTTCAAAATACGCCACACTTCTTAATTTATTTATTTTTGTTGAGAATTAAGGTTTTGACCTAGGCGGACAAAATTAGGGTATGACAATGGTCTATATGACCTTAAAATTTTATATCAAATATTTGTATTCCCCCCATATCTTTCTTTCCTCTTCCATTTGCAAATTTCTCCCTCAACAAGTATACTTAAATACAATCCTACATAATAAAATAAATATGCAACGATTCAAGTTTGATCCACAACTTATGTGGCACTGAGACTACAACATTTTAATGGTGATGCTTGTTCTATCTACAGCAATGGGGGATACTCAATTTTTCATGAGAAGTTTCCCTCCGCATATTACCCTTCTTGGATGAATCTGGATAATGTTCCCCTCACCGATTGATTGTGTCCTAATGCCTACAAAAAAACTATGGCCTCGCATGAGAGAGTTAGGATTTTATCACATGCTACCAATGTGACAAGAGGTTTCATTGGGGGCTCTCTTAGGAATTTGAAAACATTTGTCAAGAGAAACCCTAGATCCTAGCCATTCAAAGCTATATTGTTTGCCAGATTCTAGAATGATATACGAGAGGTTGGAGGGCTTACTTCCAATTTTAAATGATGGCTTTTAGAGTTGTTCTTGGAGAGTTGTCTGCCCAATAGATCTTACCAGCACGACTCTGTCTCTTGAAAACCAGTATCTCGAAGATAATTCAAAGGTTGTAGTTTTTTCGATGTCGGTGAATGAAGCTTTTAGTACTATGATGGATAGATGGAGTGGAATCGAGGTTGATCCATCTATGTGTTATTGTCTGAAAAGCTTCATTTGCTAACATCCAAACAACAACAACTTTTGAATTACTTTCTCTATACGGGTTGTCAAAATTAGACATCGTGGACGTCATATCCAGTGGTTAGAAAACTCTCCATTAACAGCTCACAAACTTATCATTTATTCTTGCAAATGACCCCTCAACTTCTCGTATGTCTTTCTACAATCTGGCCAACAATATTATCTTGACAAGATAGGGTCTATCATTTCTCTTGAGAAAGATTTTTCAAATTCCTTATAGTACCTCCAATGAAACTTCTTGTCACATTGGTATCATGTGACGAATTCCATTGTCTCTCCATCGAGCGCACAAATTTAAATATGCGATAAGGACACAACACCTGGTGAGGGAAACCTTTTCCATTTTCTTACGAGAAGGTAGATATGTGCAGAGGAACTTCTCAAAGACAATCAAGTTTCCTATCACCGTAGATAGAACAAGTACCACCATGTTGAACTCTGCTTCCCTTTCAGCACCTCGTCCACTCTGCCAATTACCCGTTATACCGCATACGCGACCCTGCCCAGATCAAGCAATCTTCGCTGCATTTGAAGTACATGTTGACATGTCGTCACCTTTTTCGGTACCTAGTGTTAGCCTGTAATTTCGACAGGCTAAAATTAAATGCAGTCAACGAGGTTTGATTTATTTTTAAAGTTTGACCTTGTATCTCAAGAGACAAGTATCAATTTCGACACTGAAATGAACTAAGCTATCAAGTTACATCAAGTAGATTTCGACCTCAGATTTGGCTAAGTCGAAGAAGCTGAAGACAGATATTTCGACAAGAAGGAGTTGGAGGCTGATGTCGAAGTAGGATCAAGTAACCGCTACCAAGAGCACGTAGCAGTTACATTTTTTAAACTTTGTACAGTTATTCTCTATTGGTATAAATAGTAGTTTCTCATAGGAAAAACGGGTCACAATCTCTCATACCAAGTTCCCACACTCAAAGTACCGACACGCACTGAGAAACGAGTACAAGGAACGCATGTATGATCTTGTGCACCACCCCTTTAAATTAATGCAATTTTAATTTTCCTTTTCTTTACGTTTCATGCAAATTTTCTCTTTGTTTTATCCTCCCTCATTTGGAGTAATTCGACGGTTTCGCGGAGAAATCGACGGTTATCTTCTTCTTTTTACTTTTAAACGCGCAATTCTGGAAAAACTTTAAACACAAACGGTCTTAGGATTTACTAGTTGATCCTGCAAGCAGAAGCAATTTCAAACTAGCGGTGTTTACCAAAATCCAAGGTAAACAAATTGGCACGCCCAGTGGGACGTTTGTGCTAATTTTAAAAGTTCTTCGTTAAATTCTTAAACTTTGTGTTTGTCTGTACATGCAATTAAGGACTGGTAAACATCTTCCAGAGATGGCACACTCTAGTACAAGTAATGCTTCTGCATCAAATGCACAAAGTACACAAGAACAAGCGTCAGTTAGTGACGTTAACGCTGCAAATGTCGCAGGCATAACCGTCGCTATGCCTTCTTCGACAACAATGGGAGTAACCGCTATAACTTCTCCCATAATTACTCCTGTGTCAATGATGACCACTGCAGCATTAACAAATGTTAATACAATGGCTTCTGTGCCATCAATAGTAGGACCAACGAGTCCTTTGACGGCAAATCCAATGATTGGAAATATGCCATTTACTATGAGTGGAAGGGCTTTACCGTATGGCATGCCAACAGCATTGATGGCAGGCCTTCAGACAAATTCGTCTACATTTGCAAAAAATGCAAGTACAGGGTATTCTCCTATTCATAGTTTGACGGAGGGCATCCATAGTCGAAATGCCCAAACTAATTTGACTACAACATCTTTGTTGGCATTAAGACAACAAATGGATGATAGCAATCATGATATGGTCAATATGTTAACACAACAAATTGGTACTGTGTTTAATCCTTTGATACAAAACACTAATAACAGTTACCAAATGTTGGCAACACAAATGGGAAGAATCGCTGATTTCTTTGGTACTCCACCCATACATCACCAGCAAATTCCCCAAATTCAGAATGTCAGGCCTGTCGAAGTACCTGTTGAAAGACCTAACATTCCAATACCTATGAATCAGGGAAACCAAGGACAACAACAAATTGTCGAAGAGCCTATGAGGATAGAGGCAATCCCGGAAATTGTGTTGGTGAATAGAAACCAAAATGCTGACGAAGTGGTCAGACAAGTGCAACAAAACAATTTTGGAGCACAAAACAATCTGGCTAATATGGTCGAAACTATTTTAGCCCAGAATGGCCTTAACTTTGGTTTACATAGGCCTAATTTTGTGTCGCCCTTGTCAGAATACACCTTACAAACAGAGCTGCCTAGGGGATGGAAAATTCCCAAGTTCACAAAGTTCGCTGGAGAAACCAGTGAATCTACCGTCGAACACGTGGCTAGTTATTTGACTGAGGCTGGCGATCTAGCACACAATGAGAATTTAAGGATGAAATACTTTCCAAATTCTCTAACTAAGAATGCCTTCACATGGTTCACTACACTGCCTCCAAATTCAATTTTTAATTGGAATCAATTAGAAAAGGCCTTCCATGAGCAGTTCTATATGGGCCAATGCAAAATTAGTCTTAAAGAACTAGCTAGCGTTCGACGCAAGGGGGCAGAATCTGTTGATGATTATCTCAATAGATTTAGACTATTCAAAGCAAGGTGTTTTACCTAAGTGCCTGAGCATGAGTTAGTCGAAATGGCTGCTGGTGGTCTAGATTATACTATAAGAAAGAAACTAGACACACTACATTTAAGAGATATGGCACAATTGGCTGATAGAGGTCGACAAGTCGAAAGACTCAAAGCCGAAAAAGCCAGAATTGGTAGATTCCAAAGTAAAAAAGACAAAGTTGCCTATGTCGAAATTAAAGATGAAGAACAAGAATTCGACATTTCCTATGAGGAGGTCGAAGAAGAGGTCAATGTTGCTTAGTTAAAACCTGGACCTCCATATACGTGTAAATTGCTAAAACCTTCAAATGGTAAAAATCCTGTCGAACCTAAAAACGACAAATTCGTTGCAAAAACATATACTTTTGATGTTACTAAATGCGACGAAATATTTGACTTGTTAGTTAAGGATGGTCAAATTTTGGTTCCGAAGGGACTAAAAACACCACCATTAGAACAAAAGCAAAAAAGAGGTTTTTGCAAATACCATAATTTTTTGGGTCATAATACTTCTCGTTGTGTTCTTTTCAGGGATTTGGTGCAAAAGGCACTCAATGAAGGAAGGCTGAAATTTGGTGATAAACCAAGGGCACCAATGAAGATCGACGCTGATCCTTTGCCTGATGCTGAGGCAATGTATACTGAGGTGAGCATCAACATGGTCGAAGCCTCTGAAATTGTGCCTGGTAAGGCTAATATGAAGAGATCTACCATAAGTTCAAAGATGGATGTCGAAATGGTCACTGAAGGCCAAGAAGATGACAAAGTGAAAGTAGTGTACCCAAAAGCTGAAGAGGAATTGGTTGATTTCCTCAATCGTTGCAAGCTAAGCAACTCAGAAGTGATGTTGTGCCCAAGGTGCAGTGCTGTTTTTGACGAGGTGTCATACCCTAATTTTGTCCGCCTAGGTCAAAACCCTAATTCTCAACAAAAATAAATAAATTGAGAAGTGTGGCATTATTTTGAAGAGTGTGAAGAACATTGTGCATGCATTTTTTTGAGTTTTTAGGGCAAAAGGGTATTTTGGTCATTTTCTAAAAATAAAATATTTTTTCATCAAAAATCATTGTGCAATTTTAGAGAAATTTATTTGAAGCAAAACACCCTTGGTCATATATTTTTTGCGCATACATGCACGCATTTGCATAAAAATTCAAATTCAAAAAAGGCATCAAAAAGGAATATTCTACAAAAATTTCAAGATGAGGTTTTTATGATATTTTTGGTCATGGTGATCTCATAAAATGGCATATTCCTAAGATTCCTAGTATGTGGCCTAAATTGGGTGTATTTTTGTACAATTATCCTAAGAAGAATAATCAAAATGAAGGGATAATAGAATGGTCATATGATAGTACAAGATGACAACTTGCAAAACTTGGGCACCACTCTCCCAATGTGGTCGAATACCCCCCTTCATTTCCTTCTCATTTTGCATTTTTTTGCCCCTCATCATGTGTGTTTCAATCCTCACCCTCCATTCAAATTTTAAATGCAATCCTAGAGTGAGATGAGATGCACAATGACCTAAATACCCTTAAACCTAGTTGCTCATTATATATACCCTCATATCCTCACCTCTCACAAGGTTTTGGCTCACAATTCACACTCAAAAACCTAGCCTCTCCTCTTCTCCCTTCTTGGCCGAATACACCTCCTCATTCCCTCACCTCATTTCTTCACTTTTTCACTTCAAATCAACATTCTAGTCCTAAATCCTTCATCATCCTTGCATTCTCTTCAAAGATCCATCTTCAAATCTCAAGAATAAAGCTCAAGATTGAAGATTAGAGGGTTGATTCAAGTGGTTTAGTGTTCATTCACCTTATTTCTTTTGCTATTCTAGCTTGGAGTTGAGGTATACTCTCAATCTTAACATCATCAAAATTTTAGCATAAAAAATGTAGATCATCAATCTATTTTAGCATATCAAGCATTTCTTTGCATTTTAGTGCTCTATTTTATGTTGAAATGTTGATATAATTGTTGTTGTTGAATGAGAGATGTGTTTCAAGCATTTTGACAAACACTTTGGGAGGTTTGGATGCTTGAAATGCATCTCTCTCTTGGAATAAATTGTGTGTTTGTGCTATTTTCATTTTGTGCTTGCATTTTCATGAATAAAATTGTGATTTGGGCTTATGTTTCATTTCGCATATTGTAGAAAAATTAGAGTTTGTGTGATTTTAGTGCATTCCTTTGCTTAATCATGTGAATCCTTGCCAAAAAGCTTGATCTATGTCATTTGCTTGCATGATTTTGTTGCTTTCAAAGAATAAAATGAGGTTTTAGCTCTATGTTGGTGTCGCATTTCATGAGATAATTAGGGTTTGTGCTTGTTTTTGTTGCTTGCTTTGAAAATCATGTTTGTGTTGATGATTTGGTAAGAGGATTTGACACTTATGCACTTGTGCATATCCCAAGTGTTAAAGATTACCTAAAGGGATTCAACACCTTAATTGCATATGCTTGCTAAATAAAATGTCAAATTGATTTTTCATGGCTTGCTAATGATCTTACTTGAGGCAAATGCCCTTTCCAACTTATTCCTTTCGTGTGGTTGATTGTAGAAATATGCTAAATGTTGATGCCATCAAAATGATACCACATTGTTGCTTATGTCAAATGTTGATGTGAAATCCCTAGGATTTTGCAAGTGATTCATTAAATGTTTGAATTCACTTGTGCTTTGTAACTTCCTTGCCTACTCACATGTTGTGTCATAAATGCCTAGTTAGGTTCATTTCTTGCCATGCATTTTCAATAAGATGTGCAATCTAGGTTCATTCTCTTGCCCATTCATGCATTTTTGCCAAAATGTTCAACTTGGGTTCATTCTTTGCCTATCTATGTATTGTGACATGATATGTGTAGTCTAGGTTCATCTTTGCCTATTCATGCATTGTGTATTCAAATGTTGTAATGAGATGTTTTCAACATGAAAGGGTAAGTTGCAAATTGTCTATGTTGTTGCTTGCTTGATAACATGCTCTCAATGAATGTGCTATGCTTGCATCTATGAACTTTCTTGCATTCATTGTTTTCTTTTCTAAACAACTTGACATGAAAATGGTTACTAGTTTAGATCATTGCATGAATTGTAGTTTAGCAATTTGCATTTTGGTTATTGACTTGGAACTTGATTGAAAATGTTCTACTAGTTTTCCAAAACTCCTTTCCAAAAATCAAATTGCTTTCAAACTTCTTTTCTAAACTATGTCTTTAACAAATTAAGACCAATATCTTTTCCAAGCTTAAACCCTAAGTTTTTCATAAACAAAATCATTAGTGGCCACTCGAAGCCTCTGCTTGTTTGATCACTAATGAGGAGTTATTAGTGGTAGTCACTCGAAGCCTTTGCTTGTTTGATTATCATGAAAGCTCCCAAACCTTAAATACATGCGAACCCAATTCAATTCCAAAAACAACACGAGTCATTAGTGGTAATTGTCCTAAGCCTTTGCTAGATGATTATCACCGATGCTCGCCTCATTTGCAAAAAAGGATAAAATAAAAACGTTGTTACTTATAATCACTCGAAGCCATTGCTTGTTTGATTATCGGTTTCAACTTATTTTCTTTCGAGTTAGTAATGAAAACCACTCGAAGCCATTGCTTGCTTGGTATTAGTGAACACTCGAGTCTTATTTCAAAAAACACCTAAAAACTAAAAAGCTAAAAACAAAAGAGCCTTTTCAAAACAAGAGGAGAACTACGTAAGCTTTGAATTCTCCATCGCACCGGGAGATACGTAGGAGCGGGTCACATCCCGTCAAGCACACTTTTAAAAAAATAATAAAAAGATTCTTCTTTTCCCCCGTTTTCAAAAACACTTTTCTCAAATAAAAAAGAAGTAGAACGAATTGTTTCAAATCAACTCTGTCAAAACCGCACATCAAGTTAAAGGTTCCCTTTCGGTAGAAAGGAGGTGTGGGATGCTAATACCTTCCCCACACCTAACCGACCCCCGAACCTACATCTCTAGTTCTCAAAGGACCACCCCGCCTTAAAAAGGACCCTTTTTCAATGTTTTGGTCCCTAAATAAAAAATGTTGATGGCGGCTTCACAAATTTTCACGTTGTACGATGAAAGGTCCAAACTGGATTTTTTTCGGGGTGCAACAGCTGGCGACTTCACTGGGGACCTTCCTTTTAAAACGAGGGTCAGGCCTAATTAACTTGATGTGCTGTTTAATTGTTTGATTTGAATGTGATTGTTCTATTTCTCTCTTTTATTCCCCTTCTTTTTCTTCTCTCTTTCTGATGTTTGAATGTTCTCTTGCATTCTCGTGTTGTTATGTTGCATTCATGTGCATTTGACTCTTCTTCTTCTATGTTCGCTTCTTGTTCCTTCTTCTCCTTTCATCTTCTTTTGTTTATATGCTTAATATGATCATGCATTTCTCCAATCCCCATGTCCCTTTCCTCTTTGCTCCCTTTCTTCAAGGTAAACTCATGCATCATTCCCCCAATTCTATTATGACCCCTCTTCTTGGCTCCCTTTCTTGAGGTAAGCAGTGCATATGATTGTTGTTGGAACCCTAGGTTAGTTTACTTGTTTGTATTGAAATGATATATGCTTGCAAAACCCTAGGGTAGACGACTCTTTGTATGGACTGTTTCTGGATTTTCTTTGCAGGTGGGGGGGGTATGTTTGTCGTCGTGCTCCTACACACACGTTGCACTCTTTTTACCTTTATTTTTTTGGTGAGACAGCCCTATACCCGGGCTAGAGCATACCTTAGGCTAGAACGAAGTCATTAGTGGCTGCTCACTGGACGTACGTCTTGTTGGGTGGTTGCGAAGACTTCACCTAGAGTTTGGCTTTGTTTGAAGACATCATCACTTGGACGTACGTCCCTGGGATCGGTGCTCTCAGATGAGGTCGTTGGCTCTAGGAACCTTATTTAGGGTCCTTCTTGTAGTGCTATCCTTGAAGTGTGTACCCGTAGAAATAGCCATAGACCCTGTCTCTAAGAAACCTTGTAGGACACAAAGGAGCTGCATACCCCTGCATCTGAATAAAGATTTTTGCAAATAAACCGAAAATTTTCAAAAAAAAATGTATGTGAATTTCTAGCTTTTGAAAAACTGTTATGTTGAATATATTATTATTATTATTCTTTTTTTCATCATGCATCCATTCATACACTTTGCATGCATTCTCACCAGTGCCGGGGAAATTGTAGATACCAAAAAAAAAAACGCATTTTGCATCGCATGCATACACATATACTTATGCATCCATTCATTTCATGCATCCATGCATCTATTCATTCAGGCGCTTACACAATAAATATTTAAACAAACAGAAAAGGCAAGCTGGTTCGCCATCACCATTACTACACTCGTCTACAGGCAAGGCTCATGGCAGAGAATCAAGAAAGTCCAGACATTGAGATTGAGAGTTATCACTCGGGTCCGGATGATCCGGTTATAGAGATACTCAACCCCGAGCAGCTAGATCAAGAAAACTGGGTTTTGAAGGATAAGGTAGGGGCTATGTGTAACACCCCGGAAATAATTTAATTAAAATAGTTGATTGAATTATTAAAATAATTTGGAGGCGGGATATAGATAAATTAAAAGGTTAATATTTTATATGCGTAGGAGGTGAAACGAGTAAAGGAGGTGGTGACGTAGAGAGCCCAGTGTTTACTGAGCCCTCAACTTAAACCCTGGGGGTTTAAGCCAAACCCTCATTCGCAGCAAGCAAAAGAAAAACGAAAGTGAGAGTGAGAGAGAGAGAGCACGCGGCGCAAAGAGGGAGAGAAGAGGAGGGTTTCGCGAAGAATTTCAAAAGGAGATCGTTCGTGTTGCTGTGGTTTTGTTCGTGTCTCGTTCGTCGTGTTCCAGAGCTTACGTTATTCGAGGTAAGGGTGGGCTTAACCTTGTTAATGGGTTGATGATAATTATGTGTGGGTAGTCTAGGGTTTTGTTGAATTGTTCGTGTTGTTGCATATCGTGTTTTCGTTGAGATTGGTGCTTTGATGATTGTTGCACGTTATTGTGATTTGTTTCGTTATTTGTTGTTGCGTGATTGTTGTATCACGATGATGGTGTTGTTATTGTTCGTGTTTTTGTTGTTGCTGTGCGTGGTTGATTGTTGTTGTCGCGTTGTCGAATTGTCGTTTTTGTTGTGGTGGTTGCGGTGTCGTTGCCGTTAGGGTTTGGTGTTTGGCAATTTAGCGATTCTGGACACAGGTTCGGTTTTTCTAAAACTGGCGCTGTTTGGTTGATCCAAAAATTATGAGGTTGATTGTTTTTGAAAATAGACTTAACGCCGGTCGTTTTGGCACTGGTTTCGTTAAATTCGGAGTTGTATAGCTCGAGTTATAGGCGATACAAGTTAGGTTAAAATTCTGGAAACGATTTGGGTATAGATTCGGTATTTCGGTGACTGGGAACGTTGTATTGACCGAAAAATTATGTGGTTTATTTTTCTGGAAAATAGACTTAATGCTTGTTAATTTGGCACTGGTTTGGTTGCGTTTAGAGTTGTGTAGCTCGAGATATGAATTCCACAAGTTAGAGTAAGATTCTGGAAACAATCTGGACACAGGGTCAGTGTTTTGGTTACCACGTTTTCAAAAGAACTCCTTTTCGAACGAATCCAATTTCTTTGAAAACTAGACAAAATTTGCCCCAGTTTATGCACAAGTTTCATGCAATTTGATTGAGTTTTGGTCACTTTGGAATTGCTTGAATTTGAAGGACAGAAACTGTCCTCTTTTGCAACTAGCCTGTGTGCTTTTCGAAAACTGTACCTATTGGACACTCTCCTTCAAAAACTGAACTTAGGGATGATAACCAGACTCATAGGGCTTTCCAACAAGTATTTATTTGTTGAAATCCGATGTCGTTTGCTATTTTAATTAATTCGCTGAAGTAGGTGCGATGTGCCTAGGCGCTGTGCGCCAGTCTTGTGCGTGGTGTGCGTGCGTTATGTCCGCGTTGTGGAGCCGTCTGGTGTTAATATTTCAGGTGCGGTGCTGGTATGCTCAGGAGAGTTTAGTGGTAGCTGTGATGCTACAACTTGGTGCTATTTTTGGTGAAATCATTTGTTTTGATTCTGGTGATATAGTATTTATTTTAAATACTTGTTATGGTGAGTTGGTGCATAATCATGGTGTCGCATTGTCATATGCATGTTTTGGTGATATAGGCTCTGCCTCTGGTGTTTATTGGTGATATGCCCGTCGTGGCTCATTTTGGTGATCGGTACCGCATGCATATGCCCACTGGAGGGGTTGCATATCATCCCATTGTCTATGAATGTTATAATTTTGGTGGTTCACTGTCAAATGGATTTTTCCTTTGGTATCTGGTGCTGTGATATGGTGTAATTGTATTGTGTTGCTGTAGTTACCTGATGCTAGCATATTTTTATCATCTGCTTATTACCTCTGTTAGACTCACCCCTTCTGCTTGGAATGTTGCTCTCATGCGGCAACGCTGCAGGTGATCGCTAGTGCTCGTGGAGGAATTGCTAGGTTTTGCTTCCTCTCTCGTTTGGGTCTGTGTCAGCTCTGATATGTAGCACCGGGGAGTCGTTAGTTATCGTTTTGAACTATTATTTTAGTTATTGGAAATTGTTTTAATTAATTTTGGAGATGTCTTTAATTGTTAATTCTGGAGATGTTTAAACTGGTTAATATTTCCGCTGCTTGGTGATTTCTTTTATATAAATCATTTTGGAGATTTTTTTTTTGGAATAAATGGTGTTTTTTTTTTAAAATGGTGAAAAATGTAGCGCCCTTCGAGGTGACTCTGATAATTGTCTATCTAAGTGGGGGAGGGTTGTAACACCCCGGAAATAATTTAATTAAAATAGTTGATTGAATTATTAAAATAATTTGGAGGCGGGATATAGATAAATTAAAAGGTTAATATTTTATATGCGTAGGAGGTGAAACGAGTAAAGGAGGTGGTGACGTAGAGAGCCCAGTGTTTACTGAGCCCTCAACTTAAACCCTGGGGGTTTAAGCCAAACCCTCATTCGCAGCAAGCAAAAGAAAAATGAAAGTGAGAGTGAGAGAGAGAGCACGCGGCGCAAAGAGGGAGAGAAGAGGAGGGTTTCGCGAAGAATTTCAAAAGGAGATCGTTCGTGTTGCTGTGGTTTTGTTCGTGTCTCGTTCGTCGTGTTCCGGAGCTTACGTTATTCGAGGTAAGGGTGGGCTTAACCTTGTTAATGGGTTGATGATAATTATGTGTGGGTAGTCTAGGGTTTTGTTGAATTGTTCGTGTTGTTGCATATCGTGTTTTCGTTGAGATTGGTGCTTTGATGATTGTTGCACGTTATTGTGATTTGTTTCGTTATTTGTTGTTGCGTGATTGTTGTATCACGATGATGGTGTTGTTATTGTTCGTGTTTTTGTTGTTGCTGTGCGTGGTTGATTGTTGTTGTCGCGTTGTCGAATTGTCGTTTTTGTTGTGGTGGTTGCGGTGTCGTTGCCGTTAGGGTTTGGTGTTTGGCAATTTAGCGATTCTGGACACAGGTTCGGTTTTTCTAAAACTGGCGCTGTTTGGTTGATCCAAAAATTATGAGGTTGATTGTTTTTGAAAATAGACTTAACGCCGGTCGTTTTGGCACTGGTTTCGTTAAATTCGGAGTTGTATAGCTCGAGTTATAGGCGATACAAGTTAGGTTAAAATTCTGGAAACGATTTGGGTATAGATTCGGTATTTCGGTGACTGGGAACGTTGTATTGACCGAAAAATTATGTGGTTTATTTTTCTGGAAAATAGACTTAATGCTTGTTAATTTGGCACTGGTTTGGTTGCGTTTAGAGTTGTGTAGCTCGAGATATGAATTCCACAAGTTAGAGTAAGATTCTGGAAACAATCTGGACACAGGGTCAGTGTTTTGGTTACCACGTTTTCAAAAGAACTCCTTTTCGAACGAATCCAATTTCTTTGAAAACTAGACAAAATTTGCCCCAGTTTATGCACAAGTTTCATGCAATTTGATTGAGTTTTGGTCACTTTGGAATTGCTTGAATTTGAAGGACAGAAACTGTCCTCTTTTGCAACTAGCCTGTGTGCTTTTCGAAAACTGTACCTATTGGACACTCTCCTTCAAAAACTGAACTTAGGGATGATAACCAGACTAATAGGGCTTTCCAACAAGTATTTATTTGTTGAAATCCGATGTCGTTTGCTATTTTAATTAATTCGCTGAAGTAGGTGCGATGTGCCTAGGCGCTGTGCGCCAGTCTTGTGCGTGGTGTGCGTGCGTTATGTCCGCGTTGTGGAGCCGTCTGGTGTTAATATTTCAGGTGCGGTGCTGGTATGCTCAGGAGAGTTTAGTGGTAGCTGTGATGCTACAACTTGGTGCTATTTTTGGTGAAATCATTTGTTTTGATTCTGGTGATATAGTATTTATTTTAAATACTTGTTATGGTGAGTTGGTGCATAATCATGGTGTCGCATTGTCATATGCATGTTTTGGTGATATAGGCTCTGCCTCTGGTGTTTATTGGTGATATGCCCGTCGTGGCTCATTTTGGTGATCGGTACCGCATGCATATGCCCACTGGAGGGGTTGCATATCATCCCATTGTCTATGAATGTTATAATTTTGGTGGTTCACTGTCAAATGGATTTTTCCTTTGGTATCTGGTGCTGTGATATGGTGTAATTGTATTGTGTTGCTGTAGTTACCTGATGCTAGCATATTTTTATCATCTGCTTATTACCTCTATTAGACTCACCCCTTCTGCTTGGAATGTTGCTCTCATGCGGCAACGCTGCAGGTGATCGCTAGTGCTCGTGGAGGAATTGCTAGGTTTTGCTTCCTCTCTCGTTTGGGTCTGTGTCAGCTCTGATATGTAGCACCGGGGAGTCGTTAGTTATCGTTTTGAACTATTATTTTAGTTATTGGAAATTGTTTTAATTAATTTTGGAGATGTCTTTAATTGTTAATTCTGGAGATGTTTAAACTGGTTAATATTTCCGCTGCTTGGTGATTTCTTTTATATAAATCATTTTGGAGATTTTTTTTTTGGAATAAATGGTGTTTTTTTTTTAAAATGGTGAAAAATGTAGCGCCCTTCGAGGTGACTCTGATAATTGTCTATCTAAGTGGGGGAGGGTTGTAACACCCCGGAAATAATTTAATTAAAATAGTTGATTGAATTATTAAAATAATTTGGAGGCGGGATATAGATAAATTAAAAGGTTAATATTTTATATGCGTAGGAGGTGAAACGAGTAAAGGAGGTGGTGACGTAGAGAGCCCAGTGTTTACTGAGCCCTCAACTTAAACCCTGGGGGTTTAAGCCAAACCCTCATTCGCAGCAAGCAAAAGAAAAATGAAAGTGAGAGTGAGAGAGAGAGCACGCGGCGCAAAGAGGGAGAGAAGAGGAGGGTTTCGCGAAGAATTTCAAAAGGAGATCGTTCGTGTTGCTGTGGTTTTGTTCGTGTCTCGTTCGTCGTGTTCCGGAGCTTACGTTATTCGAGGTAAGGGTGGGCTTAACCTTGTTAATGGGTTGATGATAATTATGTGTGGGTAGTCTAGGGTTTTGTTGAATTGTTCGTGTTGTTGCATATCGTGTTTTCGTTGAGATTGGTGCTTTGATGATTGTTGCACGTTATTGTGATTTGTTTCGTTATTTGTTGTTGCGTGATTGTTGTATCACGATGATGGTGTTGTTATTGTTCGTGTTTTTGTTGTTGCTGTGCGTGGTTGATTGTTGTTGTCGCGTTGTCGAATTGTCGTTTTTGTTGTGGTGGTTGCGGTGTCGTTGCCGTTAGGGTTTGGTGTTTGGCAATTTAGCGATTCTGGACACAGGTTCGGTTTTTCTAAAACTGGCGCTGTTTGGTTGATCCAAAAATTATGAGGTTGATTGTTTTTGAAAATAGACTTAACGCCGGTCGTTTTGGCACTGGTTTCGTTAAATTCGGAGTTGTATAGCTCGAGTTATAGGCGATACAAGTTAGGTTAAAATTCTGGAAACGATTTGGGTATAGATTCGGTATTTCGGTGACTGGGAACGTTGTATTGACCGAAAAATTATGTGGTTTATTTTTCTGGAAAATAGACTTAATGCTTGTTAATTTGGCACTGGTTTGGTTGCGTTTAGAGTTGTGTAGCTCGAGATATGAATTCTACAAGTTAGAGTAAGATTCTGGAAACAATCTGGACACAGGGTCAGTATTTTGGTTACCACGTTTTCAAAAGAACTCCTTTTCGAACGAATCCAATTTCTTTGAAAACTAGACAAAATTTGCCCCAGTTTATGCACAAGTTTCATGCAATTTGATTGAGTTTTGGTCACTTTGGAATTGCTTGAATTTGAAGGACAGAAACTGTCCTCTTTTGCAACTAGCCTGTGTGCTTTTCGAAAACTGTACCTATTGGACACTCTCCTTCAAAAACTGAACTTAGGGATGATAACCAGACTCATAGGGCTTTCCAACAAGTATTTATTTGTTGAAATCCGATGTCGTTTGCTATTTTAATTAATTCGCTGAAGTAGGTGCGATGTGCCTAGGCGCTGTGCGCCAGTCTTGTGCGTGGTGTGCGTGCGTTATGTCCGCGTTGTGGAGCCGTCTGGTGTTAATATTTCAGGTGCGGTGCTGGTATGCTCAGGAGAGTTTAGTGGTAGCTGTGATGCTACAACTTGGTGCTATTTTTGGTGAAATCATTTGTTTTGATTCTGGTGATATAGTATTTATTTTAAATACTTGTTATGGTGAGTTGGTGCATAATCATGGTGTCGCATTGTCATATGCATGTTTTGGTGATATAGGCTCTGTCTCTGGTGTTTATTGGTGATATGCCCGTCGTGGCTCATTTTGGTGATCGGTACCGCATGCATATGCCCACTGGAGGGGTTGCATATCATCCCATTGTCTATGAATGTTATAATTTTGGTGGTTCACTGTCAAATGGATTTTTCCTTTGGTATCTGGTGCTGTGATATGGTGTAATTGTATTGTGTTGCTGTAGTTACCTGATGCTAGCATATTTTTATCATCTGCTTATTACCTCTGTTAGACTCACCCCTTCTGCTTGGAATGTTGCTCTCATGCGGCAACGCTGCAGGTGATCGCTAGTGCTCGTGGAGGAATTGCTAGGTTTTGCTTCCTCTCTCGTTTGGGTCTGTGTCAGCTCTGATATGTAGCACCGGGGAGTCGTTAGTTATCGTTTTGAACTATTATTTTAGTTATTGGAAATTGTTTTAATTAATTTTGGAGATGTCTTTAATTGTTAATTCTGGAGATGTTTAAACTGGTTAATATTTCCGCTGCTTGGTGATTTCTTTTATATAAATCATTTTGGAGATTTTTTTTTTGGAATAAATGGTGTTTTTTTTTTAAAATGGTGAAAAATGTAGCGCCCTTCGAGGTGACTCTGATAATTGTCTATCTAAGTGGGGGAGGGTTGTAACACCCCGGAAATAATTTAATTAAAATAGTTGATTGAATTATTAAAATAATTTGGAGGCGGGATATAGATAAATTAAAAGGTTAATATTTTATATGCGTAGGAGGTGAAACGAGTAAAGGAGGTGGTGACGTAGAGAGCCCAGTGTTTACTGAGCCCTCAACTTAAACCCTGGGGGTTTAAGCCAAACCCTCATTCGCAGCAAGCAAAAGAAAAATGAAAGTGAGAGTGAGAGAGAGAGCACGCGGCGCAAAGAGGGAGAGAAGAGGAGGGTTTCGCGAAGAATTTCAAAAGGAGATCGTTCGTGTTGCTGTGGTTTTGTTCGTGTCTCGTTCGTCGTGTTCCGGAGCTTACGTTATTCGAGGTAAGGGTGGGCTTAACCTTGTTAATGGGTTGATGATAATTATGTGTGGGTAGTCTAGGGTTTTGTTGAATTGTTCGTGTTGTTGCATATCGTGTTTTCGTTGAGATTGGTGCTTTGATGATTGTTGCACGTTATTGTGATTTGTTTCGTTATTTGTTGTTGCGTGATTGTTGTATCACGATGATGGTGTTGTTATTGTTCGTGTTTTTGTTGTTGCTGTGCGTGGTTGATTGTTGTTGTCGCGTTGTCGAATTGTCGTTTTTGTTGTGGTGGTTGCGGTGTCGTTGCCGTTAGGGTTTGGTGTTTGGCAATTTAGCGATTCTGGACACAGGTTCGGTTTTTCTAAAACTGGCGCTGTTTGGTTGATCCATAAATTATGAGGTTGATTGTTTTTGAAAATAGACTTAACGCCGGTCGTTTTGGCACTGGTTTCGTTAAATTCGGAGTTGTATAGCTCGAGTTATAGGCGATACAAGTTAGGTTAAAATTCTGGAAACGATTTGGGTATAGATTCGGTATTTCGGTGACTGGGAACGTTGTATTGACCGAAAAATTATGTGGTTTATTTTTCTGGAAAATAGACTTAATGCTTGTTAATTTGGCACTGGTTTGGTTGCGTTTAGAGTTGTGTAGCTCGAGATATGAATTCCACAAGTTAGAGTAAGATTCTGGAAACAATCTGGACACAGGGTCAGTGTTTTGGTTACCACGTTTTCAAAAGAACTCCTTTTCGAACGAATCCAATTTCTTTGAAAACTAGACAAAATTTGCCCCAGTTTATGAACAAGTTTCATGCAATTTGATTGAGTTTTGGTCACTTTGGAATTGCTTGAATTTGAAGGACAGAAACTGTCCTCTTTTGCAACTAGCCTGTGTGCTTTTCGAAAACTGTACCTATTGGACACTCTCCTTCAAAAACTGAACTTAGGGATGATAACCAGACTCATAGGGCTTTCCAACAAGTATTTATTTGTTGAAATCCGATGTCGTTTGCTATTTTAATTAATTCGCTGAAGTAGGTGCGATGTGCCTAGGCGCTGTGCGCCAGTCTTGTGCGTGGTGTGCGTGCGTTATGTCCGCGTTGTGGAGCCGTCTGGTGTTAATATTTCAGGTGCGGTGCTGGTATGCTCAGGAGAGTTTAGTGGTAGCTGTGATGCTACAACTTGGTGCTATTTTTGGTGAAATCATTTGTTTTGATTCTGGTGATATAGTATTTATTTTAAATACTTGTTATGGTGAGTTGGTGCATAATCATGGTGTCGCATTGTCATATGCATGTTTTGGTGATATAGGCTCTGTCTCTGGTGTTTATTGGTGATATGCCCGTCGTGGCTCATTTTGGTGATCGGTACCGCATGCATATGCCCACTGGAGGGGTTGCATATCATCCCATTGTCTATGAATGTTATAATTTTGGTGGTTCACTGTCAAATGGATTTTTCCTTTGGTATCTGGTGCTGTGATATGGTGTAATTGTATTGTGTTGCTGTAGTTACCTGATGCTAGCATATTTTTATCATCTGCTTATTACCTCTGTTAGACTCACCCCTTCTGCTTGGAATGTTGCTCTCATGCGGCAACGCTGCAGGTGATCGCTAGTGCTCGTGGAGGAATTGCTAGGTTTTGCTTCCTCTCTCGTTTGGGTCTGTGTCAGCTCTGATATGTAGCACCGGGGAGTCGTTAGTTATCGTTTTGAACTATTATTTTAGTTATTGGAAATTGTTTTAATTAATTTTGGAGATGTCTTTAATTGTTAATTCTGGAGATGTTTAAACTGGTTAATATTTCCGCTGCTTGGTGATTTCTTTTATATAAATCATTTTGGAGATTTTTTTTTTGGAATAAATGGTGTTTTTTTTTTAAAATGGTGAAAAATGTAGCGCCCTTCGAGGTGACTCTGATAATTGTCTATCTAAGTGGGGGAGGGTTGTAACACCCCGGAAATAATTTAATTAAAATAGTTGATTGAATTATTAAAATAATTTGGAGGCGGGATATAGATAAATTAAAAGGTTAATATTTTATATGCGTAGGAGGTGAAACGAGTAAAGGAGGTGGTGACGTAGAGAGCCCAGTGTTTACTGAGCCCTCAACTTAAACCCTGGGGGTTTAAGCCAAACCCTCATTCGCAGCAAGCAAAAGAAAAATGAAAGTGAGAGTGAGAGAGAGAGCACGCGGCGCAAAGAGGGAGAGAAGAGGAGGGTTTCGCGAAGAATTTCAAAAGGAGATCGTTCGTGTTGCTGTGGTTTTGTTCGTGTCTCGTTCGTCGTGTTCCGGAGCTTACGTTATTCGAGGTAAGGGTGGGCTTAACCTTGTTAATGGGTTGATGATAATTATGTGTGGGTAGTCTAGGGTTTTGTTGAATTGTTCGTGTTGTTGCATATCGTGTTTTCGTTGAGATTGGTGCTTTGATGATTGTTGCACGTTATTGTGATTTGTTTCGTTATTTGTTGTTGCGTGATTGTTGTATCACGATGATGGTGTTGTTATTGTTCGTGTTTTTGTTGTTGCTGTGCGTGGTTGATTGTTGTTGTCGCGTTGTCGAATTGTCGTTTTTGTTGTGGTGGTTGCGGTGTCGTTGCCGTTAGGGTTTGGTGTTTGGCAATTTAGCGATTCTGGACACAGGTTCGGTTTTTCTAAAACTGGCGCTGTTTGGTTGATCCAAAAATTATGAGGTTGATTGTTTTTGAAAATAGACTTAACGCCGGTCGTTTTGGCACTGGTTTCGTTAAATTCGGAGTTGTATAGCTCGAGTTATAGGCGATACAAGTTAGGTTAAAATTCTGGAAACGATTTGGGTATAGATTCGGTATTTCGGTGACTGGGAACGTTGTATTGACCGAAAAATTATGTGGTTTATTTTTCTGGAAAATAGACTTAATGCTTGTTAATTTGGCACTGGTTTGGTTGCGTTTAGAGTTGTGTAGCTCGAGATATGAATTCCACAAGTTAGAGTAAGATTCTGGAAACAATCTGGACACAGGGTCAGTGTTTTGGTTACCACGTTTTCAAAAGAACTCCTTTTCGAACGAATCCAATTTCTTTGAAAACTAGACAAAATTTGCCCCAGTTTATGCACAAGTTTCATGCAATTTGATTGAGTTTTGGTCACTTTGGAATTGCTTGAATTTGAAGGACAGAAACTGTCCTCTTTTGCAACTAGCCTGTGTGCTTTTCGAAAACTGTACCTATTGGACACTCTCCTTCAAAAACTGAACTTAGGGATGATAACCAGACTCATAGGGCTTTCCAACAAGTATTTATTTGTTGAAATCCGATGTCGTTTGCTATTTTAATTAATTCGCTGAAGTAGGTGCGATGTGCCTAGGCGCTGTGCGCCAGTCTTGTGCGTGGTGTGCGTGCGTTATGTCCGCGTTGTGGAGCCGTCTGGTGTTAATATTTCAGGTGCGGTGCTGGTATGCTCAGGAGAGTTTAGTGGTAGCTGTGATGCTACAACTTGGTGCTATTTTTGGTGAAATCATTTGTTTTGATTCTGGTGATATAGTATTTATTTTAAATACTTGTTATGGTGAGTTGGTGCATAATCATGGTGTCGCATTGTCATATGCATGTTTTGGTGATATAGGCTCTGTCTCTGGTGTTTATTGGTGATATGCCCGTCGTGGCTCATTTTGGTGATCGGTACCGCATGCATATGCCCACTGGAGGGGTTGCATATCATCCCATTGTCTATGAATGTTATAATTTTGGTGGTTCACTGTCAAATGGATTTTTCCTTTGGTATCTGGTGCTGTGATATGGTGTAATTGTATTGTGTTGCTGTAGTTACCTGATGCTAGCATATTTTTATCATCTGCTTATTACCTCTGTTAGACTCACCCCTTCTGCTTGGAATGTTGCTCTCATGCGGCAACGCTGCAGGTGATCGCTAGTGCTCGTGGAGGAATTGCTAGGTTTTGCTTCCTCTCTCGTTTGGGTCTGTGTCAGCTCTGATATGTAGCACCGGGGAGTCGTTAGTTATCGTTTTGAACTATTATTTTAGTTATTGGAAATTGTTTTAATTAATTTTGGAGATGTCTTTAATTGTTAATTCTGGAGATGTTTAAACTGGTTAATATTTCCGCTGCTTGGTGATTTCTTTTATATAAATCATTTTGGAGATTTTTTTTTTGGAATAAATGGTGTTTTTTTTTTAAAATGGTGAAAAATGTAGCGCCCTTCGAGGTGACTCTGATAATTGTCTATTTAGTTGTAATAGTAAAAGGGGGGTGTTACATTAGTGGTATCAGAGCAGTTCGGTCTGTCCGGCCAAGTTGTCGAGTCGTCGAGTCGAGTAACACTTGAGTAATTGTTACTCGTTTCTGATTATAGTTTCTGTTGCAGTGTTAGGTTGAGATGGCAGGACGGAACGATGCTGCACTCGCTGCTGCTTTGCAGGCTGTGGCTCAAGCTGTGGAGAATAACCTAGGTGCTGCTGGTGATGCTGGGTCGCGCAGTTTGGCTACGTTTCAGAGGGAGAATCCTCCTACCTTTAAGGGCAAGTATAACCCTGATGGTGCTTTGGCGTGGCTGAAAGAGATGGAGAGAATCTTTCGTGTTATGGATTGCTCTGAGGCGCAGAAAGTCAGGTATGGTACTCATATGCTGGCAGAGGAGGCTGATGACTGGTGGTTGGAGGTGAGGCAGAGGTTGGCGACTGTGATTGAAGAGGTCACTTGGGCTGTGTTCAGCAGAGAATTTCTGAGAAAGTATTATCCTGAAGATGTCCGTGGGAAGAAAGAGATTGAGTTTCTGGAGCTGAAGCAGGGTAATATGTCGGTGACTGAGTATGCTGCCAAGTTCATTGAATTGGCGAAGTTCTATCCACATTATGGTGAGGCTGGTGCTGAATTCTCCAAATGCATCAAGTTTGAAAATGGGTTGCGGGCTGATATCAAGAAGGCGATAGGGTATCAGAAAATTCGGGTGTTCTCGGAGTTGATTGACAGCTGCAGAATCTTCGAGGAAGACAGTAATGCTCATTCTAGAGTCATGAGGGATAGGCAGAAGAATTTCTCGAGTCGTGGGAAGCCGTATGAGGTTCCAGCTGGTAAGGGCAATCAGAGAACTCCTATGGGTAAGAGACCTAGTGGGGGAGATGCTGCTGCTAGTGTGGTATGTTACAGGTGTGGTAAACCCGGTCATAAGCGTCCTGACTGTCCAGGTGATGTGAAGAAGTGCTACAAGTGTGGTAAAGAGGGTCATATGGCGTCTAGCTGTGATCGAAAGGATGTGTTATGCTACAACTGTGGTGAGGGTGGTCATATCAGCACTCAGTGTCCTAAACCGAAGAAAGAAAGGTCCGTTGGGAAGGTGTTCGCTCTGGCGGGGTCAGATGCAGTGAATGAGATCAGAGGTACATGCTATATTAATAATTCTCCTCTTATTGCTATTATTGATACTGGTGCTACCCATTGTTTTATTGCTACTGCATGTGTTGAGAAATTAGATCTTGTTTTATCTTCTATGTTGAGGGAGATGGTTATCGATACTCCGGCTAAGGGTTCGGTGACTACCTCGGTTGTTTGTGCTAAATGCCCTTTATCGATATTCGGTAATGATTTTCTCGTTGACTTGATTTGTTTGCCGCTGAGCGGAATGGATGTTATTCTAGGCATGGACTGGTTAGTTGATAACCATGTTCATATCAACTGTCATGAAAGGTCTGTGAGTTTCTTTTCTCCTGAAGAGGAAGAGTCTGGTTTGTTGTCTGCTGGTCAGTTGCATAGGGTAATGAGGGAAGACGTCCAGTTGTTTTCATTAATGGCGTCATTGTCTGCTGAGAGCCAAGCGAAGGTTGATGAGTTGCAGGTGGTGCGAGAGTTTTCTGAGGTTTTTCCCGACGAGATTCCGGATGTACCACCAGAGAGAGAGGTTGAGTTTGCTATTGATCTGGTACCTGATACTAAACCTGTGTCTATGGCACCGTATAGAATGTCTGCATCTGAATTGTCAGAACTGAAGAAGCAACTCGAGGATCTGCTTGAAAAGAAATTTGTGAGGCCAAGTGTGTCGCCGTGGGGAGCTCCAGTGTTGTTGGTGAAAAAGAAAGATGGTAGTATGAGGTTGTGCGTAGACTATCGGCAGCTGAATAAGGTGACTATTAAGAACAAGTATCCGCTTCCGAGGATTGATGACTTAATGGATCAGTTGGTGGGTGCTCAGGTGTTCAGTAAAATAGATTTGAGATCGGGTTATCATCAGATCAAGGTGAAAGACGAAGACATTCAGAAGACAGCTTTCAGAACCCGTTATGGGCATTATGAGTATTCCGTGATGCCTTTCGGTGTGACTAATGCGCCGGGAGTGTTCATGGAGTACATGAATCGTATCTTTCGTGAGTATCTGGATCGGTTTGTGGTGGTATTCATTGACGACATCCTAATTTATTCTAAGTCAGAAGAGGAGCATGCAGAACATCTGAGATTGGTATTGGAAATTCTGAGGGACAGGAAATTATATGCGAAGCTGTCTAAGTGTGAGTTTTGGTTGAAGGAGGTTAGCTTTCTGGGTCATGTTATTTCGGGGAATGGAATTGCCGTGGATCCTTCTAAGGTTGATGCCGTGTTACAATGGGAGTCTCCGAAGTCAGTTACTGAGATTAGAAGTTTTCTGGGTCTGGCAGGTTACTATAGGAGGTTTATAGAAGGATTTTCGAAGTTGGCACTTCCGTTGACTCAGTTGACTTGCAAGGGTAAAGCTTTCATCTGGGATGACTGTTGTGAAGAGAGCTTCAAAGAATTGAAGAAGAGGTTGACGACGTCTCCTGTTCTGACGTTGCCTAATCCGGAAGAGTCGTTTGTGGTGTATTGTGATGCTTCCAAGATGGGGTTGGGAGGTGTGCTTATGCAGAATGGTAAGGTAGTTGCCTATGCGTCGAGACAGTTGAGGACTCATGAGAAGAACTACCCTACCCATGATTTAAAACTTGCTGCAGTTGTGTTCGCGTTGAAAATTTGGAGACATTATCTGTATGGTTCGAGGTTTGAGGTGTTCAGTGATCATAAGGGTTTGCAGTATCTGTTTGATCAGAAAGAGTTGAATATGAGACAGCGCAGATGGTTGGAGTTGCTGAAAGACTATGACTTTAGCTTGAACTATCATCCGGGAAAGGCTAATGTGGTAGCTGACCCTTTAAGTCGAAAGACGTTGCATATGTCAGCAATGATGGTTAGAGAACTCGAATTAATTGAGCAGTTCAGGGATATGAGTTTGGTTTGTGAAGTGACGCCTCAGAGTGTCAGATTGGGGATGTTGAAGATTGATAATGAATTCATGGCTAGCATTCGAGAAGCTCAGAAGTTAGATGTTAAATTAGTTGACCTGATGGTTGGGATTGATCAATCCGAGAATAAAGACTTTGAGTTGGATGCGCAGAATGTATTGAAGTACCGTGGAAGAATCTGCATTCCTGATGATGAGGAGATGAAAAGAGCAATTTTAGATGAAGGTCATAGGAGTAAGTTGAGTATCCATCCGGGAGCTACAAAGATGTATTAGGATCTGAAGAAGATGTTTTGGTGGCCTGGTATGAAGCGTGATGTGGCGCAGTTTGTGTATTCCTGCTTGACTTGTCAGAAATCGAAGGTTGAGCATCAGAAGCCTGCTGGGTTGATGCAACCGTTGGAGATTCCGGAATGGAAGTGGGATAGTATTTCTATGGATTTCGTGATAGGGTTACCTAATACTGTGAGGGGGCACGATTCGATTTGGGTGATTGTTGATAAATTGACGAAGTCTGCTCATTTTATTCCTATCAATATCACGTATCCGGTGTCGAGATTGGCAGAGATTTATATTCAGGTGATTGTGAAGTTGCATGGTGTTCCTTTGTGCATTGTGTCTGACAGAGATCCTAGGTTCACTTCTGATTTCTGGAAGAGTTTGCAAGAAGCGTTGGGTTCTAAATTGAGGTTGAGTTCAGCTTATCATCCTCAAACTGATGGGCAGACAGAGAGGACCATTCAGTCGTTGGAAGACTTGTTGAGATCTTGTGTTCTTGAGCAGGGAGGTGCGTGGGATACTCACCTTCCGTTGATCGAGTTTACTTACAACAATAGTTACCATTCTAGCATCGGGATGGCACCGTTCGAGGCATTGTATGGTCGGAGATGTAGGACTCCGTTGTGTTGGCATGAATCTGGGGAGAGTATTGTTCTTGGACCCGAGGTTGTTCGAGAGACTACTGAAAAGGTGAAATTGATCCGTGAGAAAATGAAAGCGTCGCAGAGTAGACAGAAGAGCTATCATGATAAGAGAAGGAAGGATTTAGAATTCCAAGCTGGTGATCATGTGTTTTTGAGAGTCACGCCTATGGCTGGTGCTGGGCGTGCATTGAAGACAAAGAAGTTGACTCCTCGTTTCATTGGACCGTATCAGATCACTGAGAGAATTGGTAATGTTGCTTATAGGGTGGCCTTGCCGCCTAATCTTTCGAATTTGCACGATGTATTTCATGTGTCGCAACTCGGAAGTATATTTCGGATCCGTCCCATGTGATTCCGATGGATGATGTGCATGTGCGGGATAATCTCACTGTGGAGACAATGCTTGTGCGAATTGAAGATCGTGAAGTGAAGACTTTACGTGGCAAAGAGATAAACCTGGTGAAAGTGGTCTGGTTAGGAGCTGCTGGTGAAAGCATGACATGGGAGTTGGAGAGCAAGATGCGAGAGTCCTATCCGGAGCTGTTTGAATCAGGTATGTTTTCGAGGACGAAAGATTCTAAGTGGGGGAGAGTTGTAACACCCCGGAAATAATTTAATTAAAATAGTTGATTGAATTATTAAAATAATTTGGAGGCGGGATATAGATAAATTAAAAGGTTAATATTTTATATGCGTAGGAGGTGAAACGAGTAAAGGAGGTGGTGACGTAGAGAGCCCAGTGTTTACTGAGCCCTCAACTTAAACCCTGGGGGTTTGAGCCAAACCCTCATTCGCAGCAAGCAAAAGAAAAACGAAAGTGAGAGTGAGAGAGAGAGCACGCGGCGGAAAGAGGGAGAGAAGAGGAGGGTTTCGCGAAGAATTTCAAAAGGAGATCGTTCGTGTTGCTGTGGTTTTGTTCGTGTCTCGTTCGTCGTGTTCCGGAGCTTACGTTATTCGAGGTAAGGGTGGGCTTAACCTTGTTAATGGGTTGATGATAATTATGTGTGGGTAGTCTAGGGTTTTGTTGAATTGTTCGTGTTGTTGCATATCGTGTTTTCGTTGAGATTGGTGCTTTGATGATTGTTGCACGTTATTGTGATTTGTTTCGTTATTTGTTGTTGCGTGATTGTTGTATCACGATGATGGTGTTGTTATTGTTCGTGTTTTTGTTGTTGCTGTGCGTGGTTGATTGTTGTTGTCGCGTTGTCGAATTGTCGTTTTTGTTGTGGTGGTTGCGGTGTCGTTGCCGTTAGGGTTTGGTGTTTGGCAATTTAGCGATTCTGGACACAGGTTCGGTTTTTCTAAAACTGGCGCTGTTTGGTTGATCCAAAAATTATGAGGTTGATTGTTTTTGAAAATAGACTTAACGCCGGTCGTTTTGGCACTGGTTTCGTTAAATTCGGAGTTGTATAGCTCGAGTTATAGGCGATACAAGTTAGGTTAAAATTCTGGAAACGATTTGGGTATAGATTCGGTATTTCGGTGACTGGGAACGTTGTATTGACCGAAAAATTATGTGGTTTATTTTTCTGGAAAATAGACTTAATGCTTGTTAATTTGGCACTGGTTTGGTTGCGTTTAGAGTTGTGTAGCTCGAGATATGAATTCCACAAGTTAGAGTAAGATTCTGGAAACAATCTGGACACAGGGTCAGTGTTTTGGTTACCACGTTTTCAAAAGAACTCCTTTTCGAACGAATCCAATTTCTTTGAAAACTAGACAAAATTTGCCCCAGTTTATGCACAAGTTTCATGCAATTTGATTGAGTTTTGGTCACTTTGGAATTGCTTGAATTTGAAGGACAGAAACTGTCCTCTTTTGCAACTAGCCTGTGTGCTTTTCGAAAACTGTACCTATTGGACACTCTCCTTCAAAAACTGAACTTAGGGATGATAACCAGACTCATAGGGCTTTCCAACAAGTATTTATTTGTTGAAATCCGATGTCGTTTGCTATTTTAATTAATTCGCTGAAGTAGGTGCGATGTGCCTAGGCGCTGTGCGCCAGTCTTGTGCGTGGTGTGCGTGCGTTATGTCCGCGTTGTGGAGCCGTCTGGTGTTAATATTTCAGGTGCGGTGCTGGTATGCTCAGGAGAGTTTAGTGGTAGCTGTGATGCTACAACTTGGTGCTATTTTTGGTGAAATCATTTGTTTTGATTCTGGTGATATAGTATTTATTTTAAATACTTGTTATGGTGAGTTGGTGCATAATCATGGTGTCGCATTGTCATATGCATGTTTTGGTGATATAGGCTCTGCCTCTGGTGTTTATTGGTGATATGCCCGTCGTGGCTCATTTTGGTGATCGGTACCGCATGCATATGCCCACTGGAGGGGTTGCATATCATCCCATTGTCTATGAATGTTATAATTTTGGTGGTTCACTGTCAAATGGATTTTTCCTTTGGTATCTGGTGCTGTGATATGGTGTAATTGTATTGTGTTGCTGTAGTTACCTGATGCTAGCATATTTTTATCATCTGCTTATTACCTCTGTTAGACTCACCCCTTCTGCTTGGAATGTTGCTCTCATGCGGCAACGCTGCAGGTGATCGCTAGTGCTCGTGGAGGAATTGCTAGGTTTTGCTTCCTCTCTCGTTTGGGTCTGTGTCAGCTCTGATATGTAGCACCAGGGAGTCGTTAGTTATCGTTTTGAACTATTATTTTAGTTATTGGAAATTGTTTTAATTAATTTTGGAGATGTCTTTAATTGTTAATTCTGGAGATGTTTAAACTGGTTAATATTTCCGCTGCTTGGTGATTTCTTTTATATAAATCATTTTGGAGATTTTTTTTTTGGAATAAATGGTGTTTTTTTTTAAAATGGTGAAAAATGTAGCGCCCTTCGAGGTGACTCTGATAATTGTCTATTTAGTTGTAATAGTAAAAGGGGGGTGTTACACTATGGAGGCCCAGATGGTTGAAATGATGGGTATGCTGAGGAATCTGAAAGGTGGGGCCAGTGCTGAGGCCACCGCCGTTGTAAACCCTGATGGAGTTGTCACCTTCATTCCCCCTCGGGGCCTGTTAATACTGCAACTACTATTCCTCCTCCGGGAACAGGGATCCCTCATTTTGTCCACTCTCCAGGGGCAAATGGTCAGAGCCATCCAGCTGCTCAGAGGTACCCGTGGGGAATGCCAGTCGGTTATACGCCTCAAAATGTTGAATCCAATCCAGCTGGGGTAACAGGGCCAAGTCAGGCTGCTGTGGTCGTACCTGGTGGAGTTGTTGGTAGACCACAGGTCCACGCTCTTAATCATGATGCTGCGCTACAGAGAAATCCACTCAGTCCTACTCCTTGGATCACTACCAATCCTCAGAATGTTGCGTATCATGTAGGAAGTCCCGCTCAGTTTGGGGGAAATTATTATGGCATGAGTAGTCATCCTCAGGGGCATGTGTTTGAAAACTCTCAGCCTAGAGACCAGTATCGTGTGCTTGAAGAACGGTTAAGGGCTGTGGAAGGTACAGGTGTTAGAGTCAAGGATGCCCGTGATTTGTGTCTCGTTCCAGATATAGTCCTTCCTCCAAAGTTTAAGGCACCTGATTTTGACAAGTACCGGGGTGCTGGTTGTCCATCAAGTCATATAACCATGTATTGCCGAAAAATGGCTGCGCATGCTAGTGATGATAAGCTGTTGATCCACTGCTTTCAGAATAGTTTAGCTGGGGTATCCTTAGACTGGTACATGCAGTTACAGTCTTCCGACATCCATAGTTGGAAAGACCTCTCAGAAGCCTTTTTGAAACAGTACCAGTACAATATGGATATGGCTCCAGATCGATCTCAGTTACAGCACATGGGCAAAGGAGATAAAGAATCTTTTAAAGAATACGCCCAACGGTGGAGAAGTACAGCTGCACAAGTAAAGCCATCAGTAACAGAGAAAGAGATGGTATACATGTTCATGGAAACTCTTCCGGCAATCTACTATGACAGACTGATAAGGAGTGTCTCGTCAAATTTGTCAGATATGGTAGTTATTGGGGAAAGGCTTGAAAACGGTTTGCGTAGCGGGAAGGTCGCCAACCACTTTGGTAGTTCAGGTAGTTCAGGCAGTTCAGGTGGACAAAGAAAGCCCTCTTCTCATTTCCCTAAAAAGAAAGAGGGAGAGACCAATGTAATTTCCGGAGGAAATCCATCTTTCAGTACTCCACCGCAGACGGTACCATTCTCGGCACCAGTGCAACCTCAACGAGCCAATGATGGTTATAAAGCCCAGAACTACCAGTATAAGAAGCGCGTCAGTTTTGATCCAATCCCGATGACTTACACGGAGCTGTTCAATCATCTGGTCTCCAAAAACCTAATCAACACTCGCTCGATGAAGCCTCTCCAGCCTCCTTTCCCTAGAAGCTATAATGCCAATGCTACTTGTAGTTTTCATGAGGGTGGAATCGGTCACACAGTGGAGGACTGCAAAGCTTTTAAGCACGTAGTTCAGGACTTAATCGACGCTAATTGGATTTCTTTCAAACAGAACAGTCCAAGTATAACTACCAATCCACTGCCAGGACATGGGAATCCGTCGACCAATGCAATAGAAGATTCTACTGGACAGGTGATAGGGGAGGTTGAGAAAATTAAAACTCCCTTGGATGCCATTCACGCTGAATTGTGTCGATTTGAGGTCATTGAGAAAGGATGTTGTCAGGAGAATGGGTGTGCTGATTCCCTGTGTAAAGGGGTCTGTGAAGTTTTTAAGCAGATCTTGCAAGACTTGATGGACCGCCGTGTAGTTCAGGTAGCTACTTTTGAAACAGAAGAAAGCGTGA
Source organism: Astragalus glycyphyllos (assembly GCA_963573325.1). NCBI lineage: Eukaryota > Viridiplantae > Streptophyta > Magnoliopsida > Fabales > Fabaceae > Astragalus > Astragalus glycyphyllos. The sequence goes on along the minus strand of OY754310.1, from coordinate 34,112,783 downwards.
TGACCCTTCAGGCTAATAATGGCAGAGAAGTCAGAAGGCCAATTGAGATTTTATATGATTACAATCCGAGGCAAGTTCAAGCCAAAGCTCAGCCCATAGTCATTGAGGTCCCTGCTCCCTTTCCATATGAGAAAGATAGTGCTGTGCCCTGGAAATATAGTACTTTGCCTCTAGTGGAGAGTTCTCCAAGTGCATCTACTGTCACCAATATATCAGGAGTGGGTAGAATGACGAGAAGTGGCCGTATGTATGCTCCGGAAACTCTTCGGGTTGAAACGTCTAAAGATGCTGAGGACAGGTTTAGAAAAGGAAAGGAGAAAGTATCAGAGGATACCCAGGGCAAGAAAGTAACAGAACAGGAAGCCAGTGAGTTCTTAAGGATTGTCAGACAAAGTGATTATCAAATTGTTGATCAGTTGAAACAAACTCCAGCCAAGATCTCTATGCTGTCGTTACTGCTCAGTTCAGAAGCTCATCGGACTGCCCTGATGAAAGTACTCAATGAAGCCCATGTCGCTGAAGATATCTCTGTGTGTCAGTTTGATGGGATTGTAGGAAACATCGTGGCAGCTAATCATTTGACTTTTGCTGACGATGAGTTACCCCCAGGAGGAAGAAAGCACAACCAGGCTCTGCATATCTCCGTCAAATGCGGAGACTATGTGTTGGCTCGGGTTTTGATTGATAATGGGTCCTCACTAAATGTCATGCCGAAGTCCACCATGGACAAAATGGATGTGGACTGCTCTTATATGAAGCCTAGTTCGACGTTGGTGAGAGCGTTTGACGGGTCGAAGAAGGAAGTGCTAGGGGAAGTGGAGTTCCCAATTCAGATTGGGCCGGAGACCTTTTATGTGAATTTCCAGATCATGGACATCACTTCATCATATAGCTGCCTGTTGGGGAGACCGTGGATTCACATGGCGGGAGCTATTCCCTCTTCCCTACACCAGAGGGTCAAGTTTGTGGTAGATGACAAGATTGTTGTTGTGTTTGGTGAAGAAGAAATGTTAGTCAACAAGCCATCCCCATTCCGTTATGTGGAAGCCGCTGAGGAATCTCTGGAGACCTCCTTTCAGTCCCTTGAAATTGCTAATGCTGTATTCAGAGGGAGCAAGCTTCCGTCACCAGGGTCAAAATTGTCAAGGAACAAGGAAATGGTCGCCAAGATCATGTTAGAACAAGGATACAAGGTGGGATGTGGTTTAGGCAAGACTGGTCAGGGGATCCTTGCGCCTATTCAACTGAAGGAAAATCGAGACCGTTGTGGGTTGGGGTACCATCCTAATCAAGCCGAGAGAAAGGGGATGGCAGAGGAAAGAAAGAGCAGGTGGTTGGCCAAACTGAGAGGCCATGATCCTTGGTCAAAAAAGATCCCTATCTGTGATATTCGCCAGAGCTTTAAAAGTGCAGGGTTGCTGGACCCTAATCAAATCGCTGCCATTGGGGATGGTCCTGGAGTTGAAAAAGGTGATACCAGCCTAGTCCGCCGTTGCTTTGTCGGTGAAAAGTTGAAGAATTGGGAAGCTGCTGACTTTCCCGTGGCTTTTAATTCAAAGTAATAATTTGTAATGCACCCCTGTGGCTCTGCCCAAGGCCATAGGATAAGTTGTTACGGGCACGCATGTTTTTATCTTCATTGCTATCATCATCAATAAAAAACGTTGTTTTTGAAATTCATCAATAAAATCATTTCCCTTAATTTCATGTGTCTTCTCCGCTTTATTTTATTTTGCCTGTTTGTTTCGCCTTTTATTCTGCTTTTTGCCTCTGTAAATGCAGATCGACAATAATTATCTCTGAAATTAACAATGCCGATGATCCATATTTTGACTTTGATGATCCAATTAATCAAACTGAGGGAGATGTTGAGAACAACTGGGAAGCTCCTCCAGAACTAATGAGATTAATGGAACAGGAAGAAAGGGTCATACAGCCTCACGGAGAATCAACTGAGGTAATCAACTTGGGTACAGATGAGAGCAAGAAAGAAGTTAAGGTCGGTACCGCAATGAACGACAGTGATCGTATGAAGTTAATTCAGCTCCTGCGCGATTACATTGACATTTTTGCATGGTCGTATCAAGATATGCCTGGGTTGGATACTGATATTGTTGTGCACAAGTTGCCAGTAAAGCCAGAATGCCCGCCTGTAAAGCAAAGACTGAGAAGAATGAAGCCAGAGATGTCGTTGAAAATCCAGGATGAGGTAAAGAAGTAGTTTGATGCCGGGTTTCTAGCGGTTGCCAAGTATCCTCAATGGGTTGCCAATATCGTCCCGGTTCCGAAGAAGGCGGGAAAGTCAGGATGTGTGTCGGTTACAGGGATCTGAACAGAGCCAGCCCCAAAGATGATTTCCCCCTACCCCACATTGATATTCTGGTGGACAGTACAGCCCAACACTCTTTATTCTCCTTCATGGACGGATACTCAGGATACAATCAGATAAAGATGGCTCCAGAAGATATGGAGAAAACAACCTTCATAACTCTCTGGGGAACCTTTTGCTACAAGGTGATGCCTTTCGGACTCAAAAACGCCGGTGCAACGTATCAGAGGGCCATGGTGACATTGTTCCACGACATGATGCACAAGGAAATCGAAGTGTATGTGGATGATTGTCATACCCTAATTTTGTCCGCCTAGTTTCAAAACCCTACTTTTCAGCAAAAATAAATAATTTTGTGAGTGATGCATTATTTGAGAAAGGGTTTAGGGTATTTACCCAAGCATTCTAAGGTTTTCAAAATCAATTTTGAGAAATTAATGAATTTTGGGGCATTTAAAAGGGGCATTGTTTGGTCAATTTCAATTTAATAAATTTTTGCTAGCTGAAAATCCAATTAATTAATTTTTGGGAATTTATTTAATGAAATTGTATTATTTTGAACAAAAAAAATAATAAATAAAGAAAATCATTTTTCAAATTATGCGCATATTTTATGTGTAGTAAAAAAATCAAGTTCAAATTAATTCAAGAAAGCATTTCAAAAAAATAGTACAAGGAATATTCCCAAAAATTATATGATAAGATTTTTGTTGGCAATTTTGGTCATCTCTCATTTTCAAAAATGGCATATTCTTCAAGATACCTTGTATATGGCTCAAAATGGTTAGATTTATGTACAATTATCTTGAAAAGAATAATCAAAATGGAGAGGATAATTGGAAGGTTCATGGATAGTACAATAGTACAATTGCCAACTTGCAAAACTTGGGCACCACTCCCCCAATGTGGCCGAATTCACTCCCCTTCATTTCCCTCTCATTTTGCATTTTTTTTTGCCCCTCATCAAAGTGTGTTTCAATCCTCACCCTTGATTCAAAATTAAAATGCAATCCTAGAATGAGATGAGGTACACAATGACCTAAATGCCCCTAAACCTAATTGCACATTATATATACCCTCATATCCTCACCTCTCACAAGGTTTTTGGCTCACAATTCACACTCAAAACCCTAGCACACAAACCTCTCCTCTCCTCTCCTCCTTTGGCCGAAACCAACTCCTCATTCCCTTACCTCATTTCTTCACTTTTTCACTTCAAATCAACATTCTAGTCCTAAATCCTTCATCATCCTTGCATTCTCTTCAAAGATCCATCTTCAAATCTCAAGAATAAATCTCAAGATTGAAGATTAGAGGGTTGATTCAAGTGGTTTAGTGTTCATTCACCTTATTTCTTTTGCTATTCTAGCTTGGAGTTGAGGTATACTCTCAATCTTAACATCATCAAAATTTTAGCATAAAAAATGTAGGTCATCAATCTATTTTTGCATATCAAGCATTTCTTTGCATTTTAGTGCTCCATTTATTTGTTGAAATGTTGATATAATTGTTGTTGTTGAATGAGAGATGTGTTTCAAGCATTTTGACAAACACTTTGGGAGGTTTGGATGCTTGAAATGCATCTCTCTCTTGGAATAAATTGTGTGTTGGTGCTATTTTCATTTTGTGCTTGCATTTTCATGAATAAAATTGTGATTTGGGATTATGTTTCATTTCGCATATTGTAGAAAAATTAGGGTTTGTGTGATTTTAGTGCATTCCTTTGCTTAATCATGTGAATCCTTGCCAAAAAGCTTGATCTATGTCATTTGCTTGCATGATTTTGTTGCTTTCAAAGAATAAAATGAGGTTTTAGCTCTATGTTGGTGTCGCAAATCATGATTAGAATTGGGTTTTGTTAATTTTCTTGTGAAATGGGTTTGCAATTGTGATCAAAAACGTTTTCTCAAGTTATTTTGATGTTAATTGATTGTATCTTGCTTGCAAATTGTTATATGTTGATGATTGGCAAGAGGACTCACACTTGTGTCTTTGTGCACTTCACTTTAAGTGTTGAGGATTGCCTAAGATGATTCAACACAACCTTGTGCTTTGATTGTAAACTTTGGTTTGCTTGTTAGTAACTTGTTTGCAAAATTACTCTATGTTGATGATTGGCAAGAGGACTCACACTTGTGTCTTTGTGCACTTCACTTTAAGTGATGAGGATTGCCTAAGATGATTCAATTTTCTTTGTGCAATTCTTGCTTGAAAATGCAAATGCTAGTTTTCTAACTTGATTAATCAATTTTGGTTACAAAAATGACTTGTTAATGCCCTCTTTTGGTCACTTTTGGTCTTGCAAATGTGATGTTCTTTCTAGGTCAATGTTATGCTTTAATGTTGATGATTTGGTAAAAGGACTAGACACTTATGCCTTTGTGCATTGTCTCAAATGTCAAGGATTACCAAAAGGGATTCAACCTTGTGTTTTTATCTTGTGTTGATGCCTATTTGAATTAAACTTTTGCATTATCTATTTGTGTGCCTATTCTTGCAATCTATTTGGTTAATGTTGATCTTGCATGTTCATGGCCATTAAATGTTAGATGACTAAGTGTCATTCTTGTGCTCAAATGTTGTAATTGGAAATGTTTATGCTTATGCTTACATTGTTGATTGCTTTGCTTGCAATTTGTTAAATGTTGCACTTTGGTTCTTGACTTGGAAATTGATTGAATGTTCTACTTTCTTTTTCTTTTGGATGCCACGCCATCCCAACAAACCTTTTGTGACCAATGTCACCCTCAAACTCCCTTCTCCTTTCTTCAAATCAATCATTTTCTAAAGCTTTTTCCAAACTCAATCTTTTCTCAAATTGTTTTCATAAGACAATCAAATTCCTTCTAAGATCAACAATAAACCTCTTTGAAAACTCATAAGGAGGCAAGCCGGGCGTACGGCCGGTGTTGTCTAGCGTCCTAAGATCGGAGCTGTACAGTTCAAACATCTTGGGATATTTATGAGAATCAAAACAAGTAATTAACAACTTGAACCCTATTTCAAAAAATGAGTAAGGAATCGAGTCGGATGTACATCCGGTATTGGTTAGCGTCTTAGGGTTAGCGAGCTGTACAGTTCGTGCGAGCCTAAGATACTTGCTCAAATAAAAGCAACCAACCTCACAACAAATCTTTTTCTTCCTTAATCAAAAAAAACATTTTCAATAAGTAAGGGGCACGTCGTCTGTACAGGCGGGGTTGTCTTTGTTCTAGGTCTAGTGGACTGTACAGTCCAGGACCGAAAACCCCTACAATAAAAAACACCAACACAAAGTTTCTCAACTCAAGAGAACTACGTAAGCTTTGAATTCTCCATCGCACCGGGAGATACGTAGGAGCGGGTCACATCCCGTCAAGCACACTTTTAAAAAAATAATAAAAAGATTCTTCTTTTCCCCCGTTTTCAAAAATATTTTCTCAAATAAAAAAAGAAGTAGAATGAATTGTTTCAAATCAACTCTGTCAAAACCGCACATCAAGTTAAAGGTTCCCTTTCGGTAGAAAGGAGGTGTGGGGTGCTAATACCTTCCCCACACCTAACCGACCCCCGAACCTACATCTCTAGTTCTCAAAGGACCACCCGCCTTAAAAAAAAAAGGACCCTTTTTCAATGTTTTGGTCCCTAAATAAAAAATGTTGATGGCGGCTTCACAAATTTTCACGTTGTACGATGAAAGGTCCAAACCGGATTTTTCGGGGTGCAACAGCTGGCGACTCCCTTGGGGACTTTCCTTTTAAAACGAGGGTCAGGCCTAATTAACTTGATGTGCGGTTTAATTGTTTGATTTGAATGTGATTGTTCTATTTCTCTCTTTTCTTCTCCTTCTTTTTCTTCTCTCTTTCTGATGTTTGAATGTTCTCTTGCATTCTCGTGTTGTTATGTTGCATTCATGTGCATTTGACTCTTCTTCTTCTATGTTCGCTTCTTGTTCCTTCTTCTCCTTTCATCTTCTTTTGTTTATATGCTTAATATGATCATGCATTTCTCCAATCCCCATGTCCCCTTCTTCTTTGCTCCCTTCTTCAATGTAAGTTCATGCATTCCCCCAATTCTACTATGATCCCTTCTTCTTTGCTCCCTTCTTCAATGTAAGTTCATGCATTCCCCCGATTCTATTATGACCCCTCTTCTTGGCTCCCTTTCTTGAGGTAAGCAGTGCATATGATTGTTGTTGGAACCCTAGGTTAGTTTACTTGTTGTATTGAAATGATATATGCTTGCAAAACCCTAGGGTAGACGACTCTTTTTATGGACTGTTTCTGGATTTTCTTTGCAGGTGGGGGGGTATGTTTGTCGTCGTGCTCCTACACACACGTTGCACTCTTTTTACCTTTATTTTTTTGGTGAGACAGCCCTATACCCGGGCTAGAGCATACCTTAGGCTAGAACGAAGTCATTAGTGGCTGCTCACTGGACGTACGTCTTGTTGAGTGGTTGCGAAGACTTCACCTAGAGTTTGGCTTTGTTTGAAGACATCATCACTTGGACGTACGTCCTTGGGATCGGTGCTCTCAGATGAGGTCGTTGGCTCTAGGAACCTTATTTAGGGTCCTTCTTTTAGTGCTATCCTTGAAGTGTGTACCCGTAGAAATAGCCATAGACCCTGTCTCTAAGAAACCTTGTAGGACACAAAGGAGCTGCATACCCCTGCATCTGAATAAAGATTTTTGCAAATAAACCGAAAATTTTCAAAAAAAAAATGTATGTGAATTTCTAGCTTTTGAAAAACTGTTATGTTGAATATTATTATTATTTTTTTTCATCATGCATCCATTCACACACTTTGCATGCATTCTCACCAGTGCCGGGGAAATTGTAGATACCAAAAAAAAAACGCATTTTGCATCGCATGCATACACATATACTTATGCATCCATTCATTTCATGCATCCATGCATCTATTCATTCAGGCTCTTACACAATAAATATTTAAACAAACAGAAAAGGCAAGCTGGTTCGCCATCACCGTTACTACACTCGTCTACAGGAAAGGCTCATGGCAGAGAATCAAGAAAGTCCAGACATTGAGATTGAGAGTTACCACTCGGGTCCGGATGATCCGGTTATAGAGATACTCAACCCCGAGCAGCTAGCTCAAGAAAACCTGGTTTTGAAGGATAAGGTAGGGGCTATGGAGGCCCAGATGGTGGAAATGATGGGTATGCTGAGGAATCTGAAAGGTGGGGCCAGTGCTGAGGCCACCGCCGTTGTAAACCCCGATGGAGTTGTCACCTTCATTCCCCCTCCGAGGCCTGTTAATACTGCAACTACTATTCCTCCTCCGGGAACGGGAATCCCTCATTTTGTCCACTCTCCAGGGGCAAGCGGTCAGAGCCATCCAGCTGCTCAGAGGTACCCGTGGGGAATGCCAGTCGGTTATACGCCCCAAAATGTTGAATCCAATCCAGCTGGGGTAACAGGGCCAAGTCAGGCTACTGTGGTCGTACCTGGTGGAGTTGTTGGTAGACCACAGGTCCACGCTCTTAATCATGATGCTGCGCTACAGAGAAATCCACTCAGTCCTACTCCTGGGATCACTACCAATCCTCAGAATGTTGCGTATCAAGTAGGAAATCCCGCTCAGTTTGGGGGAAATTATTATGGCATGAGTAGTCATCCTCAGGGGCATGTGTTTGAAAACTCTCAGCCCAGAGACCAGTATCGCGTGCTTGAAGAACGGTTAAGGGCTGTGGAAGGTACAGGTGTTAGAGTCAAGGATGCCCGTGATTTGTGTCTCGTTCCAGATATAGTCCTTCCTCCAAAATTTAAGGCACCTGATTTTGACAAGTACCGGGGTGCTGGTTGTCCATCAAGTCATATAACCATTGTCATACCCTAATTTTGTCCGCCTAGGTCAAAACCATAATTCTCAACAAAAATAAATAAATTGAGAAGTGTGGCATTATTTTGAAGAGTGTGAAGAACATTGTGCATACATTTTTTTGAGTTTTTAGGGAAAAAGGGTATTTTGGTCATTTTCTAAAAATAGGATAATTTTTCATCAAAAATCATTGTGCAATTTTAAAGGAAACTATTTGAAGCAAGGCACCCTTGGTCATATATTTTTTTGCGCATACATGCACGCAATTGCATAAAAATTCAAATTCAAAAAAGGCATCAAAAAGGAATATTCTACAAAAATTTCAAGATGAGGTTTTTATGATATTTTTGGTCATGGTGATCTCATAAAATGGCATATTCCTAAGATTCCTAGTATGTGGCCTAAATTGGGTGTATTTTTGTACAATTATCCTAAGAAGAATAATCAAAAATGAAGGGATAATAGAATGGTCATATGATAGTACAATAGTACAAGATGACAACTTGCAAAACTTGGTCACCAAGGACCCCTCCCAATGTTTATGCGCCACCCCCTCTCTATTCTCTCATTTTGTGTTTTCTCAATGTCCTCAATCCATGTGAGCCTCAATCCTAGCCTTTGATTCAAAATTAAAATCAAATCCTAGAGCACAACTAGTGCATATTGACCTAAATACCCTCAAACCTAGATGCATTCTATAAATACCCTATTAACCTTACCTCTCACAACTTTTGGCCTCATTTTCACTCACACAACCCTAGCACACAACTCCCTCTCCTAATTCCCTCTCTTGGCCGAAATCATACCACCTTCTTCCTCCATCAATTCTTCACTTCTCCTTCACCAAATCACCTTTTTCTCACCTCATTTCCATTCCTACTTCATATATCTTCCTTCTCTCCTAATTTAATTCAAGCTTGCATCATCAAAGGGCATTTTTAAGCAAGCATTTCGTGGGTTTCATTGAATTTTGGTGAAGATTCAAGTTGATTTGTGGTCTTGTTCTTCATATTAGTCATTCCTTAGCTTGGATTTGAGGTAAACTTCTTAAAACCTAGCATCATCTTCAACTTTTTTGCATCAAAATGTAGATATCATGTTTCTAATTTTGCATCCTACCATATTCATGCATTTTAGTGTTGTTATATTGTTGATTTGTTGATTGTTGTTGGTGAGAGGTATCTCAAACATTTTGACAAGCACTTAGGGAGGCTTGGGTGTTTGAGATTGCTTCTCACCCTTGAATAAATTGTGATTTGTGTTGTTATCATTTTGTTTGTTGCATTTTGTGAAATAAAATTGTGTTAGGAAGCTATGAATGTTTCGCACCCTTAGCATAAAATAGGTTTAATCGAGTTTTGATGCATTTCTTTATGTAATCTTGTTATTGAGGCTTGATTTTGAAGTTCCCATGTCCAAACATGTTGTTTGATTTTGCAAATATTCATTTTTCATGCCTTCTTATTTTCACAAAAATCAAAAAAATATGAATAGTTGTTGATTTTGGTGTTTGATTGCTTGGATCTTGTGAATAAATGTTCCTAAGTCTTGTTAGTGTCATTTGCTCGCTTGATTTTGTGTATTTGTTGAATGAATTTGTTGTTTGGTTATGTTTTGGTTCGCAAGTTTCTAATAAGATAGGGTTTTTGTTATTTCTTTGTGAAAAGGGTTTGCAATTGTGAGTAAAATGATTTCTCAAATTGTTTTGATGTTGGTTGTTATGTACTTTGCTTGCAAATTATTCTATGTTGATGATTGGCAAGAGGACTCACACTTGTGCCTTAGGCATTTCACTTTAAGTGTTGAGGATTGCCTAAGATGATTCAACACAACCTTGTGCTTTGATTGAAAATTTTGGTTTGCTTGTTAGTAACTTGTTTGCAAAATTACTCTATGTTGATGATTGGCAAGAGGACTCACACTTGTGCCTTAGGCACTTCATTTAAGTGATGAGGATTGCCTAAGATGATTCAATTTTCTTTGTGCAATTCTTGCTTGAAAATGCAAATGCTAGTTTTCTAACTTGATTAATCAATTTTGGTTACAAAAATGACTTGTTAATGCCCTCCTTTGGTCACTTTTGGTCTTGCAAATGTGATGTTCTTTCTAGGTCAATGTTATGCTTTAATGTTGATGATTTGGTAAAAGGACTAGACACTTATGCACTTGCGCATTGTCTCAAGCGTCAAGGATTACCAAAAGGGATTCAACCTTGTGCTTTATCTTGTGTTGACACCTAATTGAATTGAACTTTTGTATGATCTCTTTGTGTGCCTATTGTTGATCTTACATATGCATGCCATTAGATGTTGATGACTAAGTGTCATTCTTGTGCTCAAATGTTTTAATTGGTAATGTTTATGCTTATGCTTACATTGTTGATTGCTTTGCTTGCAATTTGTTAAATGTTGCACTTTGGTTCTTGACTTGGAAATTGATTGAATGTTCTACTTTCTTTTCCTTTTGGATGCCACGCCATCCCAACAAACCTTTTGTGACCAATGTCACCCTCAAACTCCCTTCTCCTTTCTTCAAATCAATCATTTTCTAAAGATTTTTTCCAAACTCAATCTTTTCTCAAATTGTTTTCGTAAGACAATCAAATTCTTTCTAAGATCAACAATAAATCTTAATGAAAACTCATAAGGAGGCAAGTCGGACGTACGGCCGGTGTTGTCTAGCGTCCTAAGATCAGAGCTGGACAGCTCAAACATCTTGGGATACTTATGAGAATTAAAACAAGTAATTAACAACTTGAACCCTATTTCAAAAAATGAGTAAGGAATCGAGTCGGATGTACATCCGGTATTGGTTAGCGTCTTAGGGCTAGCGAGCTGTACAGTTCGTGCGAGCCTAAGATACTTGCTCAAATAAAAGCAACCAACCTCACAACAAATCTTTTTCTTCCCTAATCAAAAAAACCATTTTCAAAAAGTAGGGGGCACGTCGTCTGTACAGGCGGGGTTGTCTTTGTTCTAGGTCTAGTGGACTGTACGGTCTAGGACCGAAAACCCCTACAATAAAAAACACCAACACAAAGTTTCTCGACTAAAGAGAACTACGTAAGCTTTGAATTCTCCATCGCACCGGGAGATACGTAGGAGCGGGTCACATCCCGTCAGGCACACTTTTAAAAAATAATAAAAAGATTCTTCTTTTCCCCCGTTTTCAAAAACACTTTTCTCAAATAAAAAAGAAGTAGAACGAATTGTTTCAAATCAACTCTGTCAAAACCGCACATCAAGTTAAAGGTTCCATTTCGGTAGAAAGGAGGTGTGGGATGCTAATACCTTCCCCACACCTAACCGACCCCCGAACCTACATCTCTAGTTCTCAAAGGACCACCCCGCCTTAAAAAGGACCCTTTTTCAATGTTTTGGTCCCTAAATAAAAAATGTTGATGGCGGCTTCACAAATTTTCACGTTGTACGATGAAAGGTCCAATCCGGATTTTTCGGGGTGCAACAGCTGGCGACTTCACTGGGGACTTTCCTTTTAAAACGAGGGTCAGGCCTAATTAACTTGATGTGCGGTTTAATTGTTTGATTTGAATGTGATTGTTCTGTTTCTCTCTTTTCTTCTCCTTCTTTTTCTTCTCTCTTTCTGATGTTTGAATGTTCTCTTGCATTCTCGTGTTGTTATGTTGCATTCATGTGCATTTGACTCATCTTCTTCTATGTTCGCTTCTTGTTCCTTCTTCTCCTTTCATCTTCTTTTGTTTATATGCTTAATATGATCATGCATTTCTCCAATCCCCATGTCCCCTTCTTCTTTGCTCCCTTTCTTCAAGGTAAGCTCATGCATCATTCCCCCAATTCTACTATGATCCCTTCTTCTTTGCTCCCTTTCTTCAAGGTAAGTTCATGCATTCCCCCGATTCTATTATGACCTTGGCTCCCTTTCTTGAGGTAAGCAGTGCATATGATTGTTGTTGGAACCCTAGGTTAGTTTATTTGTTTGTATTGAAATGATATATGCTTGCAAAACCCTAGGGTAGACGACTCTTTGTATGGACTGTTTCTGGATTTTCTTTGCAGGTGGGGGGGTATGTTTGTCGTTGTGCTCCTACACACACGTTGCACTCTTTTTACCCTTATATTTCTTGGTGAGACAGCCCTATACCCGGGCTAGAGCATATCTTAGGCTAGAACGAAGTCATTAGTGGCTGCTCACTGGACGTACGTCTTGTTGGGTGGTTGCGAAGACTTCACCTAGAGTTTGGCTTTGTTTGATGATACCATCACTTGGACGTACGGCCCTGTGATCGGTGGTCTCAGATGAGGTCGTTGGCTCTAGGAGCCTTATTTAGGGTCCTTCTTTTAGTGCTAACCTTGAAGTGTGTACCCGTAGAAATAGCCATAGATCCTGTCTCTAAGAAACCTTGGTAGGACACAAAGGAGCTTCATACCCCTGCATCCATGCTAAATAAAATATTTTTGCAAATAAACCGAAAAAAATTATCAAAAAAAAATGTGTGAATTTCCGGCTTTTGAAAGCCTTTGCATTGTAAATAATTTTTTTTACTCATTTCCTTTTGCATACATCTTCATCCAGTGAAGATCATGATTTTTCATGCATTAAAAATTGCAAGTATCATGCACTTTCTCGCATATAAAAAAAAACATTTTTAGAAACATCTCTCGTGCATTGTTATTTTCCCTTGCATATAAATATGTGAACCTCTCATTTTGCATATAGTTTCATTTAATAAAAATCACGTCTCTCGTGCATTTTAAAAATAATTGCGAGTATCATGCATTTCATTTCATTGCATAAGAAAAATGAAAACGAAAAAAAACAATTATCATCTGCGTAGCATAAGCATTTCAGTCATCCATAATCATGTACAAAAACCTTCATCAAATAATGTGGGCGTCGAGCCAATGTAGCATTTATGCATCATTTCATTAACCTCATAAGCATTATTTCAGAAAAAACACCTTTTTCTAAAAACCTTTTTCCCCAAATAAAACACCTTTTTCTAAAAACCTTTTTCCCCAAATAAAGCACCTTTTTCTAATTTTTTTTCAATAAATCACTTGCATCTTCAAATCATTTTTAAAATCATTTTCCAAAAAAAAATGAAATGAAATAAGAGAAACTCCTTATGCAATCGTTCCATGGGTAGAAGTGCATCTTTGAATGATGAAGGGTAATATCTCAAATTTGTTTGTGCACTACAAATTTGAGATGATACTCTACGATATCGGGGCACTTTGACCCAATCAGGCGCAGTTTGTTTTCAAATAAAGTGAATAAGTGGAGTCAACCAAATGTCGAAGCATTTCAGTATATTACGTGAAGTATTGAGTCAGGATCCACTCAATGTTTCATGCAAGTTACTCAGAGTAACGACAATTGGTTGCCTCACGTCATCATTTTCGCAAAAAGGGGCATTGGTATTTCAGATCTTGCCGTGCCTCTAAATAATAAAAATCATTTTGAAAAGATATCATTCTTGCATCTTGCATCATCCAAAAATGCATTGGAGTTTCGTATTTCATCTTGCATCAAAAACAAACAAAAAAATCTCCTTTAGAATAATTACACTTTTCAAGTGGTCATTTTTCATGCATTTGCTTATCATGATTTGTTCATTCATACATTGCATAAACCAAATAAAAAAGTTGTGATGAGAGACGAGACGCTTTTGCAAAATAATCTGTTGAAAAAGTTTACCCTTACTTATTTGCAAACTCAAGATGTTCCAAGGCACTCAGTTTTTCAAATCAACAGTTCATTTGCATCTTCTTCAAAAAAGGCATTGCATCTCATCCATTCCGTGATAAAAGACTGAAACAGTTCATCAAAAAAAATTTTCCATCATGTTTTAAACAATGTTAACTCTCTACGAAGCATTCTTCTAGTGGGCGTGCATGCCATGTGCAGTTTCTCTTGTTTGAGTCTGTCAGTTTCCTTCCCTTATCATCATTCTCCATCCAAGTTTGATCCCGCCCCATCCACCCATAAAGTACATACTCTCCCCGCATTAGTACACACTTGACTTTTGGTTTAAATCCTCCATACAAGAGGGCAATTTTGTAATCACTTAATTACCTTGTTAAGATTGCTTTTCTTTGGTGCAAGTCTAAAAATGTGCATGCATTTGTTCAGTCATTCGTTCTTGTGCTTACCAAGGCCTTAGGATATTTCAATAAGGGCACACATGTTTCCTTTTAGTATCATCATCAATAAAATGTTATTTTGAATTCCTCAATAAAATTTCTTTCTTTCATTTTGTCATGTGTCTGTTATTTGCTTTTCAATTCCTCCCAACGCGGATCAAAAATAATAATAAATGAAAATAATCTTTGAAAACAACGACGCCAATGGTTCATATTGTGACTTTGATTACCCGATTAACCAAACTGAGAGAGAGGCTGAAGACAACTGGGATGTTTCTTCGGAGTTAATAAGTAAAGAATTGGCTAAGGCTGTAGAAATTCATGATGCCACAACTAGGTTGGGCAATGAAGTCAAAGCACAAGTTCAAGCAAAGTGGAGCAATGCTGAGGAAACCAAACAAATGTTACAAGCGAACCTCTTTCGCGACCAAACCCTTTTCCCTTCCTCAGATCAACCAACTTTCCCATTTCCCATTACAAGTACCCCATCACAAAAAAAATTTCATAACCAAATGCCTGCCATCGCCATATTCCTCACTGCTAGTGGCCCTTCTACGAAATCAACCCATCTCATTTGCTCCTCCCTCTGAACCTCCTGTCACCCCAGTTAATACCAGAACCCAATCAAGCATCCTCCAACCGCTGCAGGGGTTTCATTGCCATTATCTCTCCAATCACCCCAGACAAGGATCACTTCAAATATCCAAAAATAGTGTATCACTTTTATCAGCTCACTCAACTCAAAAGCAAAAAAAAGGAAAAAAATCAGAAAAAATGAAACAAAAAAGAACAGATTCAAAAAATGAAAATCCCAAAAATAAAAAAAACAAGGGAAAAAGAGACGAAAGAAATATAAGTTGTGAGCTGATACATTTGGCCATAAAGCGTAAGAGATCCTTGTCTCAATGAACCTTCCTACACCTTGTTGTGTATGACCACCCTTTTTTCCATAAACCTTCAAACACTTCATCATTCCTATACATCTCTCCTTTCATAAAACCGCAAACACTACCTCGACCTCGTCATCCCGCCCTCCACAAACCCTCAGTCCTTCCTCAGACTCCACCATCAGATTTGCAATCAAGCTGTTGTGCAAGAATAAGAGAACAAAGTGGTCCGTCCTCATGAGGAATCAAGTGACATGATCAATTTGAGCAAAGGAGAGGATTGACGCCATAATAAAGAGCAATGAATCAACAAGTTTGTGTAAATCACCCTTCTGACATAAGACACTTGCCATTATAACAAAGTCTGTAATTACCAAAGTTCGGTCTGTTGCACAGCTTTCCAAGCTAAGGTAGTCACAAATGACAGTATGAAGACTCCAGGTCAAGCATCATGATCCCTCCCTACGCCACCCTAAAAATGGGGCAGTTAGAGACAATCAACAAAGGATATCAAGGACGATGATGACCTTCATGGAAATCAGGCTTCGTTTTACACTCTAACAGGGGCAAACCCCATATGATGGAAGTAATACTTTCATTGAGCCTTATCAAACCAAAGTACATTTGTCTTATGTCAGAAGAAGAATAAGAGAAAGCTCATCTTCAACAATTTCAAAGAAGACTCAATGCTCAAAAAGATCATGAACCTCCAAAGGGATTCCCATGGAGATGAACCCAGTATCATGAAGACGAAGAACTTATTCTCCGGAGGGGCCTTTAATTCTCGCAAAATGGGATGCAAGAAAAGAAAATCCCAGTTTCCAGTAAATTCAGATGCAGTCAGAAAGGAGTATGCCTAAAGAAATAAATGAAAAAAGAGAAAGATGAGCCAAGTAAGAATCAGCTCGCTAGGTTGAAAACCCGCAAAGGGCGGCCTAGGCAAAACCAGAGCTACCCGGTGGATTGAAAACCCGCAAAGGGCGATCCAGGCAAAAATTAGGGTCAGAAAACTTGGACTTGAAATGAAAAAGGCAATCAGCACTCCCAAAAGTTTGGATAAAGGGGTGATCAAGGTCATGAGTATGGACGATTGGCATCGTTACTTCAATAGAAAAAACACAAGATCTGCTTCCCCTTTTTCTTGTATTTTTCCAGTTTAAAAATTTTTCAATGTACTTTCAATTGGCGTGACCTTCTGCACGTCCAGTTTCCATAACAATAAGAATTCAACCTTTTCTTCCATGTGTTTGCTTTTCGTGTCTTTTATCTTCACTTATTCTGTCTCTTTGTTTTAAAATAAATGTTTTTATGATTGATGATACTGAATTGTGAAACCTGTGCATGAGTCAAAAAGCATTACAATCATTGCGAAATTTCTGAAAATCATGGAAAAGAGGGGATCCCTCAAATAAATGAATTGGCAAAAAACAAACACGGGCACAATCACTTCAAATGGCAAGCAAACTTATGCGCGGCTCTGGCATTGCTATTACCCTAGATGGTCTTCATGTCTCAGGCCCAAAGGAAAAGATTTGCACCAAAGATTAAAACAAGGTTTAGTGATCACCAAGTGAGGCTTCTTTCATGCCAAAAGTCAAGACATTCATAGAGAACCAAAGATTTGCACTGAGAACACCACTCAGATCCAAAAGTTGGGGCATTCTCTTCACCACCCACCCACCCTGGTCTTGGGAAAGTTTGTTCATTGTCCATCCCATTCATATACCACCCTCAGTTCATAACCAGTACCATAACTTCATCCCCTTTCACAAACCCCCTCAAAGAACCCATTTGAAATTGTCATTCTAAGGTGGGGCATTTCCATAACTGTTCACTCCCGCTCAAATGAGCAGAGTTCTCCCTAAAGTCATTCACATCCATAAATTCCTGTCGGGGCAGTCTCTCAACTCACTGTCCTAAACCAATCCCAAGTTAACTGACTCACTCGTCCACATCTGCACTCTTATGCATACTTACTAGTCAATGCTTCAGAGAGAGAGAATACAAATTGATCATGTGGTGTTTAAAGTTCAGTCATCATGGAAATGGAAAGGAAAATAAGTGAGCTTGTTAATAAAAACCTTGAGAACACCAGAGTTTGAATCAAATCTAGTTTTTCCAAAGAATGGTCCATAGCCATCTCAATTCCTTGCATTCAAAGTCTCGCATCTCATCATCATAAAAATGTTTACAAAAATGTTTAAATACTCCAATCATTCATCCTCCTCATGCATGTAGGCATTTCATGTTATTCAAAGCATTACATTCGCATCATCCACATTCATCACAATAAAAGCAAAAGAACACAGACATTCCATAGCATTTATCATCATCACATCAAACATCAAATCAGTTTTCAAAACAAAAAGAGGCATTCTTAATAAATAGTCATAGTCGTCACGATAGGACGCTTGAATTGATCACTCAAGAATCCTAAAGTCCCTATGCTAAAAGAAAATTAAAAACATTCATTGCATCACGTGTATTCGCATAACCTGCCCTTGCATAACATACATTTGCATTACATTTGCATATCCACCTCTTGTGCATTCATCGAAAAAAGAATAAGGAGCATTTCATGAATATCCATGTCTTTGCTAAATTTTTCTGCATCCAAATAAGTTGCTATCTGCTAGTAACAGCTCAAGTCGCCGATGGTCGATCCTACGAAACTCGTGTTCGTACAATCACCACTAAGGTAAGAAAAAAACTTGCATTCATGCACCATTCCTTGCATCAACTAACGTATGCAGGTACCCTGGATCGGTGCGGCAGCATTGACCAACTGAAGAAAACCAATTGGATTTTCAAATCCCCTTTGGACCCACGTGTCCCCCAGAAGATTGACTTCACTTCGTATTCGAGCTGCGAGTAAGTCCCCCTGACCTCAATAGGTCCAGTCGAAAAGGATAGCTGTGTTGGCCTAAAACATGGCGCAGTCCTAGGGAAATATCGAGATCTAGACTTGATATAGTACCCTCCCCCGGTCGCTCGAAAGACCACCCCTTTGAGCCCACATGCTCCCCAGGCCCAAGTGCAAACTCGGATCGTTCACGATTCGTTAAAAGGCTTTAGGCAGCCTCCTTCGCCGGCTTAATGAGGGCCGGCACCCTTTTTTTTTTTTTTGCTTTCTTTACTGCTTTCGCTGGCTTATTGAGGGTTGGCACCAATTGATTCCAAAAAAAAAACAAAAAAAGAGAAGAAAAAAAAAATCTTTTCATTGCATTTGTATCATATTTCAAAAAGGAACAAAAAAAGAGAAAAAAAGAAAAAGGAAAATTCTGGTTTCTCTAAGTAGACAAAATTGGTATAATTTCTGAATTCTTTATTTCTATTTTGCCTCGGAATATGTTTCGGCCAATTCATATTCCTTGTCAAAATCCAAATAAAGAGGGGCAGCTGTCATACCC
Source organism: Astragalus glycyphyllos (assembly GCA_963573325.1). NCBI lineage: Eukaryota > Viridiplantae > Streptophyta > Magnoliopsida > Fabales > Fabaceae > Astragalus > Astragalus glycyphyllos. The sequence goes on along the minus strand of OY754310.1, from coordinate 34,094,208 downwards.
TAATTTTGTCCGCCTAGGTCAAAACCATAATTCTCAACAAAAATAAATAAATTGAGAAGTGTGGCATTATTTTGAAGAGTGTGAAGAACATTGTGCATACATTTTTTTGAGTTTTTAGGGAAAAAGGGTATTTTGGTCATTTTCTAAAAATAGGATAATTTTTCATCAAAAATCATTGTGCAATTTTAGAGGAAACTATTTGAAGCAAGGCACCCTTGGTCATATATTTTTTTGCGCATACATGCACGCAATTGCATAAAAATTCAAATTCAAAAAAGGCATCAAAAAGGAATATTCTACAAAAATTTCAAGATGAGGTTTTTATGATATTTTTGGTCATGGTGATCTCATAAAATGGCATATTCCTAAGATTCCTAGTATGTGGCCTAAATTGGGTGTATTTTTGTACAATTATCCTAAGAAGAATAATAAAAAATGAAGGGATAATAGAATGGTCATATGATAGTACAATAGTACAAGATGACAACTTGCAAAACTTGGTCACCAAGGACCCCTCCCAATGTTTATGCGCCACCCCCTCTCTATTCTCTCATTTTGTGTTTTCTCAATGTCCTCAATCCATGTGAGCCTCAATCCTAGCCTTTGATTCAAAATTAAAATCAAATCCTAGAGCACAACTAGTGCATATTGACCTAAATACCCTCAAACCTAGATGCATTCTATAAATACCCTATTAACCTTACCTCTCACAACTTTTGGCCTCATTTTCACTCACACAACCCTAGCACACAACTCCCTCTCCTAATTCCCTCTCTTGGCCGAAATCATACCACCTTCTTCCTCCATCAATTCTTCACTTCTCCTTCACCAAATCACCTTTTTCTCACCTCATTTCCATTCCTACTTCATATATCTTCCTTCTCTCCTAATTTAATTCAAGCTTGCATCATCAAAGGGCATTTTTAAGCAAGCATTTCGTGGGTTTCATTGAAGTTTGGTGAAGATTCAAGTTGATTTGTGGTCTTGTTCTTCATATTAGTCATTCCTTAGCTTGGATTTGAGGTAAACTTCTTAAAACCTAGCATCATCTTCGACTTTTTTGCATCAAAATGTAGATATCATGTTTCTAATTTTGCATCCTACCATATTCATGCATTTTAGTGTTGTTATATTGTTGATTTGTTGATTGTTGTTGGTGAGAGGTATCTCAAACATTTTGACAAGCACTTAGGGAGGCTTGGGTGTTTGAGATTGCTTCTCACCCTTGAATAAATTGTGATTTGTGTTGTTATCATTTTGTTTGTTGCATTTTGTGAAATAAAATTGTGTTAGGAAGCTATGAATGTTTCGCACCCTTAGCATAAAATAGGTTTAATCGAGTTTTGATGCATTTCTTTATGTAATCTTGTTATTGAGGCTTGATTTTGAAGTTCCCATGTCCAAACATGTTGTTTGATTTTGCAAATATTCATTTTTCATGCCTTCTTATTTTCACAAAAATCAAAAAAATATGAATAGTTGTTGATTTTGGTGTTTGATTGCTTGGATCTTGTGAATAAATGTTCCTAAGTCTTGTTAGTGTCATTTGCTCGCTTGATTTTGTGTATTTGTTGAATGAATTTGTTGTTTGGTTATGTTTTGGTTCGCAAGTTTCTAATAAGATAGGGTTTTTGTTATTTCTTTGTGAAAAGGGTTTGCAATTGTGAGTAAAATGATTTCTCAAATTGTTTTGATGTTGGTTGTTATGTACTTTGCTTGCAAATTATTCTATGTTGATGATTGGCAAGAGGACTCACACTTGTGCCTTAGGCATTTCACTTTAAGTGTTGAGGATTGCCTAAGATGATTCAACACAACCTTGTGCTTTGATTGAAAATTTTGGTTTGCTTGTTAGTAACTTGTTTGCAAAATTACTCTATGTTGATGATTGGCAAGAGGACTCACACTTGTGCCTTAGGCACTTCATTTAAGTGATGAGGATTGCCTAAGATGATTCAATTTTCTTTGTGCAATTCTTGCTTGAAAATGCAAATGCTAGTTTTCTAACTTGATTAATCAATTTTGGTTACAAAAATGACTTGTTAATGCCCTCCTTTGGTCACTTTTGGTCTTGCAAATGTGATGTTCTTTCTAGGTCAATGTTATGCTTTAATGTTGATGATTTGGTAAAAGGACTAGACACTTATGCACTTGCGCATTGTCTCAAGCGTCAAGGATTACCAAAAGGGATTCAACCTTGTGCTTTATCTTGTGTTGACACCTAATTGAATTGAACTTTTGTATGATCTCTTTGTGTGCCTATTGTTGATCTTACATATGCATGCCATTAGATGTTGATGACTAAGTGTCATTCTTGTGCTCAAATGTTGTAATTGGTAATGTTTATGCTTATGCTTACATTGTTGATTGCTTTGCTTGCAATTTGTTAAATGTTGCACTTTGGTTCTTGACTTGGAAATTGATTGAATGTTCTACTTTCTTTTCCTTTTGGATGCCACGCCATCCCAACAAACCTTTTGTGACCAATGTCACCCTCAAACTCCCTTCTCCTTTCTTCAAATCAATCATTTTCTAAAGATTTTTTCCAAACTCAATCTTTTCTCAAATTGTTTTCGTAAGACAATCAAATTCTTTCTAAGATCAACAATAAATCTTAATGAAAACTCATAAGGAGGCAAGTCGGACGTACGGCCGGTGTTGTCTAGCGTCCTAAGATCAGAGCTGTACAGCTCAAACATCTTGGGATACTTATGAGAATTAAAACAAGTAATTAACAACTTGAACCCTATTTCAAAAAATGAGTAAGGAATCGAGTCGGATGTACATCCGGTATTGGTTAGCGTCTTAGGGCTAGCGAGCTGTACAGTTCGTGCGAGCCTAAGATACTTGCTCAAATAAAAGCAACCAACCTCACAACAAATCTTTTTCTTCCCTAATCAAAAAAACCATTTTCAAAAAGTAGGGGGCACGTCGTCTGTACAGGCGGGGTTGTCTTTGTTCTAGGTCTAGTGGACTGTACGGTCTAGGACCGAAAACCCCTACAATAAAAAACACCAACACAAAGTTTCTCGACTAAAGAGAACTACGTAAGCTTTGAATTCTCCATCGCACCGGGAGATACGTAGGAGCGGGTCACATCCCGTCAAGCACACTTTTAAAAAATAATAAAAAGATTCTTCTTTTCCCCCGTTTTCAAAAACACTTTTCTCAAATAAAAAAGAAGTAGAACGAATTGTTTCAAATCAACTCTGTCAAAACCGCACATCAAGTTAAAGGTTCCCTTTCGGTAGAAAGGAGGTGTGGGATGCTAATACCTTCCCCACACCTAACCGACCCCCGAACCTACATCTCTAGTTCTCAAAGGACCACCCCGCCTTAAAAAGGACCCTTTTTCAATGTTTTGGTCCCTAAATAAAAAATGTTGATGGCGGCTTCACAAATTTTCACGTTGTACGATGAAAGGTCCAATCCGGATTTTTCGGGGTGCAACAACCATGTATTGCCGAAAAATGGCTGCGCATGCTAGTGATGATAAGCTATTGATCCACTGCTTTCAGAATAGCTTAGCTGGGGCATCCTTAGACTAGTACATGCAGTTACAGTCTTCCGACATCCATAGTTGGAAGGACCTCTCAGAAGCCTTTTTGAAACAGTACCAGTACAATATGGATATGGCTCCAGATCGATCACAGTTACAGCACATGTGCAAAGGAGATAAAGAATCTTTTAAAGAATACGCCCAACGGTGGAGAAGTACAGCTGCACAAGTAAAGCCATCACTAATAGAGAAAGAGATGGTATACATGTTCATGGAAACTCTTCCGGCAATCTACTATGACAGACTGATAGGGAGTGTCTCGTCAAATTTCTCAGATGGTAGTTATTGGGGAAAGGCTTGAAAACGGTTTGCGTAGCGGGAAGATCGCCAACCACTTTGGTAGTTCAGGTAGTTCAGGCAGTTCAGGTGGACAAAGAAAGCCCTCTTCTCATTTCCCTAAAAAGAAAGAGGGAGAGACCAATGTAATTTTCGGAGGAAATCCATCTTTCAGTACTCCACCGCAAACAGTACCATTCTCGGCACCAGTGCAACCTCAACGAGCCAATGATGGTTATAAAGCCCAGAACTACCAGTATAAGAAGCGTGTCAGTTTTGATCCAATCCCGATGACTTACATGGAGCTGTTCAATCATCTGGTCTCCAAAAACCTAATCAACACTCGCTCGATGAAGCCTCTCCAGCCTCCTTTCCCTAGGAGCTATAATGCCAATGCTACTTGTAGTTTTCATGAGCGTGGAATCGGTCACACAGTGGAGGAATGCAAAGCTTTTAAGCACGTAGTTCAGGACTTAATCGACACTAATTGGATTTCTTTCAAACAGAACAGTCCAAGTATAACTACAAATCCACTGCCAGTACATGGGAATCCGTCGACCAATGCAATAGAAGATTCTACTGGACAGGTGATAAGGGAGGTTGAAAAAATTAAAACTCCCTTGGATGCCATTCACGCTGAATTGTGTCGATTTGAGGTCATTGAGAAAGGATGTTGTCAGGAGAATGGGTGTGCTGACTCCCTGTGTAAAGGGGTCTGTGAAGTTTTTAAGCAGATCTTGCAAGACTTGATGGACCGCCGTGTAGTTCAGGTAGCTACTTTTGAAACAGAAGAAAGCGTGATGACCCTTCAGTCTAATAATGGCAGAGAAGTCAGAAGGCCAATTGAGATTTTATATTATTACAATCCGAGGCAAGTTCAAGCCAAAGCTCAGCCCATAGTCATTGAGGTCCCTGCTCCCTTTCCATATGAGAAAGATATTGCTGTGCCCTGGAAATATAGTACTTTGCCTCCAGTGGAGAGTTCTCCAAGTGCATCTGCTGTAGCCAATATATCAGGAGTGGGTAGAATGACGAGAAGTGGCCGTATGTATGCTCCGGAAACTCTTCGGGTTGAAACGTCTAAAGATACTGAGGACAGGTTTAGAAAAGGAAAAGAGAAAGTATCAGAGGATACCCAGGGCAAGAAAGTAACAGAACAGGAAGCCAGTGAGTTCTTAAGGATTGTCAGACAAAGTGATTATCAAATTGTTGATCAGTTGAAGCAATCTCCAGCCAAGATCTCTATGCTGTCGTTACTGCTCAGTTCAGAAGCTCATCGGACTCCCCTGATGAAAGTACTCAATGAAGCCCATGTCGCTGAAGATATCTCTGTGTGTCAGTTTGATGGGATTGTAGGAAACATCGTGGCAGCTAATCATTTGACTTTTGCTGACGATGAGTTACCCCCAGGAGGAAGAAAGTACAACCAGACTCTGCATATCTCCGTCAAATGCGGAGACTATGTGTTGGCTCGGGTTTTGATTGATAATGGGTCCTCACTAAATGTCATGCCGAAGTCCACCATGGACAAAATGGATGTGGACTGCTCTTATATGAAGCCTAGTTCGACGTTGGTGAGAGCGTTTGACGGGTCGAAGAAGGAAGTGCTAGGGGAAGTGGAGTTCCCAATTCAGATTGGGCCGGAGACCTTTTATGTGAATTTCCAGATCATGGACATCACTTCATCATATAGCTGCCTGTTGGGGAGACCGTGGATTCACATGGCGGGAGCTATTCCCTCTTCCCTACACCAGAGGGTCAAGTTTGTGGTAGATGACAAGATTGTTGTTGTGTTTGGTGAAGAAGAAATGTTAGTCAACAAGCCATCCCCATTACGTTATGTGGAAGCCGCTGAGGAATCTCTCGAGACCTCCTTTCAGTCCCTTGAAATTGCTAATGCTATATTCAGAGGGAGCAAGCTTCCGTCACCAGGGTCAAAATTGTCAAGGAACGAGGAAATGGTCGCCAAAATCATGTTAGAACAAGGATACAAGGTAGGATGTGGTTTAGGCAAGTCTGGTCAGGGGATCCTTGCGCCTATTCAACTGAAGGAAAATCGAGACCGTTGTGGGTTGGGGTACCATCCTAATCAAGCCGAGAGAAAGGGGATGCCAGAGGAAAGAAAGAGCAGGTGGTTGGCCAAACTGAGAGGCCATGATCCTTGGTCAAAAAAGATCCCTATCTGTGATATTCGCCAGAGCTTTAAGAGTGCAGGGTTGCTGGACCCTAATCAAATCGCTGCCATTGGGGATGGTCCTGGAGCTGAAAAAGGTGATACCAGCCTAGTCCGCCGTTGCTTTGTCGGTGAAAAGTTGAAGAATTGGGAAGCTGCTGACTTTCCCGTGGCTTTTAATTCAAAGTAATAATTTGTAATGCACCCTTGTGGCTCTGCCCAAGGCCATAGGATAAGTTGTTAGGGGCACGCATGTTTTTATCTTCATTGCTATCATCATCAATAAAAAACGTTGTTTTTGAAATTCATCAATAAAATCATTTCCCTTAATTTCATGTGTCATTCTCCGCTTTATTTTATTTTGCCTGTTTGTTTCGCCTTTCATTCTGCTTTTTTGCCTCTGCAAATGGAGATCAACAATAATTATCTCTAAAAATAACAATGCCGATGATCCATATTTTGACTTTGATCATCCAATTAATCAAACTGAGGGAGATGTTGAGAACAACTGGGAAGCTCCTCCAGAACTAATGAGATTAATGGAACAGGAAGAAAGGGTCTTTCAGCCTCACGAAGAATCAACTGAGGTAATCAACTTGGGCACCGATGAGAACAAGAAAGAAGTTAAGGTCGGTACCGCAATAAATGACAGTGATCGTGTGAAGTTAATTCAGCTCCTGCGCGATTACGTTGACATTTTTGCATGGTCGTATCAAGATATGCCTGGGTTGGAGACCGATATTGTTGTGCACAAGTTGCCAGTAAAGCCAGAATGCCCGCCTGTAAAGCAAAGACTGAGAAGAATGAAGTCAGAGATGTCGTTGAAAATCCGGGATGAGGTAAAGAAGCAGTTTGATGCCTGGTTTCTAGCGGTTGCCAAGTATCCTCAATGGGTTGCCAATATCGTCCCGGTTCCGAAGAAGGACGGGAAAGTCAGGATGTGTGTCGATTACAGGGATCTGAACAGAGCCAACCCCAAAGATGATTTCCCCCTACCCCACATTGATATTCTGGTGGACAGTACAGCCCAACACTCTTTATTCTCCTTCATGGACGGATACTCAGGATACAATCAGATAAAGATGGCTCCAGAAGATATGGAGAAAACAACCTTCATAACTCTCTGGGAACCTTTTGCTATAAGGTGATGCCTTTCGGACTCAAAAACGCCGGTGCGACGTATCAGAGGGCCATGGTGACATTGTTCCACGACATGATGCACAAGGAAATCGAAGTGTATGTGGATGATATGATTGCTAAATCTAAGACTGATGAAGAGCATATTGTGAATCTGCAAAATCTCTTTGAACGTCTAAGGAAGTTCAAACTCAGATTAAACCCAGCTAAATGCACCTTCGGTGTAAGATCCGGAAAGCTACTGGGGTTCATCGTCAGTCAGAAAGGGATAGAAGTTGATCCAGATAAAGTCAAAGCAATCCTCGAAATGCCAGTACCAAAGACTGAAAGGGAGGTCCGTGGTTTTCTTGGGAGACTGAATTACATCTCAAGGTTCATATCCCAACTGACAGCCACTTGCGAGCCTCTCTTTAAGCTGTTGTGCAAGAACCAAGAATCCAAATGGAACGATGATCGTCGGAGAGCCTTCGAGAGAATTAAAGAGTATCTTCAGAATCCACCAATTCTGATGCCACCGGTGTCCGGAAGACCGCTGATCTTGTACCTAACCGTGTTAGACAATTCGATGGGGTGTGTGCTGGGGCAGCATGATGAGTCAGGCAAGAAAGAACATCCTATTTATTACCTGAGCAAGAAATTTACTGACTGCGAGACAAGATACACAATGCTGGAGAAGACTTGTTGTGCTTTGGCTTGGGCTGCTCATCGTTTAAGGCAGTACATGCTGAGCCATACAACTTGGTTGGTGTCTAAAATGGATCCGATCAAGTACATTTTTGAGAAACCAGCTCTCGCAGGACGGATTGCCCGTTGGCATATGTTAGTGTCAGAATATGATATCCTGTACGTCACGCAGAAGGCAGTCAAGGGCAGCGCACTTGCTGAGTACTTAGCTTGTCAGCCTATCCCAGAATACCAGTCGATGCAGTATGATTTTCCCGATAAAGACATCATGGCACTATTCGACGAGGGGAAGTCCCAAGAAGATGAAAGATGGAGGATGATATTTGATGGTGCATCCAACATGTGGGGGCATGGGGCCGGAGCTGTGTTAATCTCTCCAGACAATCGCTTCATTCCGGTCACTGCAAGACTGAGCTTTTATGTTACAAATAACATTGCGGAATATGAAGCATGCATCCTGGGTATTCAGGCAGCCCTTGAATGGAAGGTCAAAAGGCTTGATGTGTATGGTGATTCAGCCTTGGTTATTCATCAGGTGCGAGGTGATTGGGAGACCAGAGATCCCAAATTGATTCCCTATTGTGATTATGTTCAAGAATTGATGGAGTCCTTTGAGGAAGTCACTTTCCAGCATATCCCTCGAAGCGAAAACCAGTTGGCCGATGCTTTGGCAACCTTGTCGTCAATGTTCAACATCAGCTGTGACAAGAGTTTAGCTCACCTCAGAATCCAGCATAGGGATCTGCCAGCACATCATTACTGCACTGCAATAGTTGAAGAGCCTGATGACAAGCCGTGGTACCATGATATCAAGCAGTACATCACCACCAGGGAATACCCTCCTGGGGCATCAGAAAATGACAAGAGAACGCTCAGAAGGCTGTCGAGGAATTTCTTCCTGAATGGTGAAGTTCTCTACAAGAGAAATTATGACATGGTTCTCCTAAGGTGTGTTGCGAAAGGGGAGGCCGAAAAGATTATGAAAGAGGTCCATGAAGGCTCATTCGGGGTTCATTCCAGTGGACACACCATGGCCAGAAAAATCTTAAGAGCCGGCTATTATTGGCTGCAAATGGAATCTGACTGTTACAGCTTTGTAAGAAAGTGTCACAAATGCCAAATCTATGCCGATCATATCCAAGTACCACCTGCTTCATTAAACGTTCTGACTGCTTCTTGGCCATTCTCAATGTGGGGGATGGATGTCATCGGTCCTATCGAGCCAAAAGCATCAAACGGGCATCGCTTCATCCTTGTCGCCATTGACTATTTCACCAAGTGGGTTGAAGCTGCCTCATACTCAAGCATCACTAGCTCTGTGGTTGCAAGGTTTGTAAAGAAAGATCTGGCTTGTCGTTACGGCCTTCCAAACAAGATCATCACCGATAACGGCAGCAACCTGAACAGCAAGATGATGAAAGACCTGTGCACAGAATTCAAAATCCAGCATCATAATTCTTCCCCCTATCGACCCAAGATGAATGGGGCAGTCGAAGCGGCCAACAAGAATATCAAGAGAATAGTTCAAAAGATGGTGGTAACCTACAAAGATTGGCATGAGTTGCTTCCTTTTGCTTTGCACGGATACCGCACTTCAGTGCGTACCTCAACTGGGGCAACCCCTTTTTCTCTAGTATATAGGTCAGAAGCAGTCCTCCCTATTGAGGTTGAAATACCCTCCCTGCGGGTATTGATGGAAACCAAGTTGGAAGAAGCTGAATGGGTACAAGCTCGTCTGGATCAGTTAAATCTCATTGAGGAAAAAAGAATTGCAGCTTTGTGTCATGGACAGCTGTATCAACAGAGGATGAGGACGGCCTTCGACAAGAAAGTTCGCCCTCGAGAGTTCAACGGGGGAGATCTTGTGCTCAAAAAGATATTGCCCATTCAGAGCGATCCCCGAGGAAAATGGACTCCCACTTATGATGGACCTTATGTGGTCAAGAAAGCCTTCTCTGGAGGAGCACTAATACTCACCAACATGGACGGTGAAGAACTCAGAAAGCCAGTCAATTCAGATTCGGTGAAGAAGTATTATGCCTGAAAGAAATAGACGAAAAAAGAGAAAGATAAGCCAAGTAAGAATTAGCTCGCTAGGTTGAAAACCCGAAAGGGCGGCCTAGGCAAAATCAGAGCGACCCGGTGGATTGAAAACCCGCAAAGGGCGATCCAGGCAAAAATTAGGGTCAGAAAACTTGGGCATGAAAATAAACAAGGGCATACAGCACTCCTGAAGGTTTGGATAGAGGGGTGATCAAGGTCAAGGACATAAATGTTTGGCATTGTTCCACAGAGACGGACATTTAGAAACTAGCTTTTCTCTCTCTTTCGTGTCTTTTTGCAGTTTAAATTTTCAAATGTATTGAACAGTCGGCTTAACTTTCTGTACGACCGGTTTCCAAATCAATAAAGTTCAATTTTTCTCATATCAGTTTGCTTTTCTATTTTCTGCTCAAAATAAACATTTTATGATGATGGTAATACTGAATTGTAAACCATGTGCATAAATCCTAGAGCATTGCAATCATTGCGAAATCCCCAAAAGTCACGGGAAGGAAGTGATTTCTCAAAAACAAATTAATGTTGAAAGGAAAATAATTGCGCCCACCAAACACTTCAGATGGCAAATCATAAAGCAAACCTGCACCCGGCCCGTGCGCCGCAGCAACTCTAATAAGTTCCCCAGTCTTGTGCCATGAGTGTCACGGGTCGGTCAAACCAGCAAAGAGAAAATAAGTCAAAAAAAAAAACGATCAGAAAAAAAAGAAAGCTGATCAAGAAGAATCAAAAGAAAATCAAAAGCATTTTCACGGCATTCATCAAATCATCGCATCGCATGCACCCGCATCACACGCACTCGCATAACATGTTTTTGCATAACCTACACCCTTGCATTCATGCACCATTCCTTGCATCAACTAACGTATGCAGGTATCCTGGATCAGTGCGGTAGTATTGACCAACTGAAGAAAACCAATTGGATTTTCAAATCCCCTTTGGACCCACGTGTCCCCCAGAAGATTGACTTCACTTCGTATTCGAGCTGCGAGTAAGTCCCCCTGACCTCAATAGGTCCAGTCGAAAAGGATAGCTGTGTTGGCCTAAAACATGGCGCAGTCATAGGGAAATATCGAGATCTAGACTTGATATAGTACCCTCCCCCGGTCGCTCGAAAGACCACCCCTTTGAGCCCACGTGCTCCCCAGGCCCAAGTGCAAACTCGGATCGTTCGCGATTCATTAAAAGGTTTTAGGCAGCCTCCTTCGCCGGCTTAATGAGGGCCGGCACCCTTTTTTTTTGCTTTCTTTACTGCTTTCGCTGGCTTATTGAGGGTTGGCACCAATTGATTCCACAAAGAAAAACAAAAAAAGAGAAGAAAAAAAAATCTTTTCATTGCATTTGTATCATATTTCAAAAAGGAACAAAAAAAAAGAGAAAAAAAAGAAAAAGGAAAATTCTGGTTTCTCTAAGTAGACAAAATTGGTATAATTTCTGAATTCTTTATTTCTATTTTGCCTCGGAATATGTTTCGGCCAATTCATATTCCTTGTTAAAATCCAAATAAAGAGGGGCAGCTGTCATACCCTAATTTTGTCCGCCTAGGTCAAAACCCTAATTCTCAACAAAAATAAATAAATTGAGAAGTGTGGCATTATTTTGAAGAGTGTGAAGAACATTGTGCATGCATTTTTTTGAGTTTTTAGGGCAAAAGGGTATTTTGGTCATTTTCTAAAAATAAGATATTTTTTCATCAAAAATCATTGTGCAATTTTAGAGAAATTTATTTGAAGCAAGACACCCTTGGTCATATATTTTTTGCGCATACATGCACGCATTTGCATAAAAATTCAAATTCAAAAAAGGCATCAAAAAGGAATATTCTACAAAAATTTCAAGATGAGGTTTTTATGATATTTTTGGTCATGGTGATCTCATAAAATGGCATATTCCTAAGATTCCTAGTATGTGGCCTAAATTGGGTGTATTTTTGTACAATTATCCTAAGAAGAATAATCAAAATGAAGGGATAATAGAATGGTCATATGATTGTACAAGATGACAACTTGCAAAACTTGGGCACCACTCTCCCAATGTGGTCGAATACCCCCCTTCATTTCCCTCTCATTTTGCATTTTTTTGCCCCTCATCATGTGTGTTTCAATCCTCACCCTCCATTCAAATTTTAAATGCAATCCTAGAGTGAGATGAGATGCACAATGACCTAAATACCCTTAAACCTAGTTGCTCATTATATATACCCTCATATCCTCACCTCTCACAAGGTTTTGGCTCACAATTCACACTCAAAAACCTAGCCTCTCCTCTTCTCCCTTCTTGGCCGAATACACCTTCTCATTCCCTCACCTCATTTCTTCACTTTTTCACTTCAAATCAACATTCTAGTCCTAAATCCTTCATCATCCTTGCATTCTCTTCAAAGATCCATCTTCAAATCTCAAGAATAAAGCTCAAGATTGAAGATTAGAGGGTTGATTCAAGTGGTTTAGTGTTCATTCACCTTGTTTCTTTTGCTATTCTAGCTTGGAGTTGAGGTATACTCTCAATCTTAACATCATCAAAATTTTAGCATAAAAAATGTAGATCATCAATCTATTTTTGCATATCAAGCATTTCTTTGCATTTTAGTGCTCTATTTTAGGTTGAAATGTTGATATAATTGTTGTTGTTGAATGAGAGATGTGTTTCAAGCATTTTGACAAACACTTTGGGAGGTTTGGATGCTTGAAATGCATCTCTCTCTTGGAATAAATTGTGTGTTTGTGCTATTTTCATTTTGTGCTTGCATTTTCATGAATAAAATTGTGATTTGGGCTTATGTTTCATTTCGCATATTGTAGAAAAATTAGAGTTTGTGTGATTTTAGTGCATTCCTTTGCTTAATCATGTGAATCCTTGCCAAAAAGCTTGATCTATGTCATTTGCTTGCATGATTTTGTTGCTTTCAAAGAATAAAATGAGGTTTTAGCTCTATGTTGGTGTCGCATTTCATGAGATAATTAGGGTTTGTGCTTGTTTTTGTTGCTTGCTTTGAAAATCATGTTTGTGTTGATGATTTGGTAAGAGGATTTGACACTTATGCACTTGTGCATATCCCAAGTGTTAAAGATTACCTAAAGGGATTCAACACCTTAATTGCATATGCTTGCTAAATAAAATGTCAAATTGATTTTTCATGGCTTGCTAATGATCTTACTTGAGGCAAATGCCCTTTCCAACTTATTCCTTTCGTGTGGTTGATTGTAGAAATATGCTAAATGTTGATGCCATCAAAATGATACCACATTGTTGCTTATGTCAAATGTTGATGTGAAATCCCTAGGATTTTGCAAGTGATTCATTAAATGTTTGAATTCACTTGTGCTTTGTAACTTCCTTGCCTACTCACATGTTGTGTCATAAATGCCTAGTTAGGTTCATTTCTTGCCATGCATCTTCAATAAGATGTGCAATCTAGGTTCATTCTCTTGCCCATTCATGCATTTTTGCCAAAATGTTCAACTTGGGTTCATTCTTTGCCTATCTATGTATTGTGACATGATATGTGTAGTCTAGGTTCATCTTTGCCTATTCATGCATTGTGTATTCAAATGTTGTAATGAGATGTTTTCAACATGAAAGGGTAAGTTGCAAATTGTCTATGTTGTTGCTTGCTTGATAACATGCTCTCAATGAATGTGCTATGCTTGCATCCATGAACTTTCTTGCATTCATTGTTTTCTTTTCTAAACAACTTGACATGAAAATGGTTACTAGTTTAGATCATTGCATGAATTGTAGTTTAGCAATTTGCATTTTGGTTATTGACTTGGAACTTGATTGAAAATGTTCTACTAGTTTTCCAAAACTCCTTTCCAAAAATCAAATTGCTTTCAAACTTCTTTTCTAAACTATGTCTTTAACAAATTAAGACCAATTTCTTTTCCAAGCTTAAACCCTAAGTTTTTCATAAACAAAATCATTAGTGGCCACTCGAAACCTCTGCTTGTTTGATCACTAATGAGGAGTTATTAGTGGTAGTCACTCGAAGCCTTTGCTTGTTTGATTATCATGAAAGCTCCCAAACCTTAAATACATGCGAACCCAATTCAATTCCAAAAACAACACGAGTCATTAGTGGTAATTGTCCTAAGCCTTTGCTAGATGATTATCACCGATGCTCGCCTCATTTGCAAAAAAGGATAAAATAAAAACGTTGTTACTTATAATCACTCGAAGCCATTGCTTGTTTGATTATCGGTTTCAACTTATTTTCTTTCGAGTTAGTAATGAAAACCACTCGAAGCCATTGCTTGCTTGGTATTAGTGAACACTCGAGTCTTATTTCAAAAAACACCTAAAAACTAAAAAGCTAAAAACAAAAGAGCCTTTTCAAAACAAGAGGAGAACTACGTAAGCTTTGAATTCTCCATCGCACCGGAAGATACGTAGGAGCGGGTCACATCCCGTCAAGCACACTTTTAAAAAAATAATAAAAAGATTCTTCTTTTCCCCCGTTTTCAAAAACACTTTTCTCAAATAAAAAAGAAGTAGAACGAATTGTTTCAAATCAACTCTGTCAAAACCGCACATCAAGTTAAAGGTTCCCTTTCGGTAGAAAGGAGGTGTGGGATGCTAATACCTTCCCCACACCTAACCGACCCCCGAACCTACATCTCTAGTTCTCAAAGGACCACCCCGCCTTAAAAAGGACCCTTTTTCAATGTTTTGGTCCCTAAATAAAAAATGTTGATGGCGGCTTCACAAATTTTCACGTTGTACGATGAAAGGTCCAAACTGGATTTTTTTCGGGGTGCAACAGCTGTTGGACCCCGAAAAATCCGGATTTTTTTCGGGGTGCAACAGGAGGCTGCTAAAGAACTGGAAGAGTTCAAGCCTCAAATGAAGCGCAAAGGTAAATGGGTGGATAAAAGGCTCAAGTTTGATTTTGCTGATAGGAGAATTCCCTACATGGTTACGTCGACCAAAACTCCTGGAAGAGGAAAGCTGAGTACTTATGTTCCTCCTTCTGGTACTCCTGTCGAAAAGTGGATACATTCTGGTGGGAGAACCAAAGCCATATACCAAACGAGGGACAATGCTATCCATCGAGTTAGACCACCTAAACTAGTCGAAGGTAACACGAGTGGTGTTAACCAGAACAAGGCAATTGAAATCAAGAAGTATGCCTATAGTAACAACTACAAAGGGAAGAATCCTATGACAAGAACTCAATGGCGAAGGTTTCAACGCCAAAAGAAGGCTGATGCTATTGCTGCAGGTAAAGCAACAACCTCAAACAAAGGGAAGGGTAAATAGGTAATCTTACCTTCGACTGAAGTGGTAAAGAAACCAGCCACTGAGAGAATTTTCCCTCCTCTTTCTGAAATTAAGAAAGGCGTCAAAAAAGAAAACCTTAATTTAGAAGAGGAGTTAGATTCTTCCTTTGCTGATTCTGGGTCAGAGTTTGACGTGCTATGTGGGGTCATCTCAATTTTACCAATTGAGTATGATGTGGTTTCTGAGGTTAATGATGTCGAAGAAGATTTCGACGAGGAAACTACATATAAACCAATATGCTACTATGTGTTGAAGAATGGCTGCATCGAAGAGTAACATGTGTCTTTGAAAGGCCAGATTGTGGCATGATGAATCACCTCAAGCCACTGTTCATTCAAGCCAAGGTCAACAATGTGGGAATCAACAAGGTCCTTGTTGATGGTGGTGCTGTTGTGAATTTGATGCCTCAACATTTGCTAGGAAGAATTGGCAAATGTGACACTGATTTGAGGCCACATAATGTGGTTCTCACTAATTATGAAGGCAAAACTGGCCATTCACTTGGGGCCATTGAAGTCGAATTAGCAGTAGGTAGTGTCAGAAGGCCAACTTTGTTTTTGGTAGTACCCTCCAAGGCAAACTACAACTTGCTGCTTGGAAGAGAATGGATACATGGAGTGGGGGCAATCCTTTCCACTGTGCACCAAAGGCTCATTATTTGGAGAGAAGATGGCCTAGTTGAAAACATTGAGGGTGATCAAAGCTATTTCAAGGCTGAAGTGAATACTATCACCAAGAAAACCTTCGACAAGAAACTGGCGAGCATTGCGCCATGCATTTCCTCTGAACATGGTTATGAAAGCAGAGATAATGTGAGGATCTCAGTGATTCTTGATCCCAACTATGGATTTATTTGGGATAGAGAGGTCATTGACGAAGACAACTACCCACAAGGCTATGTCAAGCCTACAGGGTGGGAAGGACCATAAATAGTTATTTATGGATAAACCCACTGCATGGGAAAGAATTACGGCCTATGTGGCCGAAAACAAAGAAAAAGCTATTCTAGAAGCTGAGTTACATCAAATGGTTGTTTTAGCCACAGAAGATAATAACAAAGAAATCATGGTCGAAACACAGAGACTTGATGGTGTCTATGATGATGAACCATTAGGATTTGAGAAAGATCCAATGGGTTCGACCAAGAAAATACAGGCACAAGATCCCTTAGAAGAAATTGATTTGGGAGATGGTTCAACAAGAAGACCAACATATATTAGTACAAAGATCAACAAAGATTTCAGAGTGCAGATTGTCAAATTGCTAAAGGAATACAAAGATTGTTTCGCTTGGGATTACAATGAGATGCCAGGGCTGAAAAGAGAGGTGGTTGAGTTGAAGTTACCTATTCGACCAGAGAAGAAGCCTGTGAAGCAAACACCAAGAAGATTTGCACCAGAAATCATGTCGAAGATCAAAGTGGAAATCGAAAGGCTATTGAAAAGCAAGTTCATCAGAACTGCCAGGTATGTTGATTGGCTTGCTAATATAGTTCCTGTAATTAAGAAAAATGGTACGCTTAGAGTTTGCATAGATTTTAGAGATCTAAATAATGCTACTCCCAAAGATCAATACCCAATGCCTGTGGCAGAAATGTTGGTTGATTCAGCGGCTGGTTATGAATATTTAAGCATGCTTGATGGATATTCTGGTTATAACCAAATTTTTATTGCTGAAGAAGACATTTCAAAAACTAAATTTCGATGCCCAGGGGCATTAGGTGTTTATGAATGGGTAGTGATGCCATTTGGTTTAAAAAATGCTGGTGCTACATATCAAAGAGCTATGAACACTATGTTCCATGATTTTATAAAAAATTTTATGCAAGTCTATATAGATGACATAGTTGTTAAACGACTATCATTCGAAAAAATGAGAAAATATGGATTGAAAATGAATCCACTCAAATGTGCCTTTTGTGTAAGTGCAGGTGATTTCTTGGGCTTTGTTGTGCACAAAAAAGGCATTGAAATAAATCAAAACAAGACGAAAGCTATCATGGAAACACAACCTCCTTCAACAAAGAAAGAATTACAGTCATTATTAGGAAAGGTCAATTTCCTTAGAAGATTTATATCAAATCTAAGTGGCAAGACTCAAATATTATCGCCATTACTTTGACTGAAGAAGGATGATGTTTTCAAGTGGCATGTCGAACATCAAGTAGCTTTCGACAAGATCAAGACATATCTGATGAACCCGCCTATTTTATTGCCTCCTATTAGAAATAAGACAATGAAATTGTATATAGCAACATCAGAATTGTCAATAGGTAGCATGTTAGCACAAGAGGATGAAAATGGCGTAGAAAGGGCCATATATTACCTCAGTAGGGTTTTATATGATTCTGAAACTAGATATCACCCTATTGAAAAATTGTGTTTATGCTTGTATTTCTCTTGTACTAAGTTAAAGCAATATATTAAGCCTGTTGATGTGTATGTTTATTCCCATTTTGATATTATTAAACATATGCTGTCGAAACCTATCCTACAGAGTAGAATAGGCAAATGGGCTTTAGCTTTACTCGAGTATTCATTAACATTCCAACCTTTAAAGGCTATTAAAGGCCAAGTCGTTGCAGATTTCATTGCTGATCATTCAATAATTGAATCAGAAATTAATTTTGTGCACCTTCGACCTTGGAAATTGTACTTCGATGGCTCCAGCCATAAAAATGGGTCTGGTGTTGGGATGTTAATCATTTCACCTAAAGGGATTCCAACTAAATACAAGTATAAAATTAAAGAAAGTTGCTCCAATAATGAGGCTGAATATGAAGCCTTAGTAGCAGGACTTGAAATTCTGTTAAACTTGGGGGCAAAACAGGTCGAAATTAGAGGTGATTCTGAAGTAGTAATCAAACAATTAACAAAAGAATACAAGTGCATTAAGGAGAATTTGATTACTTACTTTATTGCTGCCAATACTTTATTGAAACAATTCGACAGCGTTGATATTCAACATGTGCCTCGTATTGCAAATCAAGAGGCCAATGATCTGGCACAAATAGCTTCCGGTTATAAAGTTTCTAAAGAAAAATTAACAGAGCTAATCGAAATTAAAAACAAGTTAATTTCGACAGCAATGACACAAGAAACCTTGTCAAGTAAAAAACTGGAGGAGACAGAGAGCTACTCTTTAATCTTAAGTCAATTACCTCCAAGTGAAAGTGAAAATTTTATTGAAAATTTTAATGATGAAGTTTCCGACAAAGGTTATTGTAATAATGTGTTTGAAGTTTTTGCCATTGATAGTATGTCAAATGATGATTGGCGAAGACAAATTGTTAATTACTTGGAAAATCCAACAGGGATAACTGATAGAAAAACCAAGTATAGAGCTTTAAGTTATGTCATCATGGGCAATGAGTTGTTTAAGAAAACCCCTGAAGGAGTTTTACTCAAGTGTCTTAGTGAAAATGAGGCATACTTGGCAATATCTAATACTCACAATGGAACTTGTGGAGCTCACCAAGTAGGCCATAAAATGAAATGGTTCTTATTTCGACAAGGTGTCTATTGGCCGACTATGTTAAAAGATTGCATAGAGTTTGCCAAAGGATGCCAAGAATGTCAAAAGCATGCAGGAATACAACATGTACCTGCAAATGAATTGCATTCTATTGTAAAATCTATTTCGACATTGAGTTCAAAAATGCTCTTTTTCTTCCTTTGCCTTAAGCTCAGTCGAAAAAGACATTTTTGGGGGGCAATTTGTTAGCCTGTAATTTTGACAGGCTAAAATTAAATGCAGTCAACGAGGTTTGATTTATTTTTAAAGTTTGACCTTGTATCTCAAGAGACAAGTATCAATTTCGACACTGAAATGAACTAAGCTATCAAGTTACATCAAGTAGATTTCGACCTCAGATTTGGCTAAGTCGAAGAAGCTGAAGACAGATATTTCGACAAGAAGGAGTTGGAGGCTGATGTCGAAGTAGGATCAAGTAACCGCTACCAAGAGCACGTAGCAGTTACATTTTTTAAACTTTGTACAGTTATTCTCTATTGGTATAAATACTAGTTTCTCATAGGAAAAACGGGTCACAATCTCTCATACCAAGTTCCCACACTCAAAGTACCGACACGCACTGAGAAACGAGTACAAGGAACGCATGTATGATCTTGTGCACCACCCCTTTAAATTAATGCAATTTTAATTTTCCTTTTCTTTACGTTTCATGCAAATTTTCTCTTTGTTTTATCCTCCCTCATTTGGAGTAATTCGACGGTTTTGCGGAGAAATCGACGGTTATCTTCTTCTTTTTACTTTTAAACGGGCAATTCTGGAAAAACTTTAAACACAAACGGTCTTAGGATTTACTAGTTGATCCTGCAAGCAGAAGCAATTTCAAACTAGTGGTGTTTACCAAAATCCAAGGTAAACACCTAGGAAACGTCTTTTAATAAAATTCTCCCTTGAGATTATCAAATCATTCTCACTTTCTCTTATAATGATATTGTTATTTATTTTACAACAAATATTATATATGTATCATTAAAGTTTAACACTTACTTAACCCAGGGGGTGTCGTTGAGCGGTTGGGGCTCATCCTCCCTTAACCAAAAGTCGAGGGTTCGATCCTCGCCTTGGTTATGGAGCAGCTTTAAATCCCTGGGCCAGCCGTCCCACCCTTCGAGGTGCCTCCAATCCGGCGAGGGGATTAGTCACTGCGTTCGGCGGTGGATACCCTGCTCTGGACCAAAAAAAAGTTTAACACTTAAGACATTTTAGATTAAATAACAGATTATTACTTTTATGTCAAATTAAAGATGTATTGTATGTCATGAAACCGTAAAAGGATTCTTATAATCTGATCATAAAATAGCTAAAGTTTTAGGTTTAAATATGTATTTAGTCCCTGCAAATGTCCCCGTTTTTCGATTTAGTCCCTGCAAATTTTTTGTTTTAAATACGTCCCTACAAAATAACTTTTTTTTGAATATGCCCTTCCGAAAGTTGGAATTTTAAATACGTCCCTGCAAAATAACTTTTTTTAAATACGTCCCTGCAAAATAACCTTTTTTTTTAAATACGTCCCAACAAAAAAAAATTGTGATATTTTGCAGGGACGTATTTAAAAAAAAGGTTATTTTGTAGGGACGTATTTAAAAAAAAGCTATTTTGCAGGGACGTATTTAAAAAGTTTATTTTGTAAGGACGTATTTAAAAAAAATAAATTTGCAGGGACTAAATCGAAAAACAGGGACATTTGCAGGGACTAAATACATATTTAAACCAAATTTTTTTCATTATAATAGACAAAACGTACGAAGTACATCCATACTCTTAAATTTATCAATCAAATAAGACTCGATTGTTAAATAACTTAATTTTGACTTTCTCCATGTGTATTTACTAAAATTTAATAGAGTTAAAGCATTGAATATAATTTTTATGAATATTATTCCGGTTTAATTAATTATATTAAATACTTTAATAAGTAAATAATATATATTAATTTCTATAAAGATTTAGTATTTAAATATTTACTTTTTATTGTGATTCATTATTTTCCTTTATTTATTAAATAAAGTAATTCAATAAATGAGATTGATTTTTTTGACTCAATAAATGAAAGGGTTTGACCATCGCTTAGTAGAGTATTAAATGCGTTCACCTGTACTTTTCGGTAATTGTACGAGAAAACGGGTAGCTTGTTTATGATTTCAAATGCGTATATAAACACCCTTATTGTGATTGAACTTTTCACAAAATGTATCTAAACTTTGAGTTTATTCTTTCCTACTTGATGGTCTATATGACCTTAAAATTTTATATCAAATATTTGTATTCCCCCCATATCTTTCTTTCCTCTTCCATTTGCAAATTTCTCCCTCAACAAGTATTCTTAAATACAATCCTACAAAATAAAATAAATATGCAACGATTCAAGTTTGATCCACAACTTATGTGGCACTGAGACTACAACATTTTAATGGTGATGCTTGTTCTATCTACAGCAATGGGGGATACTCGATTTTTCATGAGAAGTTTCCCTCCGCATATTACCCTTCTTGGATGAATCTGGATAATGTTCCCCTCACCGATTGATTGTGTCCTAATGCCTACAAAAAAACTATGGCCTCGCATGAGAGAGTTAGGATTTTATCACATGCTACCAATGTGACAAGAGGTTTCATTGGAGGCTCTCTTAGGAATTTGAAAACATTTCTCAAGAGAAACCCTAGATCCTAGCCATTCTAAGCTATATTTTTTGCCAGATTGTAGAATGATATACGAGAGTTTGGAGGGTTTACTTCCAATCTTAAACGATGGCTTTTAGAGTTGTTCTTGGAGAGTTTTCTGCCCAATAGATATTACCAGCACGACTCTGTCTCTTGAAAACCAGTATCTCGAGGATAATTCAAAGGTTGTCGTTTTTTCGATGTCGGTGAATGAAGCTTTTAGTACTATGATAGATAGATGGAGTGGAATCGAGGTTGATTCATCTATGTGCTATTGTCTGTAAAGCTTCATTCGCTAACATCCAAACAACAACAACTTTTGAATTACTTTCTCTGTATGGGTTGTGAAAATCATACATCGTGGACGTCATATCCAGTGGTTAGAAAGCTCTCCATTAAAAGCTCACAAAGTTATCATTTACACATGCAAATGACCCCTCAACTTCTCATATGTCTTTCTACAATCTGGCCAACAATATTATCTTGACAAGATAGGGTCTAGCATTTCTCTTGAGAAAGATTTTTCAAATTCCTTATAGTACCTCCGATGAGACTTCTTGTCACATTGGTAGCATGTGATGAATTCCATAGTCTCTCCATTGAGCGCACAAATTTAAATATGCGATAAGGACACAACACCTGGTGAGGGAAACATTTTCCATTTTCTTACGAGAAGGTAGATATGTGCAGATCAACTTCTCAAAGACAATCGAGTTTCCTATCACCGTAGATAGGACAAGTACCACCATGTTGAACTCTGCTTCCCTTTCAGCACCTCGTCCACTCTGCCAATTACCCGTTCTGCCGCATGTGCGACCCTGCCCAAATAGTCTTCGCTGCATTTGAAGTACATGTTGACGTGTCGTGACCTTTTTCGGTACCTCGCAAACGTCTTTTAATAAAATTCTCCCTTGAGTTTATCAAATCATTCTCACTTTCTCTTAAAATGATATTGTCATTTATTTTACAACAAATATTATATATGTATCATTAAAGTTTAACCCATGGGGTGTGGTTGAGCGATTGGGGCTCATCCTCCCTTAACCAAGTGTCGAGGGTTCGATCCTCGCCTTGGTTATGGAGCAGCTTTAAATCCCTGGGCCAGCCGTCCCACCCTTCGAGGTTCCTCCAATCCAGCGAGGGGATTAGTCACTGCGTTCGGCGGTGGATACCCCGCTCTCGACCCAAAAAAAGTTTAACACTTAAGACATTTTAGATTAAAAAACAGGTTATTACTTTTATGTCAAATTAAAGATGTACTGTATATCAAGAAATCGTAAAAGGATTCTTATAATCTTATCATAAAATAGCTAAAATTTTATCATTATGATAGACAAAACGTACGAAATACATTCATACTCTTAAATTTATCAATCAAATAATACTCGATTGTAAAATAACTTAATTTTGACTTTCTCGATGTGTATTTACTAAAATTTAATAGAGTTAAAGCATTGAATATAATTTGTATGAATATTATTCCGGTTTAGTTAATTATATTAAATACTTTAATAAGTAAATATTATATATTAATTTCTATAAAGATTTAGTATTTAAATATTTACTTTTTATTCTGATTTATTATTTTCCTTTATTTATTAAATAAAGTAATTCAATAAATGAGATTGATTTTTTTGACTCAATAAATGAAAGGGTTTGACCATCGCTTAGTAGAGTATTAAATGCGTTCACATGTACTTTTCGTTAATTGTACGAGAATACGGGTTGCTTGTTTACGATTTCAAATGTGTATATAAACACCTTTATTGTGATTGAACTTTTCACAAAATGTATCTAAACTTTGAGTTTATTCTTTCCTACTTGATGGTCTATATGACCTTAAAATTTTATATCAAATATTTGTATTCCCCCCATATCTTTCTTTCCTCTTCCATTTGCAATTTTCTCCCTCAAACAAGTATACTTAAATACAATCCTACAAAATAAAATAAATATGCAACGATTCAAGTTTGATCCACAACCTATGTGGCACTGAGACTACAACATTTTAATGGTGATGCTTGTTCTATCTACAGCAATGGGGGATACTTGATTTTTCATGAGAAGTTTCCCTCCGCATATTACCATTCTTGGATGAATCTGGATAATGTTCCCCCCACAGATTGATTGTGTCCTTATTGCATACGAAAAAACTATGGCCTCGCATGAGAGAGTTAGGATTTTATCACATGCTACCAATGTGACAAGAGGTTTCATTGGAGGCTCTCTTAGGAATTTGAAAACATTTCTCAAGAGAAACCCTAGATCCTAGCCATTCAAAGCTATATTGTTTGCCAGATTGTAGAATGATATACGAGAGGTTGGAGGGTTTACTTCCAATCTTAAAAGATGGCTTTTAGAGTTGTTCTTGGAGAGTTGTCTGCCCAATAGATCTTACCAGCACGACTCTGTCTCTTGAAAACCAGTATCTCGAAGATAATTCAAAGGTTGTCGTTTTTTCGATGTCGGTGAATGAAGGTTTTAGTACTATGATAGATAGACGGAGTAGAATCGAGGTTGATCCATCTATGTGCTATTGTCTTAAAAGCTTCATTCGCTAACATCCAAACAACAACAACTTTTGAATTACTTTCTCTGTACGGGTTGTGAAAATCAGACATCGTGGATGTCATATCCAGTGGTTAGAAACCTCTCCATTAACAGCTCACAAAGTTATCATTTACACTTGCAAATGACCCCTCAACTTCTCGTATGTCTTTCTACAATCTGGCCCACAATATTATCTTGACAAGATAGGGTCTAGCATTTCTCTTGAGAAAGATTTTTCAAATTCCTTATAGTACCTCCGATGAAACTTCTTGTCACATTGGTAGCATGTGATGAATTCCATCGTCTCTCCATCGAGCGCACAAATTTAAATATGCGATAAGGACACAACACTGGTGAGGGAAACATTTTCCATTTTCTTACGAGAAGGTAGATATGTGCAGATGAACTTCTCAAAGACAATCAAGTTTCCTATCACCGTAGATAGGACAAGTACCACCATGTTGAACTCTGCTTCCCTTTCAGCACCTCGTCCACTCTGCCAATTACCCGTTCTACCGCATGTGCGACCCTGCCCAAATAGTCTTCGCTGCATTTGAGGTACAAGTTGACGTGTCGTCACCTTTTTCGGTACCTCGCAAACGTCTTTTAATAAAATTCTCCGTTGAGTTTATCAAATCATTCTCACTTTCTCTTAAAATGATATTGTCATTTATTTTACAACAAATATTATATATGTATCATTAAAGTTTAACCCAGGGGGTGTGGTTGAGCGATTGGGGCTCATCCTCCCTTAACCAAGTGTCGAGGGTTCGATCCTCGCCTTGGTTATGGAGCAGCTTTAAATCCCTGGGCCAGCCGTTCCACTCTTCGAGGTTCCTCCAATCCAGCGAGGGGATTAGTCACTGCTTTCGGCAGTGGATACCCCGCTCTCGACCAAAAAAAAGTTTAACACTTAAGACATTTTAGATTAAAAAACAGATTATTACTTTTATGTCAAATTAAAGATGTATTGTATATCAAGAAATCATAAAAGGATTCTTATAATCTTATCATAAAATAGCTAAAATTTTATCATTATAATAGACAAAACGTACGAAATACATTCATACTCTTAAATTTATCAATCAAATAATACTCGATTGTAAAATATCTTAATTTTGACTTTCTCGATGTGTATTTACTAAAATTTAATAGAGTTAAAGCATTGAATATAATTTGTATGAATATTATTCCGGTTTAGTTAATTATATTAAATACTTTAATAAGTAAATAATATATATTAATTTCTATAAAGATTTAGTATTTAAATATTTACTTTTTATTCTGATTCATTATTTTCCTTTATTTATTAAATAAAGTAATTCAATTAATGAGATTGATTTTTTTGACTCAATAAATGAAAGGGTTTGACCATCGCTTAGTAGAGTATTAAATGCGTTCACATGTACTTTTCGGTAATTGTACGAGAAAACGGGTTGCTTGTTTACGATTTCAAATGTGTATATAAACACCCTTATTGTGATTGAACTTTTCACAAAATGTATCTAAACTTTGAGTTTATTCTTTCCTACTTGATGGTCTATATGAGCTTAAAATTTTATATCAAATATTTGTATTCCCCCCATATCTTTCTTTCCTCTTCCATTTGCAATTTTCTCCCTCAAACAAGTATACTTAAATACAATCCTACAAAATAAAATAAATATGCAACGATTCAAGTTTGATCCACAACCTATGTGGCACTGAGACTACAACATTTTAATGGTGATGCTTGTTCTATCTACAGCAATGGGGGATACTTGATTTTTCATGAGAAGTTTCCCTCCGCATATTACCCTTCTTGGATGAATCTGGATAATGTTCCCTCCACAGATTGATTGTGTCCTTATTGCATACGAAAAAACTATGGCCTCGCATGAGAGAGTTAGGATTTTATCACATGCTACCAATGTGACAAGAGGTTTCATTGGAGGCTCTCTTAGGAATTTGAAAACAATTCTCAAGAGAAACTCTAGATCCTAGCCATTCAAAGCTATATTGTTTGCCAGATTGTAGAATGATATACGAGAGGTTGGAGGGTTCACTTCCAATCTTAAATGATGGCTTTTAGAGTTGTTCTTGGAGAGTTGTCTGCCCAATAGATCTTACCAGCACGACTCTGTCTCTTGAAAACCAGTATCTCGAAGATAATTCAAAGGTTGTCGTTTTTTCGATGTCGGTGAATGAAGCTTTTAGTACTATGATAGATAGATGGAGTAGAATCGAGGTTGATCCATCTATGTGCTATTGTCTGAAAAGCTTCATTCGCTAACATCCAAACAACAACAACTTTTGAATTACTTTCTCTGTACGGGTTGTGAAAATCAGACATCGTGGACGTCATATCCAGGGGTTAGAAACCTCTCCATTAACAGCTCACAAAGTTATCATTTACACTTGCAAATGACCCCTCAACTTCTCGTATGTCTTTCTACAATCTGGCCCACAATATTATCTTGACAAGATAGGGTCTAGCATTTCTCTTGAGAAAGATTTTTCAAATTCCTTATAGTACCTCCGATGAAACTTCTTGTCACATTGGTAGCATGTGATGAATTCCATCGTCTCTCCATCGAGCGCACAAATTTAAATATGCGATAAGGACACAACACCTGGTGAGGGAAACATTTTCCATTTTCTTACGAGAAGGTAGATATGTGCAGATGAACTTCTCAAAGACAATCAAGTTTCCTATCACCGTAGATAGGACAAGTACCACCATGTTGAACTCTGCTTCCCTTTCAGCACCTCGTCCACTCTACCAATTACCCGTTCTACCGCATGTGCCACCCTGCCCAAAAAAGTCTTCGCTGCATTTGAAGTACATGTTGACGTGTCGTCACCTTTTTCGGTACCTCGCAAACGTCTTTGAATAAAATTCTCCGTTGAGTTTATCAAATCATTCTCACTTTCTCTTAAAATGATATTGTCATTTATTTTACAACAAATATTATATATGTATCATTAAAGTTTAACCCAGGGGGTGTGGTTGAGCGATTGGGGCTCATCCTCCCTTAACCAAGTGTAGAGGGTTCGATCCTCGCCTTGGTTATGGAGCAGCTTTAAATCCCTGGGCCAGCCGTCCCACCCTTCAAGGTTCCACAAATCCAGCGAGGGGATTAGTCACTGCGTTCGGCGGTGGATACCCTGCTCTCGACCCAAAAAAAGTTTAACACTTAAGACATTTTAGAATAAAAAATAGATTATTACTTTTATGTCAAATTAAAGATGTATTGTATATCATGAAACCATAAAAGGATTCTTATAATCTGATCCTAAAATAGCTAAAATTTTATCATTATAATAGACAAAACGTAGGAAATACATTCATACTCTTAAATTTATCAATCAAATAATACTCGATTGTAAAATAACTTAATTTTGACTTTCTCGATGTGTATTTACTAAAATTTAATAGAGTTAAAGCATTGCATATAATTTGTATGAATATTATTTCGGTTTAGTTAATTATATTAAATACATTAATAAGCAAATATTATATATTAATTTCTATAAAGATTTAGTATTTAAATATTTACTTTTTATTGTGATTCATTATTTTCCTTTATTTATTAAATAAAGTAATTCAATAAATGAGATTGATTTTTTTGACTCAATAAATGAAAGGGTTTGACCATCGCTTAGTAGAGTATTAAATGCATTCACATGTACTTTTCGGGAATTGTACGAGAAAACGGGTTGCCTGTTTACGATTTCAAATGTGTATATAAACACCCTTATTGTGATTGAACTTTTAACAAAATGTATCTAAACTTTGAGTTTATTCTTTCCTACTTGATGGTCTATATGACCTTAAAATTTTATATCAAATATTTGTATTCCCCCCATATCTTTCTTTCCTCTTCCATTTGCAAATTTCTCCCTCAACAAGTATACTTAAATACAATCCTACAAAATAAAATAAATATGCAACGATTCAAGTTTGATCCACAAGCTATGTGGCACTGAGGCTACAAAATTTTAATGGTGATGCTTGTTCTATCTACAGCAATGGGGGATACTTGATTTTTCATGAGATGTTTCCCTCCGCATATTACCCTTCTTGGATGAATCTGGATAATGTTCCCCCCACCGATTGATTGTGTCCTTATTGCATACGAAAAAACTATGGCCTCGCATGAGAGAGTTAGGATTTTATCACATGCTACCAATGTGACAAGAGGTTTCATTGGAGGCTCTCTTAGGAATTTGAAAACATTTCTCAAGAGAAACCCTAGATCCTAGCCATTCAAAGCTATATTGTTTGCCAGATTGTAGAATGATATACGAGAGGTTGGAGGGTTTACTTCCAATCTTAAATGATGGCTTTTAGAGTTGTTCTTGGAGAGTTGTCTGCCCAATAGATCTTACCAGCACGACTCTGACTCTTGAAAACCAGTATCTCGAAGATAATTCAAAGGTTGTCGTTTTTTCGATGTCGGTGAATGAAGCTTTTAGTACTATGATAGATAGATGGAGTAGAATCGAGGTTGATCCATCTATGTGCTATTGTCTGAAAAGCTTCATTCGCTAACATCCAAACAACAACAACTTTTGAATTACTTTCTCTGAACGGGTTGTGAAAATCAGACATCGTGGACGTCATATCCAGTGGTTAGAAACCTCTCCATTAACAGCTCACAATGTTATCATTTACACTTGCAAATGACCCCTCAACTTCTCGTATGTCTTTCTACAATCTGGCCCACAATATTATCTTGACAAGATAGGGTCTAGCATTTCTCTTGAGAAAGATTTTTCAAATTCCTTATAGTACCTCCGATGAAACTTCTTGTCACATTGGTAGCATGTGATGAATTCCATCGTCTCTCCATCGAGCGCACAAATTTAAATATGCGATAAGGACACAACACCTGGTGAGGGAAACATTTTCCATTTTCTTACGAGAAGGTAGATATGTGCAGATGAACTTCTCAAAGACAATCAAGTTTCCTATCACCGTAGATAGGACAAGTACCACCATGTTGAACTCTGCTTCCCTTTCAGCACCTCGTCCACTCTGCCAATTACCCGTTCTACCGCATGTGCGACCCTGCCCAAATAGTCTTCGCTGCATTTGAAGTACATGTTGACGTGTCGTCACCTTTTTCGGTACCTCGCAAACGTCTTTTAATAAAATTCTCCGTTGAGTTTATCAAATCATTCTCACTTTCTCTTAAAATGATATTGTCATTTATTTTACAACAAATATTATATATGTATCATTAAAGTTTAACCCAGGGGTGTGGTTGAGGGATTGGGGCTCATCCTCCCTTAACCAAGTGTCGAGGGTTCGATCCTCGCCTTGGTTATGGAGCAGCTTTAAATCCCTGGGCCAGCCGTCCCACCCTTCGAGGTTCCTCCAATCCAGCGAGGGGATTAGTCAATGCGTTCGGCGGTAGATACCCCGCTCTCGACCAAAAAAAAGTTTAACACTTAAGACATTTTAGATTAAAAAACAGATTATTAGTTTTATGTCAAATTAAAGATGTATTGTATATCAAGAAATCGTAAAAGGATTCTTATAATCTTATCATAAAATAGCTAAAATTTTATCATTATAATAGACAAAACGTACGAAATACATTCATACTCTTAAATTTATCAATCAAATAATACCCGATTGTAAAATAACTTAATTTTGACTTTCTCGATGTGTATTTACTAAAATTTAATAGAGTTAAAGCATTGAATATAATTTGTATGAATATTATTCCGGTTTAGTTAATTATATTAAATACTTTAATAAGCAAATATTATATATTAATTTCTATAAAGATTTAGTATTTAAATATTTACTTTTTATTGTGATTCATTATTTTCCTTTATTTATTAAATAAAGTAATTCAATAAATGAGATTGATTTTTTTGACTCAATAAATGAAAGGGTTTGACCATCGCTTAGTAGAGTATTAAATGCATTCACATGTACTTTTCGGGAATTGTACGAGAAAACGGGTTGCCTGTTTACGATTTCAAATGTGTATATAAACACCCTTATTGTGATTGAACTTTTCACAAAATGTATCTAAACTTTGAGTTTATTCTTTCCTACTTGATGGTCTATATGACCTTAAAATTTTATATCAAATATTTGTATTCCCCCCATATCTTTCTTTCCTCTTCCATTTGCAAATTTCTCCCTCAACAAGTATACTTAAATACAATCCTACAAAATAAAATAAATATGCAACGATTCAAGTTTGATCCACAAGCTATGTGGCACTGAGACTACAAAATTTTAATGGTGATGCTTGTTCTATCTACAGCAATGGGGGATACTTGATTTTTCATGAGAAGTTTCCCTCCACATATTACCCTTCTTGGATGAATCTGGATAATGTTCCTCCCACCGATTGATTGTGTCCTTATTGCATACGAAAAAACTATGGCCTCGCATGAGAGAGTTAGGATTTTATCACATGCTACCAATGTGACAAGAGGTTTCATTGGAGGCTTTCTTAGGAATTTGAAAACATTTCTCAAGAGAAACCCTAGATCCTAGCCATTCAAAGCTATATTGTTTGCCAGATTGTAGAATGATATACGAGAGGTTGGAGGGTTTACTTCCAATCTTAAATGATGGCTTTTAGAGTTGTTCTTGGAGAGTTGTCTGCCCAATAGATCTTACCAGCACGACTCTGTCTCTTGAAAACCAGTATCTCGAAGATAATTCAAAGGTTGTCGTTTTTTCGATGTCGGTGAATGAAGCTTTTAGTACTATGATAGATAGATGGAGTAGAATCGAGGTTGATCCATCTATGTGCTATTGTCTGAAAAGCTTCATTCGCTAACATCCAAACAACAACAACTTTTGAATTACTTTCTCTGTACGGGTTGTGAAAATCAGACATCGTGGACGTCATATCCAGTGGTTAGAAACCTCTCCATTAACAGCTCACAATGTTATCATTTACACTTGCAAATGACCCCTCAACTTCTCGTATGTCTTTCTACAATCTGGCCCACAATATTATCTTGACAAGATAGGGTCTAGCATTTCTCTTGAGAAAGATTTTTCAAATTCCTTATAGTACCTCCGATGAAACTTCTTGTCACATTGGTAGCATGTGATGAATTCCATCGTCTCTCCATCGAGCGCACAAATTTAAATATGCGATAAGGACACAACACCTGGTGAGGGAAACATTTTCCATTTTCTTACGAGAAGGTAGATATGTGCAGATGAACTTCTCAAAGACAATCAAGTTTCCTATCACCGTAGATAGGACAAGTACCACCATGTTGAACTCTGCTTCCCTTTCAGCACCTCGTCCACTCTGCCAATTACCCGTTCTACCGCATGTGCGACCCTGCCCAAATAGTCTTCGCTGCATTTGAAGTACATGTTGACGTGTCGTCACCTTTTTCGGTACCTCGCAAACGTCTTTTAATAAAATTCTCCGTTGAGTTTATCAAATCATTCTCACTTTCTCTTAAAATGATATTGTCATTTATTTTACAACAAATATTATATATGTATCATTAAAGTTTAACCCAGGGGTGTGGTTGAGGGATTGGGGCTCATCCTCCCTTAACCAAGTGTCGAGGGTTCGATCCTCGCCTTGGTTATGGAGCAGCTTTAAATCCCTGGGCCAGCCGTCCCACCCTTCGAGGTTCCTCCAATCCAGCGAGGGGATTAGTCAATGCGTTCGGCGGTAGATACCCCGCTCTCGACCAAAAAAAAGTTTAACACTTAAGACATTTTAGATTAAAAAACAGATTATTAGTTTTATGTCAAATTAAAGATGTATTGTATATCAAGAAATCGTAAAAGGATTCTTATAATCTTATCATAAAATAGCTAAAATTTTATCATTATAATAGACAAAACGTACGAAATACATTCATACTCTTAAATTTATCAATCAAATAATACCCGATTGTAAAATAACTTAATTTTGACTTTCTCGATGTGTATTTACTAAAATTTAATAGAGTTAAAGCATTGAATATAATTT
The DNA here is from genome assembly GCA_963573325.1 of Astragalus glycyphyllos. Lineage (NCBI taxonomy): Eukaryota > Viridiplantae > Streptophyta > Magnoliopsida > Fabales > Fabaceae > Astragalus > Astragalus glycyphyllos. The sequence continues at coordinate 34,062,339 of OY754310.1, read as the reverse complement.
GTATGAATATTATTCCGGTTTAGTTAATTATATTAAATACTTTAATAAGCAAATATTATATATTAATTTCTATAAAGATTTAGTATTTAAATATTTACTTTTTATTGTGATTCATTATTTTCCTTTATTTATTAAATAAAGTAATTCAATAAATGAGATTGATTTTTTTGACTCAATAAATGAAAGGGTTTGACCATCGCTTAGTAGAGTATTAAATGCATTCACATGTACTTTTCGGGAATTGTACGAGAAAACGGGTTGCCTGTTTACGATTTCAAATGTGTATATAAACACCCTTATTGTGATTGAACTTTTCACAAAATGTATCTAAACTTTGAGTTTATTCTTTCCTACTTGATGGTCTATATGACCTTAAAATTTTATATCAAATATTTGTATTCCCCCCATATCTTTCTTTCCTCTTCCATTTGCAAATTTCTCCCTCAACAAGTATACTTAAATACAATCCTACAAAATAAAATAAATATGCAACGATTCAAGTTTGATCCACAAGCTATGTGGCACTGAGACTACAAAATTTTAATGGTGATGCTTGTTCTATCTACAGCAATGGGGGATACTTGATTTTTCATGAGAAGTTTCCCTCCGCATATTACCCTTCTTGGATGAATCTGGATAATGTTCCTCCCACCGATTGATTGTGTCCTTATTGCATACGAAAAAACTATGGCCTCGCATGAGAGAGTTAGGATTTTATCACATGCTACCAATGTGACAAGAGGTTTCATTGGAGGCTCTCTTAGGAATTTGAAAACATTTCTCAAGAGAAACCCTAGATCCTAGCCATTCAAAGCTATATTGTTTGCCAGATTGTAGAATGATATACGAGAGGTTGGAGGGTTTACTTCCAATCTTAAATGATGGCTTTTAGAGTTGCTCTTGGAGAGTTGTCTGCCCAATAGATCTTACCAGCACGACTCTGTCTCTTGAAAACCAGTATCTCGAAGATAATTCAAAGGTTGTCGTTTTTTCGATGTCGGTGAATGAAGCTTTTAGTACTATGATAGATAGATGGAGTAGAATCGAGGTTGATCCATCTATGTGCTATTGTCTGAAAAGCTTCATTCGCTAACATCCAAACAACAACAACTTTTGAATTACTTTCTCTGTACGGGTTGTGAAAATCAGACATCGTGGACGTCATATCCAGTGGTTAGAAACCTCTCCATTAACAGCTCACAATGTTATCATTTACACTTGCAAATGACCCCTCAACTTCTCGTATGTCTTTCTACAATCTGGCCCACAATATTATCTTGACAAGATAGGGTCTAGCATTTCTCTTGAGAAAGATTTTTCAAATTCCTTATAGTACCTCCGATGAAACTTCTTGTCACATTGGTAGCATGTGATGAATTCCATCGTCTCTCCATCGAGCGCACAAATTTAAATATGCGATAAGGACACAACACCTGGTGAGGGAAACATTTTCCATTTTCTTACGAGAAGGTAGATATGTGCAGATGAACTTCTCAAAGACAATCAAGTTTCCTATCACCGTAGATAGGACAAGTACCACCATGTTGAACTCTGCTTCCCTTTCAGCACCTCGTCCACTCTGCCAATTACCCGTTCTACCGCATGTGCGACCCTGCCCAAATAGTCTTCGCTGCATTTGAAGTACATGTTGACGTGTCGTCACCTTTTTCGGTACCTCGCAAACGTCTTTTAATAAAATTCTCCGTTGAGTTTATCAAATCATTCTCACTTTCTCTTAAAATGATATTGTCATTTATTTTACAACAAATATTATATATGTATCATTAAAGTTTAACCCAGGGGGTGTGGTTGAGCGATTGGGGCTCATCCTCCCTTAACCAAGTGTCGAGGGTTCGATCCTCGCCTTGGTTATGGAGCAGCTTTAAATCCCTGGGCCAGCCGTCCCACCCTTCGAGGTTCCTCCAATCCAGCGAGGGGATTAGTCAATGCGTTCGGCGGTAGATACCCCGCTCTCGACCAAAAAAAAGTTTAACACTTAAGACATTTTAGATTAAAAAACAGATTATTACTTTTATGTCAAATAAAAGATGTATTGTATATCAAGAAATCGTAAAAGGATTCTTATAATCTTATCATAAAATAGCTAAAATTTTATCATTATAATAGACAAAACGTACGAAATACATTCATACTCTTAAATTTTTCAATCAAATAATACTCGATTGTAAAATAACTTAATTTTGACTTTCTCGATGTGTATTTACTAAAATTTAATAGAGTTAAAGCATTGAATATAATTTGTATGAATATTATTCCGGTTTAGTTAATTATATGAAATACTTTAATAAGTAAATATTATATATTAATTTCTATAAAGATTTAGTATTTAAATATTTACTTTTTATTGTGATTCATTACTTTCCTTTATTTATTAAATAAAGTAATTCAATAAATGAGATTGATTTTTTTGACTCAATAAATGAAAGGGTTTGACCATCGCTTAGTAGAGTATTAAATGCATTCACATGTACTTTTCGGGAATTGTACGAGAAAACGGGTTGCCTGTTTACGATTTCAAATGTGTATATAAACACCCTTATTGTGATTGAACTTTTCACAAAATGTATCTAAACATTGAGTTTATTCTTTCCTACTTGATGGTCTATATGACCTTAAAATTTTATATCAAATATTTTTATTCCCCCAATATCTTTCTTTCCTCTTCCATTTGCAATTTTCTCCCTCAAACAAGTATACTTAAATACAATCCTACAAAATAAAATAAATATGCAACGATTCAAGTTTGATCCACAACCTATGTGGCACTGAGACTACAACATTTTAATGGTGATGCTTCTTCTATCTACAGCAATGGGGGATACTTGATTTTTCATGAGAAGTTTCCCTCCGCATATTACCCTTCTTGGATGAATCTGGATAATGTTCCCCCCACAGATTGATTGTGTCCTTATTGCATACGAAAAAACTATGGCCTCGCATGAGAGAGTTAGGATTTTATCACATGCTACCAATGTGACAAGAGGTTTCATTGGAGGCTCTCTTAGGAATTTGAAAACATTTCTCAAGAGAAACCCTAGATCCTAGCCATTCAAAGCTATATTGTTTGCCAGATTGTAGAATTATGTACGAGAGGTTGGAGGGTTTACTTCCAATCTTAAATGATGGCTTTTAGAGTTGTTCTTGGAGAGTTGTCTGCCCAATAGATCTTACCAGCACGACTCTGTCTCTTGAAAACCAGTATCTCGAAGATAATTCAAAGGTTGTCGTTTTTTCGATGTCGGTGAATGAAGCTTTTAGTACTATGATAGATAGATGGAGTAGAATCGAGGATGATCCATCTATGTGCTATTGTCTGAAAAGCTTCATTCTCTAACATCCAAACAACAACAACTTTTGAATTACTTTCTCTGTACGGGTTGTGAAAATCAGACATCGTGGACATCATATCCAGTGGTTAGAAACCTCTCCATTAACAGCTCACATAGTTATCATTTACACTTGCAAATGACCCCTCAACTTCTCGTATGTCTTTCTACAATCTGGCCCACAATATTATCTTGACAACATAGGGTCTAGCATTTCGCTTGAGAATGATTTTTCAAATTCCTTATAGTACCTCCGATGAATCTTCTTGTCACATTGGTAGCATGTGATGAATTCCATAGTCTCTCCATCGAGCGTACAAATTAAAATATGCGATAAGGACACAACACCTGGTGAGGGATACATTTTCCATTTTCTAACGAGAAGGTAGATATGTGCAAATGAACTTCTCAAAGACAATCAAGTTTCCTATCACCGTAGATAGGACAAGTACCACCATGTTGAACTCTGCTTCCCTTTCAGCACCTCGTCCACTCTGCCAATTACCCGTTCTACCGCATGTGCGACCCTGCCCAAATAGTCTTCGCTGCATTTGAGGTACATGTTGACGTGTCGTCACCTTTTTCGGTACCTCGCAAACGTCTTTTAATAAAATTCTCCGTTGAGTTTATCAAATCATTCTCACTTTCTCTTAAAATGATATTGTCATTTATTTTACAACAAATATTATATATGTATCATTAAAGTTTAACCCAGGGGGTGTGGTTGAGCGATTGGGGCTCATCCTCCCTTAACCAAGTGTCGAGGGTTCGATCCTCGCCTTGGTTACGGAGCAGCTTTAAATCCCTGGGCCAGCCGTCCCACCCTTCGAGGTTCCTCCAATCCAGCGAGGGGATTAGTCACTGCGTTCGGCTGCGGATACCCTGCTCTCGACCCAAAAAAAGTTTAACACTTAAGACATTTTAGAATAAAAAATAGATTATTACTTTTATGTCAAATTAAAGATGTATTGTATATCATGAAACCATAAAAGGATTCTTATAATCTGATCATAAAATAGCTAAAATTTTATCATTATAATAGACAAAACGTACGAAATACATTCATACTCTTAAATTTATCAATCAAATAATACTCGATTGTAAAATAACTTAATTTTGACTTTCTCGATGTGTATTTACTAAAATTTAATAGAGTTAAAGCATTGAATATAATTTGTATGAATATTATTCCGGTTTAGATAATTATATTAAATACTTTAATAAGCAAATATTATATATTAATTTCTATAAAGATTTAGTATTTAAATATTTACTTTTTATTGTGATTCATTATTTTCCTTTATTTATTAAATAAAGTAATTCAATAAATGAGATTGATTTTTTTGACTCAATAAATGAAAGGGTTTGACCATCGCTTAGTAGAGTATTAAATGCATTCACATGTACTTTTCAGGAATTGTACGAGAAAACGGGTTGCCTGTTTACGATTTCAAATGTGTATATAAACACCCTTATTGTGATTGAACTTTTCACAAAATGTATCTAAACTTTGAGTTTATTCTTTCCTACTTGATGGTCTATATGACCTTAAAATTTTATATCAAATATTTGTATTCCCCCCATATCTTTCTTTCCTCTTCCATTTGCAAATTTCTCCCTCAACAAGTATACTTAAATACAATCCTACAAAATAAAATAAATATGCAACGATTCAAGTTTGATCCACAAGCTATGTGGCACTGAGACTACAAAATTTTAATGGTGATGCTTGTTCTATCTACAGCAATGGGGGATACTTGATTTTTCATGAGAAGTTTCCCTCCGCATATTACCCTTCTTGGATGAATCTGGATAATGTTCCTCCCACCGATTGATTGTGTCCTTATTGCATACGAAAAAACTATGGCCTCGCATGAGAGAGTTAGGATTTTATCACATGCTACCAATGTGACAAGAGGTTTCATTGGAGGCTCTCTTAGGAATTTGAAAACATTTCTCAAGAGAAACCCTAGATCCTAGCCATTCAAAGCTATATTGTTTGCCAGATTGTAGAATGATATATGAGAGGTTGGAGGGTTTACTTCCAATCTTAAATGATGGCTTTTAGAGTTGTTCTTGGAGAGTTGTCTGCCCAATAGATCTTACCAGCACGACTCTGTCTCTTGAAAACCAGTATCTCGAAGATAATTCAAAGGTTGTCGTTTTTTCGATGTCGGTGAATGAAGCTTTTAGTACTATGATAGATAGATGGAGTAGAATCGAGGTTGATCCATCTATGTGCTATTGTCTGAAAAGCTTCATTCGCTAACATCCAAACAACAACAACTTTTGAATTACTTTCTCTGTACGGGTTGTGAAAATCAGACATCGTGGACATCATATCCAGTGGTTAGAAACCTCTCCATTAACAGCTCACATAGTTATCATTTACACTTGCAAATGACCCCTCAACTTCTCGTATGTCTTTCTACAATCTGGCCCACAATATTATCTTGACAACATAGGGTCTAGCATTTCGCTTGAGAATGATTTTTCAAATTCCTTATAGTACCTCCGATGAATCTTCTTGTCACATTGGTAGCATGTGATGAATTCCATAGTCTCTCCATCGAGCGCACAAATTAAAATATGCGATAAGGACACAACACCTGGTGAGGGATACATTTTCCATTTTCTAACGAGAAGGTAGATATGTGCAAATGAACTTCTCAAAGACAATCAAGTTTCCTATCACCGTAGATAGGACAAGTACCACCATGTTGAACTCTGCTTCCCTTTCAGCACCTCGTCCACTCTGCCAATTACCCGTTCTACCGCATGTGCGACCCTGCCCAAATAGTCTTCGCTGCATTTGAGGTACATGTTGACGTGTCGTCACCTTTTTCGGTACCTCGCAAACGTCTTTTAATAAAATTCTCCGTTGAGTTTATCAAATCATTCTCACTTTCTCTTAAAATGATATTGTCATTTATTTTACAACAAATATTATATATGTATCATTAAAGTTTAACCCAGGGGGTGTGGTTGAGCGATTGGGGCTCATCCTCCCTTAACCAAGTGTCGAGGGTTCGAACCTCGCCTTGGTTACGGAGCAGCTTTAAATCCCTGGGCCAGCCGTCCCACCCTTCGAGGTTCCTCCAATCCAGCGAGGGGATTAGTCAATGCGTTCGGCGGTAGATACCCCGCTCTCGACCAAAAAAAAGTTTAACACCTAAGACATTTTAGATTAAAAAACAGATTATTACTTTTATGTCAAATTAAAGATGTATTGTATATCAAGAAATCGTAAAAGGATTCTTATAATCTTATCATAAAATAGCTAAAATTTTATCATTATAATAGACAAAACGTACGAAATACATTCATACTCTTAAATTTATCAATCAAATAATACCCGATTGTAAAATAACTTAATTTTGACTTTCTCGATGTGTATTTACTAAAATTTAATAGAGTTAAAGCATTGAATATAATTTGTATGAATATTATTCCGGTTTAGTTAATTATATTAAATACTTTAATAAGCAAATATTATATATTAATTTCTATAAAGATTTAGTATTTAAATATTTACTTTTTATTGTGATTCATTATTTTCCTTTATTTATTAAATAAAGTAATTCAATAAATGAGATTGATTTTTTTGACTCAATAAATGAAAGGGTTTGACCATCGCTTAGTAGAGTATTAAATGCATTCACATGTACATTTCGGGAATTGTACGAGAAAACGGGTTGCCTGTTTACGATTTCAAAGCTATATTGTTTGCCAGATTGTAGAATGATATATGAGAGGTTGGAGGGTTTACTTCCAATCTTAAATGATGGCTTTTAGAGTTGTTCTTGGAGAGTTGTTTGCCCAATAGATCTTACCAGCACGACTCTGTCTCTTGAAAACCAGTATCTCGAAGATAATTCAAAGGTTGTCGTTTTTTCGATGTCGGTGAATGAAGCTTTTAGTACTATGATAGATAGATGGAGTAGAATCGAGGTTGATCCATCTATGTGCTATTGTCTGAAAAGCTTCATTCGCTAACATCCAAACAACAACTTTTGAATTACTTTCTCTGTACGGGTTGTGAAAATCAGACATCGTGGACATCATATCCAGTGGTTAGAAACCTCTCCATTAACAGCTCACATAGTTATCATTTACACTTGCAAATGACCCCTCAACTTCTCGTATGTCTTTCTACAATCTGGCCCACAATATTATCTTGACAACATAGGGTCTAGCATTTCGCTTGAGAATGATTTTTCAAATTCCTTATAGTACCTCCGATGAATCTTCTTGTCACATTGGTAGCATGTGATGAATTCCATAGTCTCTCCATCGAGCGCACAAATTAAAATATGCGATAAGGACACAACACCTGGTGAGGGATACATTTTCCATTTTCTAACGAGAAGGTAGATATGTGCAAATGAACTTCTCAAAGACAATCAAGTTTCCTATCACCGTAGATAGGACAAGTACCACCATGTTGAACTCTGCTTCCCTTTCAGCACCTCGTCCACTCTGCCAATTACCCGTTCTACCGCATGTGCGACCCTGCCCAAATAGTCTTCGCTGCATTTGAGGTACATGTTGACGTGTCGTCACCTTTTTCGGTACCTCGCAAACGTCTTTTAATAAAATTCTCCGTTGAGTTTATCAAATCATTCTCACTTTCTCTTAAAATGATATTGTCATTTATTTTACAACAAATATTATATATGTATCATTAAAGTTTAACCCAGGGGGTGTGGTTGAGCGATTGGGGCTCATCCTCCCTTAACCAAGTGTCGAGGGTTCGATCCTCGCCTTGGTTACGGAGCAGCTTTAAATCCCTGGGCCAGCCGTCCCACCCTTCGAGGTTCCTCCAATCCAGCGAGGGGATTAGTCAATGCGTTCGGCGGTAGATACCCCGCTCTCGACCAAAAAAAAGTTTAACACCTAAGACATTTTAGATTAAAAAACAGATTATTACTTTTATGTCAAATTAAAGATGTATTGTATATCAAGAAATCGTAAAAGGATTCTTATAATCTTATCATAAAATAGCTAAAATTTTATCATTATAATAGACAAAACGTACGAAATACATTCATACTCTTAAATTTATCAATCAAATAATACCCGATTGTAAAATAACTTAATTTTTACTTTCTCGATGTGTATTTACTAAAATTTAATAGAGTTAAAGCATTGAATATAATTTGTATGAATATTATTCCGGTTTAGTTAATTATATTAAATACTTTAATAAGCAAATATTATATATTAATTTCTATAAAGATTTAGTATTTAAATATTTACTTTTTATTGTGATTCATTATTTTCCTTTATTTATTAAATAAAGTAATTCAATAAATGAGATTGATTTTTTTGACTCAATAAATGAAAGGGTTTGACCATCGCTTAGTAGAGTATTAAATGCATTCACATGTACATTTCGGGAATTGTACGAGAAAACAGGTTGCCTGTTTACGATTTCAAATGTGTATATAAACACCCTTATTGTGATTGAACTTTTCACAAAATGTATCTAAACTTTGAGTTTATTCTTTCCTACTTGATGGTCTATATGACCTTAAAATTTTATATCAAATATTTGTATTCCCCCCATATCTTTCTTTCCTCTTCCATTTGCAAATTTCTCCCTCAACAAGTATACTTAAATACAATCCTACAAAATAAAATAAATATGCAACGATTCAAGTTTGATCCACAAGCTATGTGGCACTGAGACTACAAAATTTTAATGGTGATGCTTGTTCTATCTACAGCAATGGGGGATACTTGATTTTTCATGAGAAGTTTCCCTCCGCATATTACCCTTCTTGGATGAATCTGGATAATGTTCCTCCCACCGATTGATTGTGTCCTTATTGCATACGAAAAAACTATGGCCTCGCATGAGAGAGTTAGGATTTTATCACATGCTACCAATGTGACAAGAGGTTTCATTGGAGGCTCTCTTAGGAATTTGAAAACATTTCTCAAGAGAAACCCTAGATCCTAGCCATTCAAAGCTATATTGTTTGCCAGATTGTAGAATGATATACGAGAGGTTGGAGGGTTTACTTCCAATCTTAAATGATGGCTTTTAGAGTTGTTCTTGGAGAGTTGTCTGCCCAATAGATCTTACCAGCACGACTCTGTCTCTTGAAAACCAGTATCTCGAAGATAATTCAAAGGTTGTCGTTTTTTCGATGTCGGTGAATGAAGCTTTTAGTACTATGATAGATAGATGGAGTAGAATCGAGGTTGATCCATCTATGTGCTATTGTCTGAAAAGCTTCATTCGCTAACATCCAAACAACAACAACTTTTGAATTACTTTCTCTGTACGGGTTGTGAAAATCAGACATCGTGGACATCATATCCAGTGGTTAGAAACCTCTCCATTAACAGCTCACATAGTTATCATTTACACTTGCAAATGACCCCTCAACTTCTCGTATGTCTTTCTACAATCTGGCCCACAATATTATCTTGACAACATAGGGTCTAGCATTTCGCTTGAGAATGATTTTTCAAATTCCTTATAGTACCTCCGATGAATCTTCTTGTCACATTGGTAGCATGTGATGAATTCCATAGTCTCTCCATCGAGCGCACAAATTAAAATATGCGATAAGGACACAACACCTGGTGAGGGATACATTTTCCATTTTCTAACGAGAAGGTAGATATGTGCAAATGAACTTCTCAAAGACAATCAAGTTTCCTATCACCGTAGATAGGACAAGTACCACCATGTTGAACTCTGCTTCCCTTTCAGCACCTCGTCCACTCTGCCAATTACCCGTTCTACCGCATGTGCGACCCTGCCCAAATAGTCTTCGCTGCATTTGAGGTACATGTTGACGTGTCGTCACCTTTTTCGGTACCTCGCAAACGTCTTTTAATAAAATTCTCCGTTGAGTTTATCAAATCATTCTCACTTTCTCTTAAAATGATATTGTCATTTATTTTACAACAAATATTATATATGTATCATTAAAGTTTAACCCAGGGGGTGTGGTTGAGCGATTGGGGCTCATCCTCCCTTAACCAAGTGTCGAGGGTTCGATCCTCGCCTTGGTTATGGAGCAGCTTTAAATCCCTGGGCCAGCCGTCCCACCCTTCGAGGTTCCTCCAATCCAGCGAGGGGATTAGTCAATGCGTTCGGCGGTAGATACCCCGCTCTCGACCAAAAAAAAGTTTAACACCTAAGACATTTTAGATTAAAAAACAGATTATTACTTTTATGTCAAATTAAAGATGTATTGTATATCAAGAAATCGTAAAAGGATTCTTATAATCTTATCATAAAATAGCTAAAATTTTATCATTATAATAGACAAAACGTACGAAATACATTCATACTCTTAAATTTATCAATCAAATAATACCCGATTGTAAAATAACTTAATTTTGACTTTCTCGATGTGTATTTACTAAAATTTAATAGAGTTAAAGCATTGAATATAATTTGTATGAATATTATTCCGGTTTAGTTAATTATATTAAATACTTTAATAAGCAAATATTATATATTAATTTCTATAAAGATTTAGTATTTAAATATTTACTTTTTATTGTGATTCATTATTTTCCTTTATTTATTAAATAAAGTAATTCAATAAATGAGATTGATTTTTTTGACTCAATAAATGAAAGGGTTTGACCATCGCTTAGTAGAGTATTAAATGCATTCACATGTACATTTCGGGAATTGTACGAGAAAACGGGTTGCCTGTTTACGATTTCAAATGTGTATATAAACACCCTTATTGTGATTGAACTTTTCACAAAATGTATCTAAACTTTGAGTTTATTCTTTCCTACTTGATGGTCTATATGACCTTAAAATTTTATATCAAATATTTGTATTCCCCCCATATCTTTCTTTCCTCTTCCATTTGCAAATTTCTCCCTCAACAAGTATACTTAAATACAATCCTACAAAATAAAATAAATATGCAACGATTCAAGTTTGATCCACAAGCTATGTGGCATTGAGACTACAAAATTTTAATGGTGATGCTTGTTCTATCTACAGCAATGGGGGATACTTGATTTTTCATGAGAAGTTTCCCTCCGCATATTACCCTTCTTGGATGAATCTGGATAATGTTCCTCCCACCGATTGATTGTGTCCTTATTGCATACGAAAAAACTATGGCCTCGCATGAGAGAGTTAGGATTTTATCACATGCTACCAATGTGACAAGAGGTTTCATTGGAGGCTCTCTTAGGAATTTGAAAACATTTCTCAAGAGAAACCCTAGATCCTAGCCATTCAAAGCTATATTGTTTGCCAGATTGTAGAATGATATACGAGAGGTTGGAGGGTTTACTTCCAATCTTAAATGATGGCTTTTAGAGTTGTTCTTGGAGAGTTGTCTGCCCAATAGATCTTACCAGCACGACTCTGTCTCTTGAAAACCAGTATCTCGAAGATAATTCAAAGGTTGTCGTTTTTTCGATGTCGGTGAATGAAGCTTTTAGTACTATGATAGATAGATGGAGTAGAATCGAGGTTGATCCATCTATGTGCTATTGTCTGAAAAGCTTCATTCGCTAACATCCAAACAACAACAACTTTTGAATTACTTTCTCTGTACGGGTTGTGAGAATCAGACATCGTGGACGTCATATCCAGTGGTTAGAAACCTCTCCATTAACAGCTCACAATGTTATCATTTACACTTGCAAATGACCCCTCAACTTCTCGTATGTCTTTCTACAATCTGGCCCACAATATTATCTTGACAAGATAGGGTCTAGCATTTCTCTTGAGAAAGATTTTTCAAATTCCTTATAGTACCTCCGATGAAACTTCTTGTCACATTGGTAGCATGTGATGAATTCCATCGTCTCTCCATCGAGCGCACAAATTTAAATATGCGATAAGGACACAACACCTGGTGAGGGAAACATTTTCCATTTTCTTACGAGAAGGTAGATATGTGCAGATGAACTTCTCAAAGACAATCAAGTTTCCTATCACCGTAGATAGGACAAGTACCACCATGTTGAACTCTGCTTCCCTTTCAGCACCTCGTCCACTCTGCCAATTACCCGTTCTACCGCATGTGCGACCCTGCCCAAATAGTCTTCGCTGCATTTGAAGTACATGTTGACGTGTCGTCACCTTTTTCGGTACCTCGCAAATGTCTTTTAATAAAATTCTCCGTTGAGTTTATCAAATCATTCTCAGTTTCTCTTAAAATGATATTGTCATTTATTTTACAACAAATATTATATATGTATCATTAAAGTTTAACCCAGGGGTGTGGTTGAGGGATTGGGGCTCATCCTCCCTTAACCAAGTGTCGAGGGTTCGATCCTCGCCTTGGTTATGGAGAAGCTTTAAATCGCTGGGCCAGCCGTCCCACCCTTCGAGGTTCCTCCAATCCAGCGAGGGGATTAGTCAATGCGTTCGGCGGTAAATACCCCGCTCTCGACCAAAAAAAAGTTTAACACTTAAGACATTTTAGATTAAAAAACAGATTATTACTTTTATGTCAAATTAAAGATGTATTGTATATCAAGAAATCGTAAAAGGATTCTTATAATCTTATCATAAAATAGCTAAAATTTTATCATTATAATAGACAAAACGTACGAAATACATTCATACTCTTAAATTTATCAATCAAATAATACCCGATTGTAAAATAACTTAATTTTGACTTTCTCGATGTGTATTTACTAAAATTTAATAGAGTTAAAGCATTGAATATAATTTGTATGAATATTATTCCGGTTTAGTTAATTATATTAAATACTTTAATAAGCAAATATTATATATTAATTTCTATAAAGATTTAGTATTTAAATATTTACTTTTTATTGTGATTCATTATTTTCCTTTATTTATTAAATAAAGTAATTCAATAAATGAGATTGATTTTTTTGACTCAATAAATGAAAGGGTTTGACCATCGCTTAGTAGAGTATTAAATGCATTCACATGTACTTTTCGGGAATTGTACGAGAAAACGGGTTGCCTGTTTACGATTTCAAATGTGTATATAAACACCCTTATTGTGATTGAACTTTTCACAAAATGTATCTAAACTTTGAGTTTATTCTTTCCTACTTGATGGTCTATATGACCTTAAAATTTTATATCAAATATTTTTATTCCCCCCATATCTTTCTTTCCTCTTCCATTTGCAATTTTCTCCCTCAAACAAGTATACTTAAATACAATCCTACAAAATAAAATAAATATGCAACGATTCAAGTTTGATCCACAACCTATGTGGCACTGAGACTACAACATTTTAATGGTGATGCTTCTTCTATCTACAGCAATGGGGGATACTTGATTTTTCATGAGAAGTTTCCCTCCGCATATTACCCTTCTTGGATGAATCTGGATAATGTTCCCCCCACAGATTGATTGTGTCCTTATTGCATACGAAAAAACTATGGCCTCGCATGAGAGAGTTAGGATTTTATCACATGCTACCAATGTGACAAGAGGTTTCATTGGAGGCTCTCTTAGGAATTTGAAAACATTTCTCAAGAGAAACCCTAGATCCTAGACATTCAAAGCTATATTGTTTGCCAGATTGTAGAATTATGTACGAGAGGTTGGAGGGTTTACTTCCAATCTTAAATGATGGCTTTTAGAGTTGTTCTTGGAGAGTTGTCTGCCCAATAGATCTTACCAGCACGACTCTGTCTCTTGAAAACCAGTATCTCGAAGATAATTCAAAGGTTGTCGTTTTTTCGATGTCGGTGAATGAAGCTTTTAGTACTATGATAGATAGATGGAGTAGAATCGAGGATGATCCATCTATGTGCTATTGTCTGAAAAGCTTCATTCGCTAACATCCAAACAACAACAACTTTTGAATTACTTTCTCTGTACGGGTTGTGAAAATCAGACATCGTGGACATCATATCCAGTGGTTAGAAACCTCTCCATTAACAGCTCACATAGTTATCATTTACACTTGCAAATGACCCCTCAACTTCTCGTATGTCTTTCTACAATCTGGCCCACAATATTATCTTGACAACATAGGGTCTAGCATTTCGCTTGAGAATGATTTTTCAAATTCCTTATAGTACCTCCGATGAAACTTCTTGTCACATTGGTAGCATGTGATGAATTCCATAGTCTCTCCATCGAGCGCACAAATTAAAATATGCGATAAGGACACAACACCTGGTGAGGGATACATTTTCCATTTTCTAACGAGAAGGTAGATATGTGCAAATGAACTTCTCAAAGACAATCAAGTTTCCTATCACCGTAGATAGGACAAGTACCACCATGTTGAACTCTGCTTCCCTTTCAGCACCTCGTCCACTCTGCCAATTACCCGTTCTACCGCATGTGCGACCCTGCCCAAATAGTCTTCGCTGCATTTGAGGTACATGTTGACGTGTCGTCACCTTTTTCGGTACCTCGCAAACGTCTTTTAATAAAATTCTCCGTTGAGTTTATCAAATCATTCTCACTTTCTCTTAAAATGATATTGTCATTTATTTTACAACAAATATTATATATGTATCATTAAAGTTTAACCCAGGGGGTGTGGTTGAGCGATTGGGGCTCATCCGCCCTTAACCAAGTGTCGAGGGTTCGATCCTCGCCTTGGTTACGGAGCAGCTTTAAATCCCTGGGCCAGCCGTCCCACCCTTCGAGGTTCCTCCAATCCAGCGAGGGGATTAGTCACTGCGTTCGGCGGTGGATACCCTGCTCTCGACCCAAAAAAAGTTTAACACTTAAGACATTTTAGAATAAAAAATAGATTATTACTTTTAAGTCAAATTAAAGATGTATTGTATATCATGAAACCATAAAAGGATTCTTATAATCTGATCATAAAATAGCTAAAATTTTATCATTATAATAGACAAAACGTACGAAATACATTCATACTCTTAAATTTATCAATCAAATAATACTCGATTGTAAAATAACTTAATTTTGACTTTCTCGATGTGTATTTACTAAAATTTAATAGAGTTAAAGCATTGAATATAATTTGTATGAATATTATTCCGGTTTAGTTAATTATATTAAATACTTTAATAAGCAAATATTATATATTAATTTCTATAAAGATTTAGTATTTAAATATTTACTTTTTATTGTGATTCATTATTTTCCTTTATTTATTAAATAAAGTAATTCAATAAATGAGATTGATTTTTTTGACTCAATAAATGAAAGGGTTTGACCATCGCTTAGTAGAGTATTAAATGCATTCACATGTACTTTTCAGGAATTGTACGAGAAAACGGGTTGCCTGTTTACGATTTCAAATGTGTATATAAACACCCTTATTGTGATTGAACTTTTCACAAAATGTATCTAAACTTTGAGTTTATTCTTTCCTACTTGATGGTCTATATGACCTTAAAATTTTATATCAAATATTTGTATTCCCCCCATATCTTTCTTTCCTCTTCCATTTGCAAATTTCTCCCTCAACAAGTATACTTAAATACAATCCTACAAAATAAAATAAATATGCAACGATTCAAGTTTGATCCACAAGCTATGTGGCACTGAGACTACAAAATTTTAATGGTGATGCTTGTTTTATCTACAGCAATGGGGGATACTTGATTTTTCATGAGAAGTTTCCCTCCGCATATTACCCTTCTTGGATGAATCTGGATAATGTTCCCCCCACCGATTGATTGTGTCCTTATTGCATACGAAAAAACTATGGCCTCGCATGAGAGAGTTAGCATTTTATCACATGCTACCAATGTGACAAGAGGTTTCATTGGAGGCTCTCTTAGGAATTTGAAAACATTTCTCAAGAGAAACCCTAGATCCTAGCCATTCAAAGCTATATTGTTTGCCAGATTGTAGAATGATATACGAGAGGCTGGAGGGTTTAATTCCAATCTTAAATGATGGCTTTTAGAGTTGTTCTTGGAGAATTGTCTGCCCAATAGATCTTACCAGCACGACTCTGTCTCTTGAAAACCAGTATCTCGAAGATAATTCAAAGGTTGTCATTTTTTCGATGTCGGTGAATGAAGCTTTTAGTACTATGATAGATAGATGGAGTAGAATCGATGTTGATCCATCTATGTGCTATTGTCTGAAAAGCTTCATTCGCTAACATCCAAAAAACAACAACTTTTGAATTACTTTCTCTGTACCGGTTGCAAAATCAGACATCGTGGACGTCATATCTACTGGTTAGAAAACTCTCCATTAACAGCTCACAAAGTTATCATTTACACTTGCAAATGACCCCTCAACTTCTCGTATGTCTTTCTACAATCTGGCCCACAATATTATCTTGACAAGATAGGGTCTAGCATTTCTCTTGAGAAAGATTTTTCAAATTCCTTATAGTACCTCCGATGAAACTTCTTGTCACAGTGGTAGCATGTGATGAATTCCATAGTCTCTCCATCGAGCGCACAAATTTAAATATGCGATAAGGACACAACACCTGGTGAGGGAATCATTTTCCATTTTCTTACGAGAAGGTAGATATGTGCAGATGAACTTCTCAAAGACAATCAAGTTTCCTATCACCGTAGATAGGACAAGTACCACCATGTTGAACTCTGCTTCCCTTTCAGCACCTCGTCCAATCTGCCAATTACCCGTTCTACCGCATGTGCGACCCTGCCCAAATAGTCTTCGCTGCATTTGAAGTACATGTTGACGTGTCGTCACCTTTTTTGGTACCTCGCAAACGTCTTTTAATAAAATTCTCCGTTGAGTTTATCAAATCATTCTCACTTTCTCTTAAAATGATATTGTCATTTATTTCACAACAAATATTATATATGTATCATTAAAGTTTAACCCAGGGGGTGTGGTTGAGCGATTGGGGCTCATCCTCCCTTAACCAAGTGTCGAGGGTTCGATCCTCGCCTTGGTTATGGAGCAGCTTTAAATCCCTGGGCCAGCCGTCCCACCCTTCGAGGTTCCTCCAATCCAGCGAGGGGATTAGTCACTGCGTTCGGTGGTGGATACCCTGCTCTCGACCAAAAAAAAGTTTAACACTTAAGACATTTTAGATTAAAAAACAGATTATTACTTTTGTGTCAAATTAAAGATGTATTGTATATCATGAAACCGTAAAAGGATTCTTATAATCTGATCATAAAATAGCTAAAATTTTATCATTATAATAGACAAAACGTACGAAATACATTCATACTCTTAAATTTATCAATCAAATAATACTCGATTGTAAAATAACTTAATTTTGACTTTCTCGATGTGTATTTACTAAAATTTAATAGAGTTAAAGCATTGAATATAATTTGTATGAATATTATTCCGGTTTAGTTAATTATATTAAATACTTTAATAAGCAAATATTATATATTAATTTCTATAAAGATTTAGTATTTAAATATTTACTTTTTATTGTGATTCATTATTTTCCTTTATTTATTAAATAAAGTAATTCAATAAATGAGATTGATTTTTTTGACTCAATAAATGAAAGGGTTTGACCATCGCTTAGTAGAGTATTAAATGCATTCACATGTACTTTTCAGGAATTGTACGAGAAAACGGGTTGCCTGTTTACGATTTCAAATGTGTATATAAACACCCTTATTGTGATTGAACTTTTCACAAAATGTATCTAAACTTTGAGTTTATTCTTTCCTACTTGATGGTCTATATGACCTTAAAATTTTATATCAAATATTTGTATTCCCCCCATATCTTTCTTTCCTCTTCCATTTGCAAATTTCTCCCTCAACAAGTATACTTAAATACAATCCTACAAAATAAAATAAATATGCAACGATTCAAGTTTGATCCACAAGCTATGTGGCACTGAGACTACAAAATTTTAATGGTGATGCTTGTTTATCTACAGCAATGGGGGATACTTGATTTTTCATGAGAAGTTTCCCTCCGCATATTACCCTTCTTGGATGAATCTGGATAATGTTCCCCCCACCGATTGATTGTGTCCTTATTGCATACGAAAAAACTATGGCCTCGCATGAGAGAGTTAGCATTTTATCACATGCTACCAATGTGACAAGAGGTTTCATTGGAGGCTCTCTTAGGAATTTGAAAACATTTCTCAAGAGAAACCCTAGATCCTAGCCATTCAAACCTATATTGTTTGCCAGATTGTAGAATGATATACGAGAGGCTGGAGGGTTTAATTCCAATCTTAAATGATGGCTTTTAGAGTTGTTCTTGGAGAGTTGTCTGCCCAATAGATCTTACCAGCACGACTCTGTCTCTTGAAAACCAGTATCTCGAAGATAATTCAAAGGTTGTCATTTTTTCGATGTCGGTGAATGAAGCTTTTAGTACTATGATAGATAGATGGAGTAGAATCGATGTTGATCCATCTATGTGCTATTGTCTGAAAAGCTTCATTCGCTAACATCCAAAAAACAACAACTTTTGAATTACTTTCTCTGTACCGGTTGTCAAAATCAGACATCGTGGACGTCATATCCAGTGGTTAGAAAACTCTCCATTAACAGCTCACAAAGTTATCATTTACACTTGCAAATGACCCTTCAACTTCTCGTATGTCTTTCTACAATCTGGCCCACAATATTATCTTGACAAGATAGGGTCTAGCATTTCTCTTGAGAAAGATTTTTCAAATTCCTTATAGTACCTCCGATGAAACTTCTTGTCACAGTGGTAGCATGTGATGAATTCCATAGTCTCTCCATCGAGCGCACAAATTTAAATATGCGATAAGGACACAACACCTGGTGTGGGAATCATTTTCCATTTTCTTACGAGAAGGTAGATATGTGCAGATGAACTTCTCAAAGACAATCAAGTTTCCTATCACCGTAGATAGGACAAGTACCACCATGTTGAACTCTGCTTCCCTTTCAGCACCTCGTCCACTCTGCCAATTACCCGTTCTACCGCATGTGCGACCCTGCCCAAATAGTCTTCACTGCATTTGAAGTACATGTTGACGTGTCGTAACCTTTTTTGGTACCTCGCAAACGTCTTTTAATAAAATTCTCCGTTGAGTTTATCAAATCATTCTCACTTTCTCTTAAAATGATATTGTCATTTATTTTACAACAAATATTATATATGTATCATTAAAGTTTAACCCAGGGGGTGTGGTTGAGCGATTGGGGCTCATCCTCCCTTAACCAAGTGTCGAGGGTTCGATCCCGCCTTGGTTATGGTGCAGCTTTAAATCCCTGGGCCAGCCGTCCCACCCTTCGAGGTTCCTCCAATCCAGCGAGGGGATTATTCACTGCGTTCGGCGGTGGATACCCTGCTCTCGACCAAAAAAAAGATTAACACTTAAGACATTTTAGATTAAAAAACAGATTATTACTTTTATGTCAAATTAAAGATGTATTGTATATCATGAAACCGTAAAAGGATTCTTATAATCTGATCATAAAATAGCTAAAATTTTGTCATTATAATAGACAAAACGTACGAAATACATTCATACTCTTAAATTTATCAATCAAATAATATTCGATTGTAAAATAACTTAATTTTGACTTTCTCGATGTGTATTTTCTAAAATTTAATAGAGTTAAAGCATTGAATATAATTTGTTTGAATATTATTCCGGTATAGTTATTTATATTAAATACTTTAATAAGTAAATATTATATATTAATTTCTATAAAGATTAAGTATTTAAATATTTACTTTTTATTGTGCTTCATTATTTTCCTTTATTTATTAAATAAAGTAATTCAATAAATGAGATTGATTTTTTTGACTCAATAATTGAAAGGGTTTGACCATCGCTTAGTAGAGTATTAAATGCATTCACATGTACTTTTCGAAAATTGTACGAGAAAACCTGTTGCCTGTTTACGATTTCAAATGTGTATATAAACACCCTTATTGTGATTGAACTTTTCACAAAATGTATCTAAACATTGAGTTTATTCTTTCCTACTTGATGGTCCATATGACCTTAAAATTTTATATCAAATATTTTTATTCCCCCCATATCTTTCTTTCCTCTTCCATTTGCAAATTTCTCCCTCAACAAGTATACTTAAATACAATCCTACAAAATAAAATAAATATGCAACGATTCAAGTTTGATCCACAAGCTATGTGGCATTGAGACTACAAAATTTTAATGGTGATGCTTGTTCTATCTACAGCAATGGGGGATACTTGATTTTTCATGAGAAGTTTCCCTCCGCATATTACCCTTCTTGGATGAATCTGGATAATGTTCCTCCCACCGATTGATTGTGTCCTTATTGCATACGAAAAAACTATGGCCTCGCATGAGAGAGTTAGGATTTTATCACATGCTACCAATGTGACAAGAGGTTTCATTGGAGGCTCTCTTAGGAATTTGAAAACATTTCTCAAGAGAAACCCTAGATCCTAGCCATTCAAAGCTATATTGTTTGCCAGATTGTAGAATGATATACGAGAGGTTGGACGGTTTACTTCCAATCTTAAATGATGGCTTTTAGAGTTGTTCTTGGAGAGTTGTGTGCCCAATAGATCTTACCAGCACGACTCTGTCTCTTGAAAACCAGTATCTCGAAGATAATTCAAAGGTGGTCGTTTTTTCGATGTCGGTGAATGAAGCTTTTAGTACTATGATAGATAGATGGAGTAGAATCGAGGTTGATCCATCTATGTGCTATTGTCTGAAAAGCTTCATTCGCTAACATCCAAACAACAACAACTTTTGAATTACTTTCTCTGTACGGGTTGTGAAAATCAGACATCGTGGACGTCATATCCAGTGGTTAGAAACCTCTCCATTAACAGCTCACAAAGTTATCATTTACACTTGCAAATGACCCCTCAACTTCTCGTATGTCTTTCTACAATCTGGCCCACAATATTATCTTGACAAGATAGGGTCTAGCATTTCTCTTGAGAAAGATTTTTCAAATTCCTTATAGTACCTCCGATGAAACTTCTTGTCACATTGGTAGCATGTGATGAATTCCATCGTCTCTCCATCGAGCGCACAAATTTAAATATGCGATAAGGACACAACACCTGGTGAGGGAAACATTTTCCATTTTCTTACGAGAAGGTAGATATGTGCAGATGAACTTCTCAAAGACAATCAAGTTTCCTATCACCGTAGATAGGACAAGTACCACCATGTTGAACTCTGCTTCCCTTTCAGCACCTCGTCCACTCTGCCAATTACCCGTTCTACCGCATGTGCGACCCTGCCCAAATAGTCTTCGCTGCATTTGAAGTACATGTTGACGTGTCGTCACCTTTTTAGGTACCTCGCAAACATCTTTTAATAAAATTCTCCGTTGAGTTTATCAAATCATTCTCACTTTCTCTTAAAATGATATTGTCATTTATTTTACAACAAATATTATATATGTATCATTAAAGTTTAACCCAGGGGGTGTGGTTGAGCAATTGGGGCTCATCCTCCCTTAACCAAATGTCGAGGGTTCGATCCTCGCCTTGGTTATGGAGCAGCTTTAAATCCCTGGGCCAGCCGTCCCACCCTTCGAGGTTCCTCCAATCCAGCGAGGGGATTAGTCAATGCGTTCGGCGGTAGATACCCTGCTCTCGACCAAAAAAAAGTTTAACACTTAAGACATTTTAGATTAAAAAACAGATTATTACTTTTATGTCAAATTAAAGATGTATTGTATATCAAGAAATTGTAAAAGGATTCTTATAATCTTATCAAAAAATAGCTAAAATTTTATCATTATAATAGACAAAACGTACGAAATACATTCATACTCTTAAATTTTTCAATCAAATAATACTCGATTGTAAAATAACTTAATTTTGACTTTCTCGATGTGTATTTAATAAAATTTAATAGAGTTAAAGCATTGAATATAATTTGTATGAATATTATTCCGGTTTAGTTAATTATATGAAATACTTTAATAAGCAAATATTATATATTAATTTCTATAAAGATTTAGTATTTAAATATTTACTTTTTATTGTGATTCATTATTTTCCTTTATTTATTAAATAAAGTAATTCAATAAATGAGATTGATTTTTTTGACTCAATAAATGAAAGGGTTTGACCATCGCTTAGTAGAGTATTAAATGCATTCACATGTACTTTTCGGGAATTGTACGAGAAAACGGGTTGCCTGTTTACGATTTCAAATGTGTATATAAACACCCTTATTGTGATTGAACTTTTCACAAAATGTATCTAAACATTGAGTTTATTTTTTCCTACTTGATGGTCTATATGACCTTAAAATTTTATATCAAATATTTTTATTCCCCCCATATCTTTCTTTCCTCTTCCATTTGCAATTTTCTCCCTCAAACAAGTATACTTAAATACAATCCTACAAAATAAAATAAATATGCAACGATTCAAGTTTGATCCACAACCTATGTGGCACTGAGACTACAACATTTTAATGGTGATGCTTCTTCTATCTACAGCAATGGGGGATACTTGATTTTTCATGAGAAGTTTCCCTCCGCATATTACCCTTCTTGGATGAATCTGGATAATGTTCCCCCCACAGATTGATTTTGTCCTTATTGCATACGAAAAAACTATGGCCTCGCATGAGAGAGTTAGGATTTTATCACATGCTACCAATGTGACAAGAGGTTTCATTGGAGGCTCTCTTAGGAATTTGAAAACATTTCTCAAGAGAAACCCTAGATCCTAGCCATTCAAAGCTATATTATTTGCCAGATTGTAGAATGATATACGAGAGGTTGGAGGGTTTACTTCCAATCTTAAATGATGGCTTTTAGAGTTGTTCTTGGAGAGTTGTCTGCCCAATAGATCTTACCAGCACGACTCTGTCTCTTGAAAACCAGTATCTCGAAGATAATTCAAAGGTTGTCGTTTTTTCGATGTCGGTGAATGAAGCTTTTAGTACTATGATAGATAGATGGAGTAGAATCGAGGATGATCCATCTATGTGCTATTGTCTGAAAAGCTTCATTCGCTAACATCCAAACAACAACAACTTTTGAATTACTTTCTCTGTACGGGTTGTGAAAATCAGACATCGTGGTCATCATATCCAGTGGTTAGAAACCTCTCCATTAACAGCTCACAAAGTTATCATTTACACTTGCAAATGACCCCTCAACTTCTCGTATGTCTTTCTACAATCTGGCCCACAATATTATCTTGACAACATAGGGTCTAGCATTTCGCTTGAGAATGATTTTTCAAATTCCTTATAGTACCTCCGATGAAACTTCTTGTCACATTGGTAGCATGTGATGAATTCCATAGTCTCTCCATCGAGCGCACAAATTAAAATATGCGATAAGGACACAACACCTGGTGAGGGATACATTTTCCATTTTCTAACGAGAAGGTAGATATGTGCAAATGAATTTCTCAAAGACAATCAAGTTTCCTATCACCGTAGATAGGACAAGTACCACCATGTTGAACTCTGCTTCCCTTTCAGCACCTCGTCCACTCTGCCAATTACCCGTTCTACCGCATGTGCGACCCTGCCCAAATAGTCTTCGCTGCATTTGAGGTACATGTTGACGTGTCGTCACCTTTTTCGGTACCTCGCAAACGTCTTTTAATAAAATTCTCCGTTGAGTTTATCAAATCATTCTCACTTTCTCTTAAAATGATATTGTCATTTATTTTACAACAAATTATATATGTATCATTAAAGTTTAACCCAGGGGGTGTGGTTGAGCGATTGGGGCTCATCCTCCCTTAACCAAGTGTCGAGGGTTCGATCCTCGCCTTGGTTATGGAGCAGCTTTAAATCCCTGGGCCAGCCGTCCCACCCTTCGAGGTTCCTCCAATCCAGCGAGGGGATTAGTCATTGCGTTCGGCGGTGGATACCCTGCTCTCGACCCAAAAAAAGTTTAACACTGAAGACATTTTAGAATAAAAAATAGATTATTACTTTTATGTCAAATTAAAGATGTATTGTATATCATGAAACCATAAAAGGATTCTTATAATCTGATCATAAAATAGCTAAAATTTTATCATTATAATAGACAAAACGTACGAAATACATTCATACTCTTAAATTTATCAATCAAATAATACTCGATTGTAAAATAACTTAATTTTGACTTTCTCGATGTGTATTTACTAAAATTTAATAGAGTTAAAGCATTGAATATAATTTGTATGAATATTATTCCGGTTTAGTTAATTATATTAAATACTTTAATAAGCAAATATTATATATTAATTTCTATAAAGATTTAGTATTTAAATATTTACTTTTTATTGTGATTCATTATTTTCCTTTATTTATTAAATAAAGTAATTCAATAAATGAGATTGATTTTTTTGACTCAATAAATGAAAGGGTTTGACCATCGCTTAGTAGAGTATTAAATGCATTCACATGTACTTTTCGGGAATTGTACGAGAAAACGGGTTGCCTGTTTACGATTTCAAATGTGTATATAAACACCCTTATTGTGATTGAACTTTTCACAAAATGTATCTAAACTTTGAGTTTATTATTTCCTACTTGATGGTCTATATGACCTTAAAATTTTATATCAAATATTTGTATTCCCCCCATATCTTTCTTTCCTCTTCCATTTGCAAATTTCTCCCTCAACAAGTATACTTAAATACAATCCTACAAAATAAAATAAATATGCAACGATTCAAGTTTGATCCCCAACCTATGTGGCACTGAGATTACAACATTTTAATGGTGATGCTTGTTCTATCTACAGCAATGTGAGATACTTGATTTTTCATGAGAAGTTTCCCTCCGCATATTACCCTTCTTGGATGAATCTGGATAATGTTCCCCCCACCGATTGATTGTGTCCTTATTGCATACGAAAAAACTATGGCCTCGCATGAGAGAGTTAGCATTTTATCACATGCTACCAATGTGACAAGAGGTTTCATTGGAGGCTCTCTTAGGAATTTGAAAACATTTTTCAAGAGAAACCCTAGATCCTAGCCATTCAAAGCTATATTGTTTGCCAGATTGTAGAATGATATACGAGAGGTTGGAGGGTTTACTTCCAATCTTAAATGATGGCTTTTAGAGTTGTTCTTGGAGAGTTGTCTGCCCAATAGATCTTACCAGCACGACTCTATCTCTTGAAAACCATTATCTCGAAGATAATTCAAAGGTTGTCATTTTTTCGATGTCGGTGAATGAAGCATTTAGTACTATGATAGATAGATGGAGTAGAATCGAGGTTGATCCATATATGTGCTATTGTCTGAAAAAGCTTCATTCGCTAACATCCAAAAAACAACAACTTTTGAATTACTTTCTCTGTACGGGTTGTCAAAATCAGACATCGTGGACGTCATATCCAGTGGTTAGAAAATTCTCCATTAACAGCTCACAAAGTTATCATTTACACTTGCAAATGACCCCTCAACTTCTCGTATGTCTTTCTACAATCTGGCCCACAATATTATCCTGACAAGATAGGGTCTAGCATTTCTCTTGAGAAAGATTTTTCAAATTCCTTATAGTACCTCCGATGAAACTTCTTGTCACAGTGGTAGCATGTGATGAATTCCATAGTCTCTCCATCGAGCGCACAAATTTAAATATGCGATAAGGACACGACACCTGGTGAGGGAATCATTTTCCATTTTCTTACGAGAAGGTAGATATGTGCAGATGAACTTCTCAAAGACAATCAAGTTTCCTATCACCGTAGATAGGACAAGTACCACCATGTTGAACTCTGCTTCCCTTTCAGCACCTCGTCCACTCTGCCAATTACCCGTTCTACCGCATGTGCGACCCTGCCCAAATAGTCTTCGCTGCATTTGAAGTACATGTTGACGTGTCGTCACCTTTTTCGGTACCTCGAAAACAACTTTTAATAAAATTCTCCCTTGAGTTTATCAAATCATTCTCGCTTTCTCTTAAAATGACATTGTCGTTTATTTTACAACAAATATTATATATGTATCATTAAAGTTTAACCCAGGGGGTGTGGTTGAGCGATTGGGGCTCATCCTCCCTTAACCAAGTGTCGAGGGATCGATCCTCGCCTTGGTTATGGTGCAGCTTTAAATCCCTGGGCCAGCCGTCCCACCCTTCGAGGTACCTCCAATCCAGCGAGGGGATTATTCACTGCGTTCGGCGGTGGATACCCTGCTCTCGACCAAAAAAAAGATTAACACTTAAGACATTTTAGATTAAAAAACAGATTATTACTTTTATGTCAAATTAAAGATGTATTGTATATCATGAAACCGTAAAAGGATTCTTATAATCTGATCATAAAATAGCTAAAATTTTATCATTAAAATAGACAAAACGTACGAAATACATTCATACTCTTAAATTTATCAATCAAATAATATTCGATTGTAAATTAACTTAACTTTGACTTTCTCGATGTGTATTTACTAAAATTTAATAGAGTTAAAGCATTGAATATAATTTGTATGAATATTATTCCGGTATAGTTATTTATATTAAATACTTTAATAAGTAAATATTTTATATTAATTTCTATAAAGATTAAGTATTTAAATATTTACTTTTTATTGTGATTCATTATTTTCCTTTATTTATTAAATAAAGTAATTCAATAAATGAGATTGATTTTTTTGACTCAATAAATGAAAGGGTTTGACCATCGCTTAGTAGAGTAATAAATGCATTCACATGTACTTTTCGGTAATTGTACGAGAAAACGGGTTGCTTGTTTACGATTTCAAATGTGTATATAAACACCCTTATTGTGATTGAACTTTTCACAAAATGTATTTAAACTTTGAGTTTATTCTTTCCTACTTGATGGTCTATATGACCTTAAAATTTTATATCAAATATTTGTATTCCGCTCATATCTTTCTTTCCTCTTCCATTTGCAAATTTCTCCCTCAACAAGTATACTTAAATACAATCTTACAA
This sequence comes from Astragalus glycyphyllos, assembly GCA_963573325.1. Classification (NCBI taxonomy): domain Eukaryota; kingdom Viridiplantae; phylum Streptophyta; class Magnoliopsida; order Fabales; family Fabaceae; genus Astragalus; species Astragalus glycyphyllos. The sequence continues at coordinate 34,035,272 of OY754310.1, read as the reverse complement.
AATAAAATAAATATGCAACGATACAAGTTTGATCCACAACCTATGTGGCACTGAGACTACAAAATTTTAATGGTGATGCTTGTTCTATCTACAGCAATGGGGGATACTTGATTTTTCATCAGAAGTTTCCCTCCGCCTATTACCCTTCTTGGATGAATCTGGATAATGTTCCCCCCACCGATTGATTGTGTCCTTATTGCATACGAAAAAACTATGGCCTCTCATGAGAGAGTTAGAATTTTATCACATGCTACCAATGTGACAAGAAGTTTCATTGGAGGCTCTCTTAGGAATTTGAAAACATTTCTCAAGAGAAACCCTAGATCCGAGCCATTCAAAGCTATATTGTTTGCCAGATTGTAGAATGATATACGAGAGGTTGGAGGTTTTACTTCCAATCTTAAATGATGGCTTTTAGAGTTGTTCTTGGAGAGTTGTCTGCCCAATATATCTTACCAGCACGACTGTGTCTCTTGAAAACCAGTATCTCGAAGATAATTCAAAGGTTGTCTTTTTTTCGATGTCGGTGAATGAAGCTCATAGTACTATGATAGATAGATGGAGTAGAATCGAGGTTGATCCATCCATGTGCTATTGTCTGAAAAGCTTCATTCGTTAACATCCAAACAACAACAACTTTTGAATTACTTTCTCTGTACGGGTTGTCAAAATCAGACATCGTGGACGTCATATCCAGTGGTTGGAAAACTCTCCATTAACAGCTCACAAAGTTATCATTTACACTTGCAAATGACCCCTCAACTTCTCGTATGTCTTTCTACTATCTGGCCCACAATATTATCTTGACAAGATAGGGTCTTGCATTTCTCTTGAGAAAGATTTTTCAAATTCCTTATAGAAGCTCCGATTAAACTTCTTGTCACATTGGTTGCATGTGATAAATTACATAGTCTCTCCATCGAGCGCACAAATTTAAAAATGCGATAAGGACACAACACCTGGTGAGGGAAACATTTTCCATTTTCTTACGAGAAGGTAGATATGTGCAGATGAACTTCTCAAAGACAATCAAGTTTCCTATCACCGTAGATAGGACAAGTACCACCATGTTGAACTCCGCTTCCCTTTCCGAACGTCGTCCATTCTGCCAATTACCCGTTCTACAGCATGTGCGACCCTGCCCAGATAGTCTTCGCTGCATTTGAAGTACATGTTGACGTGTCGTCACCTTTTTCGGTACCTCGCAAACGTCTTTTAATAAAACTCTCCCTTGAGTTTATCAAATCATTCTCACTTTCACTTAAAATGATATTGTCATTTATTTTACAACAAATATTATATATGTATCATTAAAGTTTAACACTTACTTAACCCAGGGGGTGTGGTTGAGCGATTGGGGCTCATCCTCCCTTAACCAAGTGTCGAGGGTTCGATCCTCGCCTTGGTTATGGCGCAGCTTTAAATCCCTAGGCCAGCCGTCCCACCCTTCGAGGTGCCTCCAATCCAGCGAGCGGATTAGTCACTGCGTTCGGTGGTGGATACCCTGCTCTCGACCAAAAAAAAGTTTAACATTTAAGACATTTTAGATTAAATAACAGATTATTACTTTTATGTCAAATTAAAGATGTATTGTATATCATGAAACCGTAAAAGGATTCTTATAATCTGATCATAAAATAGCTAAAATTTTATCATTATAGTAGACAAAACGTACGAAATACATTCATACTCTTAAATTTATCAATCAAATAATACACGATTGTAAAATAACTTAATTTTGACTTTCTCGATGTGTATTTACTAAAATTTAATTGAGTTAAAGCATTGAATATAATTTGTATGAATATAATTTGTATGAATATTATTCCGGTTTAGTTAATTATATTAAATACTTTAATAAGTAAATATTATATATTAATTTCTATAAAGATTTACTATTTAAATATTTACTTTTTATTGTGATTCATTATTTTCCTATATTTATTAAATAAAGTAATTCAATAAATGAGATTGATTTTTTTGACTCAATAAATGAAAGGGTTTGACCATCGCTTAGTAGAGTATTAAATGCGTTCACATGTACTTTTCGGTAATTGTACAAGAAAACGGGTTGCTTGTTTACGATTTCAAATGTGTATAGAAACACCCTTATTGTGATTCAACTTTTCACAAAATGTATCTAAACTTTGAGTTTATTCTTTCCCACTTGATGGTCTTTATGACCTTATAATTTTATATCAAATATTTGTATTCCCCCCATATCTTTCTTTCCTCTTCCATTTGCAAATTTCTCCCTCAACAAGTATACTTAAATACAATCTTACAAAATAAAAAAAATATGCAACGATTCAAGTTTGATTCACAACCTATGTGGCACTGAGAGTACAACATTTTTATGGTGATGCTTGTTCTATCTACAGCAATGGGGGATACTTGATTTTTCATTAGAAGTTTCCCTCCGCATATTACCCTTCTTGGATGAATCTGGATAATGTTCCCCCCACCGATTGATTGTGTCCTTATTGCATACGAAAAAACTATGGCCTCGCATGAGAGAGTTAGGATTTTATCACATGCTACCAATGTGACAAGAGGTTTCATTGGAGGCTCTCTTAGGAATTTGAAAACATTTCTCAAGAGAAACCCTAGATCCTAGCCATTCAAAGCTATATTATTGGCCAGATTGTAGAATGATATACGAGAGGTTGGAGGGTTTACTTCCAATCTTAAATGATGGCTTTTAGAGTTGTTCTTGGAGAGTTACCTGCCCAATAGATCTTACCAGCACGACGCTGTCTCTTGAAAACCATTATCTCGAAGATAATTCAAAGGTTGTCGTTTTTTCGATGTCGGTGAATGAAGCTTTTAGTACTATGATAGATAGATGGAGTAGAATCGAGGTTGATCCATCCATGTGCTATTGTCTGAAAAGCTTCATTCGCTAACATCCAAACAACAACAACTTTTGAATTACTTTCTCTGTACGGGTTGTCAAAATCAGACATCGTGGACGTCATATCCAGTGGTTAGAAAACTCTCCATTAATAGCTCACAAAGTTATCATTTACACTTGCAAATGACCCCTCAACTTCTCGTATGTCTTTCTACAATCTGGCCCACAATATTATCTTGACAAGATAGGGTCTAGCATTTCTCTTGAGAATGATTTTTCAAATTACTTATAGTACCTCCGATGAAACTTCTTGTCACATTGGTAGCATGTGATGAATTCCATAGTCTCTCCATCGAGCGCACAAATTTAAATATGCGATAAGGACACAACACCTGGTGAGGGAAACATTTTCCATTTTCTTACGAGAAGGTAGATATGTGGAGATGAACTTCTCAAAGACAATCAAGTTTCCTATCACCGTAGATAGGACAAGTACCACCATATTGAACTCTGCTTCCCTTTCAGCACCTCGTCCACTCAGCCAATTACCCGTTCTACCGCATGTGCGACCCTGCCCATATTATTTAAGCCATCAATCGATTAGGACTTAGTTTTGGATGAAATTGTTTTTGAAGTAAAGAAATCGATTTCATTCATATTATTTAAGCCATCAATCGATTAGGACTTATTGAAGTAAAGAATCGATTTATGGAACTCTCCAATTTTCAAGCACACAATCGATTATGGTGTGTAGTCTTTAAAGAAGAAAATCGATTATCCTCTTAATTTTATGAAACTTCATTTTATAAAGCAAACAATCGATTATCTACTTGCCTTATTAAAGCACCAAATCGATTCCTCACCTATTTCCACAGGAAAGAAATCGATTCCCTACTTGCATTTGTAAAGCACATAATCGATTGAATGCTTCTCCAAAACAAGCACATAATCGATTCCCATATTTCTTTCTAAAGCACACAATTGATTATTCACTTATGGAGCTATTCTTTCTAAAGCACACAATCGATTAACATACTATGTTTTTAAAGAAGATAATCGATTGTCCACTTATAACACAAATTGCTTCAACGGTCATATTTTTTCCAAACTCTATAAATAGGACCTAGGTTTTAAGATCAAATGACAACCTAAAATTCTAAAACGCAGAACGCGAAACTTCTCACTGTCACATTCACTTTTGCACGTTCTTCATCACTTTGAGCTGATCTCTCTCAAGGGTTAGGTTGGGGATCTTCAGGTTGTCATATTCACCTTCTCAGAGGTATTTGTTATTTCATTGTTACTGTAATTTCTTGTAATATTGTATTGGGTTTTTACTAGAGAGTGGGGTATCTCTCTAGGGTTTCTGATTGTAACAAGGGTGGGGTATCTCTTGTTGTAATTGTTTTTTAGGGCTCTTGCACAAGGTGGGGTATCCTTGGTGAAGAGTGCCTGTGTGTGTAAGGGTTTTAAAGCACCCGGTTGAAAGCTTTGTTTTGATAGTGAAAATCTCACAAAGGGTTGTGAGGACTGGACGTAGGTCACTGGGAGGTGACCGAACCAGCATAAATCTTGTGCGTGCTTTACTGTTCTATATTCTAATTCCTTCATTTCATAAACCTGCGCGAAAATTAATCTAAGTCATTAAAAAGGGGAAAAGTTTTTGAAGTCTCAATTCACCCCCCCCCCCTCTTGAGACTGAAGCCACTTGGTAACAAGTGGTATCAGAGCTAGACTCTTGTTTAAAGGGCCTAGCAGCTTCAAGAGAAATGGCTTCAGGTTGGTCTACGCAAGAGGGTGCATCTCTTACCCGTCCTCCGGGATTCAACGGGAAAGATTATGTATATTGGAAAGAAAGAATGAGAATATTCATAGAAGGGGTAGATATAGATGTATGGGATGCTGTGGAAAATGGACCTTTTGTTCCCACTCACATGGTTAATGGCACACTCACTCTCAAGGAAAGAAATGACTGGACGGATAATGATAAAAGAAAAGTTCAACATAATCTCCGTGCCAAGAACATCATCACTTCCGCACTCAGTCCCGATGAGTTCTTTAGAGTGTCAAATTGTAAAACTGCTCAAGAAATGTGGGATAATCTGCAAGTCAGTCATGAAGGTACGAGCGAGCTAAAAAGAGCAAGGACAAACACTCTCATCGGGGAATATGAACTATTCAGAATGAATAAAGGAGAAACTATACAAGAAATGCAAAAGAGCTTCACTCACATCGTAAATCAACTGGGCTTATTAGGAAAATCCCTTCCTGCCGAAGATTTGATCAACAAAGTGCTGAGATACCTAAATAGAGAATGGCAACCGAAAGTAACTGCTATAGCTGAATCAAGAAATTTAGCTACTATGACACTCGCCACTCTTTTTGGGAAACTACAAGAGCACGAATTAGAGCTCGCTCGTCTAGCAGAACATGAAGAAAAAGACAATAAAAAGAAAAGCTTAGCTCTCAAAGTTTCTAGTTCAAATCCATCTGATGATAGTGATGATTCGGAAAATGAAGATGATGAAGACGAGGAGAATATGGAGCTAATGGTTAGAAAATTCAAAAAGTTCATGAGAAGGAAAAGCTTCCCCAAGAAGAATTCTTCACCCAAAAGAGTCTCAAGCAAGGAAAACTTTCCAAGTCCACCAACTTGCTACGAATGTGGCAAATCCGGACACATGAAGATGGAGTGCCCGAACATACAAAGAAAACTGTCAAAATTTAAGAAAAAGGGATCCAAAGGAAACAAGGGTAGAAAAGCCTACATAGCATGGGAAGACAATAACATAGAGTCATCAGATGATTCAGAAAGTGAAGAAGCTCAAGTTGCTCTCATGGCCGACCACAACAGTGAAAATGAAACTGAGGTAGATTCTAACTCTGAAACTTCACAAAATGCATATGATGAATTACATGAAGCATTTCTTGAATTGCATAATGATTCTTTGAAACTAGCTAAAGCATTAACCCAATCTAAGAAAGCAGTTGCTCATCTTCAAAACGAAGTTATTGCTTTAACTAAGGAAAAATTAGAACTAAGAAATGAAAATGATAGTCTTAGTTGCTTTAAAGCGAATTATGTATGTGATAAGTGTGCTGAATATGAAAAGAAAATTCATGAGCTTGAATGGACAATAGGAAAAATGTCCAACATACAACATGTGCATCCTAGGTCTCCAAGAAATTATTTCATGAAAATACATGTGCATTATAGACCGAGATTCACTACTAGTCCATATATTAGATGTTATTACTGTGCCAAACTAGGACATACTGCATCTGTTTGTATAGCTAGAAGCAGGCAAGTTGTCAAAAAAGTGTGGGTTCCCAAAGGGACTCTACCAAGTACTAACCCACAAGGACCCAAAGAAATTTGGGTACCAAAATTTTCAACTTGATCTTATTGCAGGTATGCTACAAGGTATGGGGGACAAATTAATACCTTGATAGCAAATGCTCAAACGACATGACTTGAGATATGACAAAGCTCTTAACACTCACCCCCAGAAAAAGCGGTCCTGTGACTTGTGATAACAGCAATAGAGGAAGAATCCTCGGTGACGGTAAGTTTGGTAAAAATCTATTCACCTCTATTGATAATGTGCTTTGTGTAGAATATCTTAAGCATAAGTTACTTTGCATTAGACAAATACGTGATTTTCATTGTTTGATTTAGTTTTATGCACAATTGAGGACAAAATCAGTAAGCAAGTTAGAAAAATAGGAAATAGAGTAAACAACAACATCTCAACTATGGTGTCGATATAAATCACATTATTCTATAGAAGAACCCCGTTCGACATTCTAGAACTAAGCATATAGAGATTAGACATCTTTTTCTTAGATATCAGGTTCAAAAAGGTGATTATATGATTGTTTAGTTGAGCATTCAAAACAGCTAGCTGATATTTTTACAAAACCATTACAAAAAAAAAAATTATTTTTCACTCGAAGAAAACTTGGAGTCATTAAGATCTGAATGAAATATGAACAGTTGATTGAATTATGTTTGGCTATCTTGTGTTGAAACCCGACTCTCATGTCATTTTGTTGTTTATGCGTATCTTTTTAAATGCAATGGACTCACTGTTACTATTAGCTGCCTTTTTGACTCACCAACTAAGTTTCGCATTTACACTTTTGATCATGACAAAAAGGGGGAGAAATATAAATATAGGACTGTCACTTTGCATTTAGATAGGGGGAGCATCAAGTGAGGGGGAGTCTAGATACATATCTCTAATAATAGTGTACTGTTTTTGCTTGATGAACTAACCTCCCACCTAAGATGAATTAAAATTTTGTCATGATATCTTGTGTTGCAGGTTAAGTTTTGATGATGAAGCAATCTAACACAAAGTGACAAATGGAACTCCAAGGCACACCAACTCAAGAAGTAAGTGTGTCAAGGGTAGTAGTCCCTAGGAAGTTGGGTCGTGTCTTAGGAATGAATTGTAAACCGCTTTTGAGGATCGGTTCAAATCACAAAACACAATATCACTCACACAAATGAACCTAACATTTGGTTTCAATTGATAAATAGGTTAGGCACTTGTTTTTTTAAATGAAATAGATTCATGGCTTAGTATTTTTAAAAGAAATTATTTTTGAAGTAAAGAAATCGATTTCATTCATATTATTTAAGCCATCAATCGATTAGGACTTAGTTTTGGAAGCAATGAATCGATTCCTTACTTGTTTTATCAAGCAAAGAATCGATTTGTGGAACTCTCCTATTTTCAAGCACACAATCGATTACGGTGTGTAGTCTTTAAAGAAGAAAATTGATTATCCTCTTAATTTTATGAAACTTCATTTTATAAAGCATACAATCGATTATCTACTTGCCTTATTACAGCACCAAATCGATTCTTCACCTATTTCCACAGGCAAGAAATAGATTCCTTACTTGCATTTGTAAAGCACATAATCGATTGAATGCTTCTCCAAAACAAGCACATAATCGATTCCCATATTTCTTTCTTTAAGCATATAATCGATTATTCACTTATGGAGCTCTTCTTTCTAAAGCACACAATCGATTAACATACTATGTTTTTAAAAAAGATAGTCGATTGTCCACTTATAACACAAATTGCTTCAACGGTCATATTTTTTCCAAACTCTATAAATAGGACCTAGGTTTTACGATCAAATGACAACCTAAAATTCTAAAACGCAGAACGCGAAACTTCTCACTGTCACATTCACTTTTTCACGTTCTTCATCACTTTGAGCTGATCTCTCTCAAGGGTTAGGTTGGGGATCTTCAATTTGTCATATTCACCTTCTCAGAGGTATTTGTTATTTCATTGTTACTGTAATGTCTTGTAATATTGTATTAGGTTTTTACTAGAGAGTGGGGTATCTCTCTAGGGTTTCTGATTGTAACAAGGGTGGGGTATCTCTTGTTGTAATTGTTTTTTAGGGCTCTTGCACAAGGTGGGGTATCCTTGGTGAAGAGTGCCTGTGTGTGTAAGGGTTTTAAAGCACCTGGTTGAAAGCTTTGTTTTGATAGTGAAAATCTCACAAAGGGTTGTGAGGACTGGACGTAGGTCACTGGGAGGTGACCGAACCAGTATAAATCTTGTGCGTGCTTTACTGTTCTATATTCTAATTCCTTCATTTCATAAACCTGCGCGAAAATTAATCTAAGTCGTTAAAAAGGGGAAAATTTTTTAAAGTCTCAATTCACCCCCCCCCCCCCCCCCCCCCCCCCCACCCTCTTGAGACTGAAGCCACTTAGTAACAGACAAAACGTACGAAATACATTCATACTCTTAAAGTTATCAATCAAACAATACTCGATTGCAAAATAACTTAATTTTGACTTTCTCGATGTGTATTTACTAAAATTTAATAGAGTTAAAGCATTGAATATAACTTGTATGAATATTATTCCGGTATTATATATTAATTTCTATAAAGAATTCGTATTTAAATATTTACTTTTTATTGTGATTCATTATTTTCCTTTATTTATTAAATAAAGTAATTCAATAAATGAGATTGATTTTTTTGACTCAATAAATGAAAGGGTTTGACCATCGCTTGGTAGAGTATTAAATGCGTTCACATGTACTTTTCGGTAATTGTATGAGAAAACGGGTTGCTTGTTTACGATTTCAAATGTGTATACAAACACCCTTATTGTGATTCAACTTTTCGCAAAATGTATCTAAATTTTGAGTTTATTCTTTCCTACTAGATGGTCTATATGACCTTAAAATTTTATATCAAATATTTGTATTCCCCCCATATCTTTCTTTCCTCTTCCATTTGCAAATTTCTCCCTCAACAAGTATACTTAAATACAATCCTACAAAATAAAATAAATATGCAACGATTCAAGTTTGATCCCCAACCTATGTGGCACTGAGATTACAACATTTTAATGGTGATGCTTGTTCTATCTACAGCAATGTGAGATACTTGATTTTTCATGAGAAGTTTCCCTCCGCATATTACCCTTCTTGGATGAATCTGGATAATGTTCCCCTCACCGATTGATTGGGTCCTTATTGAAAACGAAAAAACTATGGCCTCGCATGAGAGAGTTAGGATTTTATCACATGCTACCAATGTGACAAGAGGTTTCATTGGAGGCTCTCTTAGGAATTTGAAAACATTTCTCAAGAGAAACCCTAGATCCTAGCCATTCGAAGCTATATTGTTTGCCAGATTGTAGAATGATATACGAGAGGTTGGAGGGTTTACTTCCAATCTTAAATGATGGCTTTTATAGTTGTTCTTGGAGAGTTGTCTGCCCAATAGATCTTACCAGCACGACTCTCTCATGAAAACCAGTATCTCGAAGATAACTCAAAGGTTGTAGTTTTTTCGATGTTGGTGAATGAAGCTTTTAGTACTATGATAGATATATGGAGTGGAATGGAGGTTGATCCATCTATGTGCTATTGTTTGAAAAGCTTCATTCGCTAACATCCAAACAACAACAACTTTTGAATTACTTTCTCTGTACGGGTTGTCAAAATCAGACATCGTGGACGTCATATCCAGTGGTTAGAAAACTCTCCATTAACAGCTCACAAAGTTATCATTTACACTTGCAAATGACCCCTCACCTTCTCGTATGTCTTTCTACAATCTGGCCCACAATATTATCTTGACAAGATAGGGACTAGCATTTCTCTTTAGAAAGATTTTTCAAATTCCTTATAGTACCTCCAATGAAACTTCTTGTCACACTGGTAGCATGTGATGAATTCCATGGTCTCTCCATCGAGCGCACAAATTTAAATATGCGATAAGGACACAACACCTGGTGAGGGAAACATTTTCCATTTTCTTACGAGAAGGTAGATATGTGCAGAGGAACATCTCAAAGACAATCAAGTTTCCTATCACCGTTCTACCGCATACGCGACCCTGCCCAGAAAATCTTCGCTGCATTTGAAGTACATGTTGACGTGTCGTCACCTTTTTCGGTACCTCGCATACGTCTTTTAATAAAATTCTCCCTTGAGTTTATCAAATCATTCTCACTTTCTCTTAAAATGATATTGTCATTTATTTTACAACAAATATTATATATGTATCATTAAAGTTTAACACTTACTTAACCCAGGGGGTGTGGTTGAGCGGTTGAGGCTCATCCTCCCTTAACCAAGTGTCGAGGGTTCGATCCTCTCCTTGGTTATGGAGCAGCTTTAAATCCCTGGGCCAGCCGTCCCACCCTTCAAGGAGCCTCCAATCCAGCGAGGGGATTAGTCACTGCGTTCGGCGGTAGTTACCCTGCTCTCGACCAAAAAAAAGTTTAACACTTAAGACATTTTAGATTAAATAACAGATTATTACTTTTATGTCAAATTAAAGATGTATTGTATATCATGAAACCGTAAAAGGATTCTTATAATTTGATCATAAAATAGCCAAAATTTTATCATTATAATAGACAAAACGTACGAAATACATTCATACTCTTAAATTTATCAATCAAATAACATTCGATTGTAAAATAACTTAATTTTGACTTTCTCGATGTGTATTTACTAAAATTTAATAGAGTTAAAGCATTGAATATAATTTGTATGAATATTATTCCGGAATAGTTAATTATATTAAAATCTTTAATAAGTAAATATTATATATTAATTTCTATAAAGATTTAGTATTTAAATATTTACTTTTTATTGTGATTCATTATTTTTCTTTATTTATTAAATAAAGTAATTCAATAAATGAGATTGATTTTTTTGACTCAATAAATGAAAGGGTTTGACCATCGCTTAGTAGAGTATTAAATGCGTTCACATGTACTTTTGAGTAATTGTACGAGAAAACGGGTAGCTTGTTTACGATTTCAAATGTGTATATAAACACCCTTATTGTGATTGAGCTTTTCACAAAATGCATCTAAACTTTGAGTTTATTCTTTCCTACTTGATGGTCTATATGACCTTAAAATTTTATATCAAATATTTGTATTCCCCCCATATCTTTCTTTTCTCTTCCATTTGCAAATTTCTCCCTCAACAAGTTACTTAAATAAAATCCTACAAAATAAAATAAATATGCAACGATTCAAGTTTGATCCACAACCTATGTGGCACTGAGACTATAACATTTTAATGGTGATGCTTGTTCTATCTACAGCAATGGGAGATACTTGATTTTTCATGAGAAGTTTCCCTCCGCATATTACCCTTCTTGGACGAATCTGGAAAATGTTCCCCACACCGATTGATTGTGTCCTTATTGCATATGAAAAAACTATGGCCTCGCATGAGAGAGTTAGGATTTTATTACATGCTACCAATGTGACAAGAGGTTTCATTGGAGGCTCTCTTAGGAATTTGAAAACATTTCTCAAGAGAAACCCTAGATCCTACCCATTCAAAGCTATATTGTTTGCCAGATTGTAGAATGATATACAAGAGGTTGGAGGGTTTACTTCCAATATTAAATGATGGCTTATAGAGTTGTTCTTGGAGAGTTGTCTGCCTAATAGATTTTACCAGCACGACTCTGTCTCTTGAAAACCAGTATCTCGAAGATAATTCAAAGGTTGTAGTTTTTTCGGTGTCGGTGAATGAAGCTTTTAGTACTATGTTAGATAGATGGAGTGGAATCGAGGTTGATCCATCTATGTGCTATTGTCAGAAAAGCTTTGATCTGTACCTTTGATTGCTTGACCGCTGTTTCACAGGTATCAGACCTCGTATGCTCTTCTGGACGTGCTCCGAGCTCTGCTTCAGGGGCGGGTGTACCTGCGAAGACACTCCAACGCCCATGTTAGGAGCGAACGAGTAGAATACAGATTTGAATGAATACTGTGTACCTGACAACTGACGCAATGAACGCTTATATAGTGTGCGTGATTCGCGCCTGGCCGTTGGATGGCTGTACGGATTCATCAGAGTCGTTGATCCAGCGTTTTCACTCTCTTGTCCATTCTCGTTGGGCCGTTCTTTATTCTTAATAGCTATAATGGGCTTCGGCCCACTCCAGAACAGTTGCCCCCCAAGCCAAGATCGTGCTCGGGACGGGCGTAGGCTTGAATCCTGTGCGCTTTCTGTTGCCCCCGAGGGCTTTAGACCGGTCAATCGCATATTTTAACGATCTCGTTTCATATCTTATGCACGTGGTCGTGGAAATGAAGCGACGCCTCCTGACCGCACCGATGTTCGCTCCTTTGAGACACGAGGTTGTTTGGTCGATTGTTTCGAAATAGTGATAAATCCTGCTCCGATTGTATGACACATGGCACTTTTCATGAAGCAACGTTTCACGTCCTTAAAGGATCGTTAATGGTGCCTCAAAATTCGAAAAGGCGGCGCCTGGTTATGATGACGGTTCAGTTTTCAAGACGCGTGCAAGTGAAAGGTCACGACGTTTCGTTTGCTTGCTCCCTAAACCTTATAAATATGCTGCCCCTCCTCTCCTCATTCTTCACTTTTTATCCTGAAGCTCCGAAAGCGGTCATACTTTTGCTCTTAAGACGGACAACAGTTTACTGCTCTATTCTGGCCAGGTGCTCGCCCGTGCACGACTTCCAACTCAGGCGATCTCACTCGTCCGGTCGTTTGATTTTGCTCATCAAGGAGTGTACTACCTTGAGACCGAACTTTTCTCCTACTCCAGGTATGCATTTTTTGCTCGTTTTTCTTTAGTTCGTTTTATTCTTCGTTGCGTAGAGCGAGGAGGGGGTGTCAGGCTCGGGGTCGACCTTCTCGCCCCCTTCTGCAAATCATCATTTAGGGTGAGCCTGACTTCCCTCTCCTTGCAGGGTAAGGCAGTGGCGCGAACAAAGAAGACTGCGAGGATTTTCGGCCGTCAATCTGCAAAGATGGCTGAGTGTGCTGCTCGCTCTGGAAATACTAGTGCGAGCGGGCTTCCGTCCGAGACTTTCTCTTCCACCGATCTCTCTACTTCGTCATCGTCTGGTCGCTCGTCGAACTCTGTCGACACCGTTCAATCTCTTCGAGTGAACCCCGCGCCTCCTCCCATTCCGACCAATGAGGTGCTGCCTGAAGAGCACGACTGGAGGGGTAGGCTTGATGATGACCGCTCTTGGATCTCTTCCGCTATAACCAACGAGCGTTCGGTTTTTCCACCAGGTGATGAGATGTTGCCACTTTTTACTAAGCTAATTGGTTATGGCGACCAGGAATGGCTAGTTGAGGGTGTCCCGGCTCACGAGCATGCTGCCATGATCCCGACCTCTCTAAAATTTATCATGTACACCAATGTTCTCCGAGATTTGAGGGTGCGACCTCCCTTCACCTTCTTCCAGAGGCGCGTCCTGAGAACCCTTGGGGTCGCCCCCTCTCAACTTCATTTCAACGCTTGGGCGCTTGTTAAATCCTTCGAGATAATAATGGCCGCTCTTGACCGGGAAGTGAATTGCCGTCTTTTCTTCTCCCTATTCGATGTTAGTCGTACCGTGGAGATGAAGAGTGAACCCAGGCGATGGGAACAAGTTTCTTTGAAGGGGCGAAAGGGCACGATCAGACTCTTCAAACCTTTCTGCGAATCGGCCAAACCTTGGAGGCATGCTTTTCTCTGGGTCGTTCCAGTCAATGATCGGGCTAAGGAGATGGTGGGAACTGTGGGTGCTGAAGGTCGTATCACTTTGATGAAATTCCCCCTGGGTTGGTCGCACTCACATTATGACCGCGACACCATTCATTATAGGCATCAGAGGAGGCTGAGCGATTACGATATTGAGAGCATCTTGATGCTAGAGACCCTGGTTACTTGGCTGCCCGAAGGGGTTATTCCATGCAACAAATTTGCTTGTCTTAGGACATTTGAGCAAGCTGAAAATAAACTTGGTGTGCTTTTACTTCTTCTTTTGTTTCTTAGCTTTGATCGTTTCTACTTCGTCTTGCTTCTAACCCTTTTTCTCTTTTCAGCTGAAATGTCGAGCATAGGCTTTGAAGCCCTTTTGGCCAAGACAAAGTCAAGGAAGCAGAAGAAGGTGACCTTTGCTTCCCCCTCTCAACCTCTCCAAGCTGGGGGCGACCATAGACCTCACGTTCGTGAACAGAGTACGAACTCTGCTTCCAAGAAGAGAGATCGGACTCAGAATTCTGTGGACGCCGTTGCGATCGACCTTGACCCTCCCCAAAAAAGAAGAGAAATACCGAGGAGATCGTCCTTAGATTTGGACGATCTTAAGGATGTTGATTTTGATCGCCTTCGGGCAGACCCTCTATTGTTCGTTGCAGAAATTGCCCAGGCAGCTTCTAAAAAGCATGCTCGCTATAAATCTGAGGAAGCTAGCCGTCAAGCAGGTATGCGCTTACTCGATAGAAACTTATGGTTGGAGGGTGATCTCTTGGATAAAACTGACAAGTATAAGTCCGCTCTTGGTCATATTACAGATTTGCGGGCAGAACTCGAGAGTACCAATAAAAAGCTTGAGGATGCCGAGGTCGCCCTCCAACCGACCAAGAACGCACTTGGCTCGGTCACTGCTGAACGTGATGCGGCCATAACAGCCAAGGTAGATGCTGAAGCAAAACTTGCCACCGCTACTGCCAGTTTGACCGAACAATCTACCAAGGTGAATCAGCTGGAGGAGCAGGTGGTCGGTCTGACGGAAACCTTGAAAACCATTGAGGACGAGCGGGATCAGGCCAAGGGCGAGCTAGAGGCCATGGAGGACATGACGATTTCAATCGCCAAAGGGCGCTTCGACAAGGCTGTTGCTCAGATCCAGTATTGCTATCCCTCTCTGGAGATCAACCCTGAGATCGTGAGCAACGATCATTTTTTGAGGAACGGCCAAATCGTTCGTCTTGCGGAGAAAGACGAGCATGGGAACGTTATCCAAGAAGAAACAGTCGTCTACAGCCATCCTGAGTGACTCGCCCTTTCTTTTTGTTTTTTCAACAAGTGTACTTTGTTTTCTTGTAATCTTTTTGGGGCCCGTGCGCCTTTATGATCGCCTTTTGTAATCTTTAGCCCGGCTTTCTCCGGGTAGACTTTAATGTTAACTATCTTTACCTTTTTTTTAGTCGATTTACTTTGCTCGCGGCCTTCTGGCTTTATAATACTGTTTCAGCCTTCGTTGAGCCGATCTTCATAGGGATCCCTGTAAACAGCTTACCAAGTTTCTACTTGAGACTTAGCTCGTTTACAGGGTGTGTTCGTGCTTAAGATCGCTTAAGTTTCCTCCTAAGCAGTTTATCAAACTCGGTTCGAACTTAACTCGCTTAAGAGGTAATTGGTTATTGTGTCGATCAACAACTTGAAAGAGAATCAAATTTAACAAATACCTCGCCATTCAAATGACGGGCGAGCGGGCCTCAATAAAAAACCCCGTAGGGAAAAATAGTGTCCCGCTCGTTTGATTTTTATTAATTGTTCAAGTAATAACATGACATTTTTACAAACTATCAAGTGAAGTATCTTCTAAGATTTGCTGCATTCCAAGTATTTGGAATGATGCCTCCATCTACGTTCTGCAAGATGTACGCCCCTTTGCCTGTCTTGGCCGCCACTTGGTAAGGACCTTCCCAATTTGGGGCAAGCTTTCCTTGACCGGCATTTCTTCGGCCAATATCTGCCTTTCTTAGGACGAGCTGCCCTTTTTCGAAGGCTCTAGGAACGACCTTGGCGTTGTGTCTTGTGGCCATCGCTTGTTTTACTAACGCTTCCTTGAGGGCCGCCTTACTCCCTAGCTCTTCCACTAGATCGAGCTCTTCTCTGGTCGCCTGTTCGTTTTCTGACGGCGTCATAGGATTGCTCGTTCTCCAGCTTAGGTCTCCCATTTCGACGGGAATCAGCGCATCCGTTCCATAGACCAGTTTGAAGGGGGCTTCTCCGGTGGTCGAGTGCGGGGTTGTTCTGTATGCCCATAATACCGAAGGGAGCTCTTCTGCCCACTTCCCTTTAGCTTCATCTAGTCTTCTTTTGAGGCCTCTCAGGATGACTCTGTTGGCTGCTTCTGCCTGCCCGTTCGTTTGCGGGTGTTCGACTGACGTAAAATGCTGTTTCACGCCTAGTTCCGCTAAGGCTTCTTGAAAGTTTCGGTTGATGAACTGTGTGCCGTTGTCCGAGACAACGACCTCGGGAATCCCAAACCGCACCAAGATGTTCTTTCTGACGAACTTGAGGCAATTCCTTGAAGTAATCGTAGCTAGTGGCTCGGCCTCTATCCACTTGGTGAAGTAGTCAATCGCAACGATCAGAAACTTCAGCTGACCAGGGGCGAGTGAGAACGGTCCTAACAAGTCGATACCCCACCATGAGAACGGCCATGGGGCGGTCAAACTGTTGAGCTCGGTTGGAGGTGCAATGTGAACGTCGGCGTGCCTCTGGCACTTGTCACATTTCTTCACTAGGTCTCTTGCGTCTGCATCCATGGTCGGCCAATAATAGCCCGCCCTTAATGCCTTTTTTGCCAGCGCTCGCGAACCCATATGATTCCTGTCATACCCTAATTTTGTCCGCCTAGGTTTAAAACCCTAATTTTCCGCAAAAAATAAATAAATTGAGAAGTGTGGTTTTATTTTGAAGAGTGAAGAGCATTGTGCATGCATTTTTGGGTTTTAAAAGTCATTCTAGGGCTTTTAAATTCATTGTTAGAGTGGAAATGCATTTGTTGTTAAAAAACAAGGTTTTTAGGGCAAAAGGGTATTTTGGTCATTGTCAAAAATAAGATAGTTTCTCATCAAGAATCATTGTGCAATTTTAGAGAAATTTATTTGAGGCAAAACATTTTTGGTCATGTATGTATGTATGCGCATGCATGCATACATTGTGCACAAAATTTCAAAAAAGGATCAAAAAGGAATATTCTACAAAAAGTTCCAAGATGTGATTTTTATGACATTTTTGGTCATGGTGATCACATAAAATGGCATATTCCTCAAGATACCTTGTATGTGGCTCAAAGTGGTGTATTTTTGTACAATTATCTTGAAAAGAATAATAAAAAATGAAGGGATAATAGAATGGTCATATAATAGTACAATAGTACAAGATGACAACTAGCAAAACTTGGTGAGCACTCCCACTACCTCTTGGCCGAATTTCACCCTCTCTATTCTCTCATTTTGTGTTTTCTCAATGTCCTCAATCCATGTGAGCCTCAATCCTAGCCTTTGATTCAAAATTAAAATCAAATCCTAGAGCACAACTAGTGCATATTGACCTAACTACCCTTAAACCTAATTGCTTTCTATATATACCCTATTAACCTCACCTCACAAAGAAACTTTTGGCCTCATTTTCACTCACACAACCCTAGCACACAACTCCCTCTCCTAATTCCCTCTCTTGGCCGAAATCATACCACCTTCTTCCTCCATCAATTCTTCACTTCTCCTTCACCAAATCACCATTTTCTCACCTCATTTCCATTCCTACTTCATATATCTTCCTTCTCTCCTAATTTAATTCAAGCTTGCATCATCAAAGGGCATTTTTAAGCAAGCATTTCGTGGGTTTCATTGAAGTTTGGTGAAGATTCAAGTTGATTTGTGGTCTTGTTCTTCATATTAGTCATTCCTTAGCTTGGATTTGAGGTAAACTTCTTAAAACCTAGCATCATCTTCAACTTTTTTTTGCATCAAAATGTAGATATCATGTTTCTAATTTTGCATCCTACCATATTCATGCATTTTAGTGTTGTTATATTGTTGATTTGTTGATTGTTGTTGGTGAGAGGTGTCTCAAGCATTTTGACAAACACTGTGGGAGGTTTGGGTGCTTGAGATGCTTCTCACCCTTGAATAAATTGTGATTTATGTTGTTTTCACTATGATCTTGCATTTTTGTTGAATAAAATGATGTGATGCTTCGTAAATCATGATTAGAATTAGGGTTTGTTAATTTTCTTGTGAAGTGGGTTTGCAATTGTGATCAAAAACGTTTTCTCAAGTTATTTTGATGTTAATTGATTCTATCTTGCTTGCAAATTGTTATATGTTGATGATTGGCAAGAGGACTCACACTTGTGTCTTTGTGCACTTCACTTTAAGTGTTGAGGATTGCCTAAGATGATTCAACACAACCTTGTGCTTTGATTGTAAACTTTGGTTTGCTTGTTAGTAACTTGTTTGCAAAGTTATTCTATGTTGAGGATTGGCAAGAGGACTCTCACTTGTGCCTAGTGCACTTCACTTTAAGTGATGAGGATTGCCTAAGATGATTCAATTTTCTTTGTGCAATTCTTGCTTGAAAATGCAAATGCTAGTTTTCTAACTCGATTAATCAATTTTGGTCACAAAAATGACTTGTTAACGCCCTCTTTTGGTCACTTTTGGTCTTGCAAATGTGATGTTCTTTCTAGGTCAATGTTATGCTTTAATGTTGATGATTTGGTAAAAGGACTAGACACTTATGCACTTGTGCATTGTCTCAAGCGTCAAGGATTACCAAAAGGGATTCAACCTTGTGCTTTATCTTGTGTTGACACCTAATTGAATTGAACTTTTGTATGATCTCTTTGTGTGCCTACTTTTTGATCTTACATATGCATGCCATTAGATGTTGATGACTAAGTGTCATTCTTGTGCTCAAATGTTGTAATTGGTAATGTTTATGCTTATGCTTACATTGTTGATTGCTTTTCTTGCAATTTGTTAAATGTTGCACTTTGGTTCTTGACTTGGAAATTGATTGAATGTTCTACTTTCTTTTCCTTTTGGATGCCACGCCATCCCAACAAACCTTTTGTGACCAATGTCACCCTCAAACTCCCTTCTCCTTTCTTCAAATCAATCATTTTCTAAAGCTTTTTCCAAACCCAATCTTTTCTCAAATTGTTTTCATAAGACAATCAAATTCTTTCTAAGATCAACAATAAACCTTTTTGAAAACTCATAAGGAGGCAAGTCGGACGTACGGCCGGTGTTGTCTAGCGTCCTAAGATCGGAGCTGTACAGCTCAAACATCTTGGGATACTTCAAAACATTTTTTTTGCATTTACATAATCATTGATAAACAACTTCACTTCTTCTCAAAACAATTTCAAACTATTTTTCACAAATCAAACTTTGTTGAGGATAATGCGAAGCCTTTGCTTGCACGATTGTCAACAATGGGGTGCTAGTGGTGATCACTTGGAGTCTTTGCTCAATTGATTATCATGAACACTCATTTTTCAAAAGAACTCTCATTTCACAAATTAAAAACTTTGTTGAGGATAATGCGAAGCCTTTGCTTGCACGATCGTCAATAATGGGATGCTAGTGGTGATCACTCGAAACCTTTGTTGTTTGATCACTGTGAACATTCAATTTTCACAATTAAACAACTAAAAAAATAAAAACCTTTTCTCGACAACCGAGAACTACGTAAGCTTTGAATTCTCCATCGCACTGGGAGATACGTAGGAGCGGGTCACATTCCCGTCAAGCACGACAAATGAAAACCATTTTCTTTTCAAAAAAAAAACAAACCCTTTTCCAAAACAAGGCAATTTCTAAAAACAAAACAATTTTCGAAAACAAGAACAACGTTGCTTTGATTCCCTCCCCAGGATACGTAGGCACGGTGCCCTCCCGTCAAGCGCAAAAGATTAAATTTTCCTTAAGTTTTTCCATAAAGTAAGGAGAGATAAAGAGAGATAAAAACAAAGCATTTCTTAAATCAACCTTTTAGATCACACGTCAAATCGAGGTTCCCTTTCAGTAGAAAGGATGTGTGGGGTGCTCGTACCTTCCCCATGCATAACCGACCCCCGAACTCAAATCTCGTGGTTCCAAGGACCGTTGTCTTTCAAGAAAGGTTTTTTCAATGTTTTACCTCTAAAAAATATTGGTGGCGACTCCAATTCATGTTGTGTGAAGAGAAATCCCTCCAAAGGATTTTTCGGGGTGCAACAGCTGGCGACTCCACTGGGGACCTTTTCTTTAGTGGGTCGAGCCAATCGATTCGACATGTGATTTATTGATTTGAATGCTTTGTTATATCTCTCCTCCTTTCCCTTTCTTCTTTCTTTCCTTTGCCTTTAAAAACATGCTTGCATTATTCTTAGAATTGTCGTGTGCATTCTTGTGATGTTGTGCTTGCGTGCATTGTGTGTTAGCCTTCTTCCTCTTCTATATTTGCTTCTTGAGTAAAATAAGAGTAGCTTCTTCTTCTTCTCCTCTTACTTTCGTCGTTTATATGCTTTTCTCATACATTTCCCCAATCCTAGCATGTTCCCCTCCTCTAGGCTCCCTTTCTTAAGGTAAGCAATGCTTGCGATTGTTGTTGGAACCCTAGGTTAGTATACTTATGATTGAAATGATATTGAACCCTAGGGTAGACGACATGCTGTTGCTTGATATTGTCTGGACTGTTCTGGTTTCCCTTTGCAGGTGGGGTTTGGGTAGATTTTCAGGTGTTGTGCCCTCATCACACACTGCACACCTTATATTTGTGAGCATTGAGTGGGGCCTAAAACCCAAGGTCTGCAAAGAACCCTAGGAGAGTGGAAATGAGTAGTGACTGCCATTCGTAGACCGTTGTCTGTCTGGCTCTCGTGAAAGTTTCGCCCAAGAGTGCGCTTTCTTCATGATACCTCACAATCGGTAGCTTTCTACGATTGTGGGTGTATTCATGAGAGAGACTTTAGCTCTTGGTTGCCATTGTGAGGCAGTGACCAGAACCCACATGGGAGGATTACCCTTGTCGTTGACTTTAGAGCCTATGATCCTTACCCATTTGTAGGACACGGGGGCACGCAAATTGTGTGTTGCATTAGCTTAGGCATCCTCTTTCGAAACTCTTTTACCAAAAATGTAGAAAGTAATTTCCTTTTTCCCTCATAAACACCTATATGAGGTGGCATATAGCGGGTATTTTCAAAAATGTTTTGAACCGCCACCAATAAACATCATTTTCTTCTCTCTTTTCTATGTAAATAAAAGGTCATAATCATCACATCTGCGTCATTTTACATCATCATCATTGCATTCGCATCTAACCAAAATTTTGAAAAAAACTCCATTCTTTGCATCCTCCATGCATTAAAGTTGTTTGCCGGAGATCGCAACGTAACACAAAATCTTGTCATAGGTGTGTAAGAAACGGAATGGAATCAAAAGGCAAAACCGTTTTCAATTCAAGGCTTCCTGTTGTGAAAGAGATTGATATGGCTAGTCTGAAAGAGTATGCATCCCTCCTAGGTCCTATTGAGGACAGGTCTTTTGACAAAACCTATGGGAACATTCGCAAGCTGCTACAACTAGAAGTACAAGAGAGTGCCATTGCTGCCCTGTGTCGGTTCTATGACTCGGAGATTCGCTGTTTCATTTTTAAGAATTTCCAAATGGCGCCTACCCTAGAAGAGTATGATAGGATTTTGGGCTTTGATCGATCCAAGTTTAACCCTTATCAATACCAAGGGGAGTATTATTCTGATGAAAAGCTTGCTGCCTTGTTGCAAATCAGTGCTGAGAAAGTGCGGGCCCATAAGATAGAACGTAATAAGGTATTTGGGTTTCCTCAAGAATACTTTGAGAGTTTGATGACCAGCTATGTAGTGTCTGATGATTGGAATTCTTTCAAGAAAGTACTAGCTCTGACCATCTTCGGCATTGTGCTCTTCCCTCAGATAGAGAGGCATGTGAGTGAAACTGCGATCGGTGTCTTCCTCGCCTTCAAATGTGCAAAAAATCCTATCAACCCGGTTCCCGCAATTCTCGCAGAGACATACCGTGCCTTCACTCGTCACCATGAATTCCAAAAGAATAAGATGTGTTGCTCCTTCCCTGTGTTATATGCTTGGTTGATCAGTCATGTGTGTACCAACAAAAGTGATGTGAAGGATTTGCTTTCCTATGCCTTGGGTTGTAATCCGAAGACTATGAACTCTCAAGAGTGGGTGCATGCTTTCAAGAACCAAGATGCTCTCCAGATTCGTTGGTTCTCACCTAAATGTTGGGTAGACAGGCCTTCAGTGGTATTTCGGTGTGGGAGTTTTCAGAACGTTCCTCTCATGGGAACCCAAGGATGCATAAACTATAACCCCTCTTTGACCTTGCGACAGCTCGGATACCCTATGCGGGATTCACCCTCCGAAGCTATGCTGTTTCGTTTTTACCTCCATGCGGGGATCCCTAAAGACGAGAGTCTACTTCGGCGAGTCCTGCAAGCTTGGGAAACCGTAGTGCGGAAGGACAAAGAAGAGTTAACCAGGAGGACCACTGCTATCTCTTTTTCTCAATGGCTTGAAGGGAGGATTAGTGAAACTCGGTCATTCGACCAAGGAGTACCACTGCTTGAGGAAAAGATACAAGAACCTCACATTCCTACCATTGAAGAATTGGAAGAGGTTAGGTTGGCCATGTCAAAGGTGGAAGAAGAGAAAAGGGCTCTGCAAGATAGATTGAGAAAGATGATGCAAGACAAGAAAAAGCTAGAAAATGAAAATGCTTTCCAAGCTGCAGCTATTGAGGAAGTCAATAGAAAACTTGAAATAGAGGGGAAAAGCAAAAGGGAAATGCAAAAGCACTTGAAGGGTGCCAAAGAGGAAGTGAAGAGGTGCATTACCAAGATGAATGAGGCTGTAGCAGAAGCAATTAAATGGAAGAGGCTATATGAGGATACATGGAAAGAAGAGCAAGCAGTCAGGCACGCACTAGTTAAGTCAAGAAAAGACTCTCGAATGATGAAGCTTGAATTGGAAGATCAATTAAAGAGTGTCAAGCAAGATCGGGAATCTATCGAAGGGATCCTGAGGGATTATCAGCAAGCACTAAGAAGAGAACAAGGGAAGTCGGAAAGCTTGGCCAATCATGTGCAGTACTTGGAAGGGTCTTACCTCCGGCTAAGGGAGAAGAGTGACTATTGGGAGAGTCAATTTGCGGAATTGCTCAGTAAGGTAAAAAGTCAACAAGTCTTTGAGGAATTGAAAAAGGAAGGCTTACATTGGAAAGACAAGTTCTCCAAGTTAGTTTGGTTAGCTAATCAGGCTGTGAGAGACATTCCCAAGAAGCTAAGAAAGGCGGATGCAGAAATGAATCCTTTCAACACCCCTGTCAAGGTGTGTGAGTTTGTTGAGTACTGCAAGATTCTCACAGAAGAACTCCTGGAGAAAGCCCGAGGGGCAGCTGAGAGCAAGAAGAGGAAAAGGAGCGAGGAGTTGAAAGCCATATGCCTTTAAAGTTCCCTTTAGAGTATTGTAGCGATCCTTAGGAAATTGTAATTTTCTTTAAGAAGTTGTAACTTTCTTTGGAAAATAGTACTTGGTTTAAAATCATTGTATTGCACTCTTAAGGAATATTGTACTTTGATTTGCTTTCTATTTGTGATACTCCTTCGCATTCCATTTAATTGAAGTACGTTTGTTTTGCCTTGTTGCTTCCAACTTTGTTGCAATCCTAAAAACACCTGAACCTTAACACCTATGACAAGACGAGTGGCACCGCGATTCCCGGCAATAAACATAATAACATGCATATTGCATTGCATTTGCATCATTTGTCCTTGTGTTCATAAAAAAAATGTTCCGTCCACAGAAGTAAGACAAGCTGGTTAATCATCGGTATTGGACGCGATCACAGGCAAGAAATATGGCCAACAATCAAGACAACGCGAATCTGGGCAATCATCAACCAATCCAGAATGATGCAGTTCCAGAAGGTCCGAATCCAAATGGTCAGGGTCAGCATGATCAGAATCAAGAGAATTGAGCAATCAGAGCTGAGATGGAAGTTATAAGAGCTCAAATGGCAGAGGTCATAAGAGTGTTAAGTGCCTTAAGGGATGCTGGCATAACTAAAGGTGCTGCTGCCGCAGGAGTGGATCCTCCTCCTGAACCTAGAGTCTCTCAGGCTCTCCAGAACGTGCGATGGCCTCCTTATGGTCTCCCATTAGGGTACACACCCCCTGCTGCCGGTGCAAACCCATAAAGTGGTCCTTCGGGAACCACAGGACAGGCCCAGCCTGAATCAGCTGTGAATGAAGTTGGAACGGGGACACCTCAGGTTCAAATTCAGATTCCTACTCCTGCTATTACCCCGGGAACTCCGGTTGGCTTCAATTCTCCAGCAACAATCCATCCACAAGTTCAGGGTCCAATTCCTCAGATTATCGCTCACTCACGTGACCCACACGTGACCCCAGCTGTGGTGTCGATAAATAATCTTCACTACGGTGTGAGTGGTTTTCCGCCGAATTACCCTGATGAAGCTAGAAGTCAGTACCAGATGTTAGAAGAAAGATTAAGAGCTGTTGAAGGAACAGGTTCCCGGGCTAGGAACGCCCATGAGTTATGCTTGGTCCCTAATCTAGTCCTGCCACCCAAGTTCAAAGCACCATTTTTTCGACAGGTACAAAGGAGCAACCTGCCCGCGCAGCCATGTGACGATGTATTGCCGGAAGATGACTGCCCACGCCCGTGATGATAACCTGATGATACATTGCTTTCAGGAAAGCTTAGCTGGAGCTCCCCTTGAATGGTATATGCAATTGGAGCCAACTAATATCCGTTGTTGGAAGGATCTGGCGGATGCCTTTATCTGTCAATACCAGTACAACAGTGATTTAGCCCCGGATAGGACCCAGCTGCAATGTATGTCTAAGAAGGATAATGAGACATTCAAGGAATACGCCCAGAGGTGGAGGAACCTCGCTGCACAAGTAAAACCCTCCCTGCTTGATAAAGAGATGGTCCATATGTTCATGGAAACTCTTCCCCCAGTGTTCTATGATCGTTTGGTCGGCAGCGTGGCTTCGAATTTCTCTGAGATGGTTGTCATTGGAGAAAGAGTGGAGAACGGCATGCGCAGCGGAAGAATAGCCCATGGCCCAACACCTCCTTCCCATCAGAAAAAGCCTTTTTCTGGTTCCCACAAGAAGAAGGAGGGAGAAACTAATGCAATCATCGGAGCTAGCGGTCCATCACACAACAATCCCCCACAAGCCATTCCAGTTCCTGGTCAGACGCCGCCTGCTCAGCCATTCCAGTCCAACAATCAGTACAGAAACTACAATGAAAAAAAGCCTGTTGTCTTTGAACCTATCCCCATGTCGTACACGGATTTGTTCAATTATCTCATTGCCAACAAGTTAATCAGCACTCGTCAGATGAAACCATATCAGCCTCCCTATCCCAGAGGGTATAATGCAAATGCTACCTGTGCCTTTCATTCTGGGGCAGTAGGTCATGTGGTGGAGGATTGTAAGGCATTCAAGTACGTTGTGCAAGACCTGCTTGATGCAAAGAGTATATCATTTCAGCAACCTAATGTAACCACCAACCCGTTGCCAGGGCATGGTGGGCCCACTGCAAATGCCATTAATGATCAGGGTGGTCAGTACTTAATTAGGAAGGTGGAGTGCATTCGTACACCCCTGAGTATCATTCATGCTGCACTATGCCGTTGTGGTATCATCGAAGAAGGGTGTGCCAGAAGAGACATCTGCAATGACCCTTATTGTGTTGGGGCCTGTGAGAGCTTCAAACCCATCCTCCAAGAGCTATTAGACAGACACCTGGTCCAGGTTGGGGTTCAGGAAAAGGAAGAAAGTGTATCTACTCTACAATCAAACAACCTGTTGAAATCCCTTGCAGTCTGAATTCAAGCTCGGTTGTGGCAAGACCTCTGACTGTTGTTATTCCGGTACCTGCTGCTACCCCTAGTAGAGAGACTAGGGTTATTCCCTGGAGCTGCAACGTGCAAATGCAAGCAGAGGTCCCTCAGGGCGTGTTGGATATAACAAACATTGCTGGGAGTAGTGGAATTACAAGGAGTGGAAGGATGTATGTTCCTGAAAATCTTAGAAAGGGACAATCAAAGGAAGCTGAAGAAAGGGCCCGTAAGGGAAAAGATAAGGAAACTGTGGAAGTTAGAGAAGTATCAGACAAAGAAGCTCAGGAATTTCTTAAAGTAATGAGACAAAGTGAATATCGGGTGGTGGACCAGTTAAATCAAACCCCGGCCAAAATCTCAATGCTTTCGTTGTTGCTTAGTTCCGAGGCACACCAAGCTGCACTGTTGAAAATCCTGAATGAAGCACACGTACCCCATGACATTACGGTTAACCAGCTTG
Organism: Astragalus glycyphyllos; assembly: GCA_963573325.1. Taxonomy (NCBI): domain Eukaryota; kingdom Viridiplantae; phylum Streptophyta; class Magnoliopsida; order Fabales; family Fabaceae; genus Astragalus; species Astragalus glycyphyllos. The sequence goes on along the minus strand of OY754310.1, from coordinate 34,008,955 downwards.
ATGGTATTGTTGGGAACATAGTGGCATCCAACTACTTGACCTTCACAGACGCTGAGCTACCTCCGGCGGGGAAGAATCACAATCAAGCCCTTCACATCTCTGTCAAGTGTGGGGACTACATGCTGGCCAGAGTGCTCATCGATAATGGCTCGTCATTGAATGTGTTGCCCAAGTCCACAATGGATAAGTTGGATGTGGATTGCTCATATCTGAAGCCTAGCTCCACCTTGGTTAGAGCATTTGATGGGTCTGTGAAAGAAGTTTTTGGAGAAGTAGAGGTGCCTTTGCAGGTGGGTCCTGAAGTGTTCTATGTCACATTCCAAGTCATGGATATAGCTTCCTCTTATAGCTGTCTGCTAGGACGACCTTGGATACATGCCGCTGGGGCAGTGCCATCTTCGCTCCATCAGAAACTCAAGTTTGTGGCAGAGGGCAAGTTGATAGTAATCTTCGGGGAGGAGGAAATGATGATAAACCGATCACCACCAGAATATTACATTGAAGCAGCAGAGGAGTCTTTTGAGACTGCCCTCCAGGGATTGGAGATCTCAAATGCTATCTTTGTTGGGAGTGAGCCTCCCCAATTGAAGCCTAGGTGGTCCAAGGCGGACATGATGGTTGCAAAGGTGATGCTAGGATATGGGTATCAGGTTGGAAAAGGCCTGGGAAAAGCTGCTCAAGGAATTGTAGCACCCGTCCTGCTGAAAGGGAATATTGAAAGGTTCGGTATTGGGTACATCCCAAGCCCTGCAGACCGAGAGAAGCTAGCAGCTGATAGAAGAGAGAAATGGTTGGCAAAGCTCAGAGGAAGGACCCCCAACCAGGGAGGGATGGTCGTCGGTGATCTTAGGAACAACTTCCGAAGTGTAGGCATGCTGAACCCTGACCAGGTCAATGTGATTGAAGAAGATTCAGGCTCGGGTGACGGTGCTGTTGGCTTAGTGCGCCGTTGTGCTGTGAAAGAAAAGCTCCAGAACTGGGAGGCCCTAGATTTCTCTGTGTTTTTCAATTTAAAGTAATTTTTCTTTGTAATGCAAAATTCCTCGGCTCTGCCCAAGGCCTTGGGATATTTCATTCGGGCATGCATGTTTTCGTCAAACTTCATCTATGAATAAAATGTTATTTTGGAATTTTCAATAAAATTCTCTTTTTTTTCATCTCTTATTTGCGTGTCTTTTCTTTATTTTTATTCGCCACTCCATTTTAATGCAGATCAAATACAATTCTTGAAAGTAATAATGCCCATAACTCATACTGTGACTTTGATTACCCGGTTAACCAAACCGAGGAAGATGTTGAGGATGGTTGGGATACTCCTCCAGAAATTATGAGAATGGTAGAACAAGAAGAAAAGGTCATCAAGCCCCATGGGGAGCCCACAGAAATGGTTAATTTGGGTACTGAGGAAGATAGAAAAGAGATCAAGGTTGGTACCGCGATGGGGGATTGTGAACGTAAGAAGTTGATTCAGCTCCTGTTTGACTATGTTGACATTTTCGCATGGACTTACCAAGACATGCCGGGATTGAATACAGATATTGTTGAGCACAGATTGCCGGTAAAACCAGAATATCCTCCGGTAAAACAGAAATTGAGGCGAATGAGGCCAGAGATGTCCTTGAAAATCAGGGATGAGGTCAAGAAACAGTTTAACGCAGGGTTCTTAGCAGTGGCAAAATATCCTGAGTGGGTAGCCAACATCGTTCCGGTTCCCAAGAAAGACGGAAGGGTCCGGATGTGTGTCGATTATCGTGATTTGAACCGAGCAAGTCCTAAAGATGATTTCCCTCTACCTCACATCGATGTTCTGGTGGATAGCACAGCGCAACACTCAATGTTCTCCTTCATGGACGGATATTCAGGTTACAACCAGATCAAGATGGCTCCAGAGGATATGGAGAAAACCACCTTCATAACCCTTTGGGGAACTTTCTGCTATAAGGTCATGCCTTTCGGATTGAAGAATGCCGGGGCAACTTATCAAAGAGCAATGGTGACTCTGTTCCACGACATGATGCATAAAGAGATTGAAGTTTATGTGGACGATATGATCGCCAAATCAAGGACCGATGAAGAGCATGTTGTTAACCTGCAGAAGCTTTTCGAGCGCCTCAGAAAGTACAAACTCAGGCTGAATCCCGCCAAGTGCACATTCGGAGTGAGGTCAGGAAAATTGTTGGGCTTCATTGTTAGCCAGAAGGGAATTGAGGTAGACCCGGACAAAGTGCGTGCTATCCTCGAGATGCCGGCGCCAAAAACAGAGAAAGAAGTTCGTGGTTTTCTTGGAAGGCTGAATTACATTTCCCGATTCATCTTCCAGTTGATCGCTACCTGCGAGCCGATTTTCAAACTGTTGTTTAAAAACCAAGAGTTGAAGTGGAATGATCAATGTCAAGAAGCCTTCGAGAAAATCAAGGTGTATCTTCAGAATCCGCCAGTCCTAATGCCACCTGTGTCCGGCAGGCCTCTTATTCTGTACCTTACAGTGTTGGACGATTCCATGGGTTGCGTACTGGGGCAACACGATGAGTCGGGGAAGAAAGAACATGCAATCTACTACCTGAGCAAGAAATTCACCGATTGCGAGACCAGGTATTCACCATTGGAGAAGACTTGTTGTGCCCTTGCCTGGGCAGCGCATCGATTGAGACAGTACATGTTGAGTCACACTACTTGGTTGGTGTCTAAGATGGATCCAATCAAGTACATATTTGAGAAACCTGCGCTCACAGGTAGAATTGCTCGTTGGCAAATGCTTTTATCAGAGTATGACCTCCAGCATGTCACCCAAAAGGCGGTTAAAGGCAGCACATTGGCAGAGTATCTGGCACATCAACCGGCTGAGGATTACCAGTCCATGCAATGTGAATTCCCAGATGAAGACATCATGGCATTGTTCGACGAAGAAAAATCCCAAGATGATGAAAGGTGGAGAGTACTGTTTGATGGTGCCTCTAGCATGTGGGGGCACGGGGTCGGAGCAGTGTTGATCTCCCCGGACAATCGTTTCATACCATTCACGGCAAGGCTGAGTTTCTACGTCACAAATAATATTGCAGAGTATGAGGCGTGCATCTTAGGCATACAAGCGGCCCTCGATTGGAAAGTCAAAAGGCTCGACGTGTCCGGGGATTCAGCTCTAGTTGTTCACCAAGTAAAAGGTGATTGGGAAGCAAGAAACCCTGATTTGATCCTTTACCGTGACTACATTCAAGAGCTAATCAAGCCCTTTGAAGAGATCACCTTCCAGCACATACCTCGCAATGAGAATCAACTGGCCGATGCCTTGGCCACTTTGTCTTCCATGTTCAACGTCAACTGTGACAGGAACTTGACGTGTGTCAGAATCCAACACCGGGGTCTACCTGCTTATCACCATTGCGTGGCAGTTGAAGAGGAATCAGGCAGTAAACCTTGGTACCATGACATCAAACAGTATATCACCAGCAGAGAATATCCCCCCGGCGCTTCAGAAAATGATAAGAGAACACTCAGGAGGCTGTCAATGGGTTTCTTCTTGAGTGGAGACGTCCTTTACAAGAGAAACCATGACTTGGTTCTCCTCAGATGTGTAACAAGGGAGGAATCAATAAAGATCATGCAAGATGTTCATGAGGGCTCATTTGGAATTCATTCCAGTGGGCACACAATGGCTAGAAAGATCCTGAGAACAGGTTACTATTGGCTGCAAATGGAATCTGACTGTTATAGCTTTGCAAGAAAGTGCCATAAATGTCAAATTTATGCAGGTCACATCCATGTACCACCAACCTCTCTGAATGTCCTGAGTGCACCTTGGCCTTTCTCAATGTGGGGCATGGACATCATTGGTCCTATTGAACCCAAAGCTTCAAATGGTCATCGTTTCATCCTGGTTGCTATCGACTACTTCACCAAGTGGGTAGAGGCTGCTTCTTATCCCAATGTAACAAGTTCAGTGATTGCTAAGTTCATCAAGAAAGATTTGGTTTGCCGCTACGGCCTTCCGAACAAAATCATCACAGACAACGGCAGTAATTTGAACAGCAAGGTGATGAGGGACTTATGCAAGGACTTCAAAATCCAACATCACAACTCTTCTCCCTACCGTCCGAAGATGAATGGGACAGTTGAGGCAGCCAATAAGAATATTGAGGATAGTACAGAAAATGGTAGTAACTTACAAGGACTGGCATGAGATGCTCCCCTTCGCCTTGCATGGATACAGAACCTCGGTGCGTACATCTACAGGGGAAACCCCTTACTCGTTGGTTTATGGGTCAGAAGCTGTTCTCCCCATTGAGGTTGAAATACCCTCGCTGCGGGTATTGATGGAGACCAAATTAGAAGAAGCAGAGTGGGTTCAGGCTCGTTTTGACCAATTGAATCTCATTGAAGAGAAGCGAGTAGCCGCCTTGTGCCATGGTCAGCTGTACCAACAGAGGATGATGAGGGCTTTTGACAAGAAAATCCGTCCTCGGGAATTCCAAGAAGGAGACCTCGTGCTCAAACAGATCTTGCCAATCCAGACGGATCCCCGTGGCAAATGGGCTCCCAAATACGAAGGACCTTATGTGGTGAAGAAGGCATTCTCCGGAGGGGCATTAATTCTTGCAAACATGGATGGAGATGAAATCCCAAATCCAGTGAACTCAGATGTGGTAAAGAAGTACTATGCCTAAAGAAATAGACAGAAAAAGAGAAAGATGAGCCAAGTAAAGTTTAGCTCGCTACGTCGAAAACCCGCAAAGGGCGGCCTAGGCAAAATCAGAGCGACCCGGTGGATTGAAAACCCGCAAAGGGCGATCCAGGCAAAAATTAGGGTCAGAAAACTTGGACTTGAAAAAAGAAAGGCAACTAGCACTCCCGAAGGTTTGGATAAGGGGTTGATCAAGGTCACAAGTATGAACGGTGGGCACCGTTACTTCAAGGATAGAATCACAGGATCTGTTCCTTTTTCTTGTATTTTATCAGTTTAGAATAAAGATTGCAATTGTACTTTCAACTGGCGTGACTTTCTGCACGACCAGTTTCCATATCAGTAAAAGTCCAACTTTTCTTTCATATGTGTGCTTTTCGTGTCTTTACTTTCATTTATTCAGTTTCTTTCAAAATAATGATTTTATGATTGATGAAATTGAATTGCAAAACATGTGCATACATTCAGAGCATTACAGATTATTACGAAATCTTTGAAAATCACAAAAGGAAATGGTTTCCCAGAATGGGTAAAGTTGCAAAAAAAAAAAAAAAAAAAACAGTCACATGCACTGCCACCTTAAAATAACAAGATCATTGCAAACCAGCGCGCAACCCTTGCGTTATCACCATCCTGGAACGGTCTTCGTGTCAAGTGCCACAAGTCCCGCGGATTGATTTAACCAGCAAAAAAAAACACTTTCATATCATTCATCATTCCTATATCATCCATGTCGTCAAACAGTAGAGTATTATACTTTCATATTCGCATCCCAGAAGGGCGAAAGGATACAGAAGAAAAAGAAATAGAAGAAAAAGAAACAGAAGAAAAGAAAAAGAAAAAGGAAAATCAAACAGAAAAAACATCTCATCAAATCAATCATTGCATCCATGTGCATCCCAGCATCAAAAGCCTGCATTCCATGCATCATTCAAAGCTTCCCAATTTTCAAAAAGAAACTCAGTTGCTTTGGACTCGTTAGTCCCCAAAATTTTCAAAAAAAGTCAGTTACTTTGGACCAATGGGTCCCCGAAATCTCATTTTCAGAAAATCATCATGGCACCGAGTTAGTGAACTCCATCAGCACAGAGTTAGTAAACTCCCACAGAGTTAGTGAACTCCTTCCACAGATCACAACGTCGCGTACGAGCGCGCGGCAGATCCTACAGACTTCGTTAAGTCCATCGGATTAATTGTGTCAACCTAAGGCATAGCGTAGATCCATTGATCATATCAGTTCCGGACCTGATATTGATCGGCCGCTCGAAAAGGCCACCCCCAGAGCTCGGACTCGACGAGGGTCCGTTAAAAGGTTTTAGGCAACCTCCGAATTCCCCAATTTACGGCACTTCCCATTTACTACTTTCATTTACTGCTTTACGCAATTTACTGCTTTCTCGTCGACGCGACAAGTGTTGACTCTCTCTCTCTCTCAAAAAAAAAGAGAGATCAAAGAAAGGAAACAACAAAAAAAAAAGAAAAGGAAAATTCGAGTTTCTCTAAGCAGACAAAATTGGTATCATTTCTGAATTCTTTATTTCTATTTTGCCTCGGAATATGTTTCGGCCAATTCATATTCCTTGGTAAAATCCAAATAAAGAGGGGCAGCTGTCATACCCTAATTTTGTCCGCCTAGGTTTAAAACCCTAATTTTCCGCAAAAAATAAATAAATTGAGAAGTGTGGTTTTATTTTGAAGAGTGAAGAGCATTGTGCATGCATTTTTGGGTTTTAAAAGTCATTCTAGGGCTTTTAAATTCATTGTTAGAGTGGAAATGCATTTGTTGTTAAAAAACAAGGTTTTTAGGGCAAAAGGGTATTTTGGTCATTGTCAAAAATAAGATAATTTCTCATCAAGAATCATTGTGAAATTTTAGAGAAATTTATTTGAGGCAAAACATTTTTGGTCATGTATGTATGTATGCGCATGCATGCATACATTGTGCACAAAATTTCAAAAAAGGATCAAAAAGGAATATTCTACAAAAAGTTCCAAGATGTGATTTTTATGACATTTTTGGTCATGGTGATCACATAAAATGGCATATTCCTCAAGATACCTTGTATGTGGCTCAAAGTGGTTTATTTTTGTACAATTATCTTGAAAAGAATAATAAAAAATGAAGGGATAATGGAATGGTCATATAATAGTACAATAGTGAAAGATGACAACTAGCAAAACTTGGTGAGCACTCCCACTACCTCTTGGCCGAATTTCACCCTCTCTATTCTCTCATTTTGTGTTTTCTCAATGTCCTCAATCCATGTGAGCCTCAATCCTAGCCTTTGATTCAAAATTAAAATCAAATCCTAGAGCACAACTAGTGCATATTGACCTAACTACCCTTAAACCTAATTGCTTTCTATATATACCCTATTAACCTCACCTCACAAAGAAACTTTTGGCCTCATTTTCACTCACACAACCCTAGCACACAACTCCCTCTCCTAATTCCCTCTCTTGGCCGAAATCATACCACCTTCTTCCTCCATCAATTCTTCACTTCTCCTTCACCAAATCACCATTTTCTCACCTCATTTCCATTCCTACTTCATATATCTTCCTTCTCTCCTAATTTAATTCAAGCTTGCATCATCAAAGGGCATTTTTAAGCAAGCATTTCGTGGGTTTCATTGAAGTTTGGTGAAGATTCAAGTTGATTTGTGGTCTTGTTCTTCATATTAGTCATTCCTTAGCTTGGATTTGAGGTAAACTTCTTAAAACCTAGCATCATCTTCAACTTTTTTTTGCATCAAAATGTAGATATCATGTTTCTAATTTTGCATCCTACAATATTCATGCATTTTAGTGTTGTTATATTGTTGATTTGTTGATTGTTGTTGGTGAGAGGTGTCTCAAGCATTTTGACAAACACTGTGGGAGGTTTGGGTGCTTGAGATGCTTCTCACCCTTGAATAAATTGTGATTTATGTTGTTTTCACTATGATCTTGCATTTTTGTTGAATAAAATGATGTGATGCTTCGCAAATCATGATTAGAATTAGGGTTTGTTAATTTTCTTGTGAAGTGGGTTTGCAATTGTGATCAAAAACGTTTTCTCAAGTTATTTTGATGTTAATTGATTGTATCTTGCTTGCAAATTGTTATATGTTGATGATTGGCAAGAGGACTCACACTTGTGTCTTTGTGCACTTCACTTTAAGTGTTGAGGATTGCCTAAGATGATTCAACACAACCTTGTGCTTTGATTGTAAACTTTGGTTTGCTTGTTAGTAACTTGTTTGCAAAGTTATTCTATGTTGAGGATTGGCAAGAGGACTCTCACTTGTGCCTAGTGCACTTCACTTTAAGTGATGAGGATTGCCTAAGATGATTCAATTTTCTTTGTGCAACTCTTGCTTGAAAATGCAAATGCTAGTTTTCTAACTCGATTAATCAATTTTGGTCACAAAAATGACTTGTTAACGCCCTCTTTTGGTCACTTTTGGTCTTGCAAATGTGATGTTCTTTCTAGGTCAATGTTATGCTTTAATGTTGATGATTTGGTAAAAGGACTAGACACTTATGCACTTGTGCATTGTCTCAAGCGTCAAGGATTACCAAAAGGGATTCAACCTTGTGCTTTATCTTGTGTTGACACCTAATTGAATTGAACTTTTGTATGATCTCTTTGTGTGCCTATTTTTGATCTTACATATGCATGCCATTAGATGTTGATGACTAAGTGTCATTCTTGTGCTCAAATGTTGTAATTGGTAATGTTTATGCTTATGCTTACATTGTTGATTGCTTTTCTTGCAATTTGTTAAATGTTGCACTTTGGTTCTTGACTTGGAAATTGATTGAATGTTCTACTTTCTTTTCCTTTTGGATGCCACGCCATCCCAACAAACCTTTTGTGACCAATGTCACCCTCAAACTCCCTTCTCCTTTCTTCAAATCAATCATTTTCTAAAGCTTTTTCCAAACCCAATCTTTTCTCAAATTGTTTTCATAAGACAATCAAATTCTTTCTAAGATCAACAATAAACCTTTTTGAAAACTCATAAGGAGGCAAGTCGGACGTACGGCCGGTGTTGTCTAGCGTCCTAAGATCGGAGCTGTATAGCTCAAACATCTTGGGATACTTATGAGAATTAAAACAAGCAAAAAACAACTTGTTACTCGTTAGTAACGTTCCAACTTCAAAACATTTTTTTTGCATTTACATAATCATTGATAAACAACTTCACTTCTTCTCAAAACAATTTCAAACTATTTTTCACAAATCAAACTTTGTTGAGGATAATACGAAGCCTTTGCTTGCACGATTGTCAACAATGGGGTGCTAGTGGTGATCACTTGGAGTCTTTGCTCAATTGATTATCATGAACACTCATTTTTCAAAAGAACTCTCATTTCACAAATTAAAAACTTTGTTGAGGATAATGCAAAGCCTTTGCTTGCACGATCGTCAATAATGGGATGCTAGTGGTGATCACTCGAAACCTTTGTTGTTTGATCACTGTGAACATTCAATTTTCACAATTAAACAACTAAAAAAATAAAAACCTTTTCTCGACAACCGAGAACTACGTAAGCTTTGAATTCTCCATCGCACTGGGAGATATGTAGGAGCGGGTCACATTCCCGTCAAGCACGACAAATGAAAACCATTTTCTTTTCAAAAAAAAACAAACCCTTTTCCAAAACAAGGCAATTTCTAAAAACAAAACAATTTTCGAAAACAAGAACTACGTTGCTTTGATTCCCTCCCCAGGATACGTAGGCACGGTGCCCTCCCGTCAAGCGCAAAAGATTAAATTTTCCTTAAGTTTTTCCATAAAGTAAGGAGAGATAAAAACAAAGCATTTCTTAAATCAACCTTTTAGATCACACGTCAAATCGAGGTTCCCTTTCAGTAGAAAGGATGTGTGGGGTGCTAATACCTTCCCCATGCATAACCGACCCCCGAACTCAAATCTCGTGGTTCCAAGGACCATTGTCTTTCAAGAAAGGTTTTTTCAATGTTTTACCTCTAAAAAATATTGGTGGCGACTCCAATTCATGTTGTGCGAAGAGAAATCCCTCCAAAGGAATTTTCGGGGTGCAACAATTCCCACAGATGCCTTCATGGATCTCCTTTAGTACGTAGTTTGCTTCTGTTGGAAGTAGGCACTTGAGCAAGGGCATAGTGAATCCCCTTCTATAGAGCTGCTCGTTTATGATCGAGTAGGATGTTACCCGTTTTCGAACGAGGGCAGCTTCTTTAGGGTCCACAGGTTCTTCCCCGTCCTTTATGTAGTTAAAAATGGGGTCGATCCAGGTTCGGGCTGAGTCAATTTCACAGACATCTGCTCCCAGCGTGGCCTCCAATCTTACGCTTGGTTGAGATAGAACTTTTTGTATCACACTTCTGTGGTTGCCAGGGTTTTTCGTACTTGCGAGCTTGGATAAGATGTCCGCCCTAGCGTTCTCTGCTCTAGGGACGTGCCTGACTTCGGCGTATTCGAACTTCTGCATCAACTCCTTGACCTTTGCGAGGTATCTCTGGAGGATCTCGTCTTTGGCCGAAAAGGTGTCTTTGATCTGGGACACTGCTAACAGCGAGTCTGATCGGAGTTCTACCTTCTTCACATTGAATTCCAGAGCGAGCAGCAACCCGGCCAAACAGGCCTCGTATTCAGCCTAATTGTTGGTCGTTGGAAAAGAGAAAGCTAAGGAGACCTCGATAGTCGTTCCTTGTTCGTTCTCAAGGATCAAGCTAGCTCCGCTACCCTTTCCGTTGGATGACCCATCAACATACAGCGTCCATACGTTGTGGACCGGGTCCTCCGCTCCCTAGTCAATTCTGCAATAAAGTCGGCCAAGACTTGTCCCTTAATGGTCGACCTAGGCTCATATTTGATTCCAAATTCGGATAATTCTACAGCCCATTTGATCATTCTTCCCGCCAGATCAGGTCTATGAAGGATCTGTCTAATCGGTTGGTCGGTTCGCAGAGTGACCTGGTGGGCAACAAAATACGGCCTTAATCTTCGAGCGGACACGACCAGAGCTAAAGCCAACTTCTCAATTTTTTGATATCTAAGCTCTGGCCCCTGTAGTACCTTACTAACGAAGTAGACAGGGTTTTGCCTCGTTCCTTCTTCTCGTACCAAAACAGCGGCCAAAGCCTCGTCTGTAATGGATAAGTATAGGTAGAGTGTTTCCTTTGGGTTAGGAGTGGTCAAAATCGGTGGTTCTGCCAAGGCCGCCTTTAGTTGTTCGAGGGCTTGGTCGCATTCAGGCGTCCAATCAAATGTGATTTCTTTCTTCAATAGCCTGAATAAGGGTAAGGATTTGTTTGCGGCTTTGGACACAAATCGTGAGAGAGCGGCAATCATGCCATTCAGTTTCTGTATTTCTTTCTTGGTCGTCGGTGGCTTCATCTCAGTCACTGCTCGACATTTATCTGGGTTGGCTTCAATCCCTCTTTCGGAGAGATAGAATCCAAGAAATTTCCCCGCCCTTACCCCAAAGGTACACTTTTCTGGGTTGAATCTCAACGAATTCTTTTTGGCTTCTTTGAACACTTCCCTTAAGTCGTCTATGTGTGTTCGATCCTGCTTGCTTTTGATAATCATGTCATCCAGGTATACTTCCACCATCTTTCCTATCTGATCGTGAAAAACTTTGTTCATCATGCGCTGGTAGGTCGCTCCAGCGTTCTTCAGCCCAAAAGGCATCACTTGTAACAGAAATTTCCCCTATCTGTCATGAATGCGGTCTTCTCCTGATCTGGTGGATGCATGGCAATTTGATTGTACCCAGAATAGGCGTCCAGGAATGACAAGATTTTGTATCCACTCGCATTATCGACCAGACGATCACCACTGGGGACGGGGAAAGCATCCTTTGGGCACGCTCGGTTGAGGTCAATATAGTCTACGCACATTCTCCATTTGCCATTTGCCTTCTTAACCAGGACGACATTAGACAGCCACGTGGTGTATTTTATTTCTTTTATGAAGCCTGCATCGAGCAAGTCCTCAACGGCCTTGGACGCTGCTCGCGCCTTCTCTTCTTTCTGAACTCTCCTCCTCTGAGCAACCCATTTCGCTTCGGGGTTGACTGCTAAGTGATGGCATGCCACTTGCGGGGGAATTCCGGGCATGTCCGCTGCGCTCCAGGAAAACAGATCCGCGTGATCTTTTAGGCATCGGACGAGCTCGTCCTGAGTCTCAGGGGAGAGATTCTTTCCAATCTTGATTGTCTTCTTTGGGTCGTCTCCTAGTTGCACGTGCCAAAACTCTCCATCAGGCTCTTGTCGCTTGATTCTGTTTTTCAATTCTTTGGTCAGAAGGTCGTCTCCTTCTTCTTCTTCACAATCTGGGTCATAACGAGCATCAAGATCTGCCAGATTTACCTGTCCGCTACTTTTCATTGCTTCTTCTATTTCTCTTGCTACTTTTTTACCTTTTTCCTTTAGTCCTAGGAGGAATGCTCGCTTTGCGGACAGTAGGTCAGCTGGGACAGTTGCGACCTACCCAGACTTGGTGTAGAACTTCATTTTCAGATGGACGGTTGACGGTACCGCTTCTAAACGGGCAAGGGTTGGCCGCCCAATGATACACTGATAGACCGATTTGCAAGGCAAAACGATGAAATCCGTTCTGACCGTCCTGCATAGGGGATTTTCTTCAGTATCATCTCCAAAGGTCACCATCGGCTCCAGCCGTCCTATAGGAGTTGTCGAGGCACCATTGAACCCGGTGAGAACTGTTCCTCTGTATGGCCTTAGGTCGTCTTTTGAAATCTTCAACACGTCCAACAGGTCTTTGAATATTATATCTACTGAACTACCCTGGTCCACTAATATCCGCCTAACTTCCATGTTCGCCATTACTGCGACGATCACCAAAGGTACTTCGTAGTTGGGCGTTCCGTCGATGAGATCCTCATCTCCAAAGGAGATGGATGGTTGTACGGAAGGCGGACGCGGAGTGGAGGTCGAGGCGACGCTCATGATCTCGTCCCATCTTCTTTTGATCAATCTGTTAGTTGAGGCGTCCGTGGGTATTCCTTTGGATATGACCATAGCGACTGGTCTTCCCTTGGACTTCCTAGCACCTATGCTATTCTCTTCATCGTCGCCCTCTTCTATGACTTTGATCGTCTCATCTGCCTCTGCTTTTCCCTTTCTAGGTGAGCGGGGAACCTTCCGCTCTTCTCGTGCTTCCGCAAGATCTCTTTTCACGTACTGAGTTAACTTCCCTCTTCGGATTAGAGCTTCCACATCATCTTTAAGAGCCATGCAGTTGTTAGTGTCATGCCCATTACTCTTGTGATACCTACAATATTTTTTCGAGGGACGCTGCCCGTCTTTGAGCACGAGGGGTTCTGGTGGTTTCACATCTCTGAATTCTGCGTTGGCACACTCCGCTAAAATATTCGCGTACGAGGTATTTAGCTTAGTGCGCTCAGCGAATCTCTTGACCCTACTTTCCCTGGCCGGGCGGTTATTGGTGCACTCTTCTTTTGCCCTCATTTCTTTTCTGATCGCGAGTGTTGGTTCATGCCTGCCTCAGCAGCTTCAATAGCGGTCGTTCTCTCCTCATAATTCATGAACCTTTGGGATCGCCTTAGGAACGTCTCTAGGTCCCTGGGAATGTGGAGCCCTACCTCTACTTCAAAACGGCTTCCTCTTAAGAGGCTCGTTCTTAAGAAGAATAACCTCTGATTATCGTCCAAGTTTCTGACTTGATCGGCTTCTCGATTGAATCTTTCGACATAACTGCTCAAAGACTCATGCGGGCCTTGTCTGATGGCGATCAAAACGTCTTGAGATTTTGGTTTGATCTTGGAGGTCGTAGAGCAGGCGGTGAACACTCTAGCCATCTGCTCCCAAGATGAAATGGTGTTGGGCTTTAGCTCGGTGAACCATTCCAACCCCGACCCTTCTAGCGTAAGGGGGAAGATTTTGCATTTTACAAGTTCGGGCGCTCCGCGATACTTCATCATAATATCAAAGTGCTTTAAATGGGCGCCCAGATCTTTCACGCCGTTGTACATCTTAAGGTGGGTCGGAGGCTTCTCCAACGAGCGGGGGATGCGAAACTCATCTATTTCTCTCGTATATGGTCCCAGGCTGGTATCCCTCTTACTTTGACAAAAACTTGAGAGCAAGTGTACTCTCTTGCAGAAGTAGTATAAAAAGTATCGTCTCCACAGGGATTAATTAATAAGTACCAAACTACTTAAGATTAATTATTATTTAGACTAACGAATATCGGTGATTGTAGAAACTAAAATGCGAAGAAATAAATAGCAAGAATTTAAATTTATGAAAGTTGATCAATGGAGAGAAGCCTAGGGTCTCGGTTTCACTTGCTAGCTTCGATTCCTCTATGTCTAATTCTACCTGAATTCCCTTATTTTATTCAATTACCAATCCCTTTACTAAAACTATTAATCCGTTTGGTCATTCGTGATTAATATTCTTTTTCCTAAATTAACCCTAGTTTGGTCATGCTAGAATTTAAATTTAAGAAAAGCATAAAGTACAAAAAGGTTGAGTGATTGGAAGACTAAATTAAAGTTTGGTCATTCATTAATTATAGTCTCAATTATCCTATAGGTCCACCAACTAATTGTAGTACGGTCGCTAATCAACTAATTGATTATAAACATGCAAAGGGTTGTCAATCCTAATTATGTGATAAAGCAATAGGATAATATTAATTGAAATAAAACTTGGGAATTCAAAGTATAAATTAAGACATAAAAAGGTCTCTAATCAAGCAAGATCCACCTAATACCCTAGAAAAGAATTTAGCTATTCATAGTGTTCAAGAACAATGAAACAAAAATAAAAGTCATGAATTACAAAAGATGAAAATAACCCGGAGACAGAGTAAATTCTGATCCTGTATTCAGTTCCTGTATTCTTCTCCACAGCTCTCTCACGGTGTCAAGAACGGGTACCGAAAACTCTCTTCTCTCCTTGCTGGCGCTACTGTAGGTGTGAGTCTCTTCTTTTTCTTTTCGTCAGGTGGATAAGCGGCGCTGTTTCTTAATTCTTGCGTGAGACCTCACTCCAAAGCTAGCCCCCCCTATTTATAATTGTTATCTAGGGTTATGTGCAATTGTCCGTGATTTCTTTCTTTCTTCTCACGTCATGAACAGATTCTTTCTTTTCCTTCAAGATATGGGCCTAGTTTACTATTCTAGCCCAAACATATCTTTATTTTATTGGACCATCTTCTTTCTTGCCTTTCTAATCAAAATCAACAATTAAGCCATAAGGCCTTAGTCTTCCTTCGCTGGATATAATGCCCATCAGCAGTATTGGGCTTTCTTTCTTCAATTGCAGCTTCTTTTTAATTAGACAGACCCTTCTTTCATTCACAGACTTTCTTTTTCTCTGACCATTTATATATAAAATTTAGATTTTATCTTTCCTGCAAAATAAAGAGCAAATAAGTCATTTATCTAATTAAGTGGTGGTAATTGATCTAAAAGTGACCCAAATATATATAAAAAAATGCACTAAATTAGAGTTTATTAACTCCCCCACACTTAACTTTTGCATGTCCTCAAGCAAATTTTCTAGCTCAATAAAACTTTTCAAAACTAATAATAGAGACAACCAATTAAGGGACCCAAAATTAGAAGCACAATGACAGGCAAAATACAATATAGCACATATGAGATGTCAAGAGGTTGCCCAATTAGAGGCTCATGTCCCTGAAGAATACATTATGTGAACAATGACACTCGCTCACAATCTCTCTAAGTGTTTAGGGACTAGTGAAATATACACTCAAGTTTCAACAAAATGCACATTACCATAAGCTTGTAATTTGACCAAATCTCCACTAAATAGTTCACATGCATGCAAAAGATGGGGTTTCATGGGTTGTAATGGGGCCAGGGGTGAAATCATGCAGGGTAGGAAACAAGAAAGAAGGTATAGTCAAAGGGCTAAAAAAACAAGAAACAAACAGTAACCCTTGAAACCAAATATGGAGCTTCTATCTATTTTACAATTTTTGTCCAAACTCCAAACTAATTTCACTTCCATTTCTTCATTCTTTTTTTTCTATTGAGTCGACTCTTTTTGATTTGTTTTTCTTTCTCTTGAGTAGACTCCCTTTTTTTTTTTTTTTGGGTTTGCCCTTTGGCTCTTTCATTCCTTTGATGTGCCCTTTGGCTCTTTCTTGAGTAGACAATTCAATTCTTTTTTTTCACTCTTTTTTTTTTCATAGGAGGAAAAGGTAAGTATATGATAACTCCTATTTTCTTTCCTTTGTATGAAAATTTTTGTAAGACATGATTCACTTCTTCTTTTCCCTTCATCCTAACAAGACAGACAACTAATAGTATGGGACAGAATTTCAGTCCTGACAACATAGACAGCTAAAATAGGACGAGATTGTAATTTTCAATAGTTGCTCCACATTCAATTTCAAATGGTTACCACAAACAAAAAGAAAAAATTATATCTGGGTACCAAAGAAAAAATATAACAAATAGGCTCAACGGGGGCAACTAAGGGATAAATTCATCAAGCAACTCTGAGGCCAGAAAAATACCTAAATCCCCAAATCTTTTTACATGATGCAAATCAATTTTCGCCTTGAAACGGTCAAAAGACAAGTTCTAGAATGTAGCAAGTTGGGAAACACACTCATAGAAAGAAATGGGGTAAAAATTTGCGATTTAGTATCAATCCCCTTATGAAGGCTCAGATCTCACATTTAGAAGCTAGTTCACAAAAAGTACTCAAGAGGGACAAATGCTAATTATCAGCTTCCTAAGGACATCCTCACAGTTACAATTAAGCACAAGTTTGTCAATTGAACTAATTATGGGATCCCCTAAAGGCAAAATCTCTATTTTTTTCAATATAAGCATAGTTTATGCAAAACAAGCTAGAAAAAATGCTATCAACATATACGGTGGGTATGAGTATTATTAGAGATCAAGTGACAAAATAAACTCTCCTCCCCCACACTAGCATGAAGCATGGTCCTCAATGCAAAATAATCAAATATAAACCAAAAGAAATAAAAGAGAGAGAGAGAGAGAGTAAGAGTGACTTCCCTGAGAGAGCTTGCAAACAGAGCTAATTCCTAAAAAAAATGACAAAACAAAATAAAAATGAGAGGAAACAAAACACAGGTTGCCTCCAGCGAAGCGCTTGTTTAACGTCCCGAGCCTGACGGTAGTAGGGTCAGTCCTTGAGGGCAGTGACATAGCTCACTTGGAGTAACCCTTCCTCAAATTGCTTCACACGCTGACCATTGACTTTAAAAGTGGTACCATCTTCATGAGATACCTCAAGCACTCCATACCACCTTGTAGGGTCCATACCACCTTGAGCGCAACTTTCCTGGAAAAAGACGCAAACGTGAGTTATAAATTAAAACTTTCTCACCAACATGGAATTCACGCTGCTGGATGCGCTTATCATGCCACTTTTTAGTCCGCTCCTTATATAACTTGGCATTCTCATAAGCTCCCAGACGGAGCTCATCCAATTCATCGAGCTGCAACAACCTATTTTCACCTGTAAGCTGAGCATCAAAGTTTAGAAATTTTAAAGCCCAAAGTGCTTTATGCTCTAATTCAACAGGCAAATGACATGCCTTTCCAAAAACAAGGCGGTAAGGAGACATCCCAATGGGGGTTTTAAAAGCAGTTCTATAGGCCCATAGTGCATCATCAAGTTTCAAAGACCAATCCTTTCTTGATGCACTAACTGTCTTCTCTAAAATCCTTTTCAACTCTCTGTTTGAAATTTCAACTTGCCCACTAGTTTGTGGGTGGTAAGGAGTTGCTACCTTATGAGTAACACCATATTTGCTCAAAAGATTTTCAAATTATTTATTACAAAAATGAGTGCCACCATCACTAATAATGGCTCGAGGAGTGCCAAATCTGGAAAAAATATTTTTCTTTAAAAATTTCACCACCACCCGAGCATCATTAGTGGGTAAGGCTACAGCTTCTACCCACTTAGACACATAATCTACAGCAACAAGAATATATTGATTTGAAAAAGATTTAGGGAAGGGCCCCATAAAGTCTCAAGCAGGCGGTGAACACTCTAGCCATCTGCTCCCAAGATGAAATGGTGTTGGGCTTTAGCTCGGTGAACCATTCCAACGCCGACCCTTCTAGCGTAAGGGGGAAGATTTTGCATTTTACAGGTTCGGGCGCTCCGTGATACTTCATCATAATATCAAACTGCTTTAAATGGGCGTCCGGATCTTTCACGCCGTTGTACATCTTAAGGTCGGTCGGAGGCTTCTCCAACGAGCGGGGGATGCGAAACTCATCTATTTCTCTCGTATATGGTCCCAGGCTGGTATCCCTCTTACTTTGACGGCACAGTCGCTTTTCTGGGTAGCTTGCTCCATGGTCGTTAGAATGATTTTTCGACCGATAGGAGTATCGCTCGTTAGATCGGCTTCGAGAACGAGTAGGTGAACTGGTTGAACCACGAGAGGAACCTTCGTGTGATGATTCTTCAGGCCAGTAAGTGTAATCAGATGTGGACGGAGTCTTTCTCGGTGGGGTGGCCGCTCCTCCTCGTCCCCTCCTCGGGGGTGGAGATCGATGGACCAGTTGCCTTCGCGGAGGCGATCGATGAGACCTCGAAGGGCGTGCTCGCACGGCCGAAGTGCCCTCATGATGAGGTCGCTGCTCTGGGGGGAGTGTGTGCTCGTCTCGAGGCGATCTGATCTTCTAATTGCGTGAGGCGGTCATCATTGCAATTCAGAGCCTGATTTCGGTCGCGCAGTAGTTCTCGCAGCTCTTGAACTAGGTCAGCAAGAAGCTGTACTGTGATCGGCTGTGCAGGGACGGTGTTGTTGCCTTCAACTCCCATTGGTGGTGGTCGAGTTGGGATCTCGGCCACACTTTGTAAACGAGCCGCGGCCTTTGGTCAGCCTCGGGGTGCCTTCGGGGGCATCTTCGGGTTTGGTGGAAAGCGCGCGGGCTCCCACTGTGGTCGCCAATTGATCTGTACCTTTGATTGCTTGACCGCTGTTTCACAGGTATCAGACCTCGTATGCTCTTCTGGACGTGCTCCGAGCTCTGCTTCAGGGGCGGGTGTACCTGCGAAGACACTCCAACGCCCAAGTTAGGAGCGAACGAGCAGAATACAGATTTGAATGAATGGTGTGTACATGACAACTGACGCAATGAACGCTTATATAGTGTGCGTGATTCGCGCCTGGCCGTTGGATGGCTGTACGGATTCATCAGAGCTGTTGATCGAGCGTTTTCACTCTCTTGTCCATTCTCGTTGGGCCGTTCCTTATTCTTAATAGCTATAATGGGCTTCGGCCCACTCCAGAACAAGCTTCATTCGCTAACATCCAAACAACAACAACTTTTGAATTACTTTCTCGGTATGGTTTGTAAAAATCAGACATGGTGGACGTCATATCCAGCGGTTAGAAAACCCTCCATTAACAGCTCACAAAGTTATCATTTACACTTGCAAATGACCCCTCAACTTCTCGTATGTCTTTCTACAATCTGGCCCACAATAGTATCTTGACAAGATAGGGTGTAGCATTTCTCTTGAGAAAGATTTTTCAAATTCCTTATAGTACCTCCAATGAAACTTCTTGTCACATTGGTAGCATGTGATGAATTCCATAGTCTCTCCATCGAGCGCACAAATTTAAATATGCGATAAGGACACAACACCTGGTGAAGGAAACATTTTCCATTTTCTTATAAGAAGGTAGATATGTCCAGAGGAACTTCTCGAAGACAATCAAGTTTCCTATCACCGTAGATAGAACAAGTACCACCATGTTGAACTCTGCTTCCCTTTCAGCACCTCGTCCACTAGGCCAATTACCCGTTCTGCCGCATACGCGGCCCTGCCCAGATCAAGCAATCTTCGCTGCATTTGGAGTACATGTTGACGTGTCGTCACCTTTTTCGGTACCTCGTAAACGTCTTTTAATAAAATTCTAGCTTGAGTTTACCAAATCATTCTCCGTTTCTCTTAAAAGGATATTGTTATTTATTTTACAACAAATATTATATTAGTATAATTAAAGTTTAACACTTACTTAACCCAGGGGGTGTGGTTGAGCGGTTGGGGCTCATCCTCCCTTAACCAAGTGTCGAGGGTTCGATCCTCGCCTTGGTTATGGAGAGCTTTAAATCCCTGGGCCAGCCGTCCCACACTTCGAGGTGCCTCCAATCCAACGAGGAGATTAGTCACTGCGTTCGGCGGTGGATACCCTGCTCTCGACCAAAATAAAGTTTAGCATTTCAGACATTTTTGATTAAATAACAGATTATTACTTTTATGTCAATTTAAAGATGTATTGTATATCGTGAAACCGTAAAAGGATTCTTATAATCTGATCATAAAATAGCTAAAATTTTATCATTATAAGAGACAAAAGTTACGAAATACATTCATACTCTTAAATTTATCAATCCAATAATACTCGATTGTAAAATAACTTAATTTTGACTTTCTCGATGTGTATTTACCAAAATTTAATAGAGTTAAAGCATTGAATATAGTTTGTATGAATATTATTCCGGTTTAATTAGTTATATTAAATACTTTAATAAGTAAATATTATATATTAAATACTATAAAGATTTAGTATTTAAATATTTACTTTTTATTGTGATTCATTATTTTCCTTTATTTATTAAATAAAGTAGTTAAATAAATGAGATTGATTTTTTGACTCAACAAATGAAAGGGTTTGACCATCGCTTAGTAGAGTATTAAATGCATTCACATGTACTTTTCGGCAATTATACGAGAAAACGGGTAGCTTGTTTACGATTTCAAATGTGTATATAAACACCCTTATTGTGATTGAGTTTATTCTTTCCTACTTGATGGTATATATGACCTTAAAATTTTATATCAAATATTTTTATTCCCCCCATTTCTTTCTTTCCTCTTCCATTTGCAAATTTCTCCCTCAACAAGTATACTTAAATACAATCCTACAAAATAAAATAAATATGCAACGATTCAAGTTTGATCCACAACCTATGTGGCACTGAGACTACAAAATTTTAATTGTGATGCTTGTTCTATCTACAGCAATGGGGGATACTTGATTTTTCATGAGAAGTTTCCCTCCACATGTACTTCTTGGATGAGTCTGGATAATGTTCCCCTCACCGATTGATTGTGTCCTTATTGCATACGAAAAAACTATGGCCTCGCATGAGAGAGTTAGGATTTTATCACATGCTACCAATGTGACAAGAGGTTTCATTGGAGGCTCTCTTAGGAATTTGAAAACATTTCTCCAGAGAAACCCTAGATCCTAGCCATTCAAAGCTATATTGTTTGCCAGATTGTAGTATGATATACGAGAGGTTGGAGGGTAATTTACTTCCAGTCTTAAATGATGGCTTTTAGAGTTGTTTTTGGAGAGTTGTCTGCCCAATAGATCTTACCAGCTTGACTCTGTCTCTTGAAAACCAGTATCTCGAAGAAAATTCAAAGGTTGTAGTTTTTTCGATTTCGGTGAATGAAGCTTTTAGTACTATGATAGATAGATGGAGTGGAATCGAGGTTGATCCATCTATGTGCTATTGTCTGAAAAGCTTCATTCGCTAACATCCAAACAACAGCAACTTTTGAATTACTTTCTCTGTATGGGTTGTCAAAATCAGACATCGTGGACGTCATATCCAGTGGTTAGAAAACTCTCCATTAACACCTCACAAAGTTATCATTTACACTTGCAAATGATCCCTCAACTTCTCGTATGTCTTTCTACAATCTGGCCCACAATGTTATCTTGAAAGATAGGGTCTAGCATTTCTCTTGAGAAAGAATTTTCAAATTCCTTATAGTACTTCCAATGAAACTTCTTGTCACATTGGTAGCATGTGATGAATTCCATAGTCTCTCCGTTGAGCGCACAAATTTAAATATGCGATAAGGACACAACTCCTGGTGAGGGAAACATTTTCCATTTTCTTACAAGAAGGTAGATATGTGCAGAGGAACTTCTCAAAGACAATCAAGTTTCCTATCACCGTAGATAGAACAAGTACCACCATGTTGAACTCTGCTTCACTTTCAACATCTCGTCCACTCTGCCAATTACCTGTTCTACCGCATACGCGACCCTGCCCAGATCAACCAATCTTCGCTGCATTTGGAGTACATGTTGACGTGTCGTCACCTTTTTCGGTACCTCGCATACGTCTTTAAATAAAATTCTCGCTTGAGTTTACCAAATCATTCTCACTTTCTCTTAAAATGATATTGTTATTTATTTTACAAGAAATATTATATATGTATCCTTAAAGTTTAACACTTACTTAACCCAGGGGGTGTGGTTGAGCGGTTGGGACTCATCCTCCCTTAACCAAGTGTCGAGGGTTCGATCCTCGCCTTGGTTATGGAGAGCTTTAAATCCCTGGGCCAGCCGTCCCACACTTCGAGGTGCCTCCAATCCAACGAGGAGATTAGTCACTGCGTTCGGCGGTGGATACCCTGCTCTCGACCAAAATAAAGTTTAGCATTTCAGACATTTTTGATTAAATAACAGATTATTACTTTTATGTCAATTTAAAGATGTATTGTATATCGTGAAACCGTAAAAGGATTCTTATAATCTGATCATAAAATAGCTAAAATTTTATCATTATAAGAGACAAAAGTTACGAAATACATTCATACTCTTAAATTTATCAATCCAATAATACTCGATTGTAAAATAACTTAATTTTGACTTTCTCGATGTGTATTTACCAAAATTTAATAGAGTTAAAGCATTGAATATAGTTTGTATGAATATTATTCCGGTTTAATTAGTTATATTAAATACTTTAATAAGTAAATATTATATATTAAATACTATAAAGATTTAGTATTTAAATATTTACTTTTTATTGTGATTCATTATTTTCCTTTATTTATTAAATAAAGTAGTTAAATAAATGAGATTGATTTTTTGACTCAACAAATGAAAGGGTTTGACCATCGCTTAGTAGAGTATTAAATGCATTCACATGTACTTTTCGGCAATTATACGAGAAAACGGGTAGCTTGTTTACGATTTCAAATGTGTATATAAACACCCTTATTGTGATTGAGTTTATTCTTTCCTACTTGATGGTATATATGACCTTAAAATTTTATATCAAATATTTTTATTCCCCCCATTTCTTTCTTTCCTCTTCCATTTGCAAATTTCTCCCTCAACAAGTATACTTAAATACAATCCTACAAAATAAAATAAATATGCAACGATTCAAGTTTGATCCACAACCTATGTGGCACTGAGACTACAAAATTTTAATTGTGATGCTTGTTCTATCTACAGCAATGGGGGATACTTGATTTTTCATGAGAAGTTTCCCTCCACATGTACTTCTTGGATGAGTCTGGATAATGTTCCCCTCACCGATTGATTGTGTCCTTATTGCATACGAAAAAACTATGGCCTCGCATGAGAGAGTTAGGATTTTATCACATGCTACCAATGTGACAAGAGGTTTCATTGGAGGCTCTCTTAGGAATTTGAAAACATTTCTCCAGAGAAACCCTAGATCCTAGCCATTCAAAGCTATATTGTTTGCCAGATTGTAGTATGATATACGAGAGGTTGGAGGGTAATTTACTTCCAGTCTTAAATGATGGCTTTTAGAGTTGTTTTTGGAGAGTTGTCTGCCCAATAGATCTTACCAGCTTGACTCTGTCTCTTGAAAACCAGTATCTCGAAGAAAATTCAAAGGTTGTAGTTTTTTCGATTTCGGTGAATGAAGCTTTTAGTACTATGATAGATAGATGGAGTGGAATCGAGGTTGATCCATCTATGTGCTATTGTCTGAAAAGCTTCATTCGCTAACATCCAAACAACAGCAACTTTTGAATTACTTTCTCTGTATGGGTTGTCAAAATCAGACATCGTGGACGTCATATCCAGTGGTTAGAAAACTCTCCATTAACACCTCACAAAGTTATCATTTACACTTGCAAATGATCCCTCAACTTCTCGTATGTCTTTCTACAATCTGGCCCACAATGTTATCTTGAAAGATAGGGTCTAGCATTTCTCTTGAGAAAGAATTTTCAAATTCCTTATAGTACTTCCAATGAAACTTCTTGTCACATTGGTAGCATGTGATGAATTCCATAGTCTCTCCGTTGAGCGCACAAATTTAAATATGCGATAAGGACACAACTCCTGGTGAGGGAAACATTTTCCATTTTCTTACAAGAAGGTAGATATGTGCAGAGGAACTTCTCAAAGACAATCAAGTTTCCTATCACCGTAGATAGAACAAGTACCACCATGTTGAACTCTGCTTCACTTTCAACATCTCGTCCACTCTGCCAATTACCTGTTCTACCGCATACGCGACCCTGCCCAGATCAACCAATCTTCGCTGCATTTGGAGTACATGTTGACGTGTCGTCACCTTTTTCGGTACCTCGCATACGTCTTTAAATAAAATTCTCGCTTGAGTTTACCAAATCATTCTCACTTTCTCTTAAAATGATATTGTTATTTATTTTACAAGAAATATTATATATGTATCCTTAAAGTTTAACACTTACTTAACCCAGGGGGTGTGGTTGAGCAGTTGGGACTCATCCTCCCTTAACCAAGTGTCGAGGGTTCGATCCTCGCATTGGTTATGGAGCAGCTTTAAATCCCCGGGCCAGCCGTCCCACCCTTCGAGGTGCCTCCAATCCAGCAAGGGGATTAGTCACTGCGTTCGGCAGTGGATACCCTGCTCTCGACCAAAAAAAAGTTTAACACTTAAGACATTTTAGATTAAATAACAGATTATTACTTTTATGTCAATTTAAAGATGTATTGTATATCATGAAACCGTAAAAGGATTCTTATAATCTGATCATAAAACAGCTAAAATTTTATCATTATAATAGACAAAACGTACGAAATACATTCATACTCTTAAATTTATCAATCAAATAATACTCGATTGTAAAATAACTTAATTTTGACTTTCTCGATGTGTATTTACGAAAATTTAATAGAGTTAAAGCATTGAATATAATTTGTATGAATATTATTCCGGTTTAATTAATTATATTAAATACTTTAATAAGTAAATAATATATATTAATTTCGATAAAGATTTAGTATTTAAATATTTACTTTTTATTGTGATTCATTATTTTCCTTTATTTATTAATTAAAGTAATTAAATAAATGAGATTGATTTTTTGACTCAATAAATGAAAGGGTTTGACCATCGCTTAGTAGAGTATTAAATGCGTTCACATGTACTTTTCGGTAAATGTACGAGAAAACGGGTAGCTTGTTTACGATTTCAAATTTGTATATAAACACCCTTATTGTGATTGAACTTTTCACAAAATGTATCTAAACTTTGAGTTTATTCTTTCCTACTTGACGCTCTATATGACCTTAAAATTTTATATCAAATATTTGTATTCCTCCCATATCTTTCTTTCCTCTTCCATTTGCAAATTTCTCCCTCCACAAGTATACTTAAATACAATCCTACAAAATAAAATAAATATGCAACGATTCAAGTTTGATCCACAACCTGTGTAGCACTGAGACTACAAAATTTTAATGGTGATGCTTGTTCTATCTACAGTAATGGGGGATACTTGATTTTTCATGAGAAGTTTCCCTCCACATGTACTTCTTGGATGAGTCTGGATAATGTTCCCCTCATCGATTGATTGTGTCCTTATTGCATACGAAAAAACTATGGCCTCGCATGAGAGAGTTAGGATTTTATCACATGCTACCAATGTGACAAGAGGTTTCATTGGAGGCTCTCTTAGGAATTTGAAAACATTTCTCCAGAGAAACCCTAGATCCTAGCCATTCAAAGCTATATTGTTTGCCAGATTGTAGTATGATATACGAGAGGTTGGAGGGTAATTTACTTCCAGTCTTAAATGATGGCTTTTAGAGTTGTTTTTGGAGAGTTGTCTGCCCAATAGATCTTACCAGCTTGACTCTGTCTCTTGAAAACCAGTATCTCGAAGAAAATTCAAAGGTTGTAGTTTTTTCGATTTCGGTGAATGAAGCTTTTAGTACTATGATAGATAGATGGAGTGGAATCGAGGTTGATCCATCTATGTGCTATTGTCTGAAAAGCTTCATTCGCTAACATCCAAACAACAGCAACTTTTGAATTACTTTCTCTGTATGGGTTGTCAAAATCAGACATCGTGGCCGTCATATCCAGTGGTTAGAAAACTCTCCATTAACACCTCACAAAGTTATCATTTACACTTGCAAATGACCCCTCAACTTCTCGTATGTGTTTCTACAATCTGGCCCACAATGTTATCTTGACAAGATAGGGTCTAGCATTTCTCTTGAGAAAGAATTTTCAAATTCCTTATAGTACCTCCAATGAAACTTCTTGTCACATTGGTAGCATGTGATGAATTCCATAGTCTCTCCGTTGAGCGCACAAATTTAAATATGCGATAAGGACACAACACCTGGTGAGAGAAACATTTTCCATTTTCTTACAAGAAGGTAGATATGTGCAGAGGAACTTCTCAAAGACAATCAAGTTTCCTATCACCGTAGATAGAACAAGTACCACCATGTTGAACTCTGCTTCACTTTCAACATCTCATCCACTCTGCCAATTACCTGTTCTACCGCATACGCGACCCTGCCCAGATCAACCAATCTTCGCTGCATTTGGAGTACATGTTGACGTGTCGTCACCTTTTTCGGTACCTCGCATACGTCTTTAAATAAAATTCTCGCTTGAGTTTACCAAATCATTCTCACTTTCTCTTAAAATGATATTGTTATTTATTTTACAAGAAATATTATATATGTATCCTTAAAGTTTAACACTTACTTAACCCAGGGGGTGTGGTTGAGCGGTTGGGACTCATCCTCCCTTAACCAAGTGTCGAGGGTTCGATCCTCGCGTTGGTTATGGAGCAGCTTTGAATCCCTGGGCCAGCCGTCCGACCCTTCGAGGTGCCTCCAATCCAGCAAGGGGATTAGTCACTGCGTTCGGCAGTGGATACCCTGCTCTCGACCAAAAAAAAGTTTAACACTTAAGACATTTTAGATTAAATAACAGATTATTACTTTTATGTCAATTTAAAGATGTATTGTATATCAAGAAACCGTAAAAGGATTCTTATAATCTGATCATAAAACAGCTAAAATTTTATCATTATAATAGACAAAACGTACGAAATACATTCAAACTCTTAAATTTATCAATCAAATAATACTCGATTGTAAAATAACTTAATTTTGACTTTCTCGATGTGTATTTACGAAAATTTAATAGAGTTAAAGCATTGAATATAATTTGTATGAATATTATTCCGGTTTAATTAATTATATTAAATACTTTAATAAGTAAATAATATATATTAATTTCGATAAAGATTTAGTATTTAAATATTTACTTTTTATTGTGATTCATTATTTTCCTTTATTTATTAATTAAAGTAATTAAATAAATGAGATTGATTTTTTGACTCAATAAATGAAAGGGTTTGACCATCGCTTAGTAGAGTATTAAATGCGTTCACATGTACTTTTCGGTAATTGTACGAGAAAACGGGTAGCTTGTTTACGATTGCAAATATGTATATAAACACCCTTATTGTGATTGAACTTTTCACAAAATGTATCTAAACTTTGAGTTTATTCTTTCCTACTTGACGCTCTATATGACCTTAAAATTTTATATCAAATATTTGTATTCCTCCCATATCTTTCTTTCCTCTTCCATTTGCAAATTTCTCCCTCAACAAGTATACTTAAATACAATCCTACAAAATAAAAAAAATATGCAACGATTCAAGTTTGATCCACAACCTGTGTAGCACTGAGACTACAAAATTTTAATGGTGATGCTTGTTCTATCTACAATAATGGGGGATACTTGATTTTTCATGAGAAGTTTCCCTCCACATGTACTTCTTGGATGAGTCTGGATAATGTTCCCCTCACCGATTGATTGTGTCCTTATTGCATACGAAAAAACTATGGCCTCGCATGAGAGAGTTAGGATTTTATCACATGCTACCAATGTGACAAGAGGTTTCATTGGAGGCTCTCTTAGGAATTTGAAAACATTTCTCCAGAGAAACCCTAGATCCTAGCCATTCAAAGCTATATTGTTTGCCAGATTGTAGTATGATATACGAGAGGTTGGAGGGTAATTTACTTCCAGTCTTAAATGATGGCTTTTAGAGTTGTTTTTGGAGAGTTGTTTGCCCAATAGATCTTACCAGCTTGACTCTGTCTCTTGAAAACCAGTATCTCGAAGAAAATTCAAAGGTTGTAGTTTTTTCGATTTCTGTGAATGAAGCTTTTAGTACTATGATAGATAGATGGAGTGGAATCGAGGTTGATCCATCTATGTGCTATTGTCTGAAAAGCTTCATTCGCTAACATCCAAACAACAGCAACTTTTGAATTACTTTCTCTGTATGGGTTGTCAAAATCAGACATCGTGGACGTCATATCCAGTGGTTAGAAAACTCTCCATTAACACCTCACAAAGTTATCATTTACACTTGCAAATGACCCCTCAACTTCTCGTATGTCTTTCTACAATCTGGCCCACAATGTTATCTTGACAAGATAGGGTCTAGCATTTCTCTTGAGAAAGAATTTTCAAATTCCTTATAGAACCTCCAATGAAACTTCTTGTCACATTGGTAGCATGTAATGAATTCCATAGTCTCTCCGTTGAGCGCACAAATTTAAATATGCGATAAGGACACAACACCTGGTGAGGGAAACATTTTCCATTTTCTTACAAGAAGGTAGATATGTGCAGAGGAACTTCTCAAAGACAATCAAGTTTCCTATCACCGTAGATAGAACAAGTACCACCATGTTGAACTCTGCTTCACTTTCAACATCTCGTCCACTCTGCCAATTACCTGTTCTACCGCATACGCGACCCTGCCCAGATCAACCAATCTTCGCTGCATTTGGAGTACATGTTGACGTGTCGTCACCTTTTTCGGTACCTCGCATACGTCTTTAAATAAAATTCTCGCTTGAGTTTACCAAATCATTCTCACTTTCTCTTAAAATGATATTGTTATTTATTTTACAAGAAATATTATATATGTATCCTTAAAGTTTAACACTTACTTAACCCAGGGGGTGCGGTTGAGCGGTTGGGACTCATCCTCCCTTAACCAAGTGTCGAGGGTTCGATCCTCGCATTGGTTATGGAGCAGCTTTAAATCCCTGGGCCAGCCGTCCCACCCTTCGAGGTGCCTCCAATCCAGCAAGGGGATTAGTCACTGCGTTCGGCAGTGGATACCTTGCTCTCGACCAAAAAAAAGTTTAACACTTAAGACATTTTAGATTAAATAACAGATTATTACTTTTATGTCAATTTAAAGATGTATTGTATATCATGAAACCGTAAAAGGATTCTTATAATCTGATCATAAAACAGCTAAAATTTTATCATTATAATAGACAAAACGTACGAAATACATTCATACTCTTAAATTTATCAATCAAATAATACTCGATTGTAAAATAACTTAATTTTGACTTTCTCGATGTGTATTTACGAAAATTTAATAGAGTTAAAGCATTGAATATAATTTGTATGAATATTATTCCGTTTAAATTAATTATATTAAATACTTTAATAAGTAAATAATATATATTAATTTCGATAAAGATTTAGTATTTAAATATTTACTTTTTATTGTGATTCATTATTTTCCTTTATTTATTAATTAAAGTAATTAAATAAATGAGATTGATTTTTTGACTCAATAAATGAAAGGGTTTGACCATCGCTTAGTAGAGTATTAAATGCGTTCACATGTACTTTTCGGTAATTGTACGATAAAACGGGTAGCTTGTTTACGATTTCAAATATGTATATAAACACCCTTATTGTGATTGAACTTTTCACAAAATGTATCTAAACTTTGAGTTTATTCTTTCCTACTTGACGCTCTATATGACCTTAAAATTTTATATCAAATATTTGTATTCCTCCCATATCTTTCTTTCCTCTTCCATTTGCAAATTTCTCCCTCAACAAGTATACTTAAATACAATCCTACAAAATAAAATAAATATGCAAGGATTCAAGTTTGATCCACAACCTGTGTAGCACTGAGACTACAAAATTTTAATGGTGATGCTTGTTCTATCTACAGTAATGGGGGATACTTGATTTTTCATGAGAAGTTTCCCTCCACATGTACTTCTTGGATGAGTCTGGATAATGTTCCCCTCACCGATTGATTGTGTCCTTATTGCATACGAAAAAACTATGGCCTCGCATGAGAGAGTTAGGATTTTATCACATGCTACCAATGTGACAAGAGGTTTCATTGGAGGCTCTCTTAGGAATTTGAAAACATTTCTCCAGAGAAACCCTAGATCCTAGCCATTCAAAGCTACATTGTTTGCCAGATTGTAGTATGATATACGAGAGGTTGGAGGGTAATTTACTTCCAGTCTTAAATGATGGCTTTTAGAGTTGTTTTTGGAGAATTGTCTGCCCAATAGATCTTACCAGCTTGACTCTGTCTCTTGAAAACCAGTATCTCGAGGATAAATCAAAGGTTGTAGTTTTTTCGATGTCGGTGAATGAAGCTTTTAGTACTATGATAGATAGATGGAGTGGAATCGAGGTTGATCCATCTATGTGCTATTGTCTGAAAAGCTTCATTCGCTAACATCCAAACAACAGCAACTTTTGAATTACTTTCTCTGTATGGGTTGTCAAAATCAGACATCGTGGACGTCATATCCAGTGGTTAGAAAACTCTCCATTAACACCTCACAAAGTTATCATTTACACTTGCAAATGACCCCTCAACTTCTCGTATGTCTTTCTACAATCTGGCCCACAATGTTATCTTGACAAGATAGGGTCTAGCATTTCTCTTGAGAAAGAATTTTCAAATTCCTTATAGTACCTCCAATGAAACTTCTTGTCACATTGGTAGCATGTGATGAATTCCATAGTCTCTCCGTTGAGCGCACAAATTTAAATATGCGATAAGGACACAACACCTGGTGAGGGAAACATTTTCCATTTTCTTACAAGAAGGTAGATATGTGCAGAGGAACTTCTCAAAGACAATCAAGTTTCCTATCACCGTAGATAGAACAAGTACCACCATGTTGAACTCTACTTCACTTTCAACATCTCGTCCACTCTGCCAATTACCTGTTCTACCGCATACGCGACCCTGCCCAGATCAACCAATCTTCGCTGCATTTGGAGTACATGTTGACGTGTCGTCACCTTTTTCGGTACCTCGCATACGTCTTTAAATAAAATTCTCGCTTGAGTTTACCAAATCAATCTCACTTTCTCTTAAAATGATATTGTTATTTATTTTACAAGAAATATTATATATGTATCCTTAAAGTTTAACACTTACTTAACCCAAGGGGTGCGGTTGAGCGGTTGGGACTCATCCTCCCTTAACCAAGTGTCGAGGGTTCGATCCTCGCATTGGTTATGGAGCAGCTTTAAATCCCTGGGCCAGCCGTCCCACCCTTCGAGGTGCCTCCAATCCAGCAAGGGGATTAGTCACTGCGTTCGGCAGTGGATACCCTGCTCTCGACCAAAAAAAAGTTTAACACTTAAGACATTTTAGATTAAATAACAGATTATTACTTTTATGTCAATTTAAAGATGTATTGTATATCATGAAACCGTAAAAGGATTCTTATAATCTGATCATAAAACAGCTAAAATTTTATCATTATAATAGACAAAACGTACGAAATACATTCATACTCTTAAATTTATCAATCAAATAATACTCGATTGTAAAATAACTTAATTTTGACTTTCTCGATGTGTATTTACGAAAATTTAATAGATTTAAAGCATTGAATATAATTTGTATGAATATTATTCCAGTTTAATTAATTATATTAAATACTTTAATAAGTAAATAATATATATTAATTTCGATAAAGATTTAGTATTTAAATATTTACTTTTTATTGTGATTCATTATTTTCCTTTATTTATTAATTAAAGTAATTAAATAAATGAGATTGATTTTTTGACTCAATAAATGAAAGGGTTTGACCATCGCTTAGTAGAGTATTAAATGCGTTCACATGTACTTTTCGGTAATTGTACGAGAAAACGGGTAGCTTGTTTACTATTTCAAATATGTATATAAACACCCTTATTGTGATTGAACTTTTCACAAAATGTATCTAAACTTTGTGTTTATTCTTTCCTACTTGACGCTCTATATGACCTTAAAATTTTATATCAAATATTTGTATTCCTCCCATATCTTTCTTTCCTCTTCCATTTGCAAATTTCTCCCTCAACAAGTATACTTAAATACAATCCTACAAAATAAAATAAATATGCAACGATTCAAGTTTGATCCACAACCTGTGTAGCACTGAGACTACAAAATTTTAATGGTGATGCTTGTTCTATCTACAGTAATGGGGGATACTTGATTTTTCATGAGAAGTTTCCCTCCACATGTACTTCTTGGATGAGTCTGGATAATGTTCCCCTCACCGATTGATTGTGTCCTTATTGCATACGAAAAAACTATGGCCTCGCATGAGAGAGTTAGGATTTTATCACATGCTACCAATGTGACAAGAGGTTTCATTGGAGGCTCTCTTAGGAATTTGAAAACATTTCTCCAGAGAAACCCTAGATCCTAGCCATTCAAAGCTATATTGTTTGCCAGATTGTAGTATGATATATGAGAGGTTGGAGGGTAATTTACTTCCAGTCTTAAATGATGGCTTTTAGAGTTGTTTTTGGAGAGTTGTCTGCCCAATAGATCTTACCAGCTTGACTCTGTCTCTTGAAAACCAGTATCTCGAGGATAAATCAAAGGTTGTAGTTTTTTCAATGTCGGTGAATGAAGCTTTTAGTACTATGATAGATAGATGGAGTGGAATCGAGGTTGATCCATCTATGTGCTATTGTCTGAAAAGCTTCATTCGCTAACATCCAAACAACAGCAACTTTTGAATTACTTTCTCTGTATGGGTTGTCAAAATCAGACATCGTGGACGTCATATCCAGTGGTTAGAAAACTCTCCATTAACACCTCACAAAGTTATCATTTACACTTGCAAATGACCCCTCAACTTCTCGTATGTCTTTCTACAATCTGGCCCACAATGTTATCTTGACAAGATAGGGTCTAGCATTTCTCTTGAGAAAGAATTTTCAAATTCCTTATAGTACGTCCAATGAAACTTCTTGTCACATTGGTAGCATGTGATGAATTCCATAGTCTCTCCGTTGAGCGCACAAATTTAAATATGCGATAAGGACACAACACCTGGTGAGGGAAACATTTTCCATTTTCTTACAAGAAGGTAGATATGTGCAGAGGAAATTCTCAAAGACAATCAAGTTTCCTATCACCGTAGATAGAACAAGTACCACCATGTTGAACTCTACTTCACTTTCAACATCTCGTCCACTCTGCCAATTACCTGTTCTACCGCATACGCGACCCTGCCCAGATCAACCAATCTTCGCTGCATTTGGAGTACATGTTGACGTGTCGTCACCTTTTTCGGTACCTCGCATACGTCTTTAAATAAAATTCTCGCTTGAGTTTACCAAATCATTCTCACTTTCTCTTAAAATGATATTGTTATTTATTTTACAAGAAATATTATATATGTATCCTTAAAGTTTAACACTTACTTAACCCAGGGGGTGCGGTTGAGCGGTTGGGACTCATCCTCCCTTAACCAAGTGTCGAGGGTTCCATCCTCGCATTGGTTATGGAGCAGCTTTAAATCCCTGGGCCAGCCGTCCCACCCTTCGAGGTGCCTCCAATCCAGCAAGGGGATTAGTCACTGCGTTCGGCAGTGGATACCCTGCTCTCGACCAAAAAAAAGTTTAACACTTAAGACATTTTAGATTAAATAACAGATTATTACTTTTATGTCAATTTAAAGATGTATTGTATATCATGAAACCGTAAAAGGATTCTTATAATCTGATCATAAAACAGCTAAAATTTTATCATTATAATAGACAAAACGTACGAAATACATTCATACTCTTAAATTTATCAATCAAATAATACTCGATTGTAAAATAACTTAATTTTGACTTTCTCGATGTGTATTTACGAAAATTTAATAGAGTTAAAGCATTGAATATAATTTGTATGAATATTATTCCGGTTTAATTAATTATATTAAATACTTTAATAAGTAAATAATATATATTAATTTCGATAAAGATTTAGTATTTAAATATTTACTTTTTATTGTGATTCATTATTTTCCTTTATTTATTAATTAAAGTAATTAAATAAATGAGATTGATTTTTTGACTCAATAAATGAAAGGGTTTGACCATCGCTTAGTAGAGTATTAAATGCGTTCACATGTACTTTTCGATAATTGTACGATAAAACGGGTAGCTTGTTTACGATTTCAAATATGTATATAAACACCCTTATTGTGATTGAACTTTTCACAAAATGTATCTAAACTTTGAGTTTATTCTTTCCTACTTGACGCTCTATATGACCTTAAAATTTTATATCAAATATTTGTATTCCTCCCATATCTTTCTTTCCTCTTCCGTTTGCAAATTTCTCCCTCAACAAGTATACTTAAATACAATCCTACAAAATAAAATAAATATGCAACGATTCAAGTTTGATCCACAACCTGTGTAGCACTGAGACTACAAAATTTTAACGGTGATGCTTGTTCTATCTACAATAATGGCGGATACTTGATTTTTCATGAGAAGTTTCCCTCCACATGTACTTCTTGGATGAGTCTGGATAATGTTCCCCTCACCGATTGATTGTGTCCTTATTGCATACGAAAAAACTATGGCCTCGCATGAGAGAGTTAGGATTTTATCACATGCTACCAATGTGACAAGAGGTTTCATTGGAGGCTCTCTTAGGAATTTGAAAACATTTCTCCAGAGAAACCCTAGATCCTAGCCATTCAAAGCTATATTGTTTGCCAGATTGTAGTATGATATACGAGAGGTTGGAGGGTAATTTACTTCCAGTCTTAAATGATGGCTTTTAGAGTTGTTTTTGGAGAGTTGTCTGCCCAATAGATCTTACCAGCTTGACTCTGTCTCTTGAAAACCAGTATCTCGAGGATAAATCAAAGGTTGTAGTTTTTTCGATGTCGGTGAATGAAGCTTTTAGTACTATGATAGATAGATGGAGTGGAATCGAGGTTGATCCATCTATGTGCTATTGTCTGAAAAGCTTCATTCGCTAACATCCAAACAACAGCAACTTTTGAATTACTTTCTCTGTATGGGTTGTCAAAATCAGACATCGTGGACGTCATATCCAGTGGTTAGAAAACTCTCCATTAACACCTCACAAAGTTATCATTTACACTTGCAAATGACCCCTCAACTTCTCGTATGTCTTTCTACAATCTGGCCCACAATGTTATCTTGACAAGATAGGGTCTAGCATTTCTCTTGAGAAAGAATTTTCAAATTCCTTATAGTACCTCCAATGAAACTTCTTGTCACATTGGTAGCATGTGATGAATTCCATAGTCTCTCCGTTGAGCGCACAAATTTAAATATGCGATAAGGACACAACACCTGGTGAGGGAAACATTTTCCATTTTCTTACAAGAAGGTAGATATGTGCAGAGGAACTTCTCAAAGACAATCAAGTTTCCTATCACCGTAGATAGAACAAGTACCACCATGTTGAACTCTGCTTCACTTTCAACATCTCGTCCACTCTGCCAATTACCTGTTCTACCGCATACGCGACCCTGCCCAGATCAACCAATCTTCGCTGCATTTGGAGTACATGTTGACGTGTCGTCACCTTTTTCGGTACCTCGCATACGTCTTTAAATAAAATTCTCGCTTGAGTTTACCAAATCAATCTCACTTTCTCTTAAAATGATATTGTTATTTATTTTACAAGAAATATTATATATGTATCCTTAAAGTTTAACACTTACTTAACCCAGGGGGTGCGGTTGAGCGGTTGGGACTCATCCTCCCTTAACCAAGTGTCGAGGGTTCGATCCTCGCATTGGTTATGGAGCAGCTTTAAATCCCTGGGCCAGCCGTCCCACCCTTCGAGGTGCCTCCAATCCAGCAAGGGGATTAGTCACTGCGTTCGGCAGTGGATACCCTGCTCTCGACCAAAAAAAAGTTTAACACTTAAGACATTTTAGATTAAATAACAGATTATTACTTTTATGTCAATTTAAAGATGTATTGTATATCATGAAACCGTAAAAGGATTCTTATAATCTGATCATAAAACAGCTAAAATTTTATCATTATAATAGACAAAACGTACGAAATACATTCATACTCTTAAATTTATCAATCAAATAATACTCGATTGTAAAATAACTTAATTTTGACTTTCTCGATGTGTATTTACGAAAATTTAATAGATTTAAAGCATTGAATATAATTTGTATGAATATTATTCCAGTTTAATTAATTATATTAAATACTTTAATAAGTAAATAATATATATTAATTTCGATAAAGATTTAGTATTTAAATATTTACTTTTTATTGTGATTCATTATTTTCCTTTATTTATTAATTAAAGTAATTAAATAAATGAGATTGATTTTTTGACTCAATAAATGAAAGGGTTTGACCATCGCTTAGTAGAGTATTAAATGCGTTCACATGTACTTTTCGGTAATTGTACGAGAAAACGGGTAGCTTGTTTACTATTTCAAATATGTATATAAACACCCTTATTGTGATTGAACTTTTCACAAAATGTATCTAAACTTTGAGTTTATTCTTTCCTACTTGACGCTCTATATGACCTTAAAATTTTATATCAAATATTTGTATTCCTCCCATATCTTTCTTTCCTCTTCCATTTGCAAATTTCTCCCTCAACAAGTATACTTAAATACAATCCTACAAAATAAAATAAATATGCAACGATTCAAGTTTGATCCACAACCTGTGTAGCACTGAGACTACAAAATTTTAATGGTGATGCTTGTTCTATCTACAGTAATGGGGGATACTTGATTTTTCATGAGAAGTTTCCCTCCACATGTACTTCTTGGATGAGTCTGGATAATGTTCCCCTCACCGATTGATTGTGTCCTTATTGCATACGAAAAAACTATGGCCTCGCACGAGAGAGTTAGGATTTTATCACATGCTACCAATGTGACAAGAGGTTTCATTGGAGGCTCTCTTAGGAATTTGAAAACATTTCTCCAGAGAAACCCTAGATCCTAGCCATTCAAAGCTATATTGTTTGCCAGATTGTAGTATGATATATGAGAGGTTGGAGGGTAATTTACTTCCAGTCTTAAATGATGGCTTTTAGAGTTGTTTTTGGAGAGTTGTCTGCCCAATAGATCTTACCAGCTTGACTCTGTCTCTTGAAAACCAGTATCTCGAGGATAAATCAAAGGTTGTAGTTTTTTCAATGTCGGTGAATGAAGCTTTTAGTACTATGATAGATAGATGGAGTGGAATCGAGGTTGATCCATCTATGTGCTATTGTCTGAAAAGCTTCATTCGCTAACATCCAAACAACAGCAACTTTTGAATTACTTTCTCTGTATGGGTTGTCAAAATCAGACATCGTGGACGTCATATCCAGTGGTTAGAAAACTCTCCATTAACACCTCACAAAGTTATCATTTACACTTGCAAATGACCCCTCAACTTCTCGTATGTCTTTCTACAATCTGGCCCACAATGTTATCTTGACAAGATAGGGTCTAGCATTTCTCTTGAGAAAGAATTTTCAAATTCCTTATAGTACGTCCAATGAAACTTCTTGTCACATTGGTAGCATGTGATGAATTCCATAGTCTCTCCGTTGAGCGCACAAATTTAAATATGCGATAAGGACACAACACCTGGTGAGGGAAACATTTTCCATTTTCTTACAAGAAGGTAGATATGTGCAGAGGAAATTCTCAAAGACAATCAAGTTTCCTATCACCGTAGATAGAACAAGTACCACCATGTTGAACTCTACTTCACTTTCAACATCTCGTCCACTCTGCCAATTACCTGTTCTACCGCATACGCGACCCTGCCCAGATCAACCAATCTTCGCTGCATTTGGAGTACATGTTGACGTGTCGTCACCTTTTTCGGTACCTCGCATACGTCTTTAAATAAAATTCTCGCTTGAGTTTACCAAATCATTCTCACTTTCTCTTAAAATGATATTGTTATTTATTTTACAAGAAATATTATATATCTATCCTTAAAGTTTAACACTTACTTAACCCAGGGGGTGCGGTTGAGCGGTTGGGACTCATCCTCCCTTAACCAAGTGTCGAGGGTTCCATCCTCGCATTGGTTATGGAGCAGCTTTAAATCCCTGGGCCAGCCGTCCCACCCTTCGAGGTGCCTCCAATCCAGCAAGGGGATTAGTCACTGCGTTCGGCAGTGGATACCCTGCTCTCGACCAAAAAAAAGTTTAACACTTAAGACATTTTAGATTAAATAACAGATTATTACTTTTATGTCAATTTAAAGATGTATTGTATATCATGAAACCGTAAAAGGATTCTTATAATCTGATCATAAAACAGCTAAAATTTTATCATTATAATAGACAAAACGTACGAAATACATTCATACTCTTAAATTTATCAATCAAATAATACTCGATTGTAAAATAACTTAATTTTGACTTTCTCGATGTGTATTTACGAAAATTTAATAGAGTTAAAGCATTGAATATAATTTGTATGAATATTATTCCGGTTTAATTAATTATATTAAATACTTTAATAAGTAAATAATATATATTAATTTCGATAAAGATTTAGTATTTAAATATTTACTTTTTATTGTGATTCATTATTTTCCTTTATTTATTAATTAAAGTAATTAAATAAATGAGATTGATTTTTTGACTCAATAAATGAAAGGGTTTGACCATCGCTTAGTAGAGTATTAAATGCGTTCACATGTACTTTTCGATAATTGTACGATAAAACGGGTAGCTTGTTTACGATTTCAAATATGTATATAAACACCCTTATTGTGATTGAACTTTTCACAAAATGTATCTAAACTTTGAGTTTATTCTTTCCTACTTGACGCTCTATATGACCTTAAAATTTTATATCAAATATTTGTATTCCTCCCATATCTTTCTTTCCTCTTCCGTTTGCAAATTTCTCCCTCAACAAGTATACTTAAATACAATCCTACAAAATAAAATAAATATGCAACGATTCAAGTTTGATCCACAACCTGTGTAGCACTGAGACTACAAAATTTTAATGGTGATGCTTGTTCTATCTACAATAATGGCGGATACTTGATTTTTCATGAGAAGTTTCCCTCCACATGTACTTCTTGGATGAGTCTGGATAATGTTCCCCTCACCGATTGATTGTGTCCTTATTGCATACGAAAAAACTATGGCCTCGCATGAGAGAGTTAGGATTTTATCACATGCTACCAATGTGACAAGAGGTTTCATTGGAGGCTCTCTTAGGAATTTGAAAACATTTCTCCAGAGAAACCCTAGATCCTAGCCATTCAAAGCTATATTGTTTGCCAGATTGTAGTATGATATATGAGAGGTTGGAGGGTAATTTACTTCCAGTCTTAAATGATGGCTTTTAGAGTTGTTTTTGGAGAGTTGTCTGCCCAATAGATCTTACCAGCTTGACTCTGTCTCTTGAAAACCAGTATCTCGAGGATAAATCAAAGGTTGTAGTTTTTTCGATGTCGGTGAATGAAGCTTTTAGTACTATGATAGATAGATGGAGTGGAATCGAGGTTGATCCATCTATGTGCTATTGTCTGAAAAGCTTCATTCGCTAACATCCAAACAACAGCAACTTTTGAATTACTTTCTCTGTATGGGTTGTCAAAATCAGACATCGTGGACGTCATATCCAGTGGTTAGAAAACTCTCCATTAACACCTCACAAAGTTATCATTTACACTTGCAAATGACCCCTCAACTTCTCGTATGTCTTTCTACAATCTGGCCCACAATGTTATCTTGACAAGATAGGGTCTAGCATTTCTCTTGAGAAAGAATTTTCAAATTCCTTATAGTACCTCCAATGAAACTTCTTGTCACATTGGTAGCATGTGATGAATTCCATAGTCTCTCCGTTGAGCGCACAAATTTAAATATGCGATAAGGACACAACACCTGGTGAGGGAAACATTTTCCATTTTCTTACAAGAAGGTAGATATGTGCAGAGGAACTTCTCAAAGACAATCAAGTTTCCTATCACCGTAGATAGAACAAGTACCACCATGTTGAACTCTGCTTCACTTTCAACATCTCGTCCACTCTGCCAATTACCTGTTCTACCGCATACGCGACCCTGCCCAGATCAACCAATCTTCGCTGCATTTGGAGTACATGTTGACGTGTCGTCACCTTTTTCGGTACCTCGCATACGTCTTTAAATAAAATTCTCGCTTGAGTTTACCAAATCATTCTCACTTTCTCTTAAAATGATATTGTTATTTATTTTACAAGAAATATTATATATGTATCCTTAAAGTTTAACACTTACTTAACCCAGGGGGTGCGGTTGAGCGGTTGGGACTCATCCTCCCTTAACCAAGTGTCGAGGGTTCAATCCTCGCATTGGTTATGGAGCAGCTTTAAATCCCTGGGCCATCCGTCCCACCCTTCGAGGTGCCTCCAATCCAGCAAGGGGATTAGTCACTGCGTTCGGCAGTGGATACCCTGCTCTCGACCAAAAAAAAGTTTAACACGTAAGACATTTTAGATTAAATAACAGATTATTACTTTTATGTCAATTTAAAGATGTATTGTATATCATGAAACCGTAAAAGGATTCTTATAATCTGATCATAAAATAGCTAAAATTTTATCATTATAATAGACAAAACGTACGAAATACATTCATACTCTTAAATTTATCAATCAAATAATACTCGATTGTAAAATAACTTAATTTTGACTTTCTCGATGTGTATTTACGAAAATTTAATAGAGTTAAAGCATTGAATATAATTTGTATGAATATTATTCCAGTTTAATTAATTACATTAAATACTTTAATAAGTAAATAATATATATTAATTTCGATAAAGATTTAGTATTTAAATATTTACTTTTTATTGTGATTCATTATTTTCCTTTATTTATTAATTAAAGTAATTAAATAAATGAGATTGATTTTTTGACTCAATAAATGAAAGGGTTTGACCATCGCTTAGTAGAGTATTAAATGCGTTCACATGTACTTTTCGGTAATTGTACGAGAAAACGGGTAGCTTTTTTACGATTTCAAATATGTATATAAACACCCTTATTGTGATTGAACTTTTCACAAAATGTATCTAAACTTTGAGTTTATTCTTTCCTACTTGACGCTCTATATGACCTTAAAATTTTATATCAAATATTTGTATTCCTCCCATATCTTTCTTTCCTCTTCCGTTTGCAAATTTCTCCCTCAACAAGTATACTTAAATACAATCCTACAAAATAAAATAAATATGCAACGATTCAAGTTTGATCCACAACCTGTGTAGCACTGAGACTACAAAATTTTAATGGTGATGCTTGTTCTATCTACAGTAATGGGGGATACTTGATTTTTTATGAGAAGTTTCCCTCCACATGTACTTCTTGGATGAGTCTGGATAATGTTCCCCTCACCGATTGATTGTGTCCTTATTGCATACGAAAAAACTATGGCCTCGCATGAGAGAGTTAGGATTTTATCACATGCTACCAATGTGACAAGAGGTTTCATTGGAGGCTCTCTTAGGAATTTGAAAACATTTCTCCAGAGAAACCCTAGATCCTAGCCATTCAAAGCTATATTGTTTGCCAGATTG
This sequence comes from Astragalus glycyphyllos, assembly GCA_963573325.1. NCBI lineage: Eukaryota > Viridiplantae > Streptophyta > Magnoliopsida > Fabales > Fabaceae > Astragalus > Astragalus glycyphyllos. The sequence goes on along the minus strand of OY754310.1, from coordinate 33,967,535 downwards.
TAGTATGATATACGAGAGGTTGGAGGGTAATTTACTTCCAGTCTTAAATGATGGCTTTTAGAGTTGTTTTTGGAGAGTTGTCTGCCCAATAGATCTTACCAGCTTGACTCTGTCTCTTGAAAACCAGTATCTCGAGGATAAATCAAAGGTTGTAGTTTTTTCGATGTCGGTGAATGAAGCTTTTAGTACTATGATAGATAGATGGAGTGGAATCGAGGTTGATCCATCTATGTGCTATTGTCTGAAAAGCTTCATTCGCTAACATCCAAACAACAGCAACTTTTGAATAGCTTTCTCTGTATGGGTTGTCAAAATCAGACATCGTGGACGTCATATCCAGTGGTTAGAAAAATCTCCATTAACACCTCACAAAGTTATCATTTACACTTGCAAATGACCCCTCAACTTCTCGTATGTCTTTCTACAATCTGGCCCACAATGTTATCTTGACAAGATAGGGTCTAGCATTTCTCTTGAGAAAGAATTTTCAAATTCCTTATAGTACCTCCAATGAAACTTCTTGTCACATTGGTAGCATGTGATGAATTCCATAGTCTCTCCGTTGAGCGCACAAATTTAAATATGCGATAAGGACACAACACCTGGTGAGGGAAACATTTTCCATTTTCTTACAAGAAGGTAGATATGTGCAGAGGAAATTCTCAAAGACAATCAAGTTTCCTATCACCGTAGATAGAACAAGTACCACCATGTGGAACTCTGCTTCACTTTCAACATCTCGTCCACTCTGCCAATTACCTGTTCTACCGCATACGCGACCCTGCCCAGATCAACCAATCTTCGCTGCATTTGGAGTACATGTTGACGTGTCGTCACCTTTTTCGGTACCTCGCATACGTCTTTAAATAAAATTCTCGCTTGAGTTTACAAATCATTCTCACTTTCTCTTAAAATGATATTGTTATTTATTTTACAAGAAATATTATATATGTATCCTTAAAGTTTAACACTTACTTAACCCAGGGGGTGCGGTTGAGCGGTTGGGACTCATCCTCCCTTAACCAAGTGTCGAGGGTTCGATCCTCGCATTGGTTATGGAGCAGCTTTAAATCCCTGGGCCAGCCGTCCCACCCTTCGAGGTGCCTCCAATCCAGCAAGGGGATTAGTCACTGCGTTCGGCAGTGGATACCCTGCTCTCGACCAAAAAAAAGTTTAACACTTAAGACATTTTAGATTAAATAACAGATTATTACTTTTATGTCAATTTAAAGATGTATTGTATATCATGAAACCGTAAAAGGATTCTTATAATCTGATCATAAAACAGCTAAAATTTTATCATTATAATAGACAAAACGTACGAAATACATTCATACTCTTAAATTTATCAATCAAATAATACTCGATTGTAAAATAACTTAATTTTGACTTTCTCGATGTGTATTTACGAAAATTTAATAGAGTTAAAGCATTGAATATAATTTGTATGAATATTATTCCGGTTTAATTAATTATATTAAATACTTTAATAAGTAAATAATATATTAATTTCGATAAAGATTTAGTATTTAAATATTTACTTTTTATTGTGATTCATTATTTTCCTTTATTTATTAATTAAAGTAATTAAATAAATGAGATTGATTTTTTGACTCAATAAATGAAAGGGTTTGACCATCGCTTAGTAGAGTATTAAATGCGTTCACATGTACTTTTCGGTAATTGTACGATAAAACGGGTAGCTTGTTGACGATTTCAAATATGTATATAAACACCCTTATTGTGATTGAACTTTTCACAAAATGTATCTAAACTTTGAGTTTATTCTTTCCTACTTGACGCTCTATATGACCTTAAAATTTTATATCAAATATTTGTATTCCTCCCATATCTTTCTTTCCTCTTCCGTTTGCAAATTTCTCCCTCAACAAGTATACTTAATTACAATCCTACAAAATAAAATAAATATGCAACGATTCAAGTTTGATCCACAACCTGTGTAGCACTGAGACTACAAAATTTTAATGGTGATGCTTGTTCTATCTACAATAATGGCGGATACTTGATTTTTCATGAGAAGTTTCCCTCCACATGTACTTCTTGGATGAGTCTGGATAATGTTCCCCTCACCGATTGATTGTGTCCTTATTGCATACGAAAAAACTATGGCCTCGCATGAGAGAGTTAGGATTTTATCACATGCTACCAATGTGACAAGAGGTTTCATTGGAGGCTCTCTTAGGAATTTGAAAACATTTCTCCAGAGAAACCCTAGATCCTAGCCATTCAAAGCTATATTGTTTGCCAGATTGTAGTATGATATACGAGAGGTTGGAGGGTAATTTACTTCCAGTCTTAAATGATGGCTTTTAGAGTTGTTTTTGGAGAGTTGTCTGCCCAATAGATCTTACCAGCTTGACTCTGTCTCTTGAAAACCAGTATCTCGAGGATAAATCAAAGGTTGTAGTTTTTTCGATGTCGGTGAATGAAGCTTTTAGTACTATGATAGATAGATGGAGTGGAATCGAGGTTGATCCATCTATGTGCTATTGTCTGAAAAGCTTCATTCGCTAACATCCAAACAACAGCAACTTTTGAATTACTTTCTCTGTATGGGTTGTCAAAATCAGACATCGTGGACGTCATATCCAGTGGTTAGAAAAATCTCCATTAACACCTCACAAAGTTATCATTTACACTTGCAAATGACCCCTCAACTTCTCGTATGTCTTTCTACAATCTGGCCCACAATGTTATCTTGACAAGATAGGGTCTAGCATTTCTCTTGAGAAAGAATTTTCAAATTCCTTATAGTACCTCCAATGAAACTTCTTGTCACATTGGTAGCATGTGATGAATTCCATAGTCTCTCCGTTGAGCGCACAAATTTAAATATGCGATAAGGACACAACACCTGGTGAGGGAAACATTTTCCATTTTCTTACAAGAAGGTAGATATGTGCAGAGGAACTTCTCAAAGACAATCAAGTTTCCTATCACCGTAGATAGAACAAGTACCACCATGTTGAACTCTGCTTCACTTTCAACATCTCGTCCACTCTGCCAATTACCTGTTCTACCGCATACGCGACCCTGCCCAGATCAACCAATCTTCGCTGCATTTGGAGTACATGTTGACGTGTCGTCACCTTTTTCGGTACCTCGCATACGTCTTTAAATAAAATTCTCGCTTGAGTTTACCAAATCATTCTCACTTTCTCTTAAAATGATATTGTTATTTATTTTACAAGAAATATTATATATGTATCCTTAAAGTTTAACACTTACTTAACCCAGGGGGTGCGGTTGAGCGGTTGGGACTCATCCTCCCTTAACCAAGTGTCGAGGGTTCAATCCTCGCATTGGTTATGGAGCAGCTTTAAATCCCTGGGCCATCCGTCCCACCCTTCGAGGTGCCTCCAATCCAGCAAGGGGATTAGTCACTGCGTTCGGCAGTGGATACCCTGCTCTCGACCAAAAAAAAGTTTAACACGTAAGACATTTTAGATTAAATAACAGATTATTACTTTTATGTCAATTTAAAGATGTATTGTATATCATGAAACCGTAAAAGGATTCTTATAATCTGATCATAAAATAGCTAAAATTTTATCATTATAATAGACAAAACGTACGAAATACATTCATACTCTTAAATTTATCAATCAAATAATACTCGATTGTAAAATAACTTAATTTTGACTTTCTCGATGTGTATTTACGAAAATTTAATAGAGTTAAAGCATTGAATATAATTTGTATGAATATTATTCCAGTTTAATTAATTACATTAAATACTTTAATAAGTAAATAATATATATTAATTTCGATAAAGATTTAGTATTTAAATATTTACTTTTTATTGTGATTCATTATTTTCCTTTATTTATTAATTAAAGTAATTAAATAAATGAGATTGATTTTTTGACTCAATAAATGAAAGGGTTTGACCATCGCTTAGTAGAGTATTAAATGCGTTCACATGTACTTTTCGGTAATTGTACGAGAAAACGGGTAGCTTTTTTACGATTTCAAATATGTATATAAACACCCTTATTGTGATTGAACTTTTCACAAAATGTATCTAAACTTTGAGTTTATTCTTTCCTACTTGACGCTCTATATGACCTTAAAATTTTATATCAAATATTTGTATTCCTCCCATATCTTTCTTTCCTCTTCCGTTTGCAAATTTCTCCCTCAACAAGTATACTTAAATACAATCCTACAAAATAAAATAAATATGCAACGATTCAAGTTTGATCCACAACCTGTGTAGCACTGAGACTACAAAATTTTAATGGTGATGCTTGTTCTATCTACAGTAATGGGGGATACTTGATTTTTTATGAGAAGTTTCCCTCCACATGTACTTCTTGGATGAGTCTGGATAATGTTCCCCTCACCGATTGATTGTGTCCTTATTGCATACGAAAAAACTATGGCCTCGCATGAGAGAGTTAGGATTTTATCACATGCTACCAATGTGACAAGAGGTTTCATTGGAGGCTCTCTTAGGAATTTGAAAACATTTCTCCAGAGAAACCCTAGATCCTAGCCATTCAAAGCTATATTGTTTGCCAGATTGTAGTATGATATACGAGAGGTTGGAGGGTAATTTACTTCCAGTCTTAAATGATGGCTTTTAGAGTTGTTTTTGGAGAGTTGTCTGCCCAATAGATCTTACCAGCTTGACTCTGTCTCTTGAAAACCAGTATCTCGAGGATAAATCAAAGGTTGTAGTTTTTTCGATGTCGGTGAATGAAGCTTTTAGTACTATGATAGATAGATGGAGTGGAATCGAGGTTGATCCATCTATGTGCTATTGTCTGAAAAGCTTCATTCGCTAACATCCAAACAACAGCAACTTTTGAATTACTTTCTCTGTATGGGTTGTCAAAATCAGACATCGTGGACGTCATATCCAGTGGTTAGAAAAATCTCCATTAACACCTCACAAAGTTATCATTTACACTTGCAAATGACCCCTCAACTTCTCGTATGTCTTTCTACAATCTGGCCCACAATGTTATCTTGACAAGATAGGGTCTAGCATTTCTCTTGAGAAAGAATTTTCAAATTCCTTATAGTACCTCCAATGAAACTTCTTGTCACATTGGTAGCATGTGATGAATTCCATAGTCTCTCCGTTGAGCGCACAAATTTAAATATGCGATAAGGACACAACACCTGGTGAGGGAAACATTTTCCATTTTCTTACAAGAAGGTAGATATGTGCAGAGGAACTTCTCAAAGACAATCAAGTTTCCTATCACCGTAGATAGAACAAGTACCACCATGTTGAACTCTGCTTCACTTTCAACATCTCGTCCACTCTGCCAATTACCTGTTCTACCGCATACGCGACCCTGCCCAGATCAACCAATCTTCGCTGCATTTGGAGTACATGTTGACGTGTCGTCACCTTTTTCGGTACCTCGCATACGTCTTTAAATAAAATTCTCGCTTGAGTTTACCAAATCATTCTCACTTTCTCTTAAAATGATATTGTTATTTATTTTACAAGAAATATTATATATGTATCCTTAAAGTTTAACACTTACTTAACCCAGGGGGTGCGGTTGAGCGGTTGGGACTCATCCTCCCTTAACCAAGTGTCGAGGGTTCAATCCTCGCATTGGTTATGGAGCAGCTTTAAATCCCTGGGCCAGCCGTCCCACCCTTCGAGGTGCCTCCAATCCAGCAAGGGGATTAGTCACTGCGTTCGGCAGTGGATACCCTGCTCTCGACCAAAAAAAAGTTTAACACTTAAGACATTTTAGATTAAATAACAGATTATTACTTTTATGTCAATTTAAAGATGTATTGTATATCATGAAACCGTAAAAGGATTCTTATAATCTGATCATAAAATAGCTAAAATTTTATCATTATAATAGACAAAACGTACGAAATACATTCATACTCTTAAATTTATCAATCAAATAATACTCGATTGTAAAATAACTTAATTTTGACTTTCTCGATGTGTATTTACGAAAATTTAATAGAGTTAAAGCATTGAATATAATTTGTATGAATATTATTCCAGTTTAATTAATTACATTAAATACTTTAATAAGTAAATAATATATATTAATTTCGATAAAGATTTAGTATTTAAATATTTACTTTTTATTGTGATTCATTATTTTCCTTTATTTATTAATTAAAGTAATTAAATAAATGAGATTGATTTTTTGACTCAATAAATGAAAGGGTTTGACCATCGCTTAGTAGAGTATTAAATGCGTTCACATGTACTTTTCGGTAATTGTACGAGAAAACGGGTAGCTTTTTTACGATTTCAAATATGTATATAAACACCCTTATTGTGATTGAACTTTTCACAAAATGTATCTAAACTTTGAGTTTATTCTTTCCTACTTGACGCTCTATATGACCTTAAAATTTTATATCAAATATTTGTATTCCTCCCATATCTTTCTTTCCTCTTCCGTTTGCAAATTTCTCCCTCAACAAGTATACTTAAATACAATCCTACAAAATAAAATAAATATGCAACGATTCAAGTTTGATCCACAACCTGTGTAGCACTGAGACTACAAAATTTTAATGGTGATGCTTGTTCTATCTACAGTAATGGGGGATACTTGATTTTTTATGAGAAGTTTCCCTCCACATGTACTTCTTGGATGAGTCTGGATAATGTTCCCCTCACCGATTGATTGTGTCCTTATTGCATACGAAAAAACTATGGCCTCGCATGAGAGAGTTAGGATTTTATCACATGCTACCAATGTGACAAGAGGTTTCATTGGAGGCTCTCTTAGGAATTTGAAAACATTTCTCCAGAGAAACCCTAGATCCTAGCCATTCAAAGCTATATTGTTTGCCAGATTGTAGTATGATATACGAGAGGTTGGAGGGTAATTTACTTCCAGTCTTAAATGATGGCTTTTAGAGTTGTTTTTGGAGAGTTGTCTGCCCAATAGATCTTACCAGCTTGACTCTGTCTCTTGAAAACCAGTATCTCGAGGATAAATCAAAGGTTGTAGTTTTTTCGATGTCGGTGAATGAAGCTTTTAGTACTATGATAGATAGATGGAGTGGAATCGAGGTTGATCCATCTATGTGCTATTGTCTGAAAAGCTTCATTCGCTAACATCCAAACAACAGCAACTTTTGAATTACTTTCTCTGTATGGGTTGTCAAAATCAGACATCGTGGACGTCATATCCAGTGGTTAGAAAACTCTCCATTAACACCTCACAAAGTTATCATTTACACTTGCAAATGACCCCTCAACTTCTCGTATGTCTTTCTACAATCTGGCCCACAATGTTATCTTGACAAGATAGGGTCTAGCATTTCTCTTGAGAAAGAATTTTCAAATTCCTTATAGTACCTCCAATGAAACTTCTTGTCACATTGGTAGCATGTGATGAATTCCATAGTCTCTCCGTTGAGCGCACAAATTTAAATATGCGATAAGGACACAACACCTGGTGAGGGAAACATTTTCCATTTTCTTACAAGAAGGTAGATATGTGCAGAGGAACTTCTCAAAGACAATCAAGTTTCCTATCACCGTAGATAGAACAAGTACCACCATGTTGAACTCTGCTTCACTTTCAACATCTCGTCCACTCTGCCAATTACCTGTTCTACCGCATACGCGACCCTGCCCAGATCAACCAATCTTCGCTGCATTTGGAGTACATGTTGACGTGTCGTCACCTTTTTCGGTACCTCGCATACGTCTTTAAATAAAATTCTCGCTTGAGTTTACCAAATCATTCTCACTTTCTCTTAAAATGATATTGTTATTTATTTTACAAGAAATATTATATATGTATCCTTAAAGTTTAACACTTACTTAACCCAGGGGGTGCGGTTGAGCGGTTGGGACTCATCCTCCCTTAACCAAGTGTCGAGGGTTCAATCCTCGCATTGGTTATGGAGCAGCTTTAAATCCCTGGGCCAGCCGTCCCACCCTTCGAGGTGCCTCCAATCCAGCAAGGGGATTAGTCACTGCGTTCGGCAGTGGATACCCTGCTCTCGACCAAAAAAAAGTTTAACACTTAAGACATTTTAGATTAAATAACAGATTATTACTTTTATGTCAATTTAAAGATGTATTGTATATCATGAAACCGTAAAAGGATTCTTATAATCTGATCATAAAATAGCTAAAATTTTATCATTATAATAGACAAAACGTACGAAATACATTCATACTCTTAAATTTATCAATCAAATAATACTCGATTGTAAAATAACTTAATTTTGACTTTCTCGATGTGTATTTACGAAAATTTAATAGAGTTAAAGCATTGAATATAATTTGTATGAATATTATTCCAGTTTAATTAATTACATTAAATACTTTAATAAGTAAATAATATATATTAATTTCGATAAAGATTTAGTATTTAAATATTTACTTTTTATTGTGATTCATTATTTTCCTTTATTTATTAATTAAAGTAATTAAATAAATGAGATTGATTTTTTGACTCAATAAATGAAAGGGTTTGACCATCGCTTAGTAGAGTATTAAATGCGTTCACATGTACTTTTCGGTAATTGTACGAGAAAACGGGTAGCTTTTTTACGATTTCAAATATGTATATAAACACCCTTATTGTGATTGAACTTTTCACAAAATGTATCTAAACTTTGAGTTTATTCTTTCCTACTTGACGCTCTATATGACCTTAAAATTTTATATCAAATATTTGTATTCCTCCCATATCTTTCTTTCCTCTTCCGTTTGCAAATTTCTCCCTCAACAAGTATACTTAAATACAATCCTACAAAATAAAATAAATATGCAACGATTCAAGTTTGATCCACAACCTGTGTAGCACTGAGACTACAAAATTTTAATGGTGATGCTTGTTCTATCTACAGTAATGGGGGATACTTGATTTTTTATGAGAAGTTTCCCTCCACATGTACTTCTTGGATGAGTCTGGATAATGTTCCCCTCACCGATTGATTGTGTCCTTATTGCATACGAAAAAATTATGGCCTCGCATGAGAGAGTTAGGATTTTATCACATGCTACCAATGTGACAAGAGGTTTCATTGGAGGCTCTCTTAGGAATTTGAAAACATTTCTCCAGAGAAACCCTAGATCCTAGCCATTCAAAGCTATATTGTTTGCCAGATTGTAGTATGATATACGAGAGGTTGGAGGGTAATTTACTTCCAGTCTTAAATGATGGCTTTTAGAGTTGTTTTTGGAGAGTTGTCTGCCCAATAGATCTTACCAGCTTGACTCTGTCTCTTGAAAACCAGTATCTCGAGGATAAATCAAAGGTTGTAGTTTTTTCGATGTCGGTGAATGAAGCTTTTAGTACTATGATAGATAGATGGAGTGGAATCGAGGTTGATCCATCTATGTGCTATTGTCTGAAAAGCTTCATTCGCTAACATCCAAACAACAGCAACTTTTGAATTACTTTCTCTGTATGGGTTGTCAAAATCAGACATCGTGGACGTCATATCCAGTGGTTAGAAAACTCTCCATTAACACCTTACAAAGTTATCATTTACACTTGCAAATGACCCCTCAACTTCTCGTATGTCTTTCTACAATCTGGCCCACAATGTTATCTTGACAAGATAGGGTCTAGCATTTCTCTTGAGAAAGAATTTTCAAATTCCTTATAGTACCTCCAATGAAACTTCTTGTCACATTGGTAGCATGTGATGAATTCCATAGTCTCTCCGTTGAGCGCACAAATTTAAATATGCGATAAGGACAGAACACCTGGTGAGGGAAACATTTTCCATTTTCTTACAAGAAGGTAGATATGTGCAGAGGAACTTCTCAAAGACAATCAAGTTTCCTATCACCGTAGATAGAACAAGTACCACCATGTTGAACTCTGCTTCACTTTCAACATCTCGTCCACTCTGCCAATTACCTGTTCTACCGCATACGCGACCCTGCCCAGATCAACCAATCTTCGCTGCATTTGGAGTACATGTTGACGTGTCGTCACCTTTTTCGGTACCTCGCATACGTCTTTAAATAAAATTCTCGCTTGAGTTTACCAAATCATTCTCACTTTCTCTTAAAATGATATTGTTATTTATTTTACAAGAAATATTATATATGTATCCTTAAAGTTTAACACTTACTTAACCCAGGGGGTGCGGTTGAGCGGTTGGGACTCATCCTCCCTTAACCAAGTGTCGAGGGTTCAATCCTCGCATTGGTTATGGAGCAGCTTTAAATCCCTGGGCCAGCCGTCCCACCCTTCGAGGTGCCTCCAATCCAGCAAGGGGATTAGTCACTGCGTTCGGCAGTGGATACCCTGCTCTCGACCAAAAAAAAGTTTAACACTTAAGACATTTTAGATTAAATAACAGATTATTACTTTTATGTCAATTTAAAGATGTATTGTATATCATGAAACCGTAAAAGGATTCTTATAATCTGATCATAAAATAGCTAAAATTTTATCATTATAATAGACAAAACGTACGAAATACATTCATACTCTTAAATTTATCAATCAAATAATACTCGATTGTAAAATAACTTAATTTTGACTTTCTCGATGTGTATTTACGAAAATTTAATAGAGTTAAAGCATTGAATATAATTTGTATGAATATTATTCCAGTTTAATTAATTACATTAAATACTTTAATAAGTAAATAATATATATTAATTTCGATAAAGATTTAGTATTTAAATATTTACTTTTTATTGTGATTCATTATTTTCCTTTATTTATTAATTAAAGTAATTAAATAAATGAGATTGATTTTTTGACTCAATAAATGAAAGGGTTTGACCATCGCTTAGTAGAGTATTAAATGCGTTCACATGTACTTTTCGGTAATTGTACGAGAAAACGGGTAGCTTTTTTACGATTTCAAATATGTATATAAACACCCTTATTGTGATTGAACTTTTCACAAAATGTATCTAAACTTTGAGTTTATTCTTTTCTGCTTGACGCTCTATATGACCTTAATATTTTATATCAAATATTTGTATTCCTCCCATATCTTTCTTTCCTCTTCCATTTGAAAATTTCTCCCTCAACAAGTATACTTAAATACAATCCTACAAAATAAAATAAATATGCAACGATTCAAGTTTGATCCACAACCTGTGTAGCACTGAGACTACAAAATTTTAATGGTGATGCTTGTTCTATCTACAGTAATGGGGGATACTTGATTTTTCATGAGAAGTTTCCCTCCACATGTACTTCTTGGATGAGTCTGGATAATGTTCCCCTCACCGATTGATTGTGTCCTTATTGCATACGAAAAAACTATGGCCTCGCATGAGAGAGTTAGGATTTTATCACATGCTACCAATGTGACAAGAGGTTTCATTGGAGGCTCTCTTAGGAATTTGAAAACATTTCTCCAGAGAAACCCTAGATCCTAGCCATTCAAAGCTATATTGTTTGCCAGATTGTAGTATGATATACGAGAGGTTGGAGGGTAATTTACTTCCAGTCTTAAATGATGGCTTTTAGAGTTGTTTTTGGAGAGTTATCTGCCCAATAGATCTTACCAGCTTGACTCTGTCTCTTGAAAACCAGTATCTCGAAGAAAATTCAAAGGTTGTAGTTTTTTCGATGTCGGTGAATGAAGCTTTTAGTACTATGATTGATAGATGGAGTGGAACCGAGGTTGATCCATCTATGTGCTATTGTCTGAAAAGCTTCATTCACTAACATCCAAAAACCAACAACTTTTGAATTACTTTCTCTAGACGGGTTCTCAAAATCAGACATCGTGGATGTCATATCCAGTGGTTAGAAAACTTTCCTCTATCAGCTCACAAAGTTATCATTTAAACTTGCAAATGACCCCTTAACTTCTCGTATGTCTTTCTACAATCTTGCCCACAATATTATCTTGACATGATAGGGTTTAGCATTTCTCTTGAGAAAGAATTTTCAAATTCCTTATAGTACCTCCAATGAAACTTATTGTCACATTGGTAGCATGTGATATATTCCATAGTCTCTCCATCGAGCGCACAAATTTAAATATGCGATAAGGACACAACACCTGGTGAGGGAAACATTTTCCATTTTCTTACGAGAAGGTAGATATGTGCAGAGGAACTTCTCAAAGACAATCAAGTTTCCTATCACTGTAGATAGAACAAGTACCACCATGTTGAACTCTGCTTCACTTTCAACACCTCGTCCACTCTGCGAATTACCCGTTCTACCGCATAGGCGACCCTGACCAGATCAAGCAATCTTCGCTGTATTTGAAGTACATGTTGACGTCTCGTCACCTTTTTCGGTACCTCGGATACGTCTTTTAATAAAATTCTCCCTTGAGTTTACCATATCATTCTCACTTTCTCTTAAAATGTTATTGTTATTTATTTAAAAACAAATATTATATATGTATCATTAAAGTTTAACACTTACTTAACCCAGGGGGTGTAGTTCAGCGGTTGGGGTCATCCTCCTCCCTTAACCAAGTGTCGAGGGTTCGATCCTCGCCTTGGTTATGGAGCAGCTGTAAATCCCTGGGCCAGCCGTCCCACCCTTCGTGGTGCCTCCAATCCAGCAAGGGGATTAGTCACTGCGTTCAGCGATGGATACCCTACTCTCGACCAAAAAAAAGTTTAACACTTAAGACATTTTAGATTAAATAAGAGATTATTACTTTTATGTCAAATTAAAGATTTATTGTATATCATGAAACCGTAAAAGGATTCTTATAATCTGATTATAAAATAGCTAAAATTTTATCATTATAATAGGCAAAACGTAAGAAATACATTCATACTCTTAAATTTATCAATCAAATAATACTCGATTGTAAATAACTTAATTTTGACTTTCTCGATGTGTATTTACTAAAATGTAATAGAGTTAAAGCATTGAATATAATTTGTATTAATATTATTCCGGATAATATAATTATATTAAATACTTTATTAAGTAAATATTATATATTAATTTCTATAAAGATTTAGTATTTAAATATTTACTTTTTATTGTGATTCATTATTTTAATAAAGTAATTCAATAAATGAGATTGATTTTTTTGACTCAATAAATGAAAGGGTTTGACCATCGCTTAGTAGAGTATCACATGTACTTTTCGGTAATTGTACGAGAAAACGGCTAGCTTGTTTACGATTTCAAATGTGTATATAAACACCCTTATTGTGATTGAACTTTTCACAAAATGTATCTAAACTTTGAGTTTATTCTTTCCTACTTGACGGTCTATATGACCTTAAAATTTTATATCAAATATTTGTAATCCCCCCATATCTTTCTTTCCTCTTCCATTTGCAAATTTCTCCCTCAACAAGTATACTTAAATACAATCCTACAAAATAAAATAAATATGCAACGATTCAAGTTTGATCAACAACCTATGTGGCACTGAGACTACAAAATTTTAATGGTGATGCTTGTTCTATCTACAGCAATGGGGGATACTTGATTTTTCATGAGAAGTTTCCCTCCGCATATTACCCTTCTTGGATGAATCTGGATAATGTTCCCCTCACCGATTGATTGTGTCCTTATTGCATACGAAAAAACTATGGCCTCGCATGAGAGAGTTAGGATTTTATCACGTGCTACCAATGTGACAAGAGGTTTCATTGGAGGCTCTCTTAGGAATTTGAAAACATTTCTCAAGAGAAACCCTAGATCCTATCCATTCAAAGCTATATTGTTTGCCAGATTGTAGAATGATATACGAGAGGTTGGAGGGTAATTTACTTCCAGTCTTAAATGATGGCTTTTAGAGTTGTTCTTGGAGAGTTGTCTGCCCAATAGATCTTACCAGCATGACTCTGTCTCTTGAAAACCAGTATCTCGAAGAAAATTCAAAGTATGTAGTTTTTTCGATGTCGGTGAATGAAGCTTTTAGTACTATGATTGATAGATGGAGTGGAACCGAGGTTGATCCATCAATGTGCTATTGTCTGAAAAGCTTCATTCCCTAACATCCAAACAACAACAACTTTTGAATTACTTTCTCTGTATGGGTTGTCAAAATCAGACATCGTGGACGTCATATCCAGTGGTTAGAAAACTTTCCATTAACAGCTCACAACGTTATCATTTACACTTGCAAATGACCCCTCAACTTCTCGTATGTCTTTCTACAATCTAGCCCACAATATTATCTCGACAAGATAGGGTCTAGCATTTCTCTTGAGAAAGATTTTTCAAATTCCTTATAGTACCTCCAATGAAACTTCTTGTCACATTGGTAGCATGTGATGAATTCCATAGTCTCTCCATGTTGAACTCTGCTTCCCTTTCAGCACCTCGTCCATTCTGCCAATTACACGTTCAACCGCATACGCGACCCTGCCCAGATCATGCAATCTTCACTGCATTTGAAGTACATGTTGACGTGTCGTCACCTTTTTCGATACCTCGCATACGTCTTTTAATAAAATTCTCCCTTGAGTTTACCAAATCATTCTCACTTTCTCTTAAAATGATATTGTAATTTATTTTACAAGAAATATTATATATGTATCATGAAAGTTTAACACTTACTTAACCCAGGGGGTGTGGTTGAGCGGTTGGGGCTCATCCTCCCTTAACCAAGTGTCGAGGGTTCGATCCTCACCTTGGTTATGGAAATACATTCATACTCTTAAATTTATCAATCAAATAATACTCGATTGTAAAATAAATTAATTTTGACTTTCTCGATGTGTATTTACTAAAATTTAATAGAGTTAAAGCATTGAATAATAGAGTTAAAGCATCCAGTCGATAGCCCGCAGCGGCTCCAATAGCTCTCTGATCTCCAAGCTCCACACTCCATCAGAGAGTCCGACCTTCCCTCTAATGTCTGAGTTGACGAGCTCCATCAGTGGCCGAAGGGTTCCCAATTTTGCCTCGTGCGAGCCAACCTCCCTCTGATCTCCGAACTCCGCGCTCCATCAGAGGTTATAGGGCGGAGGTCCACAGCGATCTCCGTTGGAGGAATCTTTGGAGAGAGGAGCCCGTAACGGCTTTCTCATCTATAAAGGCCAACACCCGCAAAGGCCTTCCCATCTTTGAAGCACGGCTCTCAGCGGATCTCTCTTAACTCTTGTTCTAAATTGCAGGAATCTCGCAGATCTTTGGCTCTCTATCGTCAACACCGGATTCCCACCCTTGTATCCGCGAAGGAGTTATATTATTTTATCTATGACAGAGTTTGGCCATCCTACAACAGTTTATTGTCTAATCTCGGCTACGGTTTTCTACTCTACTGCCGGCATTCAATCAAAGCATGCAAATGAGACAGGACATATGACAACAAAATAAATAAAGTGCAAAGTGAATTAAGGTCGGAGAAAAGGGACGGTGCCCAATGTATATTACAAATTGAGATTGGCCCTGGACATGCCCGGAGCCAATAAGCAAAAAAGAAGAAAATTGAAGCAAGTCAAGCAGCTTTCTCAGCCTCCTACCTTTCCTCAGCCCCGGCAACTTGCTCCTGATTGGTTGGCGTGGCATCATCCTCGGGAATGGGAGCGGCAGCAGGGTCATAAATCACTGCACCCTTGTAAACGATCTTCCCGTTTTCAGCCTTATCCTTGGCGCCTAACAGGTTGATGTTTAGTCCGGGTTCCAGGACTACAGCCATGTTGAGGCAGTGATCAAAGCCAGACATGGCCGCCCTCGCCATCTTCGTGGTGAGCCCGGTTTTGTCCTTCTTCAGCTGCTCCACCAGCTTGGCCTTCTCTCCCTTCTCGGCTTCAGCGGCCTCCAACCTTTCCCGGACCGACTTCAGATCAGCTTTCAGCTTCGGGAGATCAGCAATAACCTTCGCCTGCTGACTGACCTTGGCGTTGGCTTCATCAAGCTGCAGCTGGACTCCTTTTCGCTTCTCAAGCTCTTCTTTCAGGCTTCGATTCTCTTCGGAATAAGCTACCAAGTTATGGTCTCGGTAAGTGCTCAACTCGCGACATACATGAATAAACTTGCTTTGTAAATGTCTATTTTCAGCATCAAGGCCAGAGATCTTACCTTGGAGGCATTGAGTCATCTTGTCTTCCGCCAGCTGTTGCAGCTCTTTGATGACCTCGGCACTGGTCTGGCCGACCCGGATGCAGGCCTCAAAATCAGCCAGGGAAGCCTTGCCTTTCCCACCCTCCATGCTCTTTTCTGGTTGTCTTGGTTTTTGTTTTTTTACCTGAGCAGGTTCATCGGAGGCAGCCTCGGCATTGCTCCTTTTGCGGCTGTCCTTGTCGTTGGGGCCCGAGCTCGGCTTCAGAGTGGAAGACCGGACCGCAGGAGACTTGGTTTGATTTTGTGATTGTTGTTTTTCTGGGACGAACTTGCCCCTAGAATGGGACTAGCCGGCCTATTTTTCTGAACGGTCGGTCCCTGAGGCCGACCCAAAGGTTTTATCTGCATTCTTCTTTGCAGGAATGTTTTTATCTATCTTGGCCGTAGTGTCCACTCCGGCTTCGGCGAAGACAGCATCAAGGTCCAACTCTTCCATTTTACCTGCAGCAATAAAAAAGGAATCAGCAACCGTGACCTGCCGAATCCGGCGTAATTCAAAAGGGGAAAGGAAAGATTAAATAAAAAGAAAATTACAAGTATCAAAGTATCTATTCAACTTGGCTTTGGACTTGGCCACGACATCTATCATAGAGCCGCAGTGAAATCTCAGGCCGGCCTTGACCATCACTTTTCCCCACTTGTTAATAAGTTCGTATGACTTCCTATTCTCTCCTTGCAGATTATCAGGGTTCAGCATGTAGCTCTGGGTCTCGATCTCCTCACCGTCTCGGACAAAGTGCCCATGATTCCAGGACAGCGGGAAGTGCGCCTTCGTTAACTTTCCATTCTCAAAGTCTCCAACAGAAAGCTTGGCAGCACTGCTTAAAGCCCGGACGAAGAAGAAGTTCAGCTTGAAGTCCCGATTTGAGTTATTGGCCGGGAAGAAATAAGAATGTCCGGCATTTCCTCTAAGTCCAACATGTCCGTGCCTCTTGCCTCCTGTTCCAGCTTCCGGAGAACGGAGCACGTTGAAGAAGCATAAGAAGACTTCCGTAGTGGGAAGCCTCCCGAGGCGCTCCATGGCCATCTCAAAGCCTCGGATGAAGCCCCAACCATTCGGCTGCAGTTGCGAAGGAGCCACATGCAGAAACCTCAGCACGCCTTTCTGGAACTCGGTAAGCGAAATCCGGACCCCCATGGTCTCCAGGACGACCCCATAGAAGAAGAATCCTACTGTGTTGTGTTTCGTGCACACTGGGCAGTCCTCGGCCTCGATCATCTTCCACCTCTAGTCAGCAAGGGCCACGATGAACTTCTCGTAATAAGATAGGGGCTTCTCCGCCCTCAATCTTGCAGCAGTATTACAGATCCTCCTGGCTACCCAACCATACAGGACCTCGGCTAGGACCTCTTCTTCATCCACCTCGGTCTCAACTTCAAGCTCGGCCTCAAGCTCTTCCGCCCAAGATTCGACTTCAGCATGTCCCATTTTTGGATTCTCCTCAACAGTGCACTCGGAGGTCTGGCAAACCGGCTCTCTAGCCGAAGCCCCCGTCGCCGCCGGAGAAGGGCATATGTCGAAGACATCAGAGACGGGTCCCCCCTAGGGGCCGGCATCGGATCTCCTGTTGCCCACTTCCTCAAGATTGGTTTACCAGGTGGCTTTCCGGGAGGCGCAGGTTCCTCACTCCTAGTTCGGGCCATTATCGGCAAGGGGAGGACGGTGCCATCACTAACTAAATCTATATCTGGCTTCCTATCTAAAACTTGAGCGGTATAAGCTCAGGCCTCGGCATTACCGAGGCCGGGGTACCTCCTCCCCCTGGAGTGAGCAGCGACGGTCGTCGAGATGGAGACGTCGGCCGCTGATAAAAGAGTACTAAAGCACTTAAAAAGCTCGTGCAGAAAAACTAACCTTTGTGCAGGTACTTTTTGATGTTGGACTGAATTGTGATCTCGCCGAAGGAAAACCCCAGGAAATGACATCGACAAGTGAAATGTTGATCTCACGCGCCTAGGAAAAGAGTTCGCTTCGCAGAGCTCACAACAACGAAATATGCAAGAATAATCAAATGGAACTCCAACTCGCCTTTTACGGAGGCAGGAGGCGAAGCATCGCAACGAATTAATGTGCACCTCTTCAACTCTGCAAACAGGTATCCGAACTCCCCAAAACGTATATTTATCCAACCTACATTTCAAGGTGAATACTCAACAAGTCCCCACTTCGGAGGACAAGCAGCAAACAAGCTGAGGTCGAACTCATGCTGCCCTCGCCCTAGACTTGAGTGGCCACTATTCCGGACTGGGTCAAACCTTCGCTGGCTTGGGCCTGGCCCACTTCCGTATCCCAACACACTCGTGTCAGCACTCCGAATCACACCCAATGGTCAGGATCTATCCTACGCATCTGATGGCTCAGGTACGACACCTCGTTTATAAATAAAGGCTCCGCCCTCCGATCCAGGTACACATATACATGCTCACTTCATGCAATCTTGACGCATTCATACAATATTGACACTTTCCCACTCATGTTATCACATGTTCTCACACGATCACCCTTCAATCAACTTCGGCACCACGCCGTGCTCGCATTCCTCATGATTTTGTTTGATCTCTCTTTATCTTACTCACCTCAATTCCTTAATGACTTGAGCGTCGGAGTGTCTTGCAGGTACCCCCCACCCTACGTGGACGGAGGACTACCTCGGACAATCCGAGCTCCAACTCCTATCCGCCGAATTCAACATTCATTCTCGAACATCAATTCAACCGGAAGCACGCAAGTATCCTGAGCCCCGGATATGGACCGTGCCTAAGATTTGGCCGCCTTAGGCCCGTACTCCGGTACCGAACATGTTATTATCAAGTCCGAAGGTTGCAAAGCCGGAGGCCGAGGACGTAGGGCTTTCTATCCCGAACCTCGTAAATATCACGGTGTATTTCTTTCCCTTATCTTTACATTGCATTTCCTTTATAATTGTTAGGCTTAAATACAGTTTTGGTCCCCCAAGTTTCACCAACTCACGATTTTGATCCCTCAAGTTTTAATTTCACGAATTTGATCCCCCAAGTTTCACCAACTCACGAATTTGATCCCCCAAGTTTTAATTTCACGAATTTGATCCCCCAAGTTTCCCAATTTGTAAAATCAGGGTCCCCCACTAATCTAGTCAAAATTGATGTTGACCTGTCTGCCACTTAAACTACGTGGCACCCATGCTGGCATGCCAAAGTGGCCTTTTTATATTAAGAATTGTTATTTTTATTTTAACAGGATGCCACTTAGGATGTTTGGTTAAGGAGAGAAATAGGAAAGAGTGATTTTAGGATGTTTGGTTAATGAGAGAAATAGGAAAGAGAGAGGGAGGAAAGATTAGTTTAGTGTTTTTTATAATCTCTCCACAAGTGGAGAGAAAGTGGAGAGAAAGGGGCTCTTTCTCTCTTCCCTCACTCTCTCTTCCCTTACTCTCTCTTCCCTCACTCTTCCCTCACTCTTTCTTCCCTTACTCTCTCTTCCCTCACTCTCTCCTCCCTCTTTCTCTCCTAATCCAAACACACCATTAAACTATCAGCTTAATTAATGTTAAAATAAAAATAACAATTTTTAATATAAAAAAGACACTTTGGCATGCCAGCATGGCTGCCACGTAGTTTAAGTGGCGGACAGGTCAACATCAATTTTGACCAGATTAGTGGGGGACCCTGATTTTACAAATTGGGAAACTTGGGGGATCAAATTCGTGAAATTAAAACTTGGGGGATCAAATTCGTGAGTTGGTGAAACTTGGGGGATCAAATTTGTGAAATTAAAACTTGAGGGATCAAAATCGTGAGTTGGTGAAACTTGGGGGATCAAATTCGTGAAATTAAAACTTGAGGGATCAAAATCGTGAGTTGGTGAAACTTGGGGGACCAAAACTGTATTTAAGCCTAATTGTTAATTATTATTGCATTTGATATTATTGTGTTTAGATATCATTATCACTGTAATTGTTTCTGCCATTGGTATAGCTTGCATAGTGGTTGCATATAGTTTAAATCCTTTTTTTCCGCATTCGATTTAAACCAGCATCTTTATTTCTCAAATATAAAAAAGATTTCATTTTTAACATACAACCTTATTCACCCCCTCTAAGGTTATCATATAGTCCAACAAAGAGTATTTGAAAGACTAAAAACTAATGTGACAACACCTAATGCTGAAACATCAGATACAACATTAAAGTATTTTAACAAATTTACATAGTAAAAGCATTCCAACTTATTCTCAACTATGATTTTCACACTATTTTACTTTAATAGTTATTTAAAGATAGTCGTAAAAACTTGTGTTATTTTATTTCGCATCACTAATTTGTTAGCCAAATTAAGCTCTTATTGAACTCCAATCCTCGTGGGAATGAACTTTACAAATCATTATACTAGTTGGTGGGTTGTGTATACTTGCACATCATTTTGCACAACAGTTCACAGCCATGCCCATAGTTGAGTGGTACTTCTGTTGAGCAACCATGGATTCAACATCCACCTGGCTAGAATAGTTAGGCATATTTTCAAGGAATTGGCTTTGAAAACCTCGGTAAAGTGATTCCTGGGCAACAATGGGCTAATAGTCCACCTCAGGTACCACTGCAGCCAGGGATGCAAGGTCCCCTAGACACAATGTGGCGATCAACTTGAAGTGTCTAAATTACACAAGAAAGGGGGGGTTGAATTGTGTTCCCTTTTTAAAAGTTGATGCCTGAAAAGAAAAACTTCATCAAAAGTGTTTCTCAAGGTGAGCTTGGATATGAGAAGGTTAGTAATAATAATTTCTTCACACGAGGAAACACCTTCTCCAATGAAAAATGATGATTAGTAATAAGTCTATACAAGAGATACGTTGGTTTTAACTTGGTTTTAGGTTAAAACAATTTAGCTTTAGTCAAACCTAAGTTGAAAAGGTTGAATGAAATAACCTTCTCTTTGATTGACACACCAACAAATGATATAGAGGCACGTATAAAATCTTTGAAAGATGAAGTCTAATAATTATAAGAAGATAGATATATATACTATGTAAGAGAGGTAGTTTTCAAACAAAGATGAGTAGGTTACGAAAAGGTTAATGAAATTAACTTTCTTAATTGAAATCAACTTTCTCTTGGTTTGAAAACAATCTTAAGTGAAAATCAATTTAGAAAATAGTTATGAAAAGAAATTTAAAGAACATAGAGGAGTTATAGAGAAGAAGGTTGTCCTCCCTGTGATTGGCCGGAGACAACGTAGTTCATGGTGCTACTAGCTTGCACAGCACATCTCTGTTCCACTTCTTTGGCCTGTTGCACCTCGTTGTGCACCATAGGTTTCACTATGTCAGCCAAATGGTGGGACAATCGATACATGATATCATGAATCCCCTTGTCGATTTGCTGCTGGATAAACGACGTGGTCATGACCACAGGCTCCTCACAATGTTGTGGGGAACCATCGTTAGACTCAGCGCTAACTGTGAGGGGTGTTGCCTCCGAAATACTCGTTGGCTCAGTGTTTCTCGTTTTCATGGTAGTTACCTTCTTCGATGCCGATGGTGGCTCCATACTTAGGTTTCTGCCGGAGCGCAAGTGCATACGCCAACTGTAATCCAGTCCAGGCGAATCAAACGGAAGTGTTTGCTCACCCTATTTTTTCCCACCGGGCGTGCCAATTTTTGTTGTCGTCAAACTCTTAGGTCCTAGCCGTGGGGTCGGCCAGAGGTTTGGACAGTCTTTGATTCCTTTTCTTCAAGCAATTGCGCCGAGGAGGGAACTCTGCTCCTCGGCTATGGGTTTCTTGACTCCTCAAGAAAGGGTCAGGCAAGGTGAGAAGGGATGCGAGTGTTGGATTACTACGGCTAATGCATAAAAATAAAGCAAAAGCAGGAAATGCGATAAAGAAGATAAATGAAATAAATGTAGAGTTTGATTTGATTGATGTGTGTCCTTTACAATTCACTCTAATGCTATATATATACACAGGCCCTCGTCGGCCACTAAGCTAGCCAACATTTGTCTGCCATTGGATCGATCTAAGATCAACGGTTCTCATTGTTTCCTAGGCCTTCTACACAGCGAAGTAACTACCCACGATCCCCACTGGCACGGTTAGTGGGATGAGTGCTTGTCGCTCCAGGTTTTTCGGCCTCGCTCTCCCGTTTGAACTTCAACCATTCCCACGTTCTTCCTTCGTGCCATGCCCTACCTTCCAAGTAACCCCCCATCCTGCCTCGGCCGTATGGTGGCTCGGCTATCCTGGCCCTACCCTAGGTAATGGTCCAAGCATCCGAGCCACCGAGGCCTTGGCGCTCTATGAAATGGGGAGGTCACTCTCCCTCGGCTTAGCTTGTTGGTCCTCGGGCATAATCCTCCCTCGGGGGTTCCTTTCATTTAACACACCCCGAGGACCCTCTTAGGTTCACTCTTCCTTGGCAAAATACCTTTTCTGCCCCTTGTCATATGGCTTGCCTACACGCCATACCCCCTTTTCTTTTCTTTTGATCCTCGTCCTACGACCTATTTATTTTTGGGTGTTAACACTGTTTTTCACCTCTTAGAAACTCTCTTCTAGTTTCCTAAGAGTTTCATATCAATCAAGTAGTATCACCACCAACACTCACCTCTCTTTAGGTAGTTTGATGAGATGCTTACACAATAGTGTTTACAATAAGGGGTTTGGTTTGGGATGTTTTTGAGCTTGCATAAAATTTAAAGCATGTTATGTGTGACAATTTCACAAATACATTAGCATATAAATCAATTTGATCGTAGCAAAAGATGATTATCATATATCATGTGAAATAATTTGAGTACATGAGTTTGATAATCATGCATACTTAAAAACAGAAATTAAAAAACATAACATGTATTGTGACAAACAGTTGCCACAATTCACATAGCAAAATATCACAAAAGAGTAGTTGAATTGTCATATTACAAACCCCAAATTCACTATCTAACTAAGTAGCTAATACTAAAACTTAATCTCTATTCTCCCCCTTTTGTCATCAACAAAAAGGAGGAAGAAAGGAAATTAGGCTGCTACTTTGTAGGAGAAGAGTCATCTGAGGAGTTTGAAGAGGCTGCAGGCTCAGGTATGTCTTCAAATGGTTGAGGGAACGGAAAGCCAGGTACGGCCACATGTGGAACAACAGAGGGAACAACATTCTGCAGCATCCACTGCTGGTAAGCAAAGTTCCTCTGTGCTTCATTCCTATTCTTTTTCTGCAAGATTCCAATGCTTTTGAGGGGATGGTTCTGATGAGCTCTCATTTTCTTCATTTTCTTCTCATGTTGAGATTTCATCTTTCTCATGGCTTCCATCAGATCCTTCTTTTCCCCATAAGCCATTGATTCTTCCTTATCAATAGAGGGCTTGCCACTCGGGGATCCTTCTCAGAGGAGAAAGTAGTAACATTTAAGTTCTGACAGAAGGATCCAATTCATCTAAATTTGGTAGGCATATCAGAAGGGAGTTTGGAAGGGCCAGAAGCATCAGCCATCCTAGGAAGAAAAGAGTCTAAGATTGGTGTTTGAGACACCAGGAACTTGTTAATGTTTTGAGGCTAGGGTGTTGCTAGGAGATGCCTTGGTATTTTCTTGCCATTGTGGGAAAGGATTCACAAATTGTCCAGTTGATCCTTGGACATCATGGTGAACTGGAGTGGGCGATGGGGCAGGAGTGTTTAGCATTTCAGTTAATGCTATGGAGGCAAGGAACTCAGAGTTGGTTTCATGGAGATTCACTGGTGTTAGGATACCAGTTGAGTCTTGAACAGTATCATTTACAGCTTGTGAGATAGGAGACAGTGGCTCAAGTGGTTCTTCTTCTTCCATGTGAGGAGCTTGATTCATATCTAGCTCCCCCTGAGCTTGATCAACTGGTGTTTCTTCCTCGGACTCTTGCTCCCATTAAGGTTCATTCCATAGGTTGAAAAGCACTATTCTAATCACACTATAGCCCTAGCTTCATATTCCTATCCTTCACTAGGAAAGGATAATATGCCTATTACCCTTCAAACTATATTAATTTGCGAAATCAGCACTTCAATTTCTTTCCAAAAATAGAAGCACGCAACCCTAAATGAAGTGATCAAGCATTAATCAAATTTAAACATCAACATATCATAATTACATCACCATAGTCTTGACTATAAAAGAGTTTAGCTCATAATGAGCTTAAACATAACAAAATAGAACTTAGCTACCATAGATGAAGCCATCAAAACAGAAACAGCACTAAAACAGAGTATACAGAGAAATGCAGAAAATACAACTGAAATGACGCTCAAAGTAAGCTTCAGACGCTGCAGATCTGCTCCAAAGTCTCTGTGCTGTGTACATGAAGATCTGTGTTGCAGATCATGTGATTCCAGCTTCAGAAATGGAGTTTCAGCACTGAAAATGGTGGAAATGGAGTTAGGGAAGATGAAGTACGAAGATGGAAGGAATGGAACAGTGTACTCTGGAAGGTATACTATTGGGCAGTGGAAGGTGTACTATTGGTCAGTGGAGGATGGTTTTCTCTTTTATGCAATTTTCATTGGCAAAAGAGAGTTTCTTTGATTTAAAGAGTTTGGTCAGAAACATGCCTAAGGGTTTTCACTATATCAATCATGTAGTGGAAAATGATGTAAGGCAAGTTTATCACATACCTCTTGTACATGTGATAGACTAAAAGCAGATCAGTAGGTTTGAGTCTTTCAAAGCTTCCTGCCCTTGGAACCAGAGAGTGATCCATGTTGTGCATGATTCTTGCTTGATCCTTCAAAGCAGATGAGACCAAGTTGTTCTTTGGTTTCTTCATTAGTTCTTTCAAGACATCCTCATGGTTGACATTTAGCTCATCATACCAGTTATCACCATACACACTTACACCAGAGCATGGTATGTCCAGAGCATTAGCCAGTACCTTGGGGGTGATCACCATGGTTGTACCTTTCACCTGAGTTGTGAAGCTTTTTTTGTCATTGCTCACATTCATGCTTCCATAAAACTCTCTTACCATGTCAGGGTAAATGAACTCTTCTTGAGACAATAGATTTCCCCATATTTGTCTTGAGACAATAGATCTCCCAGCCAACATTCTTCATTTCTCCTAGCAAGTAGACTCTTGCAGACAAAATTCCTCTTTTCTACCATTTCTCACGATCATACACTTGAGAAGGTTGAATTTCTTCAAGCTTCTCGTCCAAAACAGTTTTCCCTTCTTCCTTTTTCTGTGTTGTTTCTTCTTGAACAATCTTTCCTTTGCTCTTGATAGCACTTTGTTTGACACTAATCTTTGGTTTCTCAGAAGAAGGTTGTGCGAGATCACTTGAGCTTCATTTTTGTGCAGAAGATAGTTTGGAGGTTGCCATCATATCTGACAGCGTTGTTTCTGAATCAGTATCGTTAACAACGATGGGTTCATCCTTTTTAGAACCAGGTCCTTTCATCATTTTCCATGAACTTGTTCTGATCCTTGATGATCTTCGAGAAGGAGTGAGAGAGGTTCAAGGCATTGGTTTAGACGAAGAAGCAAGAGGTCGGAGAGCTGATTCCTCCTTTGATTTTGGTGGCATTGTTTCAGTTGGAGGGTTTTGTGTTGCTTGAAAGTTTGGAATTTTGGTTCTTGCCATTTCATAAAGTTTGCGAAAATGAAGAGAGATGAAGTACAAGAGTGACTTGAATAGTGTATTTGGTGGGGTACAGTTGTTGGAAAAGATGAAGAATTAGGTTGATTTGATATAAGGGTGTAAGCGAAGAGAGTGGGTAAGATTAGAATCTAGTAGATAGCCGTTGGAGTTGGCAGTTTAGATAGATGACAAGGCTACTTATCAACAGTGACAGTTTTTAATAAACTGTTCACGTTTTCTTTGTAAATGATTCCTAAAGATTCAACCTACTCAAATGAACCTTCTCATTACTTGAGAAGGTTGGGGTTTCTTGACAATTGTACTGTTCTTAAGGGCATTTTGAAATGTATAGAGCCTTTCTAACAAAATTGTAACTTTGTTCTAACATAGGCTTAGAATGTTTATCATCTATTTGATGCTTGCTATTAATAAAAAACTTAATTTCACATCCTTTCACAGATATAATGATGCTCAATTTTCAACATGTTTTAGAATGTTGAATGGAGTTTTTTGTGAAAAGCATGATAGAATCAATATTTTGATAGGAGGAGGGGACAAATGTGTACCTTGACGAGTAGTCCTACAATCTTGATTTTTAATCAACAGTATTTGTGAATAGCACCCAACTTCAGATTCATACTTCTTTTTCATCAAGTTGAACTTTGAGCCCCCATTTGGTTCTTATAGTCGATTGATGTTTTATTGATGAAGCTAGATTCCATATATATTTCTTCAGTCATAGCCTTTATCCATGATTGATCTTGTATAGCTTTGTATCCTTAGGTTCAATCATTCTCCAACTTTAGGCATTTTCAGAAGGTTGGTCAGAAGCTTGTGTGGCTTCATTTAATAGTTAAGAAGGTTGAGGAGAAGCTTCTTTTTCATCCTTCTCAGAACTATTTTCATTTTCTTTACCTTCTTCTTTGACTTCATCATCAATCACTTCAAATGTATCTGTGATTTTACTTAAAAGGACATGCTTGCTTTCTTGCTTGATATGAGTCCTAAGATTATTCCTCTATAAGCCTTAGGTGTTGGTGAATATCTCAGAGTAATTCCTTTATGACTTAGGGTCAGAACATTCCAACTTGTATTTGATTATATAAAATGAAACAAGTACGACCAGACATATGAGGGCAGACAATTTTTGTTTTTACAATTGTTTTAAAAATCATAAGGGGTTTTTCCAAAAACAACTTTCTGATACACACTCCATTCATGTAGCATGAATGACTTTTATCAAAAGGTTTCTTTTCAACTTTTGACTTTCTCAAAATGGTTTTGAAAAGATTTATTTTCAAATTTGCTCTCCTATAATTACTTCTTTCATAAGAGACATTTGATCCTTTTTTTGAATTTTCGTTTTAGAACAACTTGAATGTTTCAAGAGATTTATCTTCAATTTTCAAAAGTAGAAGCCAGGTAGTTCTAGAAGATTTATCACCAATTATAAAACAACATCTTTTTCTAAGGCTAGGAGTGTTGATAGGATCAATTGACTTAATGTGCAAGGAAACCATTGGTTTATAAGATGTAATTATATTTTTGTTCAAGGCTGCTGGATTTAGTATGTTTACCAAGAACCCATATTTCAAACAGTTTTCAAAAATAATTTTTAGGTGACCCAAATTCTTTTTTGGAAGGATTTGAAAAGGTTTGCATGCTTGGTTGACCAGCTCTTCTGTGCCAAAAACATTTTACCAAGACAAGTTTCTTAAGATGATTCATCAAGACATAGACTGTATACATTATTATTCCTAGATGTAGTGAATAATCATTTACCAGATGAGATTTTCTTAAAAAGCATTTATCAAACATAAAAGACATTTTTAAAACATTTTATCACATGGTTGACTGATACTAAGAGAATTTTGTTTCAACCTTCTATATACAAAACAGTTTTATTTAGGGAAAGGAAAAGTTACCTAAGGTACCTATTCCCTTGATGAAAGCTTTGTCATCATTTTCAATGACAACATAGCTTCCATATATTCTCTCTTAGAGAGAGAATTTCTATCCTTCTCTTTTGTCATGGCCTTGGGCATCCACTGTCCAAGGACCACAGTTTTTTGTTGGATGCTAAGAGGCATTCCAGTTTCAGAGATTACCAAAGATTTGGGCACCCAAAGTTTCTTGGGTCCTTCTTGGTTAGTATTTTCAAATAAAGATTTTTCTTAACTCTGAGACATGCAGAAATATCATGGCCAAAATAGAACTTAGCTACCATAGATGAGCTTAAACATAACAAAATAGAACTTAGCTACCATAGATGAAGCCATCAAAACAGAAACAGCACTAAAACAGAGTATACAGAGAAATGCAGAAAATACAACTGAAATGACGCTCAAAGTAAGCTTCAGACGCTGCAGATCTGCTCCAAAGTCTCTGTGCTGTGTACATGAAGATCTGTGTTGCAGATCATGTGATTCCAGCTTCAGAAATGGAGTTTCAGCACTGAAAATGGTGGAAATGGAGTTAGGGAAGATGAAGTACGAAGATGGAAGGAATGGAACAGTGTACTCTGGAAGGTATACTATTGGGCAGTGGAAGGTGTACTATTGGTCAGTGGAGGATGGTTTTCTCTTTTATGCAATTTTCATTGGCAAAAGAGAGTTTCTTTGATTTAAAGAGTTTGGTCAGAAACATGCCTAAGGGTTTTCACTATATCAATCATGTAGTGGAAAATGATGTAAGGCAAGTTTATCACATACCTCTTGTACATGTGATAGACTAAAAGCAGATCAGTAGGTTTGAGTCTTTCAAAGCTTCCTGCCCTTGGAACCAGAGAGTGATCCATGTTGTGCATGATTCTTGCTTGATCCTTCAAAGCAGATGAGACCAAGTTGTTCTTTGGTTTCTTCATTAGTTCTTTCAAGACATCCTCATGGTTGACATTTAGCTCATCATACCAGTTATCACCATACACACTTACACCAGAGCATGGTATGTCCAGAGCATTAGCCAGTACCTTGGGGGTGATCACCATGGTTGTACCTTTCACCTGAGTTGTGAAGCTTTTTTTGTCATTGCTCACATTCATGCTTCCATAAAACTCTCTTACCATGTCAGGGTAAATGAACTCTTCTTGAGACAATAGATTTCCCCATATTTGTCTTGAGACAATAGATCTCCCAGCCAACATTCTTCATTTCTCCTAGCAAGTAGACTCTTGCAGACAAAATTCCTCTTTTCTACCATTTCTCACGATCATACACTTGAGAAGGTTGAATTTCTTCAAGCTTCTCGTCCAAAACAGTTTTCCCTTCTTCCTTTTTCTGTGTTGTTTCTTCTTGAACAATCTTTCCTTTGCTCTTGATAGCACTTTGTTTGACACTAATCTTTGGTTTCTCAGAAGAAGGTTGTGCGAGATCACTTGAGCTTCATTTTTGTGCAGAAGATAGTTTGGAGGTTGCCATCATATCTGACAGCGTTGTTTCTGAATCAGTATCGTTAACAACGATGGGTTCATCCTTTTTAGAACCAGGTCCTTTCATCATTTTCCATGAACTTGTTCTGATCCTTGATGATCTTCGAGAAGGAGTGAGAGAGGTTCAAGGCATTGGTTTAGACGAAGAAGCAAGAGGTCGGAGAGCTGATTCCTCCTTTGATTTTGGTGGCATTGTTTCAGTTGGAGGGTTTTGTGTTGCTTGAAAGTTTGGAATTTTGGTTCTTGCCATTTCATAAAGTTTGCGAAAATGAAGAGAGATGAAGTACAAGAGTGACTTGAATAGTGTATTTGGTGGGGTACAGTTGTTGGAAAAGATGAAGAATTAGGTTGATTTGATATAAGGGTGTAAGCGAAGAGAGTGGGTAAGATTAGAATCTAGTAGATAGCCGTTGGAGTTGGCAGTTTAGATAGATGACAAGGCTACTTATCAACAGTGACAGTTTTTAATAAACTGTTCACGTTTTCTTTGTAAATGATTCCTAAAGATTCAACCTACTCAAATGAACCTTCTCATTACTTGAGAAGGTTGGGGTTTCTTGACAATTGTACTGTTCTTAAGGGCATTTTGAAATGTATAGAGCCTTTCTAACAAAATTGTAACTTTGTTCTAACATAGGCTTAGAATGTTTATCATCTATTTGATGCTTGCTATTAATAAAAAACTTAATTTCACATCCTTTCACAGATATAATGATGCTCAATTTTCAACATGTTTTAGAATGTTGAATGGAGTTTTTTGTGAAAAGCATGATAGAATCAATATTTTGATAGGAGGAGGGGACAAATGTGTACCTTGACGAGTAGTCCTACAATCTTGATTTTTAATCAACAGTATTTGTGAATAGCACCCAACTTCAGATTCATACTTCTTTTTCATCAAGTTGAACTTTGAGCCCCCATTTGGTTCTTATAGTCGATTGATGTTTTATTGATGAAGCTAGATTCCATATATATTTCTTCAGTCATAGCCTTTATCCATGATTGATCTTGTATAGCTTTGTATCCTTAGGTTCAATCATTCTCCAACTTTAGGCATTTTCAGAAGGTTGGTCAGAAGCTTGTGTGGCTTCATTTAATAGTTAAGAAGGTTGAGGAGAAGCTTCTTTTTCATCCTTCTCAGAACTATTTTCATTTTCTTTACCTTCTTCTTTGACTTCATCATCAATCACTTCAAATGTATCTGTGATTTTACTTAAAAGGACATGCTTGCTTTCTTGCTTGATATGAGTCCTAAGATTATTCCTCTATAAGCCTTAGGTGTTGGTGAATATCTCAGAGTAATTCCTTTATGACTTAGGGTCAGAACATTCCAACTTGTATTTGATTATATAAAATGAAACAAGTACGACCAGACATATGAGGGCAGACAATTTTTGTTTTTACAATTGTTTTAAAAATCATAAGGGGTTTTTCCAAAAACAACTTTCTGATACACACTCCATTCATGTAGCATGAATGACTTTTATCAAAAGGTTTCTTTTCAACTTTTGACTTTCTCAAAATGGTTTTGAAAAGATTTATTTTCAAATTTGCTCTCCTATAATTACTTCTTTCATAAGAGACATTTGATCCTTTTTTTGAATTTTCGTTTTAGAACAACTTGAATGTTTCAAGAGATTTATCTTCAATTTTCAAAAGTAGAAGCCAGGTAGTTCTAGAAGATTTATCACCAATTATAAAACAACATCTTTTTCTAAGGCTAGGAGTGTTGATAGGATCAATTGACTTAATGTGCAAGGAAACCATTGGTTTATAAGATGTAATTATATTTTTGTTCAAGGCTGCTGGATTTAGTATGTTTACCAAGAACCCATATTTCAAACAGTTTTCAAAAATAATTTTTAGGTGACCCAAATTCTTTTTTGGAAGGATTTGAAAAGGTTTGCATGCTTGGTTGACCAGCTCTTCTGTGCCAAAAACATTTTACCAAGACAAGTTTCTTAAGATGATTCATCAAGACATAGACTGTATACATTATTATTCCTAGATGTAGTGAATAATCATTTACCAGATGAGATTTTCTTAAAAAGCATTTATCAAACATAAAAGACATTTTTAAAACATTTTATCACATGGTTGACTGATACTAAGAGAATTTTGTTTCAACCTTCTATATACAAAACAGTTTTATTTAGGGAAAGGAAAAGTTACCTAAGGTACCTATTCCCTTGATGAAAGCTTTGTCATCATTTTCAATGACAACATAGCTTCCATATATTCTCTCTTAGAGAGAGAATTTCTATCCTTCTCTTTTGTCATGGCCTTGGGCATCCACTGTCCAAGGACCACAGTTTTTTGTTGGATGCTAAGAGGCATTCCAGTTTCAGAGATTACCAAAGATTTGGGCACCCAAAGTTTCTTGGGTCCTTCTTGGTTAGTATTTTCAAATAAAGATTTTTCTTAACTCTGAGACATGCAGAAATATCATGGCCAAACATCTTACAGTATGCGCATTTCACTCTTGATTTTCTAGCTCTACAGACAGTATTAGAGCTATGTTCAACAGAATTTTGATTTTGAATAGACATGGATAGTTCTTCTGTTAAAGTTAAGATTATCCTTTTGAGAAGGTTGTTTTGTTCTTCTAGATCTGAATATGTAAAGTTTGATTTTTCAGTTAACTTTCTATTCAAGAGTTTGTGTTGTTCAGAAAGCTTGAAGTGTGAATGCTGGAGAGTAAGAACAAATTTTAATAAACAATCATTTTGTTTTTTAAGTTCTTCATTCTCTCTTTTCGCATCACAGAGTTGATTTTTGAACATCACACACTTTTGAGATAAAGTGTTTGAATCAGCCAATACGTTGTCAAAAGCATATTCAGTTTCTTTGCATGAAGCACAAGTAGATGGTTTGAAAGTAATTACCTCTTCTGGATCATAATCAGCCATGAGATATGAGTTGGTTGATTCCTTACTTGATGCAGGGTATGTTTGAGAAGGTTCTTCAGTGTCTTCCATGAGACAGAAATTTGTTGCTTCTTCTTCATGACCTTACTCAGATTCCTCAGAGTCATCCCATGTAGCAAGCATTGCCTTCTCTCTTAGTGAAAATTTTCTGTTGCCTCCTTTAAGTTTTGGACGCTCATTTTTTGTAGTGACCAGGCTTGTTGCATTCATATCATACAAGAGAAGTTTTGTTTGAGCTTTCTCCTTTAGATTGATCTTTCTTAACAAAAGGTTTTCTATTGTTTTTCCTGAAAGCCCATCTTCTCAATCTTCTGAAGATTAGAGCCAATTCATCTTCTT
Source organism: Astragalus glycyphyllos (assembly GCA_963573325.1). Taxonomy (NCBI): domain Eukaryota; kingdom Viridiplantae; phylum Streptophyta; class Magnoliopsida; order Fabales; family Fabaceae; genus Astragalus; species Astragalus glycyphyllos. Next base: position 33,935,294 of record OY754310.1, on the reverse strand, counting down.
CATCAGTGTTGTCATCATTTTCATTACTTTCTTCGCGAGTTTCTTCCTGAGCTTTAAGTGCCAAAGCTTTAGAAGGTTGAGAGGCTTTAAGAGCAATGGTTTTAACCTTCTTTGGATGAAGTTCATCCATGATTTCTTGCTCATGCACATTTAAAGATCATAGTAGATCTTCTATTTTGAGAACAGACTGATCTTTTGCTTCTATTATAGCGATCACTTTGGGTCTCCACACCTTTGGTAAGCATGTTAGAAGCTTTCTAACGTTTAGCTTGATTTGTATAGGTGTTTCCCAAAGAGTTCAGATCATTTGTTATTGTTGTGAACCCGCTAAACATTTCTGAGATTGTTTCTTGCCCTTCCATTTTGAATGTTTCAAACTTATGGATGAGGAGGTTGATATTAGCTTCATTGAAATGATCAGTTCCTTCATGAGCAGTTTTCAAGGTATCCCAAATCTCTTTGGCAATTTGTTTCCCAGCAACTTTATCATATTCACTTCTACCTAAAGAACATGTTATAAAATTGTCAAAAAAAAAAATAAAGCACATGTTATAAAGAATTTAGCTTTAGAGTTTAGAAGTACCATGCGTTTAACCTCAGTAGACCAACTAAATTTGGGTTTTGGAGCTTCTTCTCCTTCATCATTAGTTGTAGAGGGAGCATAGGATCCATCTTCAACAATTCCCCAAAGATCAGTGTCTTGAGATTCCAAAAACAGCCTCATTTGATCCTTCCAATAATAGTAATGTTCACCAGTGAATCCAGGAGGTCTGTTTGCAGAAGCTCCTTCAGGGAGGAACATAACAGAGTTTTGATTGATCATCACTTCTTCCAGGATCTTTCCTCTCACATTGTGAAGTGTGCTCAGCACCTAGAGGTGAGCTTTGATACCAATTGAAGTGACTAAATTACACAAGAAAGGGGGGGTTGAATTGTGTTCCCTTTTTAAAACTTGATACCTGAAAAGAAAAACTTCTTCCAAAGTGTTTCTCAAGGTGAACTTGGATATGAGAAGGTTAGTAATAATAATTTCTTCACACATGGACATACCTTCTCCAATGAAGAATGATGATTAATAATAAGTCAATACAAGAGATATGTTGGTTTTAACTTGGTTTTAGGTTTAAACTCTTTGAAAGATGAAGTCTAATAATGATAAGAAGATAGATATAGATACTATGTAAGAGAGGTATTTTTCAAACAAAGATGAGTAGGTTGAAAGATCAAGTAGTAGTTCAAAAGCTGTCTTGAGAAGGTTGATGAAATTAACCTTCTCTTGGTTTGAAAACAATTTTAAGTGAAAATAAGTTTAGAAAATAGTTATGAAAAGCAGTTTAAAGAACACAGAGGAGTTATAGAGGTTCACCCAATATAGGCTACGTCCTCCCCTCACTTCCAAGTGAGTATTTCCATTATTCTCCAAGTAGCTTTTACACTTGCTTTTGATCACACTCTAAAGACTTTCACAATACTAGCTTTTGGTCACACACAAAAGTCTAGTATACTCTTACACATCAACACCTTGCTGTTTTCCACCTCTTAGAAACTCTCTTCGAGTTTCCGAAGAGTTTCCCCAGTCAAGTAGTATCACCACCAACACTCACCTCTCCTTAGGTAGTTTGATGAGATGCTTACACAATAGTGTTTACAATAAAGGGTTTGGTTTGGGATGTTTATGAGCTTGAAATAAAGATAGATACACTGTAAAAAATGATTCTAACAAGCTACCACATACTCAAGAAAAATATCCCAGATCTGAACATGAAGAAGCTTTGAGTGTGGGATGAGAATATTGATTGCTTTGAGAAGCTTGAGTTTGTGTAGGTTGATATTAACTCTAATGCTTTGGAACTTCAGAATGAACTCTTTAAATAGCCAAGGAAGATGAATATAGCCGTTAGAAACTTGATATCCATTGGTCCATAGGAGTGACTTGAAGTAAGGTACAAAAGTTGATAGCTTTAGAACCTTCTAAAGACTTGCTTTATGCTTTTTCTGAACATTTGAACCTTCTTGAGCTGGATATGTACTCTCCTAGCATCCTACTAAATAGCTATGACTTAAGTTGCTACTGTTGGCCAGCCTGGAACTAATTTAAAGGAATCTTCTCAGCTTCCTAGAATGAACACTCCAAATGTAGAAAGGGAATAATCAAGCATTTCCCTTTATTGCTTGAAACTTTCCAACACATTTATTGCTAGATATCATCATTTAATGCAGGTGAAGGATATTCAAGATGAGTTAATGTGTTTGCCTTTAAGTTGATACGGTTTCCAACAACCTTCTCAACAATGATTCTCTTTACACATTAACCTTCTTCAAGCATGAACTTATGATTCTAAGGTGTTTGTGAGTCAACCTTCTTTTGATTTCTGGTCAAACCTTTTGTTGACTTTTGGTCAACCTTCTTTTGACTTAATTTAAGCTTCTCATATTTTAACCTTCTCAAAGCTTTTTCTACCCTTTCATTTTATCAACTTGTTGAACCAAGATAGTGCCTTATTTTGCTATGTTAGAAAACCCGTTCTTATCACTTAACAGACATGTTAGATCACACTTCATTAGAAAACTTAAATCTTACTTAGTTTGTTATCATCAAAACTTTAGAATGAGATTCTTATTCCAACACAATTTTTCCAACCGAGCCTAGGCCCTCACGATCCCAACTCTTGGATCCGAATTTAATAGCTGATACCATCAAGAAATTCTTTGGTGTGTAGTTGAAGCCACTTGACAGGCCGGTATACAGAAAGCCTTACCCCGAGTGGGATGACATATTGGTTCCTCTGGCTTGAGGATTTAGAACACCTGACTTTTCCCCATTTTTCGGAGATTATGGCAAGTGAACTATGGAACACATAGACCGATTCACAGCCCAATATGGGGAAAGTAACCAGAACGAATACCATAAGCTGCAGCTCTTCCCTTTGTCATTAACAGGGACTGTGTTTTCTTGGTACTCATTCCTCCCACCTAATTCTATACATACCTCGGAAGACATTGAGAGGTGCTTCCATGACAGGTTTTATTGGCCACATCCCGAAGTCACTACTGCTAACGCAAAAGGTGGACGAAGTTGTGACCGAATTCAATGAAAGATTTAGAAAGACGGCTGGGAAGTGTACGGTTCAATTCCTCGGATCGCAACTCACCTCCATGCCTATCTCTGGAATGCACCCGCAATTCAAGGAAAGGCTTGTGGGGCAAGCTTGCACAGACCTCAGTAGCCTAGCATCCAGGGCTAGTTAGATAGTGCAGATCATACAAGAGAAAGAGAAAAGGAGGAATGCTAGGGACCGAGGACCACCATGTTGATCTCTTCTTCCCTTTTAACACCACGTTCGCTCTGCCTATTACCCGTTTTACCGCATACGCGACCCTGCCTGAATCTAGCAGCCTTCACTGCATTTGAAATACATGTTGATGTGTTGCCACCTTTTTTGTACCTCGCAAAAGTCTTATAATAAAATTTTCCCTTGAGTTTCCCAAATCATTCTCATTTTCTCATAAAATGATATTGTTAATTATTATCAGAAACACTAAATATGTTTTATTCAAGTTTAACACACAAGACATTTTGTATTAAATAACACATTATTACTTTTATGTCAAATTACACGTCTTTATATCATTCAACCGTAAAAGGATTCTTATAATTCTTATCATAAAATAGCTAGGTTTTTTATCATTAAAATTGATAAAATATAAGAAATACATTCATACTCTTAAATTTATTAATCAAATTATACTCGATTTTAAAATAACTTAATTTTGACTTTCTCGATGTGTATTTACTAAAATTTAAAAGAGTGATAGCATTGAATATAGCATGCATGAACATTATTCTGGTTTAATTAATTATATTAAATACTTTATTAAGTAACTATTATATATTAATTTCTATAAAGATATAATATTTAAATATTAAATATTTATCGTGATTTATTATATTCCTTTGACCTTCGCTTAGTAGAATATTAAATGAGTAGCTTGTTTACGATTTTAAATGTGTATATAAACACCCTTATTGCGATAGAACTTCTACAATCCAGCGAGGGGATTAGTCACTGCGTTCGGCGGTGGATACGCTGCTCTCGGCCAAAAAAAAGTTTAACACTTAAGACATTTTAGATTAAATAACACATTATTACTTTTATGTCAAATTAAAGATGTTTTGTATATCATGAAACCGTAAAAGGATTCTTATAATCTGATTATAAAATAACAAAAATTTTATCATTATAATAGATAAAACGTACGAAATACATTCATACTCTTAAATTTATCAGTCAAATAATACTCGATTGTAAAATAACTTAATTTTGTCTTTCTCGATGTGTATTTACTAAAATTTAATAGAGTTAAAGCATTGAATATAATGTGGATGAATATTATTTCGGTTTAATTAATTATATTAAATACTTTAATAAGTAAATATTATATATTAATTTCTATAAAGATTTAGTATTTAAATATTTACTTTTTATTGTGATTCATTATTTTCCTTTATTTATTAAATAAAGTAATTCAATAAATGAGATTATTTTTTTGACTCAATAAATGAAAGGGTTTGACCATCGCTTAGTAGAGTATTAAATGCGTTCACATGTACTTTTTAGTAATTGTACGAGAAAACATGTAGCTTGTTTACGATTTCAAATGTGTATATAAACACCCTTATTGTGATTCAACTTCTCACAAAATGTATCTAAACTTTGAGTTTATTCTTTCCTACTTGACGGTCTATATGACCTTAAAATTTTATATCAAATATTTGTATTCCCCCCATATCTTTCATTCCTCTTCCATTTGCAAATTTCTCCCTCAACAAGTATACTTAAATACAATCCTACAAAATAAAATAAATATGCAACGATTCAAGTTTGATCCACAACCTATGTGGCACTGAGACTACAAAATTTTAATGGTGATGCTTGTTCTATCTACAGTAATGGGGGATACTTGATTTTTCATGAGAAGATTCCCTCCGCATATTACCCTTCTTGGATGAATCTGGATAATGTTCCCCTCACCGATTGATTGTGTCCTTATTGAATACGAAAAAACTATGGCCTCGCATGAGAGAGTTAGGATTTTATCACATGCTACCAATGTGACAAGAGGCTTCATTGGAGGCTATCTTAGGAATTTGAAAACATTTCTCCAGAGAAACCCTAGATCCTAGCCATTCACAGCTATATTGTATGCCAGACTGTAGAATGATAAACGAGAGGTTGGAGGGTTTACTTCCAATCTTAAATGATGGCTTTTAGAGTTGTTCTTGGAGAGTTGTCTGCCCAATAGATCTTACCAGCACGATTCAGTCTCTTGAAAACCAATATCTCGAAGATAATTCAAAGGTTGTAGTTTTTTCGATGTCGGTGAATGAAGCTTTTAATACTCTGATTGATAGATGGAGTGGAATCGAGGTTGATCCATCTATGTGCTATTGTCTGAACAGCTTCATTCGCTAACATCCAAACAACACCAACTTTTGAGTTACTTTCTCGGTACGGGTTGTCAAAATCAGACATCGTGGACGTCATATCCAGTGGTTAGAAAACTCTCCATTAACAGCTCACAAAGTTATCATTTACACTTGGAAATGACCCCTCAACTTCTCGTATATCTTTCTACAATCTGGCCCACAATATTATATTGACAAGATAGGGTCTAGCATTTCTATTGAGAAAATTTTTTCAAATTCCTTATAGTACCTCCAATGAAACTTCTTGTCACATTGGTAGCATGTGATGAATTCCATAGCCTCTCCATCGAGCGCACAAATTTAAATATGCGATAAGGACACAACACCGGGTGTGGGAAACATTTTCCATTTTCTTACGAGAAGGTAGATATGTGCACGTGAACTTCTCAAAGGAAATCAAGTTTCCATCACCGTAGATAGAACAAGTACCACCATCTTGAACTCTGCTTCCCTTTCAACACCTCGTCCGCTCTGCGAATTACCCGTTCTACCGCATACGCGACCCTGCCCAGATCAAGCAGCCTTCGCTGCATTTGAAGTACATGTTGATGTATCATCACCTTTTTCGGTACATCGCATACGTCTTTTAATAAAATTCTCCCTTGAGTTTACCAAATCATTCTCATTTTCTCTTAAAATGATATTGTTACTTATTTTACAACAAATATTATATATGTATCATTAAAGTTTAACACTTACTTAACCTAGGGGGTGTGGTTGAGCGGTTGGGGCTCATCCTCCCTTAACCAAGTGTCGAGGGTTCGATCCTCGCCTTGGTTATGGAGCAGCTTTAAATCCCTGGGCCAGCTGTCCCACCCTTCAAGGTGCCTCCAATCCTGCGAGGGGATTAGTCACTGCGTTCGGCGATGGATACCCTGCACTCGGCCAAAAAAAAGTTTAACACTTAAGACATTTTAGATTAAATAACACATTATTACTTTTATGTCAAATTAAAGATGTATTGTATATCATGAAACCGTAAAAGGATTCTTATAATCTGATCATAAAATAACTAAAATTTTATCATTATAATAGACAAAACGTACGAAATACATTCATACTCTTAAATTTATCAGTCAAATAATACTCGATTGTAAAATAACTTAATTTTGTCTTTCTCGATGTGTATTTACTAAAGTTTAATAGAGTTAAAGCATTGAATATAATGTGGATGAATATTATTCCGGTTTAATTAATTATATTAAATACTTTAATAAGTAAATATTATATATTAATTTCTATAAAGAGTTAGTATTTAAATATTTACTTTTTATTGTGATTCATTATTTTCCTTTATTTATTAAATAAAGTAATTCAATAAATGAGATTGATTTTTTTGACTCAATAAATGAAAGGGTTTGACCATCGCTTAGAAGAGTATTAAATGCGTTCACATGTACTTTTTAGTAATTGTACGAGAAAACATGTAGCTTGTTTACGATTTCAAATGTGTATATAAACACCCTTATTGTGATTCAACTTCTCACAAAATGTATCTAAACTTTGAGTTTATTCCTTCCTACTTGACAGTCTATATGACCTTAAAATTTTATATCAAATATTTGTATTCCCCCCATATCTTTCTTTCCTCTTCCATTTGCAAATTTCTCCCTCAACAAGTATACTTAAATACAATCCTACAAAATAAAATAAATATGCAACGATTCAAGTTTGATCCACAACCTATGTGGCACTGAGACTACAAAATTTTAATGGTGATGCTTGTTCTATCTACAGTAATGGGAGATACTTGATTTTTCATGAGAAGTTTCCCTCCGCATATTACCCTTCTTGAATGAATCTGGATAATGTTCCCCTCACCGATTGATTGTGTCCTTATTGCATACGAAAAAACTATGGCCTCGCATGAGAGAGTTAGGATTTTATCACATGCTACCAATGTGACAAGAGGTTTCATTGGAGGCTCTCTTAGGAATTTGAAAACATTTCTCAAGAGAAACCCTAGATCCTAGCCATTCAAAGCTATATTGTTTGGCAGATTGTAGAATGATAAACGAGAGGTTGGAGGGTTTACCTCCAATCTTAAATGATGGCTTTTAGAGTTGTTCTTGGAGAGTTGTCTGCCCAATAGATCTTCCCAGCACGACTCTGTCTCTTGAAAACCTGAATCTCGAAGATAATTCAAAGGTTGTAGTTTTTTCGATGTCGGTGAATTAAGCTTTTAATACTATGATAGATAGATGGAGTGGAATCGAGGTTGATCCATCTATGTGCTATTGTCTGAAAAGCTTCATTCGCTAGCATCCAAACAACAACAACTTTTGAATTACTTTCTTCGTACGGATTGTCAAAAGCAGACATCGTGGACGTCATATCCAGTGGTTAGAAAACTCTCCATTAACAACTCACAAAGTTATCATTTACACTTGCAATTGACTCCTCAACTTCTCGTATATCTTTCTACAATCTAACCCACAATATTATCTTGACAAGATAGGGTCTAGCATTTCTCTTGAGAAAGATTTTTCAAATTCCTTATAGTACCTCCAGTGAAATTTCTTGTCACATTGGTAGCATGTGATGAATTCCATAGTCTCTCCTTCGAGCGCACAAATTTAAATATGCGACGAGGACACAACACCTACTGTCGGAAACATTTTCCATTTTCTTACGAGAAGGTAGATATGTGCACGTGAACTTCTCAAAGGAAATCAAGTTTCATATCACCGTAGATAGAACAAGTACCACCATCTTGAACTCTGCTTCCCTTTCAACACCTCGTCCACTTTGCCAATTACCCGTTCTACCACATACGCGACCCTACCCCAATCAAGCAATCTTCGCTGCATTTGAAGTACATGTTGATGTGTCGTCATCTTTTTCGGTACCTCGCATACGTCTTTTAATAAAATTCTCCGTTGAGTTTACCAAATCATTCTCATTTTCTATTAAAATGATATTGTTATTTATTTTACAACAAATATTATATATGCATCATTAAAGTTTAACACTTACTTAATCCAGGGGTGTGGTTGAGCGGTTGGGGCTCATCCTCCCTTAACCAAGTGTCGAGGGTTCGACCCTCGCCTTGGTTAAGGAGCAGCTTTAAATCCCTGGGCCAGCCGTCCCACCCTTCGAGGTGCCTCCAATCCAGCGAAGGGATTAGTTACTGCGTTCAGCGGTGGATACCCTGCTCTCGACCAAAAAAAAGTTTAACACTTAAGACATTTTAGATTAAATAACACATTATTACTTTTATGTCAAATTAAAGATGTATTGTATATCATGAAACCGTAAAAAGATTCTTATAATCTGATCATAAAATAGCTGAAATTTTATCATTATAATAGACAAAACGTACGAAATACATTCATACTCTTAAATTTATTAATCAAAAAATACTCGATTGTAAAATAACTTAATTTTGACTTTCTTGATGTGTATTTACTAAAATTTAATATAGTTAAAGCATTGAATATAATTTGTATGAATATTATTCCGGTTTAATTAATTATATTAAATACTTTAATAAGTAAATATTATATTAATTTCTCTAAAGATTTAGTATTTAAATATTTACTTTTTATTGTGATTCATTGTTTTCCTTTATTTATTAAATAAAGTAATTCAATAAATGAGATTGATTTTTTTGACTCAATAAATGAATGAGTTTGACCATCGCTTAGTAGAGTATTAAATGTGTTCACATGTACTTTTCGGTAATTGTACGAGAAAACAGGTAGCTTGTTTATGATTTCAAATGTGTATATAAACACTCTTATTGTGATTGAACTTCTCACAAAATGTATCTAAACTTCGAGTTTATTCTTTCCTACTTGACGGTCTATATGACCTTAAAATTTTATATCAAATATTTGTATTCCCCCCATATCTTTCTTTCCTCTTCCATGTGCAAATTTCTCCCTCAACAAGTATACTTAAATACAATCCTACAAAATAAAATAAATATGCAACGATTCAAGTTTGATCCACAACCTATGTGGCACTGAGACTACAAAATTTTAATGGTGATGCTTGTTCTATCTGCAGTAATGGGGGATACTTGATTTTTCGTAAGAAGTTTCTCTCCGCATATTACCCTTCTTGGATGAATCTGGGTAATGTTCCCCTCACTGATTGATTGTGTCCTAATGCCTACAAAAAAACTATGGCCTCGCATGAGAGAGTTAGGATTTTAGGATTTGACATCTAGAGGCATGGCAAAGAGCGGCTCCTGGCAGCTTCAAAGCAAAGGGGCGCGTGAATGAACCGAATACGCACCGGAATGAGAGGGATCCTGAGGCTGTGCAAGTATGGGACTGTACAGTTGAAGGAAGGCTTAAAAGAATTGATTTGGACTACCTATACCAACAAGGTGCATCTTCTTTTCGGGAGCCTTTCCCATTAGAACTCCACAGTTAAGTGTGTTTGGCTTGGAGTAGTAGTGGGATGGGTGACCTTTTGGGATGTTTCTTAGAAAGCATGCAAGTGAGAACAACGCAAGCTGAAAAGACTCGTGTTGGTTTGTAGTGGCAGTCGACTGTTCTGGAAGCAGTCTGGGATGTTACAATGGTATCAGAGCAGCAGACCTCTCTCAGTACGATGTGGTTCGGGGACGAACCAAGAGGAAGCTGGTGGACATGTGACATCCGGGGCTGACGAGGGCAAGGAGTGATCGTCGGTGCCCAAAAAGGAGGCATGGCAAAGAGCGGCTCCTGGCAGCTTCAAAGCGAAGGGGCGCTTGATTTAACTGAATACGCACCGGAATGATAGGGATCCTGAGGCTGTGCATGTATGGGACTGTGCAGTTGAAGGAATGCTTAAAAGAATTGATTTGGACTACCTATACCAACAAGGTGCATCTTCTTTTCGGGAGCCCTTCCCATAAGAACTCCACAGTTAAGTGTGCTTGGCTTGGAGTAGTAGTGGGATGGGTGACATTTTGGGAAGTTTCCTAGAAAGCATGCAAGTGAGGACAACGCATGCTGAAAAGACTCGTGTTGGTTTGTAGGGGCAGTCGACAGTTCTAGAAGCATTCTGGGATGTTACAAAACAATTTTGACAAGCTCTTTAAACTTTCTGATTCATTAGTGTTCTAATAAGCTTTCTTGAGTGGTCTTTTAAACAGGTACAAATCATTAAGTCTCAAGAAGAACATCTGCTAGACATAAGCACATTATGAGAAGTTATCTTGAGCTTTAGAAGATATATGTAAAGCTCAAAGAGGTGCTCAGAAGATAAGAACAGTGGAACAATATCATATGGAAGCACATTATGAGAAGATAGCTTGAGCTTTAGAAGATATATGTAAAGCTCAAAGTGGTGCTCAGAAGATAAGAACAATGGAACAATATCATATGGACTTTATATGAATCAAAGGAATCTATGGCAACAATATATTTTTGACTAAGGACATAAAAGCAAGTTGTAAATGACTCAAAATATACCCTTGAAGGCATTCAGAAGGTATCTCAGAAGGTCCCTAAGAAGACAATGTTCAGAAGCTACTGCAAAAGCTTTTGAAGGATAAAAGAAAATTGTCAACCTCTTCTCAACGGCAAAAAGATACATCAACAAGAGTAATGTCCTAAGAAGATATTGAACTAAGTCATAGAAGCCATTGCAAAGATAATTCATCAAATAACGAGCTCGGAAGCTCTCAACGGATAACTACTGTAGTGTACGGATGTCTGCTGCAGTGTACGTAGTTAGACGCAAAAAGCATAATGGCTACAAATATATCATGGAGTGCCTCAGAAACATTAATAGAGACTCCACAAATAACTGATCAAAACATCAGAAGCTTCTCAAGAGCTTCTGAGTAAGTCTATCTTCTCTCCAAACACACTCACAACAAATCAACATCATTGGGATCCTTTTGAGTGTTTTCATAGCTCCGTGTCAATTGTTATATGAATTTTTTATTTAAGCTATGTTTTCCCAGTTCAGAACAAAACATATTGTGTATATGTGTACCTTCTAAACAATAAGCATTTGTTGTTGTATTGTTCGGGAAGAAGTTTAAGAAGTTTTCTTAGAGGTTTAAGTTGCTAGAACTTGTAGAAAACTAGTGTGACACTTGATAGAACTATGTTACGAAAACAAACTATCAGCATTTTGGCCAGTGTTTGGCTTGTAAGATATCTGGAAAATAATGGAAAATCTCACTTGGAGTGAGATGTGAACCACTATAAATCTTTGTGTGTTATTTACTACTTTTTTTTTTTGCTTTCAGCCTCTATAGTTTTCAAAGAACATCTTTCAGAAACACTGTAAGCATTAACTTAAATCTTCTCAACAATATTTGTTTTGCAAAAGTCATCATTACAATATTATAAACAAGCTTCTCAAAAAATTTGAGTCTATAAAAGAATTTTAAAATGTGTCACAATTCAACCCCCATTTTCTAGTGACTTATATTTGACTTCAATATTTGTATCATTACTGGCTAATTTTTGCAGGTTGGATCCCCTACGAGGAAGACTTTGCTCACAAGTCGGCCTCACGAGATGTTCAACCGACTTGGGGGCTTCTGTTCCGGTCTGGATCCAACTTTTACTAGCTAAATAGGCCCATTAAAAGCCAACCCAATATTGAGAAGCTTCTTCAGTAAACTCATTGCTCCACTATATATACCACTACTCACTCCTTGAAATTGTACGCTTTCTCCAATTCTCTCATATGCCATCTTTACTATGGACTTACTTGGGAGTCAGAGTGCTTGCAGGTGGCGGCCTTCCCGAATTTTTCAATGGAGCACCGCCGTGAGATCTCTAGCTTCTCAGCTTGGTGAGCATCTCAGCCTACTACTCGACCGAGAGTTGCATCTAGTTCCGCATTAATGTATGTTTAAGTTTGATGAACAAAAAACATTTCTTTAATTGCATTGAAACTAATACACAGAAACTGCACTGACTACACAGACATTCAATCGTAGGAAGGTTGAAAAATAAAAATAACAACTTTCCACTAGGCTAAAACATGAGTAAAATGATATTTGGACATATATTTTGCACCCAAAAATAGCTAAAAACCACTTTACAATACAAATTAAGCAAGTTTTTAGTCAATGGCCTAAAAAACAGTGAAAAGACAGGTTAGTTATTGACTAAAAAACTTAGTTAATTAGTGTTGTAAAGTAGTTTTTGGCTAACAAAATATGTCCAATATCATTACTACCGAAAAATATCTCCATTTCGGAAAAGAAAAAAAAAAATAAGAGTTTGTTTTGTAACTTATAGAACTCCCAAATAAAGTCGCAATTTCCTCGTGGCATCTCTGCAGATTACATATATAATAATAGATGTAAGAAATACCAATGTTATATTCCATGCTATCCAATCAATAACAACACGAGTAAAAGAAGAAACTAGCCCCAACTTTTGGCTCAAAATAATATTATATTTAGGGTTAACCAAATAATATTCATCATGTATAAGCCATAATGACTACCACAACCAACCAAGTGCAACTCCAGCAAATACACCACATATAAGCCACAATGCAAGCAAGTTACCCAATGAATTCTGTTCATGACCCTGCAAAACCATAAACCCCACAACATTTATATTATGTTATATATGTTCATTGATTTATTCATTTAGCACAAGTGCATATGAAAAAGAAAACAAAAACACTGACTTTGTACCCTTTAGGCACCACTGTGTATACACTAACAGTGAGATAACCATTTGTTAATCCCAAGAAAGATACAAGTAGGATCATCCAACCCTGAGCACCATATTTTGCAGTGAAGTAAAATGCAGGAATCAACAAGAATCGAGAAAGAGTTGCAACCAGTAAACCCTTCCTTGACTCCAGCTTTAGGCATTTGATGAGTGGAATATATGAGGATATTAGATCCATATGGTGTTGTACATTGTAATCAAAACAAGTGGGTACCTACACACATTCACCATTTATGTTTCACGTCTAAATTTACGAACCACCGAAACTAACACGTAAACACCAGTTTTAATTTGAAAAATGGAAGAAATTGAGATGTTGGCTTTGGTGTCCATCACAACACGCGTCAGACACCGGACACGTCTTCAACCTGAAGTATCGGTGATACAGTGGTCTAAATGCACTTAAGAAGTTAGAAGCAAAAATAGATAAGGAATTAATAAATATATATTGTGTATTACCATGTTCCTAGTTGATGATGCATTCCAGTATCTTCATACAAGAATCCAGGCATAATAGACAAGGTTAACACATATATCAAAAACAAGTCAACAGCATAATCAATGTTCTGGCGAAATAATTGCATGTTGCTTAATCGTTCTTGTTGATTAGCAACAACTCCAACCTGCACACAAAGTTGAGAATCGTAAATCTATTAGTGTATATAATTAAAAGATGCATCATACTGAGATCAAATTTTCAGCATATATATATATATATACATATATATATATATATATATATATATATATAATTAACTAATTAATTAATTAGATTAAGATGAGTTAAATTACTTGTTGGTTTGTCTCGCTTTGTATGCCGACAGCAGCAAGATCAGCTGAAACAGTTTGTGCTCCTTCTAGGGCTGCCTTTGAACGGTAGTATTTTACTATGGACAACTTAGGGATGTAAATTGCACACAGAACAATGCACAAAAGCTCAAAGAATGTTGAAATCCCTAAGCTTAGCACTGCAAATTAAGAGAGTAACTAATGAAACGTAAGACAAACTAATATGATAAAAAATTAAAGAAAATCTATGTGCACTATTTGTTAAAAGAAGTATACGAGTATGTGACCATAAGTTTTTTAAAAAAAGGGTCCGCAACCACAGTTGTGATCGGAATATCAAGATTTTTGATGTCTCTACAAATGTATCATGGCCACGATTGCAGCTACATTAGCCGCATTTGACCATTTGATATAATGAAAAATTATGGTCACAACATCAAGATTTTTAATGAACCTATCGTTGTGTTGCGAGTTGGGTTGCAACAATATCAGCCACATTTGACAGCAGTTTTTCATAACATCAATGATAGTCGCAATCGTGTTTTATGTAAACCAAGTTGTTAGTGTGTGCACCTAACTGGAAAATATGTGTGTAAAAATAGTATGTATATGCATTTGAATGAAGAATAACGTACAAGCCCCTTTTCGAAGACCATCATCAGATTTCTCAAAATTAGCTTTGGTGATAAGTCTTAAGACACAAGCAAGAGCTCCAGAGGCAGTTATACCACCAATAAACGACTGCATAACATCAAATTTGTGTGATTAGTTCCCAATTCAAATGAACATGTAAAAGAAAATAAACTTTAAATTTTAAAAAGAAAAGAACAAAATGGGAAAAGTTTCTAAATACTTTAGTAATTAGTGAAGTTTCTTATTTTAAGATACAAAGTAGACACATATACCTCATAGAAGTTTCTAATACAGGAATAGTCTTTAGCTAATACTTTACCTATTGTACAGTCATTTTTACTGCTTTCCAGATAGGTATATAAACGTTGTAAACACTCAGTTTCAATTTAATGAATTCAATTCTATATTCATTCAGTTACACGGTTATTCTCTCAACCGTTTCTCTCTATGTGTCATACCCTAATTTTGTCCACCTAGGTTTAAAACCCTAATTTTTCGCAAAAATAAATAAATTGAGAAGTGTGGTTTTATTTTGAAGAGTGAAGAGCATTGTGCATGCATTTTTGGGTTTTAAAAGTCATTCTAGGGCTTTTAAATTCATTGTTAGAGTGGAAATGCATTTGTTGTTAAAAAACAAGGTTTTTAGGGCAAAAGGGTATTTTGGTCATTGTCAAAAATAAGATAATTTCTCATCAAGAATCTTTGTGCAATTTTAGAGAAATTTATTTGAGGCAAAACATTTTTGGTCATGTATGTATGTATGCGCATGCATGCATACATTGTGCACAAAATTTCAAAAAAAGGATCAAAAGGGAATATTCTACAAAAAGTCCCAAGATGTGATTTTTATGACATTTTTGGTCATGGTGATCACATAAAATGGCATATTCCTAAGATTCCTAGTATGTGGCCTAAATTGGGTGTATTTTTGTACAATTATCCTAAGAAGAATAATCAAAAATGAAGGGATAATGGAATGGTCATATAATAGTACAATAGTACAAGATGACAACTAGCAAAACTTGGTCACCAAGGACCCCTCCCATTTATGCGCCTATCCCTCTCTATTCTCTCATTTTGTGTTTTCTCAATGTCCTCAATCCATGTGAGCCTCAATCCTAGCCTTTGATTCAAAATTAAAATCAAATCCTAGAGCACAACTAGTGCACAATGACCTAACTACCCTTAAACCTAATTGCTTTCTATATATACCCTATTAACCTCACCTCACAAAAAAAAAGCTTTTGGCCTCACAATTCATTCACAAAACCCTAGCACACAAACCTCTCTTCTCCTCTCCTCCTTTGGCCGAAACCACCAACAACCACTCCCTCCTCCATTTTTCTTCATTTCACTTCCATTTTCCATCTCATATTAACTCCTACTTCATATATCTTCCTTCTCTCCTAATTTAATTCAAACTTGCATCATCAAAGGGCATTTTTAAGCAAGCATTTCGTGGGTTTCATTGAAGTTTGGTGAAGATTCAAGTTGATTTGTGGTCTTGTTCTTCATATTAGTCATTCCTTAGCTTGGATTTGAGGTAAACTTCTTAAAACCTAGCATCATCTTCAACTTTTTTGCATCAAAATGTAGATATCATGTTTCTAATTTTTCATCCTACCATCTTCATGCATTTTAGTGTTGTTATATTGTTGATTTGTTGATTGTTGTTGGTGAGAGGTGTCTCAAACATTTTGACAAGCACTTAGGGAGGCTTGGGTGTTTGAGATTGCTTCTCACCCTTGAATAAATTGTGATTTGTGTTGTTATCATTTTGCTTGTTGCATTTTGTGAAATAAAATTGTGTTAGGAAGCTATGAATGTTTCGCACCTTTAGTATAAAAATAGGTTTAATCGAGTTTTGATGCATTTCTTTATGCAATCTTGTTATTGGGGCTTGATTTTGAAGTTCCCATGTCCAAACATGTTGTTTGATTTTGCAAATATTCATTTTTCATGCCTTCTTACTTTCACAAAAATCAAAAAATATGAATAGTTGTTGATTTTGGTGTTTGATCGCTTGGATCTTGTGAATAAATGTTCCTAAGTCTTGCTAGTGTCATTTGCTTGCTTGATTTGGTTGACTTGTTGAAATAAATTGATGATTAATTTGTGATTTGAGAAAATGAATTTGGGTTTTGGTTCGTTTATGGTCCACAAATGATCTTGGGTTATGCTAAGTTGGCAAGAGATAGGTTACTTCAACCTTGATGCCTATGCTTGTAAGCATTTAAAAATTCAATTCCCACTTGATGTGCTTGTGAAATGTGAGCAAAAAGGGGTCTATAAACAATTGAATTTGCGCACATGATTGGTCTCCAATGACCTTGATGCATCCTCAAGTTTAATCATGCTTTCTTTGCTCTTTGAGTTTAATGTAAATTGTTGTTTGAAGCTTGTGAAGTTTTGGCAAAGGATAGGCCACTTAGAGCCTTGATGCATTAAATTGTTGTGGTGCATTAAAATGTTGAATTGGTGTTCACAATTTGCTTGTTTTGATTTCCACCAATTGTTACTCGTTAGTAACTCTCCAAAACTTCAAAACCATGTTGCATACAAAGAACAACTTGTTACTCGTTAGTAACGTTCCAACTTCAAAACATTTTTTTTGCATTTACATAATCATTGATAAACAACTTCACTTCTTCTCAAAACAATTTCAAACTATTTTTCACAAATCAAACTTTGTTGAGGATAATTCGAAGCCTTTGCTTGCACGATTGTCAACAATGGGGTGCTAGTGGTGATCACTTGGAGTCTTTGCTCAATTGATTACCATGAACACTCATTTTTCAAAAGAACTCTCATTTCACAAATTAAAAACTTTGTTGAGGATAATGCGAAGCCTTTGCTTGCACGATCGTCAATAATGGGATGCTAGTGGTGATCACTCGAAACCTTTGTTGTTTGATCACTGTGAACATTCAATTTTCGCAATTAAACAACTAAAAGATAAAAACCTTTTCTCGACAACCGAGAACTACGTAAGCTTTGAATTCTCCATCGCACTGGGAGATACGTAGGAGCGGGTCACATTCCCGTCAAGCACGACAAATAAAAACCATTTTCTTTTCAAAAAAACAAACCCTTTTCCAAAACAAGGCAATTTCTAAAAACAAAACAATTTTCGAAAACAAGAACTACGTCGCTTTGATTCCCTCCCCAGGATACGTAGGCACGGTGCCCTCCCGTCAAGCGCAAAAAATTAAATTTTCCTTAAGTTTTTCCATAAAGTAAGGAGAGATAAAGAGAGATAAAAACAAAGCATTTCTTAAATCAACCTTTTAAATCACACGTCAAATCGAGGTTCCCTTTCAGTAGAAAGGATGTGTGGGGTGCTCGTACCTTCCCCATGCATAACCGACCCCCGAACTCAAATCTCGTGGTTCCAAGGACCATTGTCTTTCAAGAAAGGTTTTTTTCAATGTTTTACCTCTAAAAAATATTGGTGGCGACTCCAATTCATGTTGTGCGAAGAGAAATCCCTCCAAAGGATTTTTCGGGGTGCAACACTATGCATTTTGAGTTTATCATGGTATCAGAAGAAAACTATTGATTTCGTTTCACCGGAACGATGCCTCGCCACGCCGCCTCGTCGTCATCGACCGTTTTCACGCCGCCACCTTCGCCGTTGGATCCGTCGAATGCTGCGAGTCCTTACTATGTTCATCCGAATGAAAATCCTGCCATCTCTCTGGTTACAAAGCATCTCACACCGAATAACTATCATTCGTGGTTGTCATACCCTAATTTTGTCCGCCTAGGTCAAA
Source organism: Astragalus glycyphyllos (assembly GCA_963573325.1). NCBI lineage: Eukaryota > Viridiplantae > Streptophyta > Magnoliopsida > Fabales > Fabaceae > Astragalus > Astragalus glycyphyllos. The sequence goes on along the minus strand of OY754310.1, from coordinate 33,916,962 downwards.
ACCCTAATTCTCAACAAAAAAATAAATAAATTGAGAAGTGTGGTTTTATTTTGAAGAGTGAAGAGCATTGTGCATGCATTTTTGGGTTTTTAAAAGTCATTCTAGGGCTTTTAAATTCATTGTTAGAGTGGAAATGCATTTGTTGTAAAAAAACAATGTTTTTAGGGCAAAAGGGTATTTTGGTCATTTCCAAAATTAAGCAATTTCTCACCAAAAATCATTGTTCAATCTCAGAGGAATTTATTTGGATCTAGATGATTTGGGTTATGAATTTTTGTGCGCATGCATGCATGATTTTTGGCATAAAATTCAAATTTTAAGCAAAAGGGCAAAATGGGAATTTCCATCAAGGTGAGGTCTCAAATCAATTTTGGGAAGGGTGATATCATGGAATTTTGGGCCCAATCATTGATTCCTAGGATATGGCCCAAAGTGGCATGATTTTTATGGAATTATCTAGAAAAGAATAATCAAAAATGGTGAAAATAAGGAAGTGTCCCCAATAAGACAAAATGTACTATTTTTCTTGACAAGCTTGCAAAACTTGGGCACCAAGGCCTCTTTGCTCCGAATTTTCCAGCTCATTTTCACCTCATTTTGCGTTTCCTCATGCCCTTGATCCATGTGAGTTGTATTCCTAGCCATTGATTAAAATTCTAGATCAAATCCTAGGCTACAACTTTGTGTAGAATGACCTAGGTGCCCTCAACAATTTTTGTGCAACAAAAACTCATAATTTTTGTGTATGACCAGCTATTCCACACTCATTTGTGTTTTCTCCTTGTCCCTAATCCATGTGCATTGCAATCTTGGCCTTTGATTCAAATTCTAGCTCAAATCTCAATGGTTTGCAAAAGCACAATGTCCTAAATACCCTTAAACCTAGTTGCTCTCTATATATACCTTAGAAACCTCACCTCAAAAAGGACTTTTGGCCTCACAATTCATTCACAAAACCCTAGCACACAAACCTCTCCTCTCCTCCCCTCCCTTGGCCGAATTTCCTCTCCATTCCCTCCTCCATTTTTCTTCATTTCACTTCCATTTTCTCACCTCATTTCCATTCCTACTTCATATATCTTCCTTCTCTCCTAATTTAATTCAAGCTTGCATCATCAAAGGGCATTTTTAAGCAAGCATTTCGTGGGTTTCATTGAAGTTTGGTGAAGATTCAAGTTGATTTGTGGTCTTGTTCTTCATATTAGTCATTCCTTAGCTTGGATTTGAGGTAAACTTCTTAAAACCTAGCATCATCTTCAACTTTTTTGCATCAAAATGTAGATATCATGTTTCCAATTTTGCATCCTACCATATTCATGCATTTTAGTGTTGTTATATTGTTGATTTGTTGATTGTTGTTGGTGAGAGGTGTCTCAAACATTTTGACAAGCACTTAGGGAGGCTTGGGTGTTTGAGATTGCTTCTCACCCTTGAATAAATTGTGATTTATGTTGTTTTTACTATGATCTTGCATTTTTGTTGAATAAATTGTGATTTATGTTGTTTTTACTATGATCTTGCATTTTGTTGAATAAATTGTGATTTATGTTGTTTTTACTATGATTTTGCATTTTGTCGAATAAAATGATGTGATGCTTCGCAAATCATGATTAGAATTAGGGTTTGTTAATTTTCTTGTGAAATGGGTTTGCAATATTGGGTAAAATGATTTCTCAAGTTGTTTTGGTTTGGTTGTTATGTACTTTGCTTGCAAAATTACTCTATGTTGATGATTGGCAAGAGGACTCACACTTGTGCCTTTGAGCACTTAACTTTAAGTGTTGAGGATTGACTAAAATGATTCAACGCAATTGATTTGATGTTTTGATTGCAAAATATTGTTGCTAATTGATTGTATCTTGCTTGCAAATTGTCATATGTTGATGATTGGCAAGAGGACTCACACTTGTGCCTTGTGCACTTCACTTTAAGTGTTGAGGATTGCCTAAGATGATTCAACACAACCTTGTGCTTTGATTGTAAACTTTGGTTTGCTTGTTAGTAACTTGTTTGCAAAATTATTCTATGTTGATGATTGGCAAGAGGACTCTCACTTGTGCCTTAGGCACTTCATTTTAAGTGATGAGGATTGCCTAAGATGATTCAATTTTCTTTGTGCAATTCTTGCTTGAAAATGCAAATGCTAGTTTCTAACTTGATTAATCAATTTTGGTTATAAAAATGACTTGTTAATGCCCTCTTTTGGTCACTTTTGGTCTTGCAAATGTGATGTTCTTTCTAGGTCAATGTTATGCTTTAATGTTGATGATTTGGTAAAAGGACTAGACACTTATGCACTTGTGCATTGTCTCAAGTGTCAAGGATTACCAAAAGGGATTCAACCTTGTGCTTTATCTTGTGTTGACACTTAATTGAATTAAACCTTTGCATTATCTATTTGTGTGCCTATTCTTGCAATCTATTTGGTTAATGTTGATCTTACATATGCATGCCATTAGATGTTGATGACTAAGTGTCATTCTTGCGCTCAAATGTTGTAATCGGTAATGTTTATGCTTATGCTTGCATTGTTGATTGTTTTGCTTGCAATTTGATAAATGTTGCGCTTTGGTTCTTGACTTGGAAATTGATTGAATGTTCTACTTTCTTTTCCTTTTGGATGCCACGCCATCCCAACAAATCTTTTGTGACCAATGTCACCCTCAAACTCCCTTCTCCTTTCCTCAAATCAATCATTTTCTAAAGCTTTTCCAAACTCAATCTTTTCTCAAATCGTTTTCATAAGACAATCAAATTCTTTCTAAGATCAACAATAAACCTCTTTGAAAACTCATAAGGAGGCAAGTCGGACGTACGGCCGGTGTTGTCTAGCGTCCTAAGATCGGAGCTGTACAGCTCAAACATCTTGGGATACTTATGAGAGTCAAAACAAGTAATTAACAACTTGAACCCTATTTCAAAAATGAGTAAGGAATCGAGTCGGATGTACATCCGGTATTGGTTAGCGTCTTAGGGTTAGCGAGCTGTACAGTTCGTGCGAGCCTAAGATACTTGCTCAAATAAAAGCAACCAACCTCACAACAAATCTTTTTCTTCCTTAATCAAAAAAAACATTTTCAATAAGTAGGGGGGCACGTCGTCTGTACAGGCGGGGTTGTCTTTGTTCTAGGTCTAGTGGACTGTACAGTCTAGGACCGAAAACCCCTACAATAAAAAACACCAACGCAAAGTTTCTCAACTCACGAGAACTACGTAAGCTTTGAATTCTCCATCGCACCGGGAGATACGTAGGAGCGGGTCACATCCCGTCAAGCACACTTTTAAAAAATAATAAAAAGATTCTTCTTTTCTCCCGTTTTCAAAAACCTTTTCTCAAATAAAAAAGAAGTAGAACGAATTGTTTCAAATCAACTCTGTCAAAACCGCACATCAAGTTAAAGGTTCCCTTTCGGTAGAAAGGAGGTGTGGGGTGCTAATACCTTCCCCACACCTAACCGACCCCCGAACCTACATCTCTAGTTCTCAAAGGACCACCCGCCTTAAAAAGGACCCTTTTTCAATGTTTTGGTCCCTAAATAAAAAATGTTGATGGCGGCTTCACAAATTTTCACGTTGTACGATGAAAGGTCCAAACCGGATCTTTCGGGGTGCAACAGCTGGCGACTCCACTGGGGACTTTCTTTTTTTAAAAAAAACGAGGGTCAGGCCTAATTAACTTGATGTGCGGTTTAATTGTTTGATTTGAATGTGATTGTTCTATTTCTCTCTTTTCTTCTCCTTCTTTTTCTTCTCTCTTTCCGATGTTTGAATGTTCTCTTGCATTCTCGTGTTGTTATGTGCATCTGACTCTTCTTCTTCTATGTTCGCTTCTTGTTCCTTCTTCTCCTTTCATCTTCTTTTGTTTATATGCTTAATATGATCATGCATTTCTCCAATCCCCATGTCCCCTTCTTCTTTGCTCCCTTTCTTCAAGGTAAGCTCATGCATCATTCCCCCAATTCTACTATGATCCCTTCTTCTTTGCTCCCTTTCTAAAGGTAAATTCATGCATTTCTCCCCCACCTTATCATGACCCCCCTTCTTGGCTCCCTTTCTTGAGGTAAGCAGTGCATATGATTGTTGTTGGAATCCTAGGTTAGTTTACTTGTTCGTATTGAAATGATATATGCTTGCAAAACCCTAGGGTAGACGACTCTTTGTATGGACTGTTTCCGGATTTTCTTTGCAGGTGGGGGGGGGGGGGGGTATGTTTGTCGTTGTGCTCCTACACACACGTTGCACTCTTTTTACCCTTATATTTCTTGGTGAGACAGCCCTATACCCGGGCTAGAGCATATCTTAGGCTAGAACGAAGTCATTAGTGGCTGCTCACTGGACGTACGTCTTGTTGGGTGGTTGCGAAGACTTCACCTAGAGTTTGGCTTTGTTTGATGATACCATCACTTGGACGTACGGCCCTGTGATCGGTGGTCTCAGATGAGGTCGTTGGCTCTAGGAACCTTATTTAGGGTCCTTCTTTTAGTGCTATCCTTGAAGTGTGTACCCGTAGAAATAGCCATAGACCCTGTCGCTAAGAAACCTTGTAGGACACAAAGGAGCTGCATACCCCTGCATCTGAATAAAGATTTTTGCAAATAAACCGAAAATTTTCAAAAAAAATGTATGTGAATTTCTAGCTTTTGAAAAACTGTCGTGTTGAAAATATTATTATTTTTTCTCATCATGCATTCATTCATACATTTTGCATGCATTCTCACCAGTGCCGGGGAAATTGTAGATACCAAAAAACGGGGAGAAAGAAAAATGGATCAGAATGTGAAAAGAACCCTCAAGTGGAATTTCAAACAACAGGACGTCCAGAGCTTGGTTAGGTTCGGTAATCAGCTTCCCCCACGGCGAAAAGAGGCTTATCAGGGTACATATGGTAATCTCCTCGATTTGCTAGAGGTGAATGTTCAAACTGAGGCCCTCACTGCTTTGACCCAGTTCTTTGATCCCGAATACCGTTGCTTCACTTTCCAAGATTATCAGCTGGTCCCCACTTTAGAAGAATTTGAGAAGATCTTAGGCTTTCCTGCTGCGAACTGCAAGCCGTATTCTTATGTGGAGAGGTATTCATTAGAGGTTCCGGGGATTTGAGTTTGTTGAGAAGGATTGTTCGTGCTTGGAACAGGCCGGTAAAGAAAGGGCGTGATGAGTTGGGTCGCAGAGATACAAGTGTGGGGGAAGAGTACCTTCAGTGGGTCCAGCTCCGGGCTCGAGCAGTTAAGCTCCCATTTAGAGGCTTTCCTCGGGTTGAAGTTGAGGTTCCTCCACCTGCTCCTATTCTTAATGAGGAGGTTGAGGGGCTCAAGGCTGCCTTATCTCAGTCCCAGCAAGAGAAGTTAGAATTGCAGGCCCAGTTGGAAAAGCTGCTCCAAGAGAAAAAGAGCTTAGAGCAAGAAAATGAATTCAAAGAGAAATGTCTTGCTGACTTCAAAAAGAGAATCGCTGCCAGTGACCAAAAGCTCATTGACATGCAGGGTGGTCTTAAAAGTGCTACAAGCGAAATCAGGGTGCGAAATCTGGATAGAAACAGAGCGCTTGACGATGCCCGTGCATGGAAGGTTCAGTTGAATGTCTCCAAGGAATTAGAGAGGAGCTTGCGGGGCCAATTGAAGGAAGCAAAAGCACAGTTGAAGACTCTTACTGCTGACTACGAGAGCAAGCTCAGAACTGAGGTACAAGCAAGAAAGTTGGTGCGAGAGAGGCTTGAAGACTGTCAGGCGCTGCTTCAGGGGGAGCTCAGGAAATCTAGGGCATTGGAGATTCAGGGCTGAGATGTCCTACTTGATGGAAGAGCATCGAAGATTGGATGATCATTGCCGGCGCCTGCAAGAGAAGTATGCACTCTTATCCAAGCTGTGCTATGATACTGTTACAGGCCTTCCAAGGCGCCTCAGAGCTGCAGAGATTGCTGTGGATGTGTGCACTACTCCGGTAGAGGTCAGAAGATTCATCGAGTATGTCAGGGGTTTGATCTTGGAGATGAGGGGGCAGGCAGATCGTCCTTCCACTTCAAGAAAGAGGAAGAGGAACCAATGCAGGGACTTAGTTGTTGTTTGAAATTCTGATTATTATAGTTTCCTTTTAATTGTTGCTTTGAAAACTCTTTATGATGTACTCCTGCTTTTACGTTATGAATAAATAAAAGGATTATGTGTTTCAGTTCAAATAAAATTGTACGGTTCATTTCACATTCTCGATCCTTGTTGTTTACCCAAAAAAAAAAAATATGTGATATCCCCGGCACCACGTAAAAAAAAAAGAACGCATTTTGCATTGCATGCATACACATATACTTATGCATCCATTCATTTCATGCATCATGCATCTATTCATTCAGGCTCTTACACAATAAATGTTTAAACAAACAGAAAAGGCAAGCTGGTTCGTCATCACCGTTACTACACTCGTCTACAGGCAAGGCTCATGGCAGAGAATCAAGAAAGTCCAGACATTGAAATTGAGAGTTACCACTCGGGTCCGGATGATCCGGTTATAGAGATACTCAACCCCGAGCAGCTAGCTCAAGAAAACCGGGTTTTGAAGGATAAGGTAGGGGCTATGGAGGCCCAGATGGTTGAAATGATGGGTATGCTGAGGAATCTGAAAGGTGGGGCCAGTGCTGAGGCCACCGCCGTTGTAAACCCTGATGGAGTTGTCACCTTCATTCCCCCTCCGAGGTCTGCTAATGCTGCAACTACTATTCCTCCTCCGGGAACAGGGATCCCTCATTTTGTCCACTCTCCAGGGGCAAGCGGTCAGAGCCATCCAGCTGCTCAGAGGTACCCGTGGGAATGCCAGTCGGTTATACGCCTCAAAATGTTGAATCCAATCCAGCTGGGGTAGCAGGGCCAAGTCAGGCTGCTGTGGTCGTACTTGGTGGAGTTGTTGGTAGACCACAGGTCCACGCTCTTAATCATGATGCTGCGCTACAGAGAAATCCACTCAGTCCTACTCCTTGGATCACTACCAATCCTCAGAATGTTGCGTATCAAGTAGGAAGTCCCGCTCAGTTTGGGGGAAATTATTATGGCATGAGTAGTCATCCTCAGGGGCATGTGTTTGAAAACTCTCAGTCCAGAGACCAGTATCGTGTGCTTGAAGAACGGTTGAGGGCTGTGGAAGGTACAAGTGTTAGAGTCAAGGATGCCCGTGATTTGTGTCTCGTTCCAGATATAGTCCTTCCTCCAAAGTTTAAGGCACCTGATTTTGACAAGTACCGGGGTGCTGGTTGTCCATCAAGTCATATAACCATGTATTGCCGAAAAATGGCTGCGCATGCTAGTGATGATAAGCTGTTGATCCACTGCTTTCAGAATAGCTTAGCTGGGGCATCCTTAGACTGGTACATGCAGTTACAGTCTTCCGACATCCATAGTTGGAAGGACCTCTCAGAAGCCTTTTTGAAACAGTACCAGTACAATATGGATATGGCTCCAGATCGATCTCAGTTACAGCACATGGGCAAAGGAGATAAAGAATCTTTTAAAGAATACGCCCAACGGTGGAGAAGTACAGCTGCACAAGTAAAGCCATCACTAACAGAGAAAGAGATGGTATACATGTTCATGGAAACTCTTCCGGCAATCTACTATGACAGACTGATAGGGAGTGTCTCGTCAAATTTCTCAGATATGGTAGTTATTGGGGAAAGGCTTGAAAACGGTTTGCGTAGCGGGAAGATCGCCAACCACTTTGGTAGTTCAGGTAGTTCAGGCAGTTCAGGTGGACAAAGAAAGCCCTCTTCTCATTTCCCTAAAAAGAAAGAGGGAGAGACCAATGTAATTTCCGGAGGAAATCCATCTTTCAATACTCCACCGCAGACGGTACCATTCTCGGCACCAGTGCAATCTCAACAAGCCCATGATGGTTATAAAGCCCAGAACTACCAGTATAAGAAGCGCGTCAGTTTTGATCCAATCCCGATGACTTACACGGAGCTGTTCAATCATCTGGTCTCCAAAAACTTAATCAACACTCGCTCGATGAAGCCTCTCCAGCCTCCTTTCCCTAGGAGCTATAATGCCAATGCTACTTGTAGTTTTCATGAGGGTGGAATCGGTCACACAGTGGAGGACTGCAAAGCTTTTAAGCACGTAGTCCAGGACTTAATCGACGCTAATTGGATTTCTTTCAAACAGAATAGTCCAAGTATAACTACAAATCCACTGCCAGGACATGGGATTCCGTCGACCAATGCAATAGAAGATTCTACTGGACAGGTGATAAGGGAGGTTGAGAAAATTAAGACTCCTTTGGATGCCATTCACGCTGAATTGTGTCGATTTGAGGTCATTGAGAAAGGATGTTGTCAGAAGAATGGGTGTGCTGATTCCCTGTGTAAAGGGGCCTGTGAAGTTTTTAAGCCGATCTTGCAAGACTTGATGGACCGCCGTGTAGTTCAGGTAGTTACTTTTGAAACAGAAGAAAGCGTGATGACCCTTCAGTCTAATAATGACAGAGAAGTCAGAAGGCCAATTGAGATTTTATATGATCCGAGGCAAGTTCAAGCCAAAGCTCAGCCCATAGTCATTGAGGTCCCTGCTTCCTTTCCATATGAGAAAGATAGTGCTGTGCCTTGGAAATATAGTACTTTGCCTCCAGTGGAGAGTTCTCCAAGTGCATCTGCTGTCACCAATATATCAGGAGTGGGTAGAATGACGAGAAGTGGCCGTATGTATGCTCCGGAAACTCTTCGGGTTGAAACGTCTAAAGATGCTGAGGACAGGGTTAGAAAAGGAAAAGAGAAAGTATCAGAGGATACCCAGGGCAAGAAAGTAACAGAACAGGAAGCCAGTGAGTTCTTAAGGATTATCAGACAAAGTGATTATCAAATTGTTGATCAGTTGAAACAAACTCCAGCCAAGATCTCTATGCTGTCGTTACTGCTCAGTTCAGAAGCTCATCGGACTGCCCTGATGAAAGTACTCAATGAAGCCCATGTTGCTGAAGATATCTCTGTGTGTCAGTTTGATGGGATTGTAGGAAACATCGTGGCAGCTAATCATTTGACTTTTGCTGACGATGAGTTACCCCCAGGAGGAAGAAACCACAACCAGGCTCTGCATATCTCCGTCAAATGCGGAGACTATGTGTTGGCTCGGGTTTTGATTGATAATGGGTCCTCACTAAATGTCATGCCAAAGTCCACCATGGACAAAATGGATGTGGACTGCTCTTATATGAAGCCTAGTTCGACGTTGGTGAGAGCGTTTGACGGGTCGAAGAAGGAAGTGCTAGGGGAAGTGGAGTTCCCAATTCAGATTGGGCCGGAGACCTTTTATGTGAATTTCCAGATCATGGACATCACTTCATCATATAGCTGCCTGTTGGGGAGACCGTGGATTCACATGGCGGGAGCTATTCCCTCTTCCCTACACCAGAGGGTCAAGTTTGTGGTAGATGACAAGATTGTTGTTGTGTTTGGTGAAGAAGAAATGTTAGTCAACAAGCCATCTCCATTCCGTTATGTGGAAGCCGCTGAGGAATCTCTGGAGACCTCCTTTCAGTCCCTTGAAATTGCTAATGCTGTATTCGGAGGGAGCAAGCTTCTGTCACCAGGGTCAAAATTGTCAAGGAATGAGGAAATGGTCGCCAAGATCATGTTAGAACAAGGATACAAGGTGGGATGTGGTTTAGGCAAGACTGGTCAGGGGATTCTTGCGCCTATTCAACTGAAGGAAAATCGAGACCGTTGTGGGTTGGGGTACCAGCCGAATCAAGCCGAGAGAAAGGGGATGGCAGAGGAAAGAAAGAGCAGGTGGTTGGCCAAACTGAGAGGTCATGATCCTTGGTCAAAAAAGATCCCTATCTGTGATATTCGCCAGAGCTTTAAAAGTGCAGGGTTGCTGGACCCTAATCAAATCGCTGCCATTGGGGATGGTCCTGGAGTTGAAAAAGGTGATACCAGCCTGGTCCGCCGTTGCTTTGCCGGTGAAAAGTTGAAGAATTGGGAAGCTGCTGACTTTCCCGTGGCTTTTAATTCAAAGTAATAATTTGTAATGCACCCCTGTGGCTCTGCCCAAGGCCATAGGATAAGTTGTTAGGGGCACGCATGTTTTTATCTTCATTGCTATCATCATCAATAAAAACGTTGTTTTTGAAATTCATCAATAAAATCATTTCTCTTAATTTCATGTGTCTTCTCCGCTTTATTTTATTTTGCCTGTTTGTTTCGCCTTTCATTCTGCTTTTTGCCTCTGCAAATGCAGATCAACAATAATTATCTCTGAAAATAACAATGCCGATGATCCATATTTTGACTTTGATCACCCAATTAATCAAACTGAGGGAGATGTTGAGGACAACTGGAAAACTCCTCCAGAACTGATGAGATTAATGGAACAGGAAGAAAGGGTCATTCAGCCTCACGGAGAATCAACTGAAGTAATCAACTTGGGTACAGATGAGAACAAGAAAGAGGTTAAGGTCGGTACCGCAATGAACGACAGTGATCGTATGAAATTAATTCAGCTCCTGTGCGATTACGTCGACATTTTTGCATGGTCGTATCAAGATATGCCTGGGTTGGATACCGATATTGTTGTGCACAAGTTGCCAGTAAAGCCAGAATGCCCGCCTGTAAAGCAAAGACTGAGAAGAATGAAGCCAGAGATGTCGTTGAAAATCCGGGATGAGGTAAAGAAGCAGTTTGATGCCGGGTTTCTAGCGGTTGCCCAGTATCCTCAATGGGTTGCCAATATCGTCCCGGTTCCGAAGAAGGACGGGAAAGTCAGGATGTGTGTCGATTACAGGGATCTGAACAGAGCCAGCCCCAAAGATGACTTCCCCTACCCCACATTGATATTCTGGTGGACAGTACAGCCCAACACTCTTTATTCTCCTTCATGGACGGATACTCAGGATACAATCAGATAAAGATGGCTCCGGAAGATATGGAGAAAACAACCTTCATAACTCTCTGGGGAACCTTTTGCTATAAGGTGATGCCTTTCGGACTCAAAAACGCCGGTGCGACGTATCAGAGGGCCATGGTGACATTGTTCCACGACATGATGCACAAGGAAATCGAGGTGTATGTGGATGATATGATTGCTAAATCCAAGACTGATGAAGAGCATATTGTGAATCTGCAAAAACTCTTTGAACGTCTAAGGAAGTTCAAACTCAGATTAAACCCAGCTAAATGCACCTTCGGTGTAAGATCCGGAAAGCTACTGGGGTTCATCGTCAGTCGGAAAGGGATAGAAGTTGATCCAGATAAAGTCAAAGCAATCCTCGAAATGCCAATACCAAAGACTGAAAAGGAGGTCCGTGGTTTTCTTGGGAGACTGAATTACATCTCAAGGTTCATATCCCAACTGACAGCCACTTGCGAGCCTCTCTTTAAGCTGTTGTGCAAGAACCAAGAATCCAAATGGAACGATGATTGTCAGAGAGCCTTCGAGAGAATTAAAGAGTATCTTCAGAATCCACCAATTCTGATGCCACCAGTGTCCGGAAGACCGCTGATCTTGTACCTAACCGTGTTAGACAATTCGATGGGGTGTGTGCTAGGGCAGCATGATGAGTCAGGCAAGAAAGAACATGCTATTTATTACCTGAGCAAGAAATTTACTGACTGCGAGACAAGATACACAATGCTGGAGAAGACTTGTTGTGCTTTGGCTTGGGCTGCTCATCGTTTAAGGCAGTACATGCTGAGCCATACAACTTGGTTGGTGTCTAAAATGGATCCGATCAAGTACATTTTTGAGAAACCAGCTCTCGCAGGACGGATTGCCCGTTGGCAGATGTTATTGTCAGAATATGATATCCTGTACGTCACGCAGAAGGCAGTCAAGGGCAGCGCACTTGCTGAGTACTTAGCTTGTCAGCCTATCCCAGAATACCAGTCGATGCAGTATGATTTTCCCGATGAAGACATCATGGCACTATTCGACGAGGGGAAGTCCCAAGAAGATGAAAGATGGAGGATGATATTTGATGGTGCATCCAACATGTGGGGGCATGGGGCCGGAGCTGTGTTAATCTCTCCAGACAATCGCTTCATTCCGGTCACTGCGAGACTGAGCTTTTATGTTACAAATAACATTGCGGAATACGAAGCGTGCATCCTGGGTATTCAGGCAGCCCTTGAATGGAAGGTCAAAAGGCTTGATGTGTATGGTGATTCAGCCTTGGTTATTCATCAGGTGCGAGGTGATTGGGAGACCAGAGATCCCAAATTGATTCCCTATCGTGATTATGTTCAAGAATTGATGGAGTCCTTTGAGGAAGTCACTTTTCAGTATATCCCTTGAAGCGAAAACCAGTTGGCCGATGCTTTGGCAACCTTGTCGTCAATGTTCAACATCAGCTGTGACAAGAGTTTAGCTCACCTCAGAATCCAGCATAGGGATCTGCCAGCACATCATTACTGCACTGCAATAGACGAAGAGCCTGATGACAAGCCGTGGTACCATGATATCAAGCAGTACATCACCACTAGGGAATACCCTCCTGGGGCATCAGAAAATGACAAGAGAACGCTCAGAAGGCTGTCGAGGAATTTCTTCCTGAGTGGTGAAGTTCTCTACAAGAGAAATTATGACATGGTTCTCCTAAGGTGTGTTGCGAAAGAGGAGGCCGAAAAGATTATGAAAGAGGTCCATGAAGGCTCATTCGGGGTTCATTCCAGTGGACACACCATGGCCAGAAAAATCTTAAGAGCCGGCTATTATTGGCTGCAAATGGAATCTGACTGTTACAGCTTTGTAAGAAAGTGTCACAAATGCCAAATCTATGCCGATCATATCCATGTACCACCTGCTTCATTAAACATTCTGACTGCTTCTTGGCCATTCTCAATGTGGGGGATGGATGTCATCGGTCCTATCGAGCCAAAAGCATCAAACGGGCATCGCTTCATCCTTGTCGCCATTGACTATTTCACCAAGTGGGTTGAAGCTGCCTCATACTCAAGCATCACCAGCTCTGTGGTTGCAAAGTTTGTAAAGAAAGATCTGGTTTGTCGTTACGGCCTTCCAAACAGGATCATCACCGATAATGGCAGTAACCTGAATAGCAAAATGATGAAAGACCTGTGCACAGAATTCAAAATCCAGCATCATAATTCTTCCCCCTACCGACCCAAGATGAATGGGGCAGTCGAAGCGGCCAACAAGAATATCAAGAGAATAGTTCAAAAGATGGTGGTAACCTACAAAGATTGGCATGAGTTGCTTCCTTTTGCTTTGCACTGATACCGCACTTCAGTACGTACCTCAACTGGGGCAACCCCTTTTTCTCTAGTATATGGGTCAGAAGCAGTCCTCCCTATTGAGGTTGAAATACCCTCCCTGCGGGTATTGATGGAAACCAAGTTGGAAGAAGCTGAATGGGTACAAGCTCGTCTGGATCAGTTAAATCTCATTGAGGAAAAAAGAATTGCAGCTTTGTGTCATGGACAGCTGTATCAACAGAGGATGAGGACGGCCTTCGACAAGAAAGTTCGCCCTCGAGAGTTCAACAAGGGAGATCTTGTGCTCAAAAAGATATTGCCCATTCAGAGCGATCCCCGAGGAAAATGGACTCCCACTTATGATGGACCTTATGTGGTCAAGAAAGCCTTCTCTGGAGGAGCACTAATACTCACCAACATGGACGGTGAAGAGCTCAAAAACCCAGTCAATTCAGATTCGGTGAAGAAGTATTATGCCTGAAAGAAATAGACGAAAAAAGAGAAAGATAAGCCAAGTAAGAATTAGCTCGCTAGGTTGAAAACCCGAAAGGGCGGCCTAGGCAAAATCAGAGCGACCCGGTGGATTGAAAACCCGCAAAGGGCGATCCAGGCAAAAATTAGGGTCAGAAAACTTGGGCATGAAAATAAACAAGGGCATACAACACTCCTGAAGGTTTGGATAGAGGGGTGATCAAGGTCAAGGACATAAATGTTTGGCATTGTTCCACAGAGACGGACATTTAGAAACTAGCTTTTCTCTCTTTCGTGTCTTTTTGCAGTTTAAATTTTCAAATGTATTGAACAGTCGGCGTAACTTTCATATCAGTTTGCTTTTCTATTTTCTGCTCAAAATAAACGTTTTATGATGATGGTAATACTGAATTGTAAAACATGTGCATAAATCCTAGAGCATTGCAATCATTGCGAAATCCCCAAAAGTCACGGGAAGGAAGTGATTTCTCAAAAACAAATTAATGTTGCAAGGAAAATAATTGCGCCCATCAATCACTTCAGATGGCAAATCATAAAGCAAACCTGCACCCGGCTCGTGCGCCGCAGCAACTCTAACAAGTTCCCCAGTCTTGTGCCATGAGTGTCACGGGTCGGTTGAACCAGCAAAAGAATAAGCCTTTTATTAAAAAAAGAAGAGCACAAAAAAGCAAATGATCAGAAAAAAAAAGCTGATCAGGCAAAAAGAAGAAAAAACAAATGATCAGAAAACAGAAAGCTGATCAAAAGAAGAATTAAAAGATGAAAGAAAAAAAAAACAATCAAAGCTGAACGAAAAGCATTCCCCAGCATTCATCATTCACCCAAAATCATCGCATCGCATGCATTCGCATAACAGGCCTTTGCATAACATGCATTCATTCCATGCACCATGCATTGCATCTGCTGACATGTGCAGGTACCGCCAACCTGAGAAACCTGAAGAAAAGTCCTGCGACCAGAGCAGGCACCCCTGGATCGGTGTGAAAGCATTGACCCTGAAGAAGACTAATTGGATTTCCGAATCCCCCTTTGGACCCACGTGTCCCCCAGAAGATTGACTTCACTTCGTATTCGAGCTGCGAGTAAGTCCCCCTGACCTCAATAGGTCCAGTCGAAAAGGATAGCTGTGTTGGCCTAAAACATGGCGCAGTCCTAGGGAAATATCGAGATCTAGACTTGATATAGTACCCTCCCCCGGTCGCTCGAAAGACCACCCCTTTGAGCCCACGTGCTCCCCAGGCCCAAGTGCAAACTCGGATCGTTCGCGATTCGTTAAAAGGCTTTAGGCCGCCTCCTTCGCCGGCTTAATGAGGGCCGGCACCCTTTTTTTTGTTTTTTGTTTTTTGCTTTCTTTACTGCTTTCGCTGGCTTATTGAGGGTTGGCACCAATTGATTCCAAAAAGAAAAAAAAAAATCTTTTCATCGCATTTGTATCATATTTCAAAAAGGAACAAAAAAAGAGAAAAAAAGAAAAAAGGAAAATTCTGGTTTCTCTAAGTAGACAAAATTGGTATAATTTCTGAATTCTTTATTTCTATTTTGCCTCGGAATATGTTTCGGCCAATTCATATTCCTTGTTAAAATCCAAATAAAGAGGGGCAGCTGTCATACCCTAATTTTGTCCGCCTAGGTCAAAACCCTAATTCTCAACAAAAAAATAAATAAATTGAGAAGTGTGGTTTTATTTTGAAGAGTGAAGAGCATTGTGCATGCATTTTTGGGTTTTTAAAAGTCATTCTAGGGCTTTTAAATTCATTGTTAGAGTAGAAATGCATTTGTTGTAAAAAAACAATGTTTTTAGGGCAAAAGGGTATTTTGGTCATTTCCAAAATTAAGCAATTTCTCACCAAAAATCATTGTTCAATCTCAGAGGAATTTATTTGGATCTAGATGATTTGGGTTATGAATTTTTGTGCGCATGCATGCATGATTTTTGGCATAAAATTCAAATTTTAAGCAAAAGGGCAAAATGGGAATTTCCATCAAGGTGAGGTCTCAAATCAATTTTGGGAAGGGTGATATCATGGAATTTTGGGCCCAATCATTGATTCCTAGGATATGGCCCAAAGTGGCATGATTTTTATGGAATTATCTAGAAAAGAATAATCAAAAATGGTGAAAATAAGGAAGTGTCCCCAATAAGACAAAATGTACTATTTTTCTTGACAAGCTTGCAAAACTTGGGCACCAAGGCCTCTTTGCTCCGAATTTTCCAGCTCATTTTCACCTCATTTTGTGTTTCCTCATGCCCTTGATCCATGTGAGTTGTATTCCTAGCCATTGATTAAAATTCTAGATCAAATTTTAGGCTACAACTTTGTGTAAAATGACCTAGGTGCCCTCAACAATTTTTGTGCAACAAAAACTCATAATTTTTGTGTATGACCAGCTATTCCTCACTCATTAGTGTTTTCTCCTTGTCCCTAATCCATGTGCATTGCAATCTTGGCCTTTGATTCAAATTCTAGCTCAAATCTCAATGGTTTGCAAAAGCACAATGTCCTAAATACCCTTAAACCTAGTTGCTCTCTATATATACCTTAGAAACCTCACCTCAAAAAGGACTTTTGGCCTCACAATTCATTCACAAAACCCTAGCACACAAACCTCTCCTCTCCTCCCCTCCCTTGGCCGAATTTCCTCTCCATTCCCTCCTCCATTTTTCTTCATTTCACTTCCATTTTCTCACCTCATTTCCATTCCTACTTCATATATCTTCCTTCTCTCCTAATTTAATTCAAGCTTGCATCATCAAAGGGCATTTTTAAGCAAGCATTTCGTGGGTTTCATTGAAGTTTGGTGAAGATTCAAGTTGATTTGTGGTCTTGTTCTTCATATTAGTCATTCCTTAGCTTGGATTTGAGGTAAACTTCTTAAAACCTAGCATCATCTTCAACTTTTTTGCATCAAAATGTAGATATCATGTTTCCAATTTTGCATCCTACCATATTCATGCATTTTAGTGTTGTTATATTGTTGATTTGTTGATTGTTGTTGGTGAGAGGTGTCTCAAACATTTTGACAAGCACTTAGGGAGGCTTGGGTGTTTGAGATTGCTTCTCACCCTTGAATAAATTGTGATTTATGTTGTTTTTACTATGATCTTGCATTTTTGTTGAATAAATTGTGATTTATGTTGTTTTTACTATGATTTTGCATTTTGTCGAATAAAATGATGTGATGCTTCGCAAATCATGATTAGAATTAGGGTTTGTTAATTTTCTTGTGAAATGGGTTTGCAATATTGGGTAAAATGATTTCTCAAGTTGTTTTGGTTTGGTTGTTATGTACTTTGCTTGCAAAATTACTCTATGTTGATGATTGGCAAGAGGACTCACACTTGTGCCTTTGAGCACTTAACTTTAAGTGTTGAGGATTGACTAAAATGATTCAACGCAATTGATTTGATGTTTTGATTGCAAAATATTGTTGCTAATTGATTGTATCTTGCTTGCAAATTGTCATATGTTGATGATTGGCAAGAGGACTCACACTTGTGCCTTGTGCACTTCACTTTAAGTGTTGAGGATTGCCTAAGATGATTCAACACAACCTTGTGCTTTGATTGTAAACTTTGGTTTGCTTGTTAGTAACTTGTTTGCAAAATTATTCTATGTTGATGATTGGCAAGAGGACTCTCACTTGTGCCTTAGGCACTTCATTTTAAGTGATGAGGATTGCCTAAGATGATTCAATTATCTTTGTGCAATTCTTGCTTGAAAATGCAAATGCTAGTTTCTAACTTGATTAATCAATTTTGGTTATAAAAATGACTTGTTAATGCCCTCTTTTGGTCACTTTTGGTCTTGCAAATGTGATGTTCTTTCTAGGTCAATGTTATGCTTTAATGTTGATGATTTGGTAAAAGGACTAGACACTTATGCACTTGTGCATTGTCTCAAGTGTCAAGGATTACCAAAAGGGATTCAACCTTGTGCTTTATCTTGTGTTGACACTTAATTGAATTAAACCTTTGCATTATCTATTTGTGTGCCTATTCTAGCAATCTATTTGGTTAATGTTGATCTTACATATGCATGCCATTAGATGTTGATGACTAAGTGTCATTCTTGCGCTCAAATGTTGTAATCGGTAATGTTTATGCTTATGCTTGCATTGTTGATTGTTTTGCTTGCAATTTGATAAATGTTGCGCTTTGGTTCTTGACTTGGAAATTGATTGAATGTTCTACTTTCTTTTCCTTTTGGATGCCACGCCATCCCAACAAATCTTTTGTGACCAATGTCACCCTCAAACTCCCTTCTCCTTTCCTCAAATCAATCATTTTCTAAAGCTTTTCCAAACTCAATCTTTTCTCAAATCGTTTTCATAAGACAATCAAATTCTTTCTAAGATCAACAATAAACCTCTTTGAAAACTCATAAGGAGGCAAGTCGGATGTACGGCCGGTGTTGTCTAGCGTCCTAAGATCGGAGCTGTACAGCTCAAACATCTTGGGATACTTATGAGAGTCAAAACAAGTAATTAACAACTTGAACCCTATTTCAAAAATGAGTAAGGAATCGAGTCGGATGTACATCCGGTATTGGTTAGCGTCTTAGGGTTAGCGAGCTGTACAGTTCGTGCGAGCCTAAGATACTTGCTCAAATAAAAGCAACCAACCTCACAACAAATCTTTTTCTTCCTTAATCAAAAAAACATTTTCAATAAGTAGGGGGGCACGTCGTCTGTACAGGCGGGGTTGTCTTTGTTCTAGGTCTAGTGGACTGTACAATCTAGGACCGAAAACCCCTACAATAAAAAACACCAACGCAAAGTTTCTCAACTCACGAGAACTACGTAAGCTTTGAATTCTCCATCGCACCGGGAGATACGTAGGAGCGGGTCACATCCCGTCAAGCACACTTTTAAAAAATAATAAAAAGATTCTTCTTTTCTCCCGTTTTCAAAAACCTTTTCTCAAATAAAAAAGAAGTAGAACGAATTGTTTCACATCAACTCTG
The DNA here is from genome assembly GCA_963573325.1 of Astragalus glycyphyllos. Classification (NCBI taxonomy): domain Eukaryota; kingdom Viridiplantae; phylum Streptophyta; class Magnoliopsida; order Fabales; family Fabaceae; genus Astragalus; species Astragalus glycyphyllos. Next base: position 33,898,317 of record OY754310.1, on the reverse strand, counting down.
TCAAAACCGCACATCAAGTTAAAGGTTCCCTTTCGGTAGAAAGGAGGTGTGGGGTGCTAATACCTTCCCCACACCTAACCGACCCCCGAACCTACATCTCTAGTTCTCAAAGGACCACCCGCCTTAAAAAGGACCCTTTTTCAATGTTTTGGTCCCTAAATAAAAAATGTTGATGGCGGCTTCACAAATTTTCACGTTGTACGATGAAAGGTCCAAACCGGATCTTTCGGGGTGCAACAGTGGTCTCTTTTGCCGATGGATCTATCCAAATGCCTGATTCCTTCGATCCTTTGTACGATGCGTGGGAACGTTGCAACAATCTCTTTCATTCTTGGATTATCAACTCTGTTTCACCGTCGATTGTACAGAGCATTGTATATAAGGAGCTTGCATCTCGATGTGTATTTACTAAAATTTAATAGAGTTAAAGCATTGAATATAATTTGTATGAATATTATTCCGGTTTAATTAATTATATTAAATACTTTAATAAGTAAATATTATATATTAAGTTCTATAAAGATTTAGTATTTAAATATTTACTTTTTAATGTGATTCATTATTTTCCTTTATTTATTAAATAAAGTAATTCAATAAATGATATTGATTTTTTTGACTCAATAAATGAAAGGGTTTGACCATCGCTTAGTAGAGTATTAAGTGCGTTCACATGTACTTTTCGGTAATTGTACGAGAAAACGGGTAGCTTGTTTACGGTTTCAAATGTGTATATAAACACCCTTATTGTGATTGAACTTCTAACAAAATGTATCTAAACTTTGAGTTTATTCTTTCCTACTTGACGGTCTATATGACCTTAAAATTTTATAACAAATATTTGTATACCCCCCATATCTTTCTTGCCTCTTCCATTTGCAAATTTCTCCCTCAAAAAGTATACTTAAATACAATCCTACAAAATAAAATAAATATGCAACGATTCAAGTTTGATCCACAAGCTATGTGGCACTGAGACTACAAAATTTGAATGGTGATGCTTGTTCTATCTACAGTAATGGGGGATACTTGATTTTCCATGAGAAGTTTCCCTCCACATATTACCCTTCTTGGATGAATCTGGATAATGTTCCCCTCACCGATTGATTGTGTCCTTGTTGCATACGAAAAAACTATGGCCTCGCATGAGAGAGTAAGGATTTTATCACATGCTACCAATGTGACAAGAGGTTTCATTGGAGGCTCTCTTAGGAATTTGAAAATGTTTCTCAAGAGAAACCCTAGATCCTAGCTATTCAAAGCTATATTGTTAGCCAGATTGTAAAATGATAAACGAGAGGTTGGAGGGTTTACTTCCAATCTTAAATGATGGCTTTTAGAGTTGTTGTTGGAGACTTGTCAACACAATAGATCTTACCAGCACGACTCTGTCTCTTGAAAACCAGTATCTCGAAGATAATTCAAAGGTTGTAGTTTTTTCGATATCGGGGAATGAAGCTTTTAATACTATGATAGATAGATGGAGTGGAATCGAGGTTGATCCATCTCTGTGCTATTGTCTGAAAAGCTTCATTCGCTAACATCCAAACAACAACAACTTTTGAATTAGTTTATACGTACAGGTTGTCAAAAGCAGACATCGTGGACATCATATCTAATGGTTAGAAAACTCTCCATTAACAGCTCACAAAGTTATCATTTACACTTGTAAATGACTCCTCAACTTCTCGTATTTCTTTCTACAATCTGACCCACAATATTATCTTGACAAGATAGGGTCTAGCATTTCTCATGAGAAAGATTTTTCAAATTCCTTATAGTACCTCCAGTGAAACTTCTTGTCACATTGGTAGCATGTGATGAATTCCATAGTCTCTCCATCGACCGCACAAATTTAAATATACGATAAGGACACAACACCTGGTGTGGGAAACATTTTCCATTTTCTTACAAGAAGGTATATATGTGCAGGGGAACATCACAAAGGAAATCAAGTTTCCTATCTCCATAGATAGAACAAGTACCACCATGTTGAACTCTGCTTCCCTTTCAACACCTCGTCCGCCCTGCCAATTACCCGTTCTACCGCATATGGACCCTGCCCAGATCAAGTAGCCTTCGCTGCGTTTGAATTACATGTTGATGTGTCGTCACCTTTTTCGGTGCCTCGCATACGTCTTTTAATAAAATTCTCCCTTGAGTTTACCAAATCATTCTCATTTTCTCTTAAAATGATAATGTTATTTATTTTACAACAAATATTATATATGTATCATTAAAGTTTAACACTTACTTAACCCAGGGAGTGTGGTTGAGCGGTCGGGGCACATCCTCACTTAATCAAGTGTCGAGTGTTCGATCCTCACCTTGGTTTTAGAGCAGTTTTAAGTCCCTGGGCCAACCTTCCCACCCTTCAAGGTGCCTCCAATCCAGCGAGGGGATTACTAACTGCGTTCGGCGTTGGATACCCTGCTCTCGAAAAAAAAAAGTTTAACACATAAGACATTTTAGATTAAATAACACATTATTACTTTTATGTCAAATTAAAGAGGTATTGTATATCATGAAACCGTAAAAGGATTCTTATAATCTGATCATAAAATAGCTAAAATTTTATCATTATAATAGACAAAACGTACGATATACATTCATCCTCTTAAATTTATCAATCCAATAATACTCGATTGTAAAATAACTTAATTTTGACTTTCTCGAGGTGTATTTACTAAAATTTAATAGAGTTAAAGCATTGAATATAATTTGTATGAATATTATTCCGGTTTAATTAATTATATTAAATACTTTAATAAGTAAATATTATATATTAATTTCTATAAAGACTTAGTATTTAAATATTTACTTTTTATTGTGATTCATTATTTTCCTTTATTTGTTAAATAAAGTAATTCAATAAATGAGATTGATTTTTTTGACTCAATAAATGAAATGGTTTGACCATCGCTTAGTAGAGTATTAAGTGCGTTCACATGTACTTTTCGGTAATTGTATGAGAAAACGGGTAGCTTGTTTACGGTTTCAAATGTGTATATAAACACCCTTATTGTGATTGAACTTCTAACAAAATGTATCTAAACTTTGAGTTTATTCTTTCCTACTTGACGGTCTATATGACCTTAAAATTTTATAACAAATATTTGTATACCCCCCATATCTTTCTTGCCTCTTCCATTTGCAAATTTCTCCCTCAAAAAGTATACTTAAATACAATCCTACAAAATAAAATAAATATGCAACGATTCAAGTTTGATCCACAAGCTATGTGGCACTGAGACTACAAAATTTGAATGGTGATGCTTGTTCTATCTACAGTAATGGGGGATACTTGATTTTCCATGAGAAGTTTCCCTCCACATATTACCCTTCTTGGATGAATCTGGATAATGTTCCCCTCACCGATTGATTGTGTCCTTGTTGCATACGAAAAAACTATGGCCTCGCATGAGAGAGTAAGGATTTTATCACATGCTACCAATGTGACAAGAGGTTTCATTGGAGGCTCTCTTAGGAATTTGAAAATGTTTCTCAAGAGAAACCCTAGATCCTAGCTATTCAAAGCTATATTGTTAGCCAGATTGTAAAATGATAAACGAGAGGTTGGAGGGTTTACTTCCAATCTTAAATGATGGCTTTTAGAGTTGTTGTTGGAGACTTGTCAACACAATAGATCTTACCAGCACGACTCTGTCTCTTGAAAACCAGTATCTCGAAGATAATTCAAAGGTTGTAGTTTTTTCGATATCGGTGAATGAAGCTTTTAATACTATGATAGATAGATGGAGTGGAATCGAGGTTGATCCATCTCTGTGCTATTGTCTGAAAAGCTTCATTCGCTAACATCCAAACAACAACAACTTTTGAATTAGTTTATACGTACAGGTTGTCAAAAGCAGACATCGTGGACATCATATCTAATGGTTAGAAAACTCTCCATTAACAGCTCACAAAGTTATCATTTACACTTGTAAATGACTCCTCAACTTCTCGTATTTCTTTCTACAATCTGACCCACAATATTATCTTGACAAGATAGGGTCTAGCATTTCTCATGAGAAAGATTTTTCAAATTCCTTATAGTACCTCCAGTGAAACTTCTTGTCACATTGGTAGCATGTGATGAATTCCATAGTCTCTCCATCGACCGCACAAATTTAAATATACGATAAGGACACAACACCTGGTGTGGGAAACATTTTCCATTTTCTTACAAGAAGGTATATATGTGCAGGGGAACATCACAAAGGAAATCAAGTTTCCTATCTCCATAGATAGAACAAGTACCACCATGTTGAACTCTGCTTCCCTTTCAACACCTCGTCCGCCCTGCCAATTACCCGTTCTACCGCATATGGACCCTGCCCAGATCAAGTAGCCTTCGCTGCGTTTGAATTACATGTTGATGTGTCGTCACCTTTTTCGGTGCCTCGCATACGTCTTTTAATAAAATTCTCCCTTGAGTTTACCAAATCATTCTCATTTTCTCTTAAAATGATAATGTTATTTATTTTACAACAAATATTATATATGTATCATTAAAGTTTAACACTTACTTAACCCAGGGAGTGTGGTTGAGCGGTCGGGGCTCATCCTCACTTAATCAAGTGTCGAGTGTTCGATCCTCACCTTGGTTTTAGAGCAGTTTTAAGTCCCTGGGCCAACCTTCCCACCCTTCAAGGTGCCTCCAATCCAGCGAGGGGATTACTAACTGCGTTCGGCGTTGGATACCCTGCTCTCGAAAAAAAAAAGTTTAACACATAAGACATTTTAGATTAAATAACACATTATTACTTTTATGTCAAATTAAAGAGGTATTGTATATCATGAAACCGTAAAAGGATTCTTATAATCTGATCATAAAATAGCTAAAATTTTATCATTATAATAGACAAAACGTACGATATACATTCATCCTCTTAAATTTATCAATCCAATAATACTAGATTGTAAAATAACTTAATTTTGACTTTCTCGAGGTGTATTTACTAAAATTTAATAGAGTTAAAGCATTGAATATAATTTGTATGAATATTATTCCGGTTTAATTAATTATATTAAATACTTTAATAAGTAAATATTATATATTAATTTCTATAAAGACTTAGTATTTAAATATTTACTTTTTATTGTGATTCATTATTTTCCTTTATTTGTTAAATAAAGTAATTCAATAAATGAGATTGATTTTTTTGACTCAATAAATGAAATGGTTTGACCATCGCTTAGTAGAGTATTAAGTGCGTTCACATGTACTTTTCGGTAATTGTATGAGAAAACGGGTAGCTTGTTTACGGTTTCAAATGTGTATATAAACACCCTTATTGTGATTGCACTTCTCACAAAATGTATCTAAACTTTGAGTTTATTATTTCCTACTTGACGGTCTATATGACCTTAAAATTTTATAACAAATATTTGTATATCACCCATATCTTTCTTTCCTCTTCCATTTGCAAATTTCTCCCTCAACAAGTATACTTAAATACAATCCTACGAAATAAAATAAATATGTAACGATTCAAGTTTGATCCACAACCTATGTGGCACTGAGACTACAAAATTTGAATGGTGATGCTTGTTCTATCTACAGTAATGGGGGATACTTGATTTTTCATGAGAAGTTTCCCTCCACATATTACCCTTCTTGGATGAATCTGGATAATGTTCCCCTCACCGATTGATTGTGTCCTTATTGCATACGAAAAAACTATGGCCTCGCATGAGAGAGTTAGGATTTTATCACATGCTACCAATGTGACAAGAGATTTCATTGGAGACTCTCTTAGGAATTTGAAAACGTTTCTCAAGAGAAACCCTAGATCCTAGCTATTCAAAGCTATATTCTTAGCCAGATTGTAAAATGATAAACGAGAGGTTGGAGGGTTTACTACCAATCTTAAATGATGGCTTTTAGAGTTGTTATTGGAGACTTGTCAACACAATAGATCTTACCAGCACGACTCTGTCTCTTGAAAACCAGTATCTCGAAGATAATTCAAAGGTTGTAGTTTTTTCGATGTCGGTGAATGAAGCTTTTAATACTATGATAGATAGATGGAGTGGAATCGAGGTTGATCCATCTCTGTGCTATAGTCTGAAAAGCTTCATTCGCTAACATCCAAACAACAACAACTTTTGAATTAGTTTATACGTACAGGTTGTCAAAAGCAGACATCGTGGACATCATATCTAGTGGTTAGAAAACTCTCCATTAACAGCTCACAAAGTTATCATTTACACTTGCAAATGACTCCTCAACTTCTCGTATATTTTTCTACAATCTAACCCACAATATTATCTTGACAAGATAGGGTCTAGCATTTCTCATGAGAAAGATTTTTCAAATTCCTTATAGTACCTCCAGTGAAACTTCTTGTCACATTGGTAGCATGTGATGAATTCCATAGTCTCTCCATCGACCGCACAAATTTAAATATACGATAAGGACACAACACCTGGTGTGGGAAACATTTTCCATTTTCTTACAAGAAGGTATATATGTGCAGGGGAACATCTCAAAGGAAATCAAGTTTCCTATCACCGTAGATAGAACAAGTACCACCATGTTGAACTCTGCTTCCCTTTCAACACCTCGTCCGCTCTGCCAATTACCCGTTCTACCGCATACGCGACCCTGCCCAGATCAAGCAGCCTTCGCTGCATTTGAAAGACATGTTGATGTGTCGTCACCTTTTTCAGTGCCTCGCATACGTCTTTTAATAAAATTCTTCCTTGAGTTTACCAAATCATTCTCATTTTCTCTTAAAATGATAATGTTATTTATTTTACAACAAATATTATATATGTATCATTAAAGTTTAACACTTACTTAACCCGGTGGGTGTGGTTGAGCGGTTGGGGCTCATCCTCCCTTAACCAAGTGTCGAGTGTTCGATCCTCACCTTGGTTATGGAGCAGCTTTAAATCCCTGGGCTATTCGTCCCACCCTTCGAGGTGCCTCCAATCCAGGGAGGAGATTACTCACTGCGTTCAGCGGTGGATACCCTGCTCTCGACCAAAAAAAAGTTTAACACTCAAGACATTTTAGATTAAATAACACCTTATTACTTTTATGTAAAATTAAAGATGTATTGTATATCATGAAACCGTAAAAGGATTCTTATAATCTGATCATAAAATAGCTAAAATTTTATCATTATAATCGAAAAAACGTACGAAATACATTCATACTCTTAAATTTATCAATCAAATATTACTCGATTGTAAAATAACATAATTTTGACTTTCTCGATGTGTATTTACTAAAATTTAATAAAGTTAAAGCATTGAATATAATTTGTATGAATATTATTCCGGTTTAATTAATTATATTAAATACTTTAATAAGTAAATATTATATATTAATTTCTATAAAGATTTAGTATTTAAATATTTACTTTTTATTGTGATTCATTATTTTTCTTTATTTATTAAATAAAGTAATTCAATAAATGAGATTGATTTTTTTGACTCAATAAATGAAAGGGTTTGACTATCGCTTAGTAGAGTATTAAGTGCGTTCACATGTACTTTTCGATAATGGTACGAGAAAACGGGTAGCTTATTTACGATTTAAAATATGTATATAAACAACCTTATTGTGATTGAACTTCTCACAAAATGTATCTAAACTTTGAGTTTATTCTTTCCTACTTGACGGTCTATATGACATTAAAATTTTATATCAAATATTTGTATACACCCCCATATCTTTCTTTCCTCTTCCATTTGCAAATTTCTCACTCAACAAGTATACTTAAATACAATCCTACAAAATATAATAAATATGCAAAGACTCAACTTTGATCCACAACCTATGTGGCACTGAGACTACAAAATTTTAATGGTAATGCTTGTTCTATCTACAGTAATGGGGGATACTTGATTTTTCATGAGAAGTTTCCCTCAGCATATTACCCTTCTTGGATGAATCTGGATAATGTTCCCCTCACCGATTGATAGAGTCCTTATTGCATACGAAAAAACTATGGCCTCGCATGAGAGAGTAAGGATTTTATCACAAGCTACCAATGTGACAAGAGGTTTCATTGGAGGCTCTCTTAGGAATTTGAAAACATTTCTCAAGAGAAACCCTAGATCCTAGCCATTCAAAGCTATATTGTTAGCGAGATTGTAGAATGATAAATGAGAGGTTGGAGGGTTTACTTCCAATCTTAAATGATGGCTTTGAGTGTAGTTATTGGACACTTGTCAACCCAATAGATCTTACCAGCACGACTCTGTCTCTTGAAAACCAGTATCTCAAAGATAATTCAAAGGTTGTAGTTTTTTCAATGTCGGTGAATGAAGCTTTTAATACTATGATAGATAGATGGAGTGGAATCGAGTTTGATCCATCTCTGTGCTATTGTCTGAAAAGCTTCATTCGCTAACATCCAAACAACAACAACTTTTGAATTAGTTTATACGTACAGGTTGTCAAAAGCAGACATCGTGGACGTCATATCTAGTGGTTAGAAAACTCTCCATTAACAGCTCACAAAGTTATCATTTACACTTGTAAATGACTCCTCAACTTCTCGTATATCTTTCTACAATCTGACCCATAATATTATCTTGACAATATAGGGTCTAGCATTTCTGATGAGAAAGATTTTTCAAATTCCTTATAGTACCTCCAGTGAAACTTCTTGTCACATTGGTAGCATGTGATGAATTCCATAGTCTCTCCATCGAGTGCACAAATTTAAATATGCGATAAGGACACAACACCTGGTGTGGGAAACATTTCCCATTTTCTTACAAGAAGGTATATATGTGCAGGGTAACATCTCAAAGGAAATCAAGTTTCCTATCACCGTAGATAGAACAAGTACCACCATGTTGAACTCTGCTTCCCTTTCAACACCTCGTCCGCTCTGCCAATTACCCGTTCTACCGCATACGCGACCCTGCCCAGATCAAGCAGCCTTCGCTGCATTTGAAAGACATGTTGATGTGTCGTCACCTTTTTCGGTGCCTCGCATACGTCTTTTAATAAAATTCTCCCTTGAGTTTACCAAATCATTCTCATTTTCTCTTAAAATGATAATGTTATTTATTTTACAACAAATATTATATATGTATCATTAAAGTTTATCACTTACTTAACCCGGTGGGTGTGGTTGAGCGGTTGGGGCTCATCCTCCCTTAACCAAGTGTCGAGTGTTCGATCCTCACCTTGGTTATGGAGCAGCTTTAAATCCCTGGGCCAATCGTCCCACCCTTCGAGGTGCCTCCAATCCAGGGAGGAGATTACTCACTGCGTTCAGCGGTGGATACCCTGCTCTCGACCAAAAAAAAGTTTAACACTCAAGACATTTTAGATTAAATAACACATTATTACTTTTATGTAAAATTAATGATGTATTGTATATCATGAAACCGTAAAAGGATTCTTATAATCTGATCATAAAATAGCTAAAATTTTATCATTATAATCGAAAAAACGTACGAAATACATTCATACTCTTAAATTTATCAATCAAATAATACTCGATTGTAAAATAACATAATTTTGACTTTCTCGATGTGTATTTACTAAAATTTAATAAAGTTAAAGCATTGAATATAATTTGTATGAATATTATTCCGGTTTAATTAATTATATTAAATACTTTAATAAGTAAATATTATATAATAATTTCTATAAAGATTTAGTATTTAAATATTAACTTTTTATTGGGATTCATTATTTTTCTTTATTTATTAAATAAATTAATTCAATAAATGAGATTGATTTTTTTGACTCAATAAATGAAAGGGTTTGACTATCGCTTAGTAGAGTATTAAGTGCGTTCACATGTACTTTTCGATAATGGTACGAGAAAACGGGTAGCTTATTTACGATTTAAAATATGTATATAAACAACCTTATTGTGATTGAACTTCTCACAAAATGTATCTAAACTTTGAGTTTATTCTTTCCTACTTGACGGTCTATATGACCTTAAAATTTTATATCAAATATTTGTATACACCCCCATATCTTTCTTTCCTCTTCCATGTGCAAATTTCTCCCTCAACAAGTATACTTAAATACAATCCTACAAAATAAAATAAATATGCAAAGATTCAACTTTGATCCACAACCTATGTGGCACTGAGACTACAAAATTTTAATGGTGATGCTTGTTCTATCTACAGTAATGGGGGATACTTGATTTTTCATGAGAAGTTTCCCTCAGCATATTACCCTTCTTGGATGAATCTGGATAATGTTCCCCTCACCGATTGATAGAGTCCTTATTGCATACGAAAAAACTATGGCCTCGCATGAGAGAGTAAGGATTTTTTCACAAGCTACCAATGTGACAAGAGGTTTCATTGGAGGCTCTCTTAGGAATTTGAAAACATTTCTCAAGAGAAACCCTAGATCCTAGCCATTCAAAGCTATAATGTTAGCGAGATTGTAGAATGATAAATGAGAGGTTGGAGGGTTTACTTCCAATCTTAAATGATGGCTTTGAGTGTAGTTATTGGACACTTGTCAACCCAATAGATCTTACCAGCACGACTCTGTCTCTTGAAAACCAGTATCTCAAAGATAATTCAAAGGTTGTAGTTTTTTCAATGTCGGTGAATGAAGCTTTTAATACTATGATAGATAGATGGAGTGGAATCGAGTTTGATCCATCTTTGTGCTATTGTCTGAAAAGCTTCATTCGCTAACATACAAACAACAACAACTTTTGAATTAGTTTATACGTACAGGTTGTCAAAAGCAGACATCGTGGACATCATATCTAGTGGTTAGAAAACTCTCCATTAACAGCTCACAAAGTTATCATTTACACTTGTAAATGACTCCTCAACTTCTCGTATATCTTTCTACAATCTGACCCATAATATTATCTTGACAATATAGGGTCTAGCATTTCTCATGAGAAAGATTTTTCAAATTCCTTATAGTACCTCCAGTGAAACTTCTTGTCACATTGGTAGCATGTGATGAATTCCATAGTCTCTCCATCGAGTGCACAATTTTAAATATGCGATAAGGACACAACACCTGGTGTGGGAAACATTTCCCATTTTCTTACAAGAAGGTATATATGTGCAGGGGAACATCTCAAAGGAAATCAAGTTTCCTATCACCGTAGATAGAACAAGTACCACCATGTTGAACTCTGCTTCCCTTTCAACACCTCGTCCGCTCTGCCAATTACCCGTTCTACCGCATACGCGACCCTGCCCAGATCAAGCAGCCTTCGCTGCATTTGAAAGACATGTTTATGTGTCGTCACCTTTTTCGGTGCCTCGCATAAGTCTTTTAATAAAATTCTCCCTTGAGTTTACCAAATCATTCTCATTTTCTCTTAAAATGATAATGTTATTTATTTTACAACAAATATTATATATGTATCATTAAAGTTTAACACTTACTTAACCCGGTGGGTGTGGTTGAGCGGTTGGGGCTCATCCTCCCTTAACCAAGTGTCGAGTGTTCGATCCTCACCTTGGTTATGGAGCAGCTTTAAATCCCTGGGCCAACCGTCCCACCCTTCGAGGTGCCTCCAATCCAGGGAGGAGATTACTCACTGCGTTCAGCGGTGGATACCCTGCTCTCGACCAAAAAAGAGTTTAACACTCAAGACATTTTAGATTAAATAACACATTATTACTTTTATGTAAAATTAAAGATGTATTGTATATCATGAAACCGTAAAAGGATTCTTATAATCTGATCATAAAATAGCTAAAATTTTATCATTATAATCGAAAAAACGTACGAAATACATTCATACTCTTAAATTTATCAATCAAATAACACTCGATTGTAAAATAACTTAATTTTGACTTTCTCGATGTGTATTTACTAAAATTTAATAAAGTTAATGCATTGAATATAATTTGTATGAATATTATTCCGGTTTAGTTAATTATATTAAATACTTTAATAAGTAAATATTATATATTAATTTCTATAAAGATTTAGTATTTAAATATTTACTTTTATTGTGATTCATTATTTTTCTTTATTTATTAAATAAAGTAATTCAATAAATGAGATTGATTTTTTTGACTCAATAAATGAAAGGGTTTGACTATCGCTTAGTAGAGTATTAAGTGCATTCACATGGACTTTTCAGTAATGGTACGAGAAAACGGGTAGCTTGTTTACGGTTTAAAATATGTATATAAAAAACCTTATTGTGATTGAACTTCTCACAAAATGTGTCTAAATTTTGAGTTTATTCTTTCCTACTTGACGGTCTATATGACCTTAAAATTTTATATCAAATATTTGTATACCCCCCCATATCTTTCTTTCCTCTTTCATTTGCAAATTTTTCCCTCAACAAGTATACTTAAATACAATCCTACAAAATAAAATAAATATGCAACGATTGAAGTTTGATCCACAACCTATGTGGCACTGAGACTACAAAATTTTAATGGTGATGCTTGTTCTATCTACAGTAATGGGGGATACTTGATTTTTCATGAGAAGTTTCCCTCCGCATATTACCCTTCTTGGATGAATCTGGATAATGTTCCCCTCACCGATTGATAGTGTCCTTATTGCATACGAAAAAACTATGGCCTCGCATGAGAGAGTAAGGATTTTGTCACATGCTACCAATGTGACAAGAGGTTTCATTGGAGGCTCTCTTAGGAATTTGAAAACATTTCTCAAGAGAAACCCTAGATCCTAGCCATTCAAAGCTATATTGTTAGCGAGATTGTAGAATGATTGTTGTGACCGTAATCCCGACGTGGACGTCTCAAAAATATCGTAATTTTGGGAGTCGCCACCCAATTTATTTAATAGGAAAAATTGAGAAAAACCTTGTTTCAAAATATTTGGTCTGCGCATACCAGATTTGAATTCGGGAGTCGATTATGTATAGGGAAGGGCGGAAACTTAATCCCACTGCACCCCTAGTACATCTGTCCTAAGACAATTACCCTAAATCTGATTGTGCAAAAATAAATTATGAGTTATTTGTTTTACCCCATAATAAAATAATACTAAATAATAAATAGCTATTTAGAAAGAACTAAAATAGGGACCAAATTAAGAAAATTTAATTTTGACTTGACGGGGAAGCCCCGCTCCTACGTATCCTCCGGTGCAATGAGGAACTCAACAGTCACGTAGTTCTTCCTGAAAAAGTTTGTTGGTTGGGTTGATTTTAATTTTTTTTTGAAGGGGTTTGAAATCACCAAGTTGTACAACTCGGGCGTCTTAAACCAGGATCGACAAGATGTTACATCTCGGCCAATCCCTATTTTTGTACTTAGGAAAATACGTGTTAAAGAAAGAAAAAAAACTGATTATTTATTGAAAAAAAGATTAATTTGGCTTGACGGGGAAGCCCCGCTCCTACGTATCTCCGTGTGGGGAGAATCAAAGGCTACGTAGTTCTTCTTGAGAAAAGGTTTGTTTGCTTTGTTGACTTTAGTTTTTGAAAGGGGTTTAAGATCACCAAGTTGTACAACTCGGGCGTCTTAAACCGGGATCGACAAGATGTACATCTCGGCCAATCCTATACTTTTTTTGTATTTTTATGAGCAAAAGGAAAGAGAGAAAAATGATTTTTAATGTGAACTAACATTTATATTCATTTTTGAGAAATGGGTGATTGTAATAATATTAATAGTATTAATAATAATAATAATAACGAATAATAGTAAAGGTAAAGAAATAAATACATAAATAAAATTAGTAAAGGGGATGCAAGACAGAACTAAAAGGATGTAAATAATAACTTGATAAAAAAAGGGGGAAGGCACATTAACGAAACAGGGAGATGTAAATAGCAATTTCATTAAAAAACGTGGGTAGCTATATGATTAAAAAAAAGGGGAGGGTGCGGACAGTAAAACTGGGAGGTCGAAATAACTAAATCTGGGGGTGCAAATAATATTCTGAACTTAAAATAAAACAAAAAAAAACAGAAAAAGGTTAACATGCTATAAAAGGCAAACCACAAAACAAACCCTAATTTTTTTTAACATCTCAGCCGTTTCAACAACAGAGGAGGGAGAGAGAGATGAAGACGGTGGTTGTAGGAGGGAGGGAGAGGGTGGACGTGATGGTGATGGTTGTTGTCGGTGACGACGGTGATTCACGATGGAGGGGTGGTGGTTCACGGCGGAGACCACCACGCACAGCGTTCGGAATCCAGGCTTGGTTCCCTTCTCTTTCACTCTCTTTTTTTATTTTTCTGAATTCTCTTTGTTTGGTGAGTATCTCTCTCTGTTTCTCCCCCCCCCCCCCCCCTGAATTGTTGCTGTTTGCAAGTATTTATAGCCTAAAACTATGGTGTAGGTGTGATCTCAAAACTAGAGGATTGCAACACAAGGGGACCAAAACCACAACAACCTCTGAAAAGCAAAACTGGGCAGCAAGAGGTGGAGGTGTTGTTGCTTCAAAAGGCTGAAATGTTGTGCCCAAAATGGGAGAAGCCAAGGGACAAGGAGAAAGATGCTCAATATGCAAGCTTGAAATAAAATGGTTAGAGAGGGAGGGGGATGCGCATGCTGCCTCTTCTTTATCATTTTCCGTAATTTTTCTTGTACTTTTGTTTTTTTTGTTTTGTCTTGGCATGTAACCCATTTTGAAACTTTATTTATATTTTTTTTTGTAATTAAAAAAAAGAGCTCTCATAATAATAATGATAAAGAAACGCAAAATTGCAAATTAGCTCCAAATGACACGTGTAAATGATAAAAATCTAAAATCGCGCAAAATGACATATTTTTGGAATTTTTTTATAGAGAAAATGAAAATACCGGTTAAAATTGGGTTTTCACAATGATAAACGAGAGGTTGGAGGGTTTACTTCCAATCTTAAATGATAGCTTTTAGAGTAGTTATTGGAGACTTGTCAACCCAATAGATCTTACCAGCACGACTCTGTCTCTTGAAAACCAGTATCACAAAGATAATTCAAAGGTTGTAGTTTTTTCAATGTCGGTGAATGAAGCTTTTACTACTATGATAGATAGATGGAGTGGAATCGAGTTTGATCCATCTCTGTGCTATTGTCTGAAAAGCTTCATTCGCTAACATCCAAACAACAACAATTTTTGAATTAGTTTATACGTACAGGTTGTCAAAAGCAGACATCATCAACGTCATATCTAGTGGTTAGAAAACTCCCCATTAACAGCTCACAAAGTTATCATTTACACTTGTAATTGACTCCTCAACTTCTCATATATCTTTCTACAATCTGACCCACAATATTATCTTGACAAGATAGGGTCTAGCATTTCTCATGAGAAAGATTTTTCAAATTCCTTATAGTACCTCCAGTGAAACTTGTTGTCACATTGGTAGCATGGGATGAATTCCATAGTCTCTCCATCGAGCGCACAAATTTAAATATGCGATAAGGACAGAACACATGCTGTGGGAAACATTTCCCATTTTCTTACAAGAAGGTATATATGTGCAGGGGAACATCTCAAAGGAAATCAAGTTTCCTATCACCGTAGATAGAACAAGTACCACCTTGTTGAACTCTGCTACCCTTTCAACACCTCGTCCGCTCTGCCAATTACCCGTTCTACCGCATACACGACCCTGCGCAGATCAAGCAGCCTTCGCTGCATTTGAATTACATGTTGATGTGTCGTCACCTTTTTCGGTGCCTCGCATACGTCTTTTAATAAAATTCTCCCTTGAGTTTACCAAATCATTCCCATTTTCTCTTAAATTGATAATGTTATTTATTTTACAACAAATATTATATATGTATCACTAAAGTTTAACACTTACTTAACCCAGGGGGTGTGGTTGAGCGGTTGGGGCTCATCCTCCCTTAACCAAGTGTCGAGTGTTCGATCCTCACCTTGGTTATGGAGCAGCTTTAAATCCCTGGGCCAACCGTCCCACCCTTCGAGGTGCCTCCAATCCAGGGCGGAGATTACTCACTGCGTTCAGCGTTGGATACCCTGCTCTCGACAAAAAAAAGTTTAACACTTAAGACATTTTAGATTAAATAATACATTATTACTTTTATGTAAAATTAAAGATGTATTGTATATGATGAAACCGTAAAAGGATTCTTATAATCTGATCATAAAATAGCTAAAATTTTATCATTATAATCGAAAAAACGTACGAAATACATTCATACTCATAAATTTATCAATCAAATAATACTCGATTCAAAAATAACTTAATTTTGACTTTCTCAATGTGTATTTACTAAAATTTAATAAAGTTAAAGCATTGAATATAATTTGTATGATTATTTATCCGGTTTAACTAATTATATTAAATACTTTAATAAGTAAATATTATATATTAATTTCTATAAAGATTTAGTATTTAAATATTTACCTTTTATTGTGATTCATTATTTTTCTTTATTTATTAAATAAAGTAATTCAATAAATGAGATTGATTTTTTTGACTCAATAAATGAAAGAGTTTGACTATCGCTTAGTAGAGTATTAAGTGCGTTCACATGTACTTTTCCGTAATGGTACGAGAAAACGGGTAGCTTGATTACGGTTTAAAATATGTATATAAACAACCTTATTGTGATTGAACTTCTCACAAAATGTATCTAAACTTTGAGTTTATTCTTTCCTACTTGACGGTCTATATGACCTTAAAAGTTTATATCAAATATTTGTATACCCCCCCATATCTTTCTTTCCTCTTCCATTTGCAAATTTCTCCATCAACAAGTATACTTAAATACAATCCTACAAAATAAAATAAATATGCAACGATTGAAGTTTGATCCACAACCTATGTAGCACTGAGACTACAAAATTTTAATGGTGACGCTTGTTCTATCTACAGTAATGGGGGAGACTTGATTTTTCATGAGAAGTTTCCCTCCGCATATTACCCTTCTTGGATGAATCTGGATAATGTTCCCCTCACCGATTGATTGTGTCCTTATTTCATACGAAAAAACTATGGCCTCGCATGAGAGAGTAAGGATTTTATCACATGCTACCAATGTGACAATAGGTTTCATTGGAGGCTCTCTTAGGAATTTGGAAACATTTCTCAAGAGAAACCCTAGAACCTAGCCATTCAAAGCTATATTGTTAGCCAGATTGTAGAATGATAAACGAGAGGTTGGAGGGTTTACTTCCAATCTTAAATGATGGCTTTTAGAGTAGTTATTGGAGACTTGTCAACCCAATAGATCTTACCAGCACGACTCTGTCTCTTGAAAACCAGTATCTCAAAGATAATTCAAAGGTTGTAGTTTTTTCAATGTCGGTGAATGAAGCTTTTAATACTATGATAGATAGATGGAGTGGAATCGAGTTTGATCCATCTCTGTGCTATTGTCTGAAAAGCTTCATTCGCTAACATCCAAACAACAACATCTTTTGAATTAGTTTATACGTACAGGTTGTCAAAAGCAGACATCGTGGACGTCATATCTAGTGGTTAGAAAAGTCCCCATTAACAGCTCAAAATGTTACCTTTTACACTTGTAAATGACTCCTCAACTTCTTGTATATCTTTCTACAATCTGACCCACAATATTATCTTGACAAGATAGGGTCTAGCATTTCTCATGAGAAAGATTTTTCAAATTCCTTATAGTACCTCCAAGGAAACTTCTTGTCACATTGGTAGCATGTGATGAATTCCATAGTCTCTCTGTAACACCCCAAGTAATTTTAATTACTTGATTGCTAAGTGAATTAATTCTTGGTTGTTTAGATTGATAACTTCATGATTTAATTGACTAAATGGGACACTTGAGTAAAGTTAGTATTTGTTTGGTTGATTAAAAGTACATCTTATGTGTTTAATTGGGCAATGTGTGTGATTGAGTGAATAATGAAGTTAATAATGTGTAGATAGATATGAGGGGTGTTGTAGAAAATTTGTTTACACCAAGTTATTGGGCTGGACACTTGATCCAACCCATTTGGCCAACCCATTTATCTCACCAGCTGACCTACTTAGTAAAAAAGGGAAACACTTGATGTATTAATTGTCTTTCCTCATTTTAATTGTAAAAAGAAAAGGAAGAGTCATAGAAAGAGAGGGAAGAAGAGAGAGTTGAACGAGAGAGAGGGCTGAAGTGAGGAAGAGAGGGAAGTTGAAGAAGAAAAGTGAAATTCCTACTTCACCTTGTTCATTAGTCCAAACACTAATATTCATACTTCTTACATTCTAGTTTCCCATTTTGAAAATCACCTCAAAACCCTCACACCCTTCTTCTTCCCATCAACCTTAGACTTGCATGTTTGGGAAACTTTAGCTCATAAACTAAAAAAAACACACTTCATTGCTTTCATTTTAACCCCACAAGAGTCTCAACACCAGAAAACTTCATTCGTTCCTCCCTCCCTTCTCACCTTCGAAATGCATGTGAGAGTGAGGAGCCATTTTCGAAATTTGGGGCTTTCATGTTAGATCAAGCACTTGTTTCGAGCATCTTAGAAGTCACATTGTTAATTGGGAAGCTCAAAGAAAGATTTTAGGGGCTGGATTAGAAATTCATGCATTTGGGAGTGTTGGTGACTAGCTAGTTTGATTTTGGGGTATTAGAGCACACTTGGGGGGACTTCACCTCTCCAACTTGTTTGCTTTGTGATATTCATCACAATAATGTGAGTTCCTCCTACTCACTTCCCTAATACTCTTAAATTTCTATTTTCATGAGTACTTGATCAATGAATTGTTTGAAACATGAGATTGTATGTTGATGGAGGATTTAAAAGTGAGATGCTGAAATACTGTTGAACCCGTTTTGGTATAGGTTCGTTTGTTTCAGTGATTGGGAACTCTCTGGTTGTCCAAATTTTATGTGGTTTGTTTTGTTAGAAACTATACTTGATTTCCTTTGTTATGGCACTGGTTTGAGTGATTTTGGAGGAGTATAGCTAGAGATATAGATGTTGCAAGTTAGGTCAAAAATCTGAGACAGTTTTCGGTATAGGTTTGGTATTTTGGTCATAACGTTTTCTATAGAACTCCTTTTTGAATGATTTCTATCTTGTTGTTAAGTAGACTTGTTATGCCTCAATTTTGGCACAAATTTCATGGAATTTGACTGAGTTTTGATGTTTTAAATTGTGTTACCAACTGAGTCACTGAAGCTGTCCTGTTTCTGAACATATGCCTAATGTTTTGTAAAACTGTACTTGTTGGATTATTTTCTGTCAAAACAAAAATTATGTTCAAAACCTATACACTCTAAGCTTTCCAAAGAGTGGTCGTTTGTTGACTTCCGTTGCCGTTTGCTAGGTCAAATAATTTCTCAAAGTTTACGTATGTTGCTGAAATTGTGCTATGAATGAGTTGCAATATGAATGTGTACAATGTGACCCTATTTGATTGTTTAATGGTGTATTTGGTTGCATAAATTGGTTTCTTGAGCTCTCCTAGTGTTGTTATGAACGGTGTTAGTGGTTGTTGAATTGGTATTACTAACTATCGAGCGAGGGAACACACCGGCTAACATAACAAGGACATGAAATTTAAAATACCATGGGGATGACGATCCCGATATATTAGCATACTTGGTGGAGGGAAGTCATGAACCCAGAAGCCAAGGCTCTAGCATTATCCTTCAGTGATTGTCGGATTGGGGTTTCTGTTGAAATCGAGTGATTTGGTTTCTCGGATTGTGCTAAGTCAAGTGAAAAGATAAGACAATTAAAATATACAATCAAATTGGGGTTTCTCGGTAAAAAGGGAGCTCTAGCATTATTTGGTTTGTATGGTCGAATTGGGGTTTCCCGAATAAAAGGGTGCTCTGGCATTATTCGGCATAAAAGATTTAATTGATTAACACGAATGAGTGAGGAAATGAGTGGAAAGATTAATGGTTATGATTAAAGAAATTTCGGGGGTATTGGTGTGGTGCGTGTTTGAACTTCACTGAGATTTCTTTGAAATCTCACCCTTTTATGTTATGTGGTTTTTCAGATAAGCAAAGGAAGCAAGGCTATCCGAAGTAAAGGAAAGATTTATGGTTTTGAAGCAAAATACCTATGTTGTCAATTGTACTTTTGGAGGAAAACTCATATCTTTGTAATATATATATGTATATATATTTACCAATGTATTTTTAGATATACAAAGAAAATGTATAAGTTCTTATATGGCATTTCAAAACTAAGACAAATATCATGGTATTGTATATTTGGCCTAGTAAGTGCTAGGTGTTTTGAAAACCAAAATTAATTTGTTTGTTCTATGCATATCCTTACAATCTCAACAAAACTATGTTTTTTTTTAGGTTAAAGAGTATTTGGGTGTAACCTTCTAAATTAAGTGAGCCTATGACATTTTAGTAAAATGATCGAGGTTATGATATAATAAATTGTACTGTAATGATTATTGGTTTTCAAACTTATCAATGTATTTACTTTTGGTACTTATATATACAAAAATAATATTTCTTAAAACGATCTCAAGATTTATAAGTTTATACCCCTTTATGTTAAGCGGAATTTTATTGAGATCGTCTCTCAATATTGAGATAAGTGTATGCTAATTACTTGAAGGGACCTATTGATTCCTATGATTTCCCCACCAGGATTTCAGGATTGTATCGTATGGATACTAGAGGTTGTATTGCGAGTCGTTGAGAGTCGAATTTTTAATTCGCTCGGTCCAAAAATGCTTACGCATTCTCTGATATTCCAAGCATAGTAAATACTGATCTTTGATGTCGACTAAAAAGATTAGGGATGTTACACTCTCCATCGAGCGCACAAATTTAAATATGCGATAAGGACACAACACCTGGTGTGGGAAACATTTTCCATTTTCTTACGAGGAGGTATGTATCTGCAGGGGAACATCTCAAAGGAAATCAAGTTTCCTATCACCGTAGATAGAACAAGTACCACCATGTTGAACTCTGCTTCCCTTTCAACACCTCGTCTGCTCTGCCAACTACCCGTTCTACCGCATAGGCGACCCTGTCCAGATCAAGCAGCCTTCGCTGCATTTGAATTACATGTTGATGTGTCGTCACCTTTTTCGGTGCCTCGCATACGTCTTTTAATAAGAAAATTCTCCCTTGAGTTTCCCAAATCATTCTCATTTTCTCTTAAAATGATAATGTTGTTTATTTTACAACAAATATTATATATGTATCATTAAAGTTTAACACTTACTTAACCCAGTGGGTGTGGTTGAGCGGTTGGGGCTCATCCTCCCTTAACCAAGTGTCGAGTGTTCGATCCTCACCTTGGTTATGGAGCAACTTTAAATCCCTGGGCCAACCGTCCCACCCTTCGAGGTGCCTCCAATCCAGGGAGGGGATTACTCACTGTGTTTAGCGGTGGATACCCTGCTCTCGACCAAAAAAAAAGTTTAACACTTAAGACATTTTAGATTAAATAACACATTATTACTTTTATGTAAAATTAAAGATGTATTGTATATCATGAAACCGTAAAAGGATTCTTATAATCTGATCTTAAAATAGCTAAAATTTTATCATTATAATCGAAAAAACGTATCAAATACATTCATACTCTTAAATTTATCAATCAAATAATACTCGATTCAAAAATAACTTAATTTTGACTTTCTCGATGTGTATTTACTAAAATTTAATAAAGTTAAAGCATTGAATATAATTTGTATGAATATTATTCCGGTTTAACTAATTATATTAAATACTTTAATAAGTAAATATTATATATTAATTTCTATAAAGATTTAGTATTTAAATATTTACCTTTTATTGTGATTCATTATTTTTCTTTATTTATTAAATAAAGTAATTCAATAAATGAGATTGATTTTTTTGACTCAATAAATGAAAGAGTTTGACTATCGCTTAGTAGAGTATTAAGTGCGTTCACATGTACTTTTCGGTAATGGTACGAGAAAACGGGTAGCTTGTTTACGGTTTAAAATATGTATATAAACAACCTTATTGTGATTGAACTTCTCACAAAATGTATCTAAACTTTGAGTTTATTCTTTAAACAGCCCCATGGGGGTATATTGTCAATAATTTAAAAGGACCGGACCATCTAGACTTGAGTTTTCCAAGGAACAGCTTTAATCTAGAGTTAAATAATAAGACTTGGGCACCCTCCTCTAGATTTTTAGGTTGTAGCCTTTTGTCATGCCAAGCTTTGGTTTTCATTTTGTAAAGCTCGGCATTTTCATAGGCAAAAAGCCTATGTTCTTCCAATTCATTAAGCTGCAACATTCTTACAGAACCAGCCTTTTGTAAATCCAAATTGAGCTTCTTCACAGCCCAAAAAACCTTGTGTTGAAGTTCAACGGGCAACTGACAAGCTTTACCATAGACTAGTTTGTAAGGTGACATCCCCAAAGGGGTTTTAAATGAAGTCCTATAGACCCACCGAGCATCGTCCAAGTGAAGAGAACAATCATTTCTAGAGGGGTTAACAACATTCTCTAAGATTTTATTAATCTCTCTATTAGATAGCTCTGCTTGCCCACTGGTTTGAGGATGATAGGTTGTGGCAATCTTATGTTTGACCCCATATTTTAAAAGCAAGTTTTCAATCAGTTTATTGCAAAAATGGGTTCCTTCATCATTAATGATTGCCCTTGGTGTGCCAAACCTTGTGAATATGTTCTTTTCCAAAAACTTACTCACGGATTTGGTGTCATTTGAGGGTAATACCACAACCTCTATCAATTTAGACACATAATCTACTGCCACGAGAATATAAAAGTTGCCAAATGATGGGGGAAAAGGTCCCATGAAGTCCATACCCTAAACATCAAATAATTCCACTTCTAAAATATAATTTAGGGGCATTTCTTGTTTATTGGACAAATTCCCTACCCTTTGGCATCTATCACAACATTTTACAAACTCATGGTAGTTCTTAAAGAGAGTAGGCCAGAAATAACCTGCTTGCAAAACCTTTGCGGCAGTTCTGGTGCCACCAAAGTGTCCTTCACAAGGTGCTGTGTGGCAGTGCTTTATGATATTCTGCATTTCTGGTTTTGCCGCACACCTTCTAAGAATCTGATCTGAACATAGCTTGTATAAGAATGGCTCATACCAAAAGTACTCCTTCGCTTGCTGCATAAATCTTCTCCTCTGCTGAGAGTTGAAATTAGCAGGAACAATTCTACTCACCAAATAATTCACCACATCAGCATACCAGGGGGCATCTGCAGAAGCTGATATAGCACCTATCATAGCACCTGTCACAGCACTATCTGCAAAAAAATTCTCAAGATCCCCAATGACTAACAGCTACTCATCAGGGAATGATTCCTTGATTTCTCCATGATTACCCCCAACAACATCTTCAGGGAGCCTTGATAAATGATCGGCCACTTGGTTTTCAATTCCTTTTTTATCTCTAATCTCAAGGTCAAATTCTTGGAGCAAGAGAACCCATCTTATAAGTCTTGGCTTGGCATCCTTCTTGGCTATCAAATACTTAATGGCAGAATGATCAGTATATACAATGACTTTGGTTCCTACAAAATAAGACCCGAACTTGTCAAAAGCAAATACTACAGCTAGCAACTCCTTCTCGGTAGTGGTGTAATTAAGTTGGGCATCAATCAATGTTTTGCTTCCATAATAGATGGAGTGGAATACCTTGTTGTATCTTTGACCAAGAACAGCCCTTACAGCAAAATCACTAGCATCACACATTAATTCAAAAGGAATGCTCCAATATGGTGCCACTATGACAGGTGCCGAAATGACTGCTTCCTTCAAAGTGTTGAAGGACTTGATGCATTGTTTGTCAAATTTGAAAGGCACATCATGTTGCAACAATTGACAAAGTGGTTTGGAAATCTTTGAGAAGTCCTTAATGAACCTCCTAAAGAACCCCGCATGAACAAGGAAACTCCTCACACCCTTTATGGATGAAGGTGGAGGAAGTTTCTCGATCACTTCTACTTTAGCCTTGTCAACCTCAATCCCTTTCCTTGAAATCTTGTGCCCTAACACGATTCCTTCATTCACCATGAAGTGACATTTCTCCCAATTCAAAACCAGATTTGTCCCCTCACACTTTTCCAAAACCTGCTCTAAGTTGGCTAAACAAGCTTCAAAATCAGCTCCAAAAACCGAAAAGTCATCCATAAACACCTCCATGGATTTCTCAATAAACTCAGAAAAGATAGCCATCATGCACCTCTGAAATGTGGTAGGTGCATTGCACAAGCCAAATGGCATCCTCCTAAATGCAAAGGTGCCATAAGGACAAGTGAATGTGGTCTTCTCTTGGTCTTCAGGTGCAATGGCTATTTGGTTGTAGCCTAAGTAACCATCAAGGAAGTAGTAGAAGTCTTTCCCTGCCAATCTATCCAACATCCGATCAATGAATGGCAGGGGGAAGTGGTCCTTTCTTCTGGCTTTGTTCAACTTCCTATAGTCCATACAAATTCTCCATCCTGTGACTGTTCTGGTAGGGATAATTTCATTCTTCTCATTTGTTACCACCGTTACCCCTCCTCTCTTAGGCACACATTGCACTTGGCTAACTGTAACACCCCCTTTTACTATTACAACTAAATAGACAATTATCAGAGTCACCTCGAAGGGCGCT
Organism: Astragalus glycyphyllos; assembly: GCA_963573325.1. NCBI lineage: Eukaryota > Viridiplantae > Streptophyta > Magnoliopsida > Fabales > Fabaceae > Astragalus > Astragalus glycyphyllos. The sequence continues at coordinate 33,873,873 of OY754310.1, read as the reverse complement.
ACATTTTTCACCATTTTAAAAAAAAACACCATTTATTCCAAAAAAAAATCTCCAAAATAATTTATATAAAAGAAATCACCAAGCAGCGGAAATATTAACCAGTTTAAACATCTCCAGAATTAACAATTAAAGACATCTCCAAAATTAATTAAAACAATTTCCAATAACTAAAATAATAGTTCAAAACGATAACTAACGACTCCCCGGTGCTACATATCAGAGCTGACACAGACCCAAACGAGAGAGGAAGCAAAACCTAGCAATTCCTCCACGAGCACTAGCGATCACCTGCAGCGTTGCCGCATGAGAGCAACATTCCAAGCAGAAGGGGTGAGTCTAACAGAGGTAATAAGCAGATGATAAAAATATGCTAGCATCAGGTAACTACAGCAACACAATACAATTACACCATATCACAGCACCAGATACCAAAGGAAAAGTCCATTTGACAGTGAACCACCAAAATTATAACATTCATAGACAATGGGATGATATGCAACCCCTCCAGTGGGCATATGCATGCGGTACCGATCACCAAAATGAGCCACGACGGGCATATCACCAATAAACACCAGAGACAGAGCCTATATCACCAAAACATGCATATGACAATGCGACACCATGATTATGCACCAACTCACCATAACAAGTATTTAAAATAAATACTATATCACCAGAATCAAAACAAATGATTTCACCAAAAATAGCACCAAGTTGTAGCATCACAGCTACCACTAAACTCTCCTGAGCATACCAGCACCGCACCTGAAATATTAACACCAGACGGCTCCACAACGCGGACATAACGCACGCACACCACGCACAAGACTGGCGCACAGCGCCTAGGCACATCGCACCTACTTCAGCGAATTAATTAAAATAGCAAACGACATCGGATTTCAACAAATAAATACTTGTTGGGAAGCCCTATGGGTCTGGTTATCATCCCTAAGTTCAGTTTTTGAAGGAGAGTGTCCAATAGGTACAGTTTTTGAAAAGCACACAGGCTAGTTGCAAAAGAGGACAGTTTCTGTCCTTCAAATTCAAGCAATTCCAAAGTGACCAAAACTCAATCAAATTGCATGAAACTTGTGCATAAACTGGGGCAAATTTTGTCTAGTTTTCAAAGAAATTGGATTCATTCGAAAAGGAGTTCTTTTGAAAACGTGGTAACCAAAACACTGACCCTGTGTCCAGATTGTTTCCAGAATCTTACTCTAACTTGTGGAATTCATATCTCGAGCTACACAACTCTAAACGCAACCAAACCAGTGCCAAATTAACAAACATTAAGTCTATTTTCCAGAAAAATAAACCACATAATTTTTCGATCAATACAACGTCCCCAGTCACCGAAATACCGAATCTATACCCAAACCGTTTCCAGAATTTTAACCTAACTTGTATCGCCTATAACTCGAGCTATACAACTCCGAATTTACCGAACCCGGTGCCAAAACGACCGGCGTTAAGTCTATTTTCAAAAACAATCAACCTCATAATTTTTGGATCAACCAAACAGCGCCAGTTTTAGAAAAACCGAACCTGTGTCCAGAATCGCTAAATTGCCAAACACCAAACCCTAACGGCAACGATACCGCAACCACCACAACAAAAACGACAATTCGACAACGCGACAACAACAATCAACCACGCACAGCAACAACAAAAACACGAACAATAACAACACCATCATCGTGATACAACAATCACGCAACAACAAATAACGAAACAAATCACAATAACGTGCAATAATCATCAAAGCACCAATCTCAACGAAAACACGATATGCAACAACACGAACAATTCAACAAAACCCTAGACTACCCACACATAATTATCATCAACCCATTATCAAGGTTAAGCCCACCCTTACCTCGAATAACGTAAGCTCCGGAACACGACGAACGAGACACGAACAAAACCACAACAACACGAACGATCCCCTTTTGAAATTCTTCGCGAAACCCTCCTCTTCTCTCCCTCTTTGCGCCGCGTGCTCTCTCTCTCACTCTCACTTTCGTTTTTCTTTTGCTTGCTGCGAATGAGGGTTTGGCTTAAACCCCCAAGGTTTAAGTTGAGGGCTCAGTAAACACTGGGCTCTCTACGTCACCACCTCCTTTACTCGTTTCACCTCCTACGCATATAAAATATTAACCTTTTAATTTATCTATATCCCGCCTCCAAATTATTTTAATAATTCAATCAACTATTTTAATTAAATTATTTCCGGGGTATTACAACCCTCCCCCACTTAGAATCTTTCGTCCTCGAAAACATACCTGATTCAAACAGCTCCGGATAGGACTCTCGCATCTTGCTCTCCAACTCCCATGTCATGCTTTCACCAGCAGCTCCTAACCAGACCACTTTCACCAGGTTTATCTCTTTGCCACGTAAAGTCTTCACTTCACGATCTTCAATTCGCACAGGCATTGTCTCCACAGTGAGATTATCCCGCACATCCACATCATCCATCGGAATCACATGGGACGGATCCGAAATATACTTCCGAAGTTGCGACACATGAAATACATCGTGCAAATTCGAAAGATTAGGCGGCAAGGCCACCCTATAAGCAACACTACCAATTCTCTCAGTGATCTGATACGGTCCAATGAAACGAGGAGTCAACTTCTTTGTCTTCAATGCACGCCCAACACCAGCCATAGGCGTGACTCTCAAAAACACATGATCACCAGCTTGGAATTCTAAATCCTTCCTTCTCTTATCATGATAGCTCTTCTGTCTACTCTGCGACGCTTTCATTTTCTCACGGATCAATTTCACCTTTTCAGTAGTCTCTCGAACAACCTCGGGTCCAAGAACAATACTCTCCCCAGATTCATGCCAACACAACGGAGTCCTACATCTCCGACCATACAATGCCTCGAACGGTGCCATCCCGATGCTAGAATGGTAACTATTGTTGTAAGTAAACTCGATCAACGGAAGGTGAGTATCCCACGCACCTCCCTGCTCAAGAACACAAGATCTCAACAAGTCTTCCAACGACTGAATGGTCCTCTCTGTCTGTCCATCAGTTTGAGGATGATAAGCTGAACTCAACCTCAATTTAGAACCCAACGCTTCTTGCAAACTCTTCCAGAAATCAGAAGTGAACCTAGGATCTCTGTCAGACACAATGCACAAAGGAACACCATGCAACTTCACAATCACCTGAATATAAATCTCTGCCCATCTCGACACCGGATACGTGATATTGATAGGAATAAAATGAGCAGACTTCGTCAATCTATCCACAATCACCCAAATCGAATCGTGCCCCCTCACAGTATTAGGTAACCCTATCACGAAATCCATAGAAATACTATCCCACTTCCATTCCGGAATCTCCAACGGTTGCATCAACCCAGCAGGCTTCTGATGCTCAACCTTCGATTTCTGACAAGTCAAGCAGGAATACACAAACTGCGCCACATCACGCTTCATACCAGGCCACCAAAACATCTTCTTCAGATCCTGATACATCTTTGTAGCTCCCGGATGGATACTCAACTTACTCCTATGACCTTCTTCTAAAATTGCTCTTTTCATCTCCTCATCATCAGGAATGCAGATTCTTCCACGGTACTTCAATACATTCTGCGCATCCAACTCAAAGTCTTTATTCTCGGATTGATCAATCCCAACCATCAGGTCAACTAATTTAACATCTAACTTCTGAGCTTCTCGAATGCTAGCCATGAATTCATTATCAATCTTCAACATCCCCAATCTGACACTCTGAGGCGTCACTTCACAAACCAAACTCATATCCCTGAACTGCTCAATTAATTCGAGTTCTCTAACCATCATTGCTGACATATGCAACGTCTTTCGACTTAAAGCGTCAGCTACCACATTAGCCTTTCCCGGATGATAGTTCAAGCTAAAGTCATAGTCTTTCAGCAACTCCAACCATCTGCGCTGTCTCATATTCAACTCTTTCTGATCAAACAGATACTGCAAACCCTTATGATCACTGAACACCTCAAACCTCGAACCATACAGATAATGTCTCCAAATTTTCAACGCGAACACAGCTGCAGCAAGTTCTAAATCATGGGTAGGGTAGTTCTTCTCATGAGTCCTCAACTGTCTCGACGCATAGGCAACTACCTTACCATTCTGCATAAGCACACCTCCCAACCCCATCTTGGAAGCATCACAATACACCACAAACGACTCTTCCGGATTAGGCAACGTCAGAACAGGAGACGTCGTCAACCTCTTCTTCAATTCTTTGAAGCTCTCTTCACAACAGTCATCCCAGATGAAAGCTTTACCCTTGCAAGTCAACTGAGTCAACGGAAGTGCCAACTTCGAAAATCCTTCTATAAACCTCCTATAGTAACCTGCCAGACCCAGAAAACTTCTAATCTCAGTAACTGACTTCGGAGACTCCCATTGTAACACGGCATCAACCTTAGACGGATCCACGGCAATTCCATTCCCCGAAATAACATGACCCAGAAAGCTAACCTCTTTCAACCAAAACTCACACTTAGACAGCTTCGCATATAATTTCCTGTCCCTCAGAATTTCCAATACCAATCTCAGATGTTCTGCATGCTCCTCTTCTGACTTAGAATAAATTAGGATGTCGTCAATGAATACCACCACAAACCGATCCAGATACTCACGAAAGATACGATTCATGTACTCCATGAACACTCCCGGCGCATTAGTCACACCGAAAGGCATCACGGAATACTCATAATGCCCATAACGGGTTCTGAAAGCTGTCTTCTGAATGTCTTCGTCTTTCACCTTGATCTGATGATAACCCGACCTCAAATCTATTTTACTGAACACCTGAGCACCCACCAACTGATCCATTAAGTCATCAATCCTCGGGAGCGGATACTTGTTCTTAATAGTCACCTTATTCAGCTGCCGATAGTCTACGCACAACCTCATACTACCATCTTTCTTTTTCACCAACAACACTGGAGCTCCCCACGGCGACACACTTGGCCTCACAAATTTCTTTTCAAGCAGATCCTCGAGTTGCTTCTTCAGTTCTGACAATTCAGATGCAGACATTCTATACAGTGCCATAGACACAAGTTTAGTATCAGGTACCAGATCAATAGCAAACTCAACCTCTCTCTCTGGTGGTACATCCGGAATCTCGTCGGGAAAAACCTCAGAAAACTCTCGCACCACCTGCAACTCATCAACCTTCGCTTGGCTCTCAGCAGACAATGACGCCATTAATGAAAACAACTGGACGTCTTCCCTCATTACCCTATGCAACTGACCAGCAGACAACAAACCAGACTCTTCCTCTTCAGGAGAAAAGAAACTCACAGACCTTTCATGACAGTTGATATGAACATGGTTATCAACTAACCAGTCCATACCTAGAATAACATCCATTCCGCTCAGCGGCAAACAAATCAAGTCAACGAGAAAATCATTACCGAATATCGATAAAGGGCATTTAGCACAAACAACCGAGGTAGTCACCGAACCCTTAGCCGGAGTATCGATAACCATCTCCCTCAACATAGAAGATAAAACAAGATCTAATTTCTCAACACATGCAGTAGCAATAAAACAATGGGTAGCACCAGTATCAATAATAGCAATAAGAGGAGAATTATTAATATAGCATGTACCTCTGATCTCATTCACTGCATCTGACCCCGCCAGAGCGAACACCTTCCCAACGGACCTTTCTTTCTTCGGTTTAGGACACTGAGTGCTGATATGACCACCCTCACCACAATTGTAGCATAACACATCCTTTCGATCACAGCTAGACGCCATATGACCCTCTTTACCACACTTGTAGCACTTCTTCACATCACCTGGACAGTCAGGACACTTATGACCGGGTTTACCACACTTGTAACATACCACACTAGCAGCAGCATCTCCCCCACTAGGTCTCTTACCCACAGCAGTTCTCTGATTGCCCTTACCAGCTGGAACCTCATACGGCTTCCCACGACTCGAGAAATTCTTCTGCCTATCCCTCATGACTCTAGAATGAGCATTACTGTCTTCCTCGAAGATTCTGCAGCTGTCAATTAACTCCGAGAACACCCGAATTTTCTGATACCCTATCGCCTTCTTGATATCAGCCCGCAACCCATTTTCAAACTTGATGCATTTGGAGAATTCAGCACCAGCCTCACCATAATGTGGATAGAACTTCGCCAATTCAATGAACTTGGCAGCATACTCAGTCACCGACATATTACCCTGCTTCAGCTCCAGAAACTCAATCTCTTTCTTCCCACGAACATCTTCAGGATAATACTTTCTCAGAAATTCTCTGCTGAACACAGCCCAAGTGACCTCTTCATTCATAGTCGCCAACCTCTGCCTCACCTCCAACCAACAGTCATCAGCCTCCTCTGCCAGCATATGAGTACCATACCTGACTTTCTGCGCCTCAGAGCAATCCATAACACGAAAGATTCTCTCCATCTCTTTCAGCCATGCCAAAGCACCATCAGGGTTATACTTGCCCTTAAAGGTAGGAGGATTCTCCCTCTGAAACGTAGCCAAACTGCGCGACCCAGCATCACCAGCAGCACCTGGGTTATTCTCCACAGCTTGAGCCACAGCCTGCAAAGCAGCAGCGAGTGCCGCATCGTTCCGTCCCGCCATCTCAACCTAACACTGCAACAGAAACTATAATCAGGAACGAGTAACAATTACTCAAGTGTTACTCGACTCGACGACTCGACAACTTGGCCGGACAGACCGAACTGCTCTGATACCACTAATGTAACACCCCCCATTTACTATTACAACTAAATAGACAATTATCAGAGTCACCTCGAAGGGCGCTACATTTTTCACCATTTTAAAAAAAAACACCATTTATTCCAAAAAAAAATCTCCAAAATAATTTATATAAAAGAAATCACCAAGTAGCGGAAATATTAACCAGTTTAAACATCTCCAGAATTAACAATTAAAGACATCTCCAAAATTAATTAAAACAATTTCCAATAACTAAAATAATAGTTCAAAACGATAACTAACGACTCCCCGGTGCTACATATCAGAGCTGACACAGACCCAAACGAGAGAGGAAGCAAAACCTAGCAATTCCTCCACGAGCACTAGCGATCACCTGCAGCGTTGCCGCATGAGAGCAACATTCCAAGCAGAAGGGGTGAGTCTAACAGAGGTAATAAGCAGATGATAAAAATATGCTAGCATCAGGTAACTACAGCAACACAATACAATTACACCATATCACAGCACCAGATACCAAAGGAAAAGTCCATTTGACAGTGAACCACCAAAATTATAACATTCATAGACAATGGGATGATATGCAACCCCTCCAGTGGGCATATGCATGCGGTACCGATCACCAAAATGAGCCACGACGGGCATATCACCAATAAACACCAGAGACAGAGCCTATATCACCAAAACATGCATATGACAATGCGACACCATGATTATGCACCAACTCACCATAACAAGTATTTAAAATAAATACTATATCACCAGAATCAAAACAAATGATTTCACCAAAAATAGCACCAAGTTGTAGCATCACAGCTACCACTAAACTCTCCTGAGCATACCAGCACCGCACCTGAAATATTAACACCAGACGGCTCCACAACGCGGACATAACGCACGCACACCACGCACAAGACTGGCGCACAGCGCCTAGGCACATCGCACCTACTTCAGCGAATTAATTAAAATAGCAAACGACATCGGATTTCAACAAATAAATACTTGTTGGGAAGCCCTATGGGTCTGGTTATCATCCCTAAGTTCAGTTTTTGAAGGAGAGTGTCCAATAGGTACAGTTTTTGAAAAGCACACAGGCTAGTTGCAAAAGAGGACAGTTTCTGTCCTTCAAATTCAAGCAATTCCAAAGTGACCAAAACTCAATCAAATTGCATGAAACTTGTGCATAAACTGGGGCAAATTTTGTCTAGTTTTCAAAGAAATTGGATTCGTTCGAAAAGGAGTTCTTTTGAAAACGTGGTAACCAAAACACTGACCCTGTGTCCAGATTGTTTCCAGAATCTTACTCTAACTTGTGGAATTCATATCTCGAGCTACACAACTCTAAACGCAACCAAACCAGTGCCAAATTAACAAGCATTAAGTCTATTTTCCAGAAAAATAAACCACATAATTTTTCGGTCAATACAACGTCCCCAGTCACCGAAATACCGAATCTATACCCAAACCGTTTCCAGAATTTTAACCTAACTTGTATCGCCTATAACTCGAGCTATACAACTCCGAATTTACCGAACCCGGTGCCAAAACGACCGGCGTTAAGTCTATTTTCAAAAACAATCAACCTCATAATTTTTGGATCAACCAAACAGCGCCAGTTTTAGAAAAACCGAACCTGTGTCCAGAATCGCTAAATTGCCAAACACCAAACCCTAACGGCAACGATACCGCAACCACCACAACAAAAACGACAATTCGACAACGCGACAACAACAATCAACCACGCACAGCAACAACAAAAACACGAACAATAACAACACCATCATCGTGATACAACAATCACGCAACAACAAATAACGAAACAAATCACAATAACGTGCAATAATCATCAAAGCACCAATCTCAACGAAAACACGATATGCAACAACACGAACAATTCAACAAAACCCTAGACTACCCACACATAATTATCATCAACCCATTATCAAGGTTAAGCCCACCCTTACCTCGAATAACGTAAGCTCCGGAACACGACGAACGAGACACGAACAAAACCACAACAACACGAACGATCCCCTTTTGAAATTCTTCGCGAAACCCTCCTCTTCTCTCCCTCTTTGCGCCGCGTGCTCTCTCTCTCACTCTCACTTTCGTTTTTCTTTTGCTTGCTGCGAATGAGGGTTTGGCTTAAACCCCCAGGGTTTAAGTTGAGGGCTCAGTAAACACTGGGCTCTCTACGTCACCACCTCCTTTACTCGTTTCACCTCCTACGCATATAAAATATTAACCTTTTAATTTATCTATATCCCGCCTCCAAATTATTTTAATAATTCAATCAACTATTTTAATTAAATTATTTCCGGGGTGTTACACTAACCCAAGTGCTATCAGATATGGGGTAAACAATTCCCGCATCCAACCATTTGATTATCTCTTTCTTGACCACTTCTTTCATAATGGGATTTAGCCTCCTCTGACCCTCAATACAAGGTTCAATTGTTAGTGGGAATGCATGGAACTTGAACTTGAGCCACAGGTACAAGGTTCGATTCCCACGTGTTTGCTGGTCTTTTTAGCAAACAATCACTAGTTTTATTAGAAGGTTTGTGAGATCAAACTAGAAAAATCTCAAAGCAATTGCCTTTGAATTGCAAAAGTTTTTGTTTCAGAAAATGTAGAAAAGGGGACGATTTGCAAATGATTAACAGAATTGAAAAGAAAAGAAGCAGTAAATGGTGCAAGAATTGTACAGAAAAGAAAAACAAATTGCATTGAATCATAAAAATGGTACACGATCACGTACAGCGATTCTTCCACTCGTTTTTCGCTCTGGCTTGGAAGTTAGAGTTTCAGGAATCGGGTGTGTATTGTGATTTGCGACCTCTGTTTCTTCTCAGAAACAGTTATTTATACAAAGGAAAATAGGGGGAAATTTGAATTAAGTAACTGCCTAACAATTTGAAAATAAGTAACTGCTCCTACTTTCGACCAAGTAACTGCTCCTACTTTCGACCAAAACCGCTCTATCACGCTTCGACCAACTGCTAGTCTTCAAAGCATAACTGCCCTGATTTCTGTCTGTCGAAAGCCTGTGTCGATTTTCCTCTCTCTTGCTTTTGCTTCCCTGGAAACTTGTCGAGTTTACCTTGCGCATGACCATTTTCTTTGTCGAAATAATATGGTCTTTGTGAAATAAATATAAGTCAGGCCATGTTGACCATCTTTAATGAAGCCTGTCGAAATTACAGGCTAACAAATTGCCCCCCAAAAATGTCTTTTTCGACTGAACTTGAGGAGGAAGAAGAGAAAGACATTTTTTGAATTCGCCATCGAAATAACTTTGCACTTGAGTAAAATAGCTGTATATCTGATGTCACCACTGTTAAGTGTTGTTTCCATATTCAAACCTTGAGCTTGAACAGCCTGTAATTTTGGCAATGTTTTGGCAACTTAAATGCCATGTTTTTACGCTTTCTTTATATTTATTCCAGCGTTATTTTAACTTCGTGCAACGTTGGCTGATACTTTTTCAAGTATTTACCATTTATACGCAAAATTCTTTCATCAGCGCCGATCTCTTCGACCTCATATGCCCCGTTTGAATAAACTTGTAAAATTTTAAATGGTCCTTCCCAACTTGGGGACCACTTACCAAAGACTCTATCTTTTTTATCCATAGGCAATAGGACCTTCCACACTAGATCACCTGAATCAAAGGTTTTAGACTTAACCTTTTTGTTATAAGTTTTAGCTACCCTCTCTTTCTGTCGGATAAGCATATCTAAAGCTAATAACCTTTCTTCGTCTAAATCAACCAATTCATCAAGCATCATATTCCAATAATAATCAGAGGGAATCTCCCACTGTCTTTGAATTCTTGTTGATTGTAGACAAATTTCAACAGGCAACACTGCATCGTGTCCAAATGTTAGCCTATAAGGAGTAGTGTTGATAGATTCTTTGGGTGAATTTCGACAAGCCCATAATGCTTGATCAAGGGTATTATGCCAATTTTTTGGTTTCTGCCCAACATGTTTTTTAATCAAATTAATAATAACTTTATTGGCAGCTTCTACTTGACCATTGGCTTGCGCATAATATGGTGTCGAAGTTAATAACTTAAAACCAATTTCAGAAGCAAATTCTACCATTTTTTTACCAGTGAAAACTGATCCCTGATCTGTAGTAATGGTTTCTGGAATTCCAAATCTATAAATGATATGATTTTGAATAAACCTTATCACTGCTTCTTGATCAACATTGGCTAAAGGTATAGCTTCAACCCATTTGGTGAAGTAATCAATTCCCACAAGGATATATCTATGGCCCTTCGACGAAGTTGGCTTTATCTCTCCAATCACATCTAGAGCCCAACCTCTAAATGGCCAAGGTTTGACTATGGCATGCAATTCATTTGCAGGTACACGTTGTATCCCAGCATGCTTTTGACACTCTTGGCATCCCTTAGCAAATTCTATGCAATCTTTCAGCATAGTTGGCCAATACATTCCTTGTCGAAATAATAACCACTTCATTTTGTGGCCTACTTGGTGTGAACCACATGCTCCACTATGTGTATCGGAAACTGCTAAATATGCCTCATTTTCACTAAGACATTTTAATAGTACTCCTTCAGGAGTCTTTTTAAACAATTCGTTTCCAATTATCACATAGCTCAAAGCTCTGTATTTTACCTTTTTATTGGTATTTCTTGTGGGATTTTGCAAATATTCCGCAATAGGCCTTCGCCAATCATTATTGGTCATATTGTCAAGAGCAAAAATTTCTGCTAAGTCAAAGTCACCAAAAAATTGACGTTTTTTGACAACGACTAGTTCCTCGTTTGCGTTTGTTGCCCCCCAATTTTTGGTGTTGACAATAGTGACGAAGAATAGTCATTAGAAATGGTTTTATCCTTTATTTCAATTAACTCTTCCAGGCTTTGTTTTGAAACTTTATAGCCTGAAGCAATTTGTGCCAATTCATTTGCCACTTGATTATCAATTCGTGGTAAATGTTCTAAGTGAACAGACTCAAATCTTTTTAACAAAGCATTGGCAACAACAAAGTATCTGATAAGGTGCTCTTTAATGCATTTGTACTCTCTTGTCAATTGTTTGACAACCAACTCAGAGTCACCTTTTATTTCGACATGACTTGCCCCCAGCTCAAGTAAAATTTCAAGGCCTACTATTAAAGCCTCATACTCAGCTTCATTATTGGAACAAACATCCCGAATTTTAAACTTATACTTCGTTGGAATGTTAGTAGGAGATATTATTAAAATACCAATCCCAACTCCATGTTTATGGCTTGAACCATCAAAGTACAACCTCCAAGGATATACGTCTACAAAACTTAATGTTTCTTCGACAACAGAATGGTCTACTATGAAATCAGCAACCACTTGTCCTTTAATTGATTTTAGAGGTTGATAAGTTAAGTTGTATTCTGACAAAGCCAAAGCCCATTTACCAATTCGGCTATGCATTATTGGTTTCGACAGCATATGCTTAATAACATCAAAATGCGAATAAACAGAAACATCAGCTGGTTTTATATATTGCTTTAACTTTGTACACGAGAAATACAAACAAAGGCACAACTTCTCTATAGGAGTGTACCTCGTTTCGGCATCATTTAAGACCCTACTGAGGTAATAAATGGCTCTTTCGACACCACTATCATCCTCTTGTGCTAACATGCTACCTATTGTTCTATCAGAAGCTGCTATATACAATTTGAGCACTTTGTGTTTAATAACAGGCAACAAAATTGGTGGTTTGGTCAAATAAGACTTGATTTCATCAAAGGCTGCTTGATGCATTGGTTCCCATTTGAATTCTTCTTCCTTCTTCAGTCTTAACAATGGCGAAAAAACTTGTGTTTTGCCACTTAGATTTGATATAAATCTTCGAAGGAAATTGATTTTTCCCAACAACGACTGAAGCTCCTTTTTGGTCGAAGGGGCCTTCGTTTCCATAATTGCCTTAGTCTTATTTTGATTGATTTCAATGCCTTTTTTGTGCACTATAAAACCCAAGAAATCACCTGCACGAACACAAAAGGCACATTTTAATGGATTTAATTTCAATCCATATTTCCTCATTCTTTCAAAAGAACGGCGAAGATGGTCTAAATGACCACTTTCTGAGGAAGATTTAACCACCACATCATCTATGTATACTTGCATAAAATCATCAATAAAATCATGAAACATAGAATTCATGGCCCTCTGATATGTAGCACCAGCATTCTTTAAGCCAAAGGGCATTACTACCCATTCATAAATACCCAATGCCCCTGGACATCTAAAAGCAGTTTTCGACACATCCTCTTCAGCAATGAAAATTTGATTATACCCAGAATAACCATCGAGCATACTAAGATAATCAAATCCTGCTGCTGAATCTATTAGCATTTTTGCCACAGGCATTGCGTATTCATCCTTGGGAGTTGCATTATTTAAATCCCTAAAGTCTATGCAAACTCTAAGAGTCCCATTTTTCTTCATTACAGGAACTATATTGGCTAACCATTCGACATACCTGGCAGTTCTGATGAATTTGTTTCTGAATAGCCTTTCGATTTCCTCTTTGATCTTAGCCAACACTTGAGGAGCAAATCTTCTTGGCACTTGCTTCACTGGTCGAATTGGTAATTGCATTTCCACTACTTCTTGACTTAACCCAGGCATTTCGTCGTAATCCCAAGCAATCTATCATTCTTAGGCTCTACAGGGTTATTCCCATTCGCAGGCCTTAATAATTTACAGGTATAAGGAGGACCAGGCTTAAGTTCAGCCACGTCTATCTCCTCTTCTTCGACATTACTATATGTAACGTCAAATTCTTCTTCGACATATGCTACTTTTTCTTTTTTATGATACCTATTCGACCTAGATTTTTCCTCTCTAAGCCTTTCAACTTGTCGAACTCTATCAGCCAAATGAGCCATATCTCGCAAATGAGATGTGTCTAATTTCTTTCTAATTGAGTAATCAAGGCCACCAGCAGCCATTTCGACAAGCTCATGTTCAGGGACTTGTGTGAAGCAACGAGATTTCAACAGCCTAAATCTGTTTAAGTAATCATCAATAGTTTCAGGCATTTTGCGCCGAACACTAGCCAATTCTTTAAGACTAATTTTCGACTGGTCCCATGTAAAACTGTGCATGGAATGCCTTTTCTAATTGCCCCCATGTGAACATAGAACCAGGGGGTAAGGTCGTGAACCAAGTGAAAGCATTTTTAGTTAGAGAATTTGGAAAGTATTTCATCTTCAAATTCTCATTTTGTGCTAAGTCCCCAGCCTCAGTCAAGAAACGAGCAATGTGTTCGACTGTGGACTCATTTGTATCACCACCAAACTTAGTAAACTTGGGAACTTTCCATCCCCTTGGTAACTCAGTTTGTAATACATATTCACATAATGGTGATACGAAGTTAGGCCTTTGTAAACCTATGTTAAGGCCATTTTGCGCCAAAATAGTTTCGACTAAAGCAGCTATATTGTTTTCTGCGCCAACATTGTGTTGTTGCACTTGTCGAACAACTTCATCAGCGTTCTGGTGTCTATTTACCAAAACTACTTCAGGGACGTGGTTTACTGCCCCTTGTAGTTCGCCTACAACTGTCGACGCTTCGACTGCAACTGCTTCTTGGGGGTTAACTGGCGACGCATTACCCGCAATAATAGGAACGTGCCTATTATTAACCGCTGGAACCCCAAAAAAGTCTGCAATCCTACTCATCTGATTTGCCAAGATTTGGTAACTGTTATTGGTATTTTGAATCAAAGGATTGAAAACTGTACCAATTTGTTGGGTAAGCATATTAACCATATCGTGATTACTCTCGTCTACTTGCTGTCTCAAGGCCAACAAAGACGTATTGGTTAATGCTGGGGGATTTCGACCAAAAACACTCTCAGAAGAGACATGTGTAGGAGAAAAGGTCGAAATATGTGGCATTCCAGTAGGCATGCCATAAATTCCCAAAGGAAATGGGGGTAGATGCACGTTATTCAAACGTGGGTCTAAACCGTTTCCCATTGCCATGTAAGGGCTATGAAGCCCTGCACTTAACGGCAAAGACATAGGCAAAGATGCCATTTCTGACTGCGTTGAACCAACATTAGTCATTGATAATGAAGGAACGGTTATCGACGATGATGGTCCTGCGCTAATGTTTGCAGAATCCATTGTTGTTCCTTGCCCTTGTGAAACCACAGGGTTGGAACTAGATGCATTGTTCGTACCAGAACGAACCATTTTACCACTTCTTAAGTGCATACAACAGCGAATACAAATAAGAGAGTACGAGAATGAACAAAATCAAAGGCAAAGTCCCACCGGGCGTGCCAATTTGTTTGCTGGTGTTTTTAGCAAACAATCACTAGTTTTATTAGAAGGTTTGTGAGATCAAACTAGAAAAATCTCAAAGCAATTGCCTTTGAATTGCAAAAGTTTTTGTTTCAGAAAATGTAGAAAAGGGGACGATTTGCAAATGATTAACAGAATTGAAAAGAAAAGAAGCAGTAAATGGTGCAGGAATTGTACAGAAAAGAAAAACAAATTGCATTGAATCATAAAAATGGTACACGATCACGTACAGCGATTCTTCCACTCGTTTTTCGCTCTGGCTTGGAAGTTAGAGTTTCAGGAATCGGGTGTGTATTGTGATTTGCGACCTCTGTTTCTTCTCAGAAACAGTTATTTATACAAAGGAAAAGAGGGGGAAATTTGAATTAAGTAACTGCCTAACAATTTGAAAATAAGTAACTGCTCCTACTTTCGACCAAGTAATTGCTCCTACTTTCGACCAAAACCGCTCTATCACGCTTCGACCAACTGCTAGTCTTCAACGCATAACTGCCCTGATTTCTGTCTGTCGAAAGCCTGTGTCGATTTTCCTCTCTCTTGCTTTTGCTTCCCTGGAAACTTGTCGAATTTACCTTGCGCATGACCATTTTCTTTGTCGAAATAATATGGTCTTTGTGAAATAAATATAAGTCAGGCCATGTTGACCATCTTTAATGAAGCCTGTCGAAATTACAGGCTAACACCACGGAAGGCAAAAATTCTACATGGGGGGTAGAGAAGGCCGTGAGGAACAGTGGCGGGTCACAGAGATGGGCCCGGGCTGTTATAATTTGGCACATTTGGAATCGGTTATTGGCTGATGCGTATACTCCCGATTCTAAATGTTGAGGGACATTATGAATCGGTTAAACAACCGATTCATAATGGGATATTTTGACTCGGTTATTTAAAAACCCGATTCATATTGCTTTCCCAGACCCACCGTACAAACCTAGCAAACGAGACTTTAGAAATCGGCTTTTTAAACAACCGATTCCATATGTATCAAAAATCTCTCAAACTTGCGTTTAATTGCAAAATTGCCACTGCGCCTGCATTTGGAGTCGGTTATCCAAACAACCGACTCCAAATAGTGCTTTTTAAAGCAGATTTCGCACTAGTGGATGCTACTAACTCCTTTTCCTGCATAAAGGTTAGTTCTGCAGAAATAATAACAAGCAGTGTCTCATCTTCCCCCAAATAAGCATATTTGAGATATGGGGGAAGTGTTTTCAATTCAAGAATTGGAGCCTTTTGGATAGAAGGTAAATTGTCTCTCAAAATGGTTTCCTTCATATCCAAAGGCTCATACTTTTTAGCCCACAAATGTATCACAGATTGTTCCTTCGTGGAAATCGATGGAAATTCCTCCTTGAGCTCCAATCTATCCAAGTCTTCAAGCTCCTTTTTTAGGGGATCTTGAGCTTTAATGAATTGTTTATGCACCAAAGAGTCAATAGAATTCACAAAGGAACAATCTGCTATATTTTCATCGGGATATTTCAAAGCATTAAAAACATTAAATTTTACCTCCTGATCATTGACCCTCATGGTTAATTCACCCTTTTGCACATCAATGAGGGTCTTACCTATAGCGAGGAATGGCCTGCCCAAGATGATGGGCACCTCAGCATCGGCTTCAAAGTCCAGGATGATGAAATCCACTGGGAACACAAACTTGTCAACTTTGATTAGCACATCTTCAATCTTACCCTCTGGATAGGCCATGGATCTGTCCGCCAGTTGCAAGGTCACTGTTGTTGGCCTTGCTTCTCCAATTCCAAGCTGTTGGAAGATTGATTTGGGCATCAAGTTGATACTCGCACCCAAATCACATAAAGCTCTACCACAATAGCTCTCCCCAATGGCACAAGGAATGGTGAATACCCCTGGATCCTTGAGCTTCTTGGGTATCTTATTTTGTAACAATGAGTTGCTCTCTTGAGTCATGGCAACAGTTTCAAATTCTCCCAATTTCCTCTTTTGTGTAATCACATCTTTCATGAATTTTGTATAATTAGACATTTGTTGCAAGGCATCCACCAAAGGAGTATTGATGTGAAGTTGCTTGAGGATTTCAAGGAACTTCCCAAATTGCTTATCTTGGTGTGCCTTCTTTAGCTTTGAGGAAATTGGGGAGGTGGTCTCTCAGACACCAACTTAGGTACTGCAGGTGCTGTAACAGGTGCTGTGACAGATGTTGAAGCACCCACTGCAGAATCTACAGCACCTCTGTCAGTGCTGTTAGCATTCTTAGCATTTTGTTGCTCAATATTTTCCCCATTAATAGCTCCTTCTTTTTCTTTTTCGAGCAACTCATCAGGCCCCACTATAGTTTTACCACTTCTAAGAGAAATGGCCTTGACATGCTCATTTCCATGAGAATTAGATGAGCTCGGTTCAGTGGCTGCAGGAAGTGAACCACTTGGCTTGCACTGATGCTGGTAGCAATCTGACCAAGCTGAGTTTCCAGATTTTTTATGGCAACCCCATGACTCTGAATTGCTGCACCTTGAGTCTGATATTGAGTCTTTGTTTCAGTTATGAAAGCCTTAATGATTGCCTCCAAAGATGGTTCAGACTTAGGTGCGGTGGGAGTAGAAAATCCAGGTGGAACGTGAGGTCTTGAAGGTGCTGCAGCAGCTGTGTTATCTTTCCAGGAAAAATTAGGGTGTTGTTTCCAACCTGGGTTGTATGTCAATGAATAAGGATTATTATTTTTGTTGAAATTCCCCACAAAATTGACTGAAACAGGATTCCCAGGGAACTCTTCATATATGTGTCCTCCCCCACAAGAAACAGTATTTGCGGTGGCAGCAACAGCCTCAACAGGTACAGCAATAGTGGAGGCAGCACTTATAGCAGCAGTAGGTGTTGTGGTCAGATTCTTCAACATATTGGCAATAGATGCCACTTGTGCAGAAAGTGCAGCAACATCACTTACTTCATGAATACCCGCCACCTTTTTGGCGGCATTAATTCTTGCTGTAGGCCATTGGTAACTATTGGCAGCTATGGTCTCAATCTTGGCATATGCATCATTGTAGGATTAATTGGGACAACAAAGCACCTCCGGATGAAGCATCTAACATATCTCTTGTTCTTGGCATTAACCCATTGTAGAAGGTCTCCATTTGAATGCATATAGGAATACCATGGTGAGGGCATTTTCTCAACAACTCCTTGAATCTCTCCCAAGTTTCAAACAATGATTCATCATCACTTTGCCTAAATGAGGTAATTTCATTCCTCATTCTAGCATTCTTAATGGGGGAAGTACTTAGTTAAAAACTTTTCAGCCATCTCATTCCATGTAGTGATAGAATGTGGCTCCAAAGAGTTTAACCAAGCCTTTGCCCTATCCTTGAGAGAGTAGGGAAACAACCTCAATCTAAAAGCATCATCTGTAATTCCTGGCATCTTGAAATTACTTGAAACCTCCAACAATTGCCTCAAGTGTAAATGGGGATCATCAGTAGGTGTCCCTCCAAACTGTTCCACAGTTTGTAGCATCTGAAACATCGTTGGTTTAAATTCAAAATGATTTGTTAAGATGTCAGGTACTACAATCCCTGTGTTCATGGTTTAGGGATCAAAGATAGCATAGTCCCTCATGGGCCTATCCCTGTCATTAGCTAGCCCAATTGGGTTGGTTTGCATCCCCACGTCATAGTCATGGATGCTTTCTAATTCTTCATCAGTTAGAGGGCCAGTGCTTGCCATGTCTATAGCAGCACCAAGTTCAGCAAATCCTTTGTGACTGTGACTCTGACTCCTTAACCTTCTGAAAGTTCTTTCAATCTCAAGGTCTAGTTTGTACTCCGGTGTGCTATGTCTGCGCATACAATAGAAACTAATCTGCTAACACAAACACACAAGAGGTGAGAAACAAGCTCACTAGCCACTTATCAAATCAAAAATGCAGTTAAATATAACAAAACAATCCCCGGCAACGGCGCCAAAAACTTGTTGTGCAAAAACGTGTGCAAGTATACACAGTCTAACAAGTAATATAATGATAAGTAAAGGTCATTCCCACGAGGATTGTGTAGCTAAATTGATGCAAAAATGACTTGAAAAGTAAACTAGAGAGTAATATAAAAAGGTGACATAAATCATGTTCAAACAGAGAATTTAAAGTGTAAATAAAGTGGTTAATAAATCAGAATCGAATATGGTTAGTGATATTAATTCCATTGTAATTTCAGTCCAGTTGCGAGTGCTGTGAAGATGCTGGCAGCACTTGAGCGCAGAATTAAAGTATGCTTTTTAGAACTTTCCCCAAGATTTGATTAAGGGTACCTTATGTCTAAGCCCCCATTAATGTCACCCCTAGCCATGATAAAAACGATCTAGAACATCCCATGAGCTTAGTTAAATATTTCTAGTTTAACCAACTTAATTAAAATGTCTTTTAACTAGGGATACTCATGTGAATCTATGCATTCTGCTTATTAAACCTTTTCAGTATTCAAAAAGTTGTATTAAACTAAGGTGATCATGCTCAGCTCAATGTATAAAAATAATTCTCATAAATTCAAAGTGCTTCCAACATCAACAAGGTTCTTACAATTGGAAATCAATCACAACTTCATTAAATCCCTAACACTAAAAAGTTAGCTCATGTTGAGCATCCAAACAACCAAAATAAAGATAGAATAGAATGAAGAACAGTTCTACACTTCAGCCAACAACTGCTAACTCCAAGCAATTTCGCAGCACTCTGCAGGTGCTGTCTCAGTGCTGAGCAGTCTTAACAATGGTGGAATGGATGAAGGTAAAAGATGAAGTGGTAGTGGTGGCTGGTTCCAAAAGACAAATACCAGGTATGAATAGTCACTTTTTCGACTAGGGTTTCGTGCAAAAGGCAGCCTCTTTTTCAACTTTTTCTAATGAGACTTTTATAGTTGCACAATTAGGGTAAAAACCCTTGCAAAAAGACAAAAGAAACCCTACCAAAAAGGGAATTAATATATTCAAAAAACAAAGAGAATCTTTGGTGGTCCCCATTGACTGCTGCGCACAGACAGTCACGCTGTAACGCTTGTCCCATGCCGCCAGGTCAGCAATTTTCGCCCACTTTGTGCATTTTTAAATTCCAATCACTTCTCCAGGCCTCACAGCACCTAAAACAGGTGCTGCAGGGTGCTGCCTGACTGCTGTAAAAAATCTGCACAACTAACAACATATCAAATTGTTCCAACTTATCTATAATTCACACCTGAACACCTTTTTGCACAAAATAACACTTAACAGCAGAATGTGATTAAAAATCATTAATTTCCTAATTAATACTCAAGGATTTACTACGATTCCAGGTAATAAAAAGCGTCAATAACTTTTATAAATAAAAGTTATCACTATCCACCAAAAAAAAGTTTAACACTTAAGACATTTTAGATTAAATAACACATTATTACTTTTATGTCAAATTAAAGATGTATTGTATATCATGAAACCATAAAAGGATTCTTATAATCTGATCATAAAATAGCTAAAAGTTTATCATTATAATAGACAAAACGTACGAAATACATTCATACTCTTAAATTTATTAATCAAATAATACTCGATTGTAAAATAACTTAATTTTTACTTTTTTTTTTGACAGATTAATTTTGACTTTGTCGATGTGTATTTACCAAAATTTAATACAGTTAAAGCATTGAATATAATTTGTATGAATATTATTCCAGTTTAATTAATTATCTTAAATACTTTAATAAGTAACTATTATATATTAATTCTATAAAGATTTTGTATTTAAATATTTAAATTTTATTATGATTCATTAATTTCACTTATTTATTAAATAAAGTAATTCAATAACTGAGATTGGTTTTTTTGACTCAATAAATGAAAGGGTTTGACCATCGCTTAGTAGAGTATTAAATGCGTTCACATGTACTTTTTGGGTAATTGTACGAGAAAACGGGTAGCTTGTTTACGATTTCAAATGTGTATATAAACACCCTTATTGTGATTGAACTTCTTACAAAATGTATCAAACTTTGAATTTATTCTTTCCTACTTGACGGTCTATATGACCTTAAAATTTAAATATCAAATATTTGTATTCCCCCCATATCTTTCCTCTTCCATTTGCAAATTTCTCCCTCAACAAGTATACTTAAATACAATCTTACAAAATAAAATAAATATGCAACGATTCAAGTTTGATCCACAACCTATGTGGCACTGAGACTACCAAATTTTAATGGTGATGCTTGTTCTATCTACAGTAATTGGGGACACTTGATTTTTCATGAGAAGTTTTCATTATTTTCCTTTATTTATTAATTAAAGTAATTCCATAAATGAGATTGATTTTTTTGACTCAATAAATGAAAGGGTTTGACCATTGCTTAGTAGAGTATTAAATGCGTTCACATGTACTTTTCGGTAATTGTATGAGAAAACATGTGCTTGTTTACAATTTCAAATGTGTATATAAACACCCTTATTGTGATTGAACTTCTCACAAAATGTATCTAAACTTTGAGTTTATTCTTTCCTACTTGACGGTCCATTTGACCTTAAAATTTTATATCAAATATTTATATTCCCCCCATATCTTTCTTTCCTCTTCCATTTGCAAATTTCTCCCTCAACAAGTATACTTAAATACAATCCTACAAAATAAAATAAATATGCAACGATTCAAGTTTGATCCACAACCTATGTGGCATTGAGACTACAAAATTTTAAGGGTGATGCTTGTTCTATCTGCAGTAATGGGGGATAGTTGATTTTTCATGAGAAGTTTCCCTCCGCATATTATCCTTCTTGGATGAATCTGGATAATGTTCCCCTCACCGATTGATTGTGTCCTTAATGACTACAAAAAAACTATGGCCTCGCATGAGAGAGTTAGGATTTTATGATGTGACATCCGGGGCTGACGAGGGCGGGGAGTGATCGCTGGTGCCCAAAAAGGAGGCATGGCAAAGAGCGGCTCCTGACAGCTTCAACGCAAAGGGGCGCGTGAATGAACCGAATACGCACCGGAATGAGAGGGATCCTGAGGCTGTACAGGTATGGGACTGTACAGTTGAAGGAAGGCTTAAAAGAATTGATTTGGACTACCTATATCAACAAGGTGCATCTTCTTTTCGGGAGCCCTTCCCATAAGAACTCCGTAGTTAAGCGTGCTTGGCTTGGAGTAGTAGTGGAATGGGTGACCTTCTGGGAAGTTTCCTAGAAAGCATGCAAGTGAGGACAACGCATGCTGAAAAGGCTCGTGTTGGTTTGTAGGGGAAGTCGACAATTCTGGAAGCAGTCTGGGATGTTACAATGGTATCAGAGCAGCAGACCTCTCTCAGTACGGTGTGGTTCGGGGACAAACCAAGCGGAAGCTGGTGGACATGTGACATCCGGGGCTGACGAGGGCGAGGAGTGATCGTCGGTGCCCAAAAAGGAGGCATGGCAAAAGAGAGGCTCCTAGCAGCTTCAAAGCGAAGGGGCACGTGAATTAACCAAATACGCACCGGAATGATAGGGATCCTGAGGCTGTGCATGTATGGACTGTACAGTTGAAGGAAGGCTTAAAAGAATTGATTTGGACTACCTATACCAACAAGGTGCATCTTCTTTTCGGGAGCCCTTCCCATAAGAACTCCACAGTTAAGTGTGCTTGGCTTGTTACAAAACAATTTTGACAAGCTCTTTAAACTTTCTGATTCATTAGTGTTCTAATAAGCTTTCTTGAGTGGTCTTTTAAACAGGTACAAATCATTAAGTCTCAAAAAGAACATCTGCTAGACATAAGCACATTATGAGAAGTTATCTTGAGCTTTAGAAGATATATGTAAAGCTCAAAGAGGTGCTCAGAAGATAAGAACAGTGGAACAATATCATATGGAAGCACATTATGAGAAGATAGCTTGAGCTTTAGAAGATATATGTAAAGCTCAAAGTGGTGCTCAGAAGATAAGAACAATGGAACAATATCATATGGACTTTATATGAATCAAAGGAATCTATGGCAACAATATATTTTTGACTAAGGACATAAAAGCAAGTTGTAAATGACTCAAAATATACCCTTGAAGGCATTCAGAAGGTATCTCAGAAGGTCCCTAAGAAGACATTGTTCAGAAGCCACTGCAAAAGCTTTTGAAGGATAAAAGAAAATTGTCAACCTCTTCTCAACGGCAAAAAGATACATCAACAAGAGTAATGTCCTAAGAAGATATTGACCTAAGTCATTGAAGCCATTGCAAAGATAATTCATCAAATAACGAGCTCAGAAGCTCTCAACGGATAACTACTGTAGTGTATGGATGTCTGCTGCAGTATACGTAGTTAGACGCAAAAAGCATAATGGCTACAAATATATCATGGAGTGCCTCAGAAACATTAATAGAGACTCCACAAATAACTGATCAAAACATCAGAAGCTTCTCAAGAGCTTCTGAGTAAGTCTATCTTCTCTCCAAACACACTCACAACAAATCAACATCTTTGGGATCCTTTTGATTGTTTTCATAGCTTCGTGTCAATTGTTATATGAATTTTTTATTTAAGCTATTTTTTCCCAGTTCAGAACAAAACATATTGTGTATATGTGTACCTTCTAAACAATAAGCATTTGTTGTTGTATTGTTCGGGAAGAAGTTTAAGAAGTTTTCTTAGAGGTTTAAGTTGCTAGAACTTGTAGAAAACTAGTGTGACGCTTGATAGAACTATGTTACGAAAACAAACAATCAGCGTTTTGGCTAGTATTTGGCTTGTAAGGTATTTGGAAAATAGTGGAAAACCTCACTTGGAGTGAGATGTGAACCACTATAAATCTTTGTGTGTTATTTACTATTTCTTTTTTTTTGCTTTCAGCCTCTATAGTTTTCAAAGAACATCTTTGAGAAACACTGTAAGCATTAACTTAAATCTTCTCAACAATATTTGTTTTGCAAAAGTCATCATTACAATATTATAAACAAGCTTCTCAAAAAATTTGAGTCTATAAAAGAATTTTAAAATGTGTCACAATTCAACCCCCATTTTCTAGTGACTTATATTTGACTTCAATATTTGTATCATTACTGGCTAATTTTTGCAGGTTGGATCCCCTACGAGGAAGACTTTGCTCACAAGTCGGCCTCACGACCTGTTCAACCGACTTGGGGGCTTCTGTTTCGGTCTGGATCCAACTTTTACTAGCTAAATAGGCCCATTAAAAGCCAACCCAATATTGAGAAGCTTCTTCAGTAAGCTCATTGCTCCACTATATATACCACTACTCACTCCTTGAAATTGTACGCTTTCTCCAATTCTCTCATATGCTCCATCTTTACTATGGACTTACTTGGGAGTCAGAGTGCTCAGGTGGCGGCCTTCCCGAATTTTTCAATGGAGCACCGCCGTGAGATCTCTAGCTTCTCAGCTTGGTGAGCATCTCAGCCTACTACTTGACCGAGAGCTGCATCCAGTTCCGCATTAATGTATGTTTAAGTTCAATGAACAAAAAACATTTCTCTAATTTCATTGAAACTAATACACAGAAACTGCACTGACTACACAGACATTCAATCGTACGAAGGTTGAAAAATAAAAATAACAACTTTCCACTAGGCTAAAACATGAGAAAAATGATATTTGGACATATAGTTTCCAGCCAAAAATAGCTAAAAATCACATTACAATACAAATTAAGCAAGTTTTTAGTCAATGGCTTAGAAAATAGTGAAAAGACAGGTTAGTTATTGCCTAAAAAACTTAGTTTATTGGTGTTGTAAAGTAGTTTTTGGGTAAGAAAATATGTCCAATATCATTACTACCAAAAAATATCTCCTTTTCAGAAAAGAAAAAAAAAACATGAGTTTGTTTTGTAACTTTTAAAACTCCCAAATAAAGTCGCAATTTCCTCGTGGCATCTCTGCAGATTACATATATAGATGTAAGAAATACCGATGTTATATTCAATGCGTTTATATCCAATCAATAACAACACGAGTGAAAGAAGAAACTAGCTAGCCCCAACTTTTGGCTCAAAATAATATTATATTTAGGGTTAACCAAATAATATTCATCACGTATAAGCCATAAGGACTAACTACCACAACCAACCAAGTGCAACTCCAGCAAATACACCACATATAAGCCACAATGCAAGCAAGTTACCCAATGAATTCTGTTCATGACCCTGCAAAACCATAAACCCCACAACATTTATAATATGTTATGTTCATTGATTTATTCATTTAGCACAGGTGCATATGAAAAAGAAGAAGAAATAAACACTGACCTTGTACCCTTTAGGCACCACTGTGTATACACAAACAGTGAGATAGCCATTTGTTAATCCCAAGAAAGATACAAGTAGGATCATCCAACCCTGAGCACCATATTTTGCAGTGAAGTAAAATGCAGGAATCAACAAGAATCGAGAAAGAGTTGCAACCAGTAAACCCTTCCTTGACTCCAGCTTTAGGCATTTGATGAGTGGAATATATGAGGATATTAGATCCATATGGTGTTGTACATTGTAATCAAAACAAGTGGGTACCTACACACATTCACCATTTACGAACCACCGAAACTAACACGTAAACACCAGTTTTAATTTGAAAAATGGAAGAAATTGAGATGTTGGCTTTGGTGTCCATCACAACACGCGTCAGACACCGGACACGTCTTCAACCTGAAGTATCGGTGATACAGTGGTCTAAATGCACTTAAGAAGTGAGAAGCATAAATAGATAAGGAATTAATAAATATATATTGTGTGTTACCATGTTCCTAGTTGATGATGCATTCCAGTATCTTCATACAAGAATCCAGGCATAATAGACAAGGTTAACACATATATCAAAAACAAGTCAACAGCATAATCAATGTTCTGGCGAAATAATTGCATGTTGCTTAATCGTTCTTGTTGATTAGCAACAACTCCAACCTGCACACAAAGTTGAGAATCGTAAATCTATTAGTGTATATAATTAAAAGATGCATCATATTGAGATCAAATTTTCAGCATATATATATATACATATATATATATATATATAATTAACTAATTAATTAATTAGATTAAGATGAGTTAAATTACTTGTTGGTTTGTCTCGCTTTGTATGCCGACAGCAGCAAGATCAGCTGAAACAGTTTGTGCTCCTTCTAGGGCTGCCTTTGAACGGTAGTATTTTACTATGGACAACTTAGGGATGTAAATTGCATACAGAACAATGCACAAAAGCTCAAAGAATGTTGAAATCCCTAAGCTTAGCACTGCAAAAATAGTATTTATATGCATTTGAATGAAGAATAACGTACAAGCCCCTTTTCGAAGACCATTATCAGATTTCTCAAAATTAGCTTTGGTGATAAGTCTTAAGACACAAGCAAGAGCTCCAGAGGCAGTTATACCACCAATAAACGACTGCATAACATCAAATTTGTGTGATTAGTTCCCAATTCAAATGAACATGTAAAAGAAAATAAACTTTAAATTTTAAAAAGAAAAGAACAAAATGGGAAAAGTTTCTAAATACTTTAGTAATTAGTGAAGTTTCTTATTTTAAGATACAAAGTAGACACATATACCTCATAGAAGTTTCTAATACAGGAATAGTCTTTAGCTAATACTTTACCTATTGTACAGTCATTTTTACTGCTTTCCAGATAGGTATATAAACGTTGTAAACACTCAGTTTCAATTTAATGAATTCAATTCTATATTCATTCAGTTACACGGTTATTCTCTCAACCGTTTCTCTCTATGCATTTTGAGTTTATCATGGTATCAGAAGAAAACTATTGATCTCGTTTCACCGGAACGATGCCTCGCCACGCCGCCTCGTCGTCATCGACCGTTTTCACGCCGCCACCTTCGCCGTTGGATCCGTCGAATGCTGCGAGTCCTTACTATGTTCATCCGAATGAAAATCCTGCCATCTCTCTGGTTACAAAGCATCTCACACCGAATAACTATCATTCGTGGTCTCGTTTGCCGATGGATCTATCCAAATGCCTGATTCCTTCGATCCTTTGTACGATGCGTGGGAACGTTGCAACAATCTCTTTCATTCTTGGATTATCAACTCTGTTTCACCGTCGATTGTACAGAGCATTGTATACAAGGAGCTTGCATCTCGATGTGTATTTACTAAAATTTAATAGAGTTAAAGCATTGAATATAATTTGTATGAATATTATTCCGGTTTAATTAATTATATTAAATACTTTAATAAGTAAATATTATATATTAAGTTCTATAAAGATTTAGTATTTAAATATTTACTTTTTAATGTGATTCATTATTTTTCTTTATTTATTAAATAAAGTAATTCAATAAATGATATTGATTTTTTTGACTCAATAAATGAAAGGGTTTGACCATCGCTTAGTAGAGTATTAAGTGCGTTCACATGTACTTTTCGGTAATTGTACGAGAAAACGGGTAGCTTGTTTACGGTTTCAAATGTGTATATAAACACCCTTATTGTGATTGAACTTCTCACAAAATGTATCTAAACTTTGAGTTTATTCTTTCCTACTTGACGGTCTATATGACCTTAAAATTTTATAACAAATATTTGTATACCCCCCATATATTTCTTGCCTCTTCCATTTGCAAATTTCTCCCTCAAAAAGTATACTTAAATACAATCCTACAAAATAAAATAAATATGCAACTATTCAAGTTTGATCCACAAGCTATGTGGCACTGAGACTACAAAATTTGAATGGTGATGCTTGTTCTATCTACAGTAATGGGGGATACTTGATTTTCCATGAGAAGTTTCCCTCCACATATTACCCTTCTTGGATGAATCTGGATAATGTTCCCCTCACCGATTGATTGTGTCCTTGTTGCATACGAAAAAACTATGGCCTCGCATGAGAGAGTAAGGATTTTATCACATGCTACCAATGTGACAAGAGGTTTCATTGGAGGCTCTCTTAGGAATTTGAAAACGTTTCTCAAGAGAAACCCTAGATCCTAGCTATTCAAAGCTATATTGTTAGCCAGATTGTAAAATGATAAACGAGAGGTTGGAGGGTTTACTTCCAATCTTAAATGATGGCTTTTAGAGTTGTTGTTGGAGACTTGTCAACACAATAGATCTTACCAGCACGACTCTGTCTCTTGAAAACCAGTATCTCGAAGATAATTCAAAGGTTGTAGTTTTTTCGATGTCGGTGAATGAAGCTTTTAATACTATGATAGATAGATGGAGTGGAATCGAGGTTGATCCATCTCTGTGCTATTGTCTGAAAAGCTTCATTTGCTAACATCCAAACAACAACAACTTTTGAATTAGTTTATACGTACAGGTTGTCAAAAGCAGACATCGTGGACATCATATCTAATGGTTAGAAAACTCTCCATTAACAGCTCACAAAGTTATCATTTACACTTGCAAATGACTCCTCAACTTCTCGTATATCTTTCTACAATCTGACCCACAATATTATCTTGACAAGATAGGGTCTAGCATTTCTCAGGAGAAAGATTTTTCAAATTCCTTATAGTACCTCCAGTGAAACTTCTTGTCACATTGGTAGCATGTGATGAATTCCATAGTCTCTCCATCGACCGCACAAATTTCAAATATACGATAAGGACACAACACCTGGTGTGGGAAACATTTTCCATTTTCTTACAAGAAGGTATATATGTGCAGGGGAACATCACAAAGGAAATCAAGTTTCCTATCTCCATAGATAGAACAAGTACCACCATGTTGAACTCTGCTTCCCTTTCAACACCTCGTCCGCCCTGCCAATTACCCATTCTACCGCATACGCGACCCTGCCCAGATCAAGCAGCCTTCGCTGCGTTTGAATTACATGTTGATGTGTCGTCACCTTTTTCGGTGCCTCGCATACGTCTTTTAATAAAATTCTCCCTTGAGTTTACCAAATCATTCTCATTTTCTCTTAAAATGATAATGTTATTTATTTTACAACAAATATTATATATGTTTCATTAAAGTTTAACACTTACTTAACCCAGGGAATGTGGTTGAGCGGTTGGGGCTCATCCTCCCTTAATCAAGTGTCGAGTGTTCGATCCTCACCTTGGTTTTAGGCAGTTTTAAGTCCCTGGGCCAACCTTCCCACCCTTCAAGGTGCCTCCAATCCAGCGAGGGGATTACTAACTGCGTTCGGCGTTGGATACCCTGCTCTCGAAAAAAAAAAGTTTAACACATAAGACATTTTAGATTAAATAACACATTATTACTTTTATGTCAAATTAAAGAGGTATTGTATATCATGAAACCGTAAAAGGATTCTTATAATCTGATCATAAAATAGCTAAAATTTTATCATTATAATAGGCAAAACGTACGATATACATTCATACTCTTAAATTTATCAATCCAATAATACTCGATTGTAAAATAACTTAATTTTGAATTTCTCGATGTGTATTTACTAAAATTTAATAAAGTTAAAGCATTGAATATAATTTGTATGAATATTATTCCGGTTTAATTAATTATATTAAATACTTTAATAAGTAAATATTATATATTAATTTCTATAAAGATTTAGTATTTAAATATTTACTTTTTATTGTGATTCATTATTTACTTTATTTATTAAATAAAGTAATTCAATAAATGATATTGATTTTTTTGACTCAATAAATGAAAGGGTTTGACTATCGCTTAGTAGAGTATTAAGTGCGTTCACATGTACTTTTCGATAATGGTACGAGAAAACGGGTAGCTTATTTACGATTTAAAATATGTATATAAACAACCTTATTGTGATTGAACTTCTCACAAAATGTATCTAAACTTTGAGTTTATTCTTTCCTACTTGACGGTCTATATGACCTTAAAATTTTATATCAAATATTTGTATACACCCCCATATCTTTCTTTCCTCTTCCATTTGCAAATTTCTCCCTCAACAAGTATACTTAAATACAATCCTACAAAATAAAATAAATATGCAAAGATTCAACTTTGATCCACAAGCTATGTGGCACTGAGACTACAAAATTTTAATGGTGATGCTTGTTCTATCTACAGTAATGGGGGATACTTGATTTTTCATGAGAAGTTTCCCTCCACATATTACCCTTCTTGGATGAATCTGGATAATGTTCCCCTCACCGATTGATTGTGTCCTTGTTGCATACGAAAAAACTATGGCCTCGCATGAGAGAGTTTGTAGTTTTTTCGATGTCGGTGAATGAAGCTTTTAATACTATGATAGATAGATGGAGTGGAATCGAGGTTGATCCATCTCTGTGCTATTGTCTGAAAAGCTTCATTTGCTAACATCCAAACAACAACAACTTTTGAATTAGTTTATACGTACAGGTTGTCAAAAGCAGACATCGTGGACATCATATCTAATGGTTAGAAAACTCTCCATTAACAGCTCACAAAGTTATCATTTACACTTGCAAATGACTCCTCAACTTCTCGTATATCTTTCTACAATCTGACCCACAATATTATCTTGACAAGATAGGGTCTAGCATTTCTCAGGAGAAAGATTTTTCAAATTCCTTATAGTACCTCCAGTGAAACTTCTTGTCACATTGGTAGCATGTGATGAATTCCATAGTCTCTCCATCGACCGCACAAATTTCAAATATACGATAAGGACACAACACCTGGTGTGGGAAACATTTTCCATTTTCTTACAAGAAGGTATATATGTGCAGGGGAACATCACAAAGGAAATCAAGTTTCCTATCTCCATAGATAGAACAAGTACCACCATGTTGAACTCTGCTTCCCTTTCAACACCTCGTCCGCCCTGCCAATTACCCATTCTACCGCATACGCGACCCTGCCCAGATCAAGCAGCCTTCGCTGCGTTTGAATTACATGTTGATGTGTCGTCACCTTTTTCGGTGCCTCGCATACGTCTTTTAATAAAATTCTCCCTTGAGTTTACCAAATCATTCTCATTTTCTCTTAAAATGATAATGTTATTTATTTTACAACAAATATTATATATGTTTCATTAAAGTTTAACACTTACTTAACCCAGGGAATGTGGTTGAGCGGTTGGGGCTCATCCTCCCTTAATCAAGTGTCGAGTGTTCGATCCTCACCTTGGTTTTAGGCAGTTTTAAGTCCCTGGGCCAACCTTCCCACCCTTCAAGGTGCCTCCAATCCAGCGAGGGGATTACTAACTGCGTTCGGCGTTGGATACCCTGCTCTCGAAAAAAAAAAGTTTAACACATAAGACATTTTAGATTAAATAACACATTATTACTTTTATGTCAAATTAAAGAGGTATTGTATATCATGAAACCGTAAAAGGATTCTTATAATCTGATCATAAAATAGCTAAAATTTTATCATTATAATAGGCAAAACGTACGATATACATTCATACTCTTAAATTTATCAATCCAATAATACTCGATTGTAAAATAACTTAATTTTGAATTTCTCGATGTGTATTTACTAAAATTTAATAAAGTTAAAGCATTGAATATAATTTGTATGAATATTATTCCGGTTTAATTAATTATATTAAATACTTTAATAAGTAAATATTATATATTAATTTCTATAAAGATTTAGTATTTAAATATTTACTTTTTATTGTGATTCATTATTTACTTTATTTATTAAATAAAGTAATTCAATAAATGATATTGATTTTTTTGACTCAATAAATGAAAGGGTTTGACTATCGCTTAGTAGAGTATTAAGTGCGTTCACATGTACTTTTCGATAATGGTACGAGAAAACGGGTAGCTTATTTACGATTTAAAATATGTATATAAACAACCTTATTGTGATTGAACTTCTCACAAAATGTATCTAAACTTTGAGTTTATTCTTTCCTACTTGACGGTCTATATGACCTTAAAATTTTATATCAAATATTTGTATACACCCCCATATCTTTCTTTCCTCTTCCATTTGCAAATTTCTCCCTCAACAAGTATACTTAAATACAATCCTACAAAATAAAATAAATATGCAAAGATTCAACTTTGATCCACAACCTATGTGGCACTGAGACTACAAAATTTTAATGGTGATGCTTGTTCTATCTACAGTAATGGGGGATACTTGATTTTTCATGAGAAGTTTCCCTCAGCATATTACCCTTCTTGGATGAATCTGGATAATGTTCCCCTCACCGATTGATAGAGTCCTTATTGCATACGAAAAAACTATGGCCTCGCATGAGAGAGTAAGGATTTTATCACAAGCTACCAATGTGACAAGAGGTTTCATTGGAGGCTCTCTTAGGAATTTGAAAACATTTCTCAAGAGAAACCCTAGATCCTAGCCATTCAAAGCTATATTGTTAGCGAGATTGTAGAATGATAAATGAGAGGTTGGAGGGTTTACTTCCAATCTTAAATGATGGCTTTTAGTGTAGTTATTGGACACTTGTCAACCCAATAGATCTTACCAGCACGACTCTGTCTCTTGAAAACCAGTATCTCAAAGATAATTCAAAGGTTGTAGTTTTTTCAATGTCGGTGAATGAAGCTTTTAATACTATGATAGATAGATGGAGTGGAATCGAGTTTGATCCATCTCTGTGCTATTGTGTGAAAAGCTTCATTCGCTAACATCCAAACAACAACAACTTTTGAATTAATTTATACGTACAGGTTGTCAAAAGCAGACATCGTGGACGTCATATCTAGTGGTTAGAAAACTCTCCATTAACAGCTCACAAAGTTATCATTTACACTTGCAAATGACTCCTCAACTTCTCGTATATCTTTCTACAATCTAACCCACAATATTATCTTGACAAGATAGGGTCTAGCATTTCTCATGAGAAAGATTTTTCAAATTCCTTATAGTACCTCCAGTGAAACTTCTTGTCACATTGGTAGCATGTGATGAATTCCATAGTCTCTCCATCGAGTGCACAAATTCAAATATGCGATAAGGACACAACACCTGGTGTGGGAAACATTTCCCATTTTCTTACAAGAATGTATATATGTGCAGGGGAACATCTCAAAGGAAATCAAGTTTCCTATCACCGTAGATAGAACAAGTACCACCATGTTGAACTCTGCTTCCCTTTCAACACCTCGTCCGCTCTGCCAATTACCCGTTCTACCGCATACGCGACCCTGCCCAGATCAAGCAGCCTTCACTGCATTTGAAAGACATGTTGATGTGTCGTCACCTTTTTCGGTGCCTCGCATACGTCTTTTAATAAAATTCTCCCTTGAGTTTACCAAATCATTCTCATTTTCTCTTAAAATGATAATGTTATTTATTTTACAACAAATATTATATATGTATCATTAAAGTTTAACACTTACTTAACCCGGTGGGTGTGGTTGAGCGGTTGGGGCTCATCCTCCCTTAACCAAGTGTCGAGTGTTCGATCCTCACCTTGGTTATGGAGCAGCTTTAAATCCCTGGGCCAACCGTCCCACCCTTCGAGGTGCCTCCAATCCAGGGAGGAGATTACTCACTGCGTTCAGCGGTGGATACCCTGCTCTCGACCAAAAAAAAGTTTAACACTCAAGACATTTTAGATTAAATAACACATTATTACTTTTATGTAAAATTAAAGATGTATTGTATATCATGAAACCGTAAAAGGATTCTTATAATCTGATCAGATAATAGCTAAAATTTTATCATTATAATCGAAAAAACGTACGAAATACATTCATACTCTTAAATTTATCAATCAAATAATACTCGATTGTAAAATAACTTAATTTTGAATTTCTCGATGTGTATTTACTAAAATTTAATAAAGTTAAAGCATTGAATATAATTTGTATGAATATTATTCCGGTTTAATTAATTATATTAAATACTTTAATAAGTAAATATTATATATTAATTTCTATAAAGATTTAGTATTTAAATATTTACTTTTTATTGTGATTCATTATTTACTTTATTTATTAAATAAAGTAATTCAATAATTGAGATTGATTTTTTTGACTCAATAAATGAAAGGGTTTGACTATCGCTTAGTAGAGTATTAAGTGCGTTCACATGTACTTTTCGATAATGGTACGAGAAAACGGGTAGCTTATTTACGATTTAAAATATGTATATAAACAACCTTATTGTGATTGAACTTCTCACAAAATGTATCTAAACTTTGAGTTTATTCTTTCCTACTTGACGGTCTATATGACCTTAAAATTTTATATCAAATATTTGTATACACCCCCATATCTTTCTTTCCTCTTCCATTTGCAAATTTCTCCCTCAACAAGTATACTTAAATACAATCCTACAAAATAAAATAAATATGCAAAGATTCAACTTTGATCCACAACCTATGTGGCACTGAGACTACAAAATTTTAATGGTGATGCTTGTTCTATCTACAGTAATGGGGGATACTTGATTTTTCATGAGAAGTTTCCCTCAGCATATTACCCTTCTTGGATGAATCTGGATAATGTTCCCCTCACCGATTGATAGAGTCCTTATTGCATACGAAAAAACTATGGCCTCGCATGAGAGAGTAAGGATTTTATCACAAGCTACCAATGTGACAAGAGGTTTCATTGGAGGCTCTCTTAGGAATTTGAAAACATTTCTCAAGAGAAACCCTAGATCCTAGCCATTCAAAGCTATATTGTTAGCGAGATTGTAGAATGATAAATGAGAGGTTGGAGGGTTTACTTCCAATCTTAAATGATGGCTTTTAGTGTAGTTATTGGACACTTGTCAACCCAATAGATCTTACCAGCACGACTCTGTCTCTTGAAAACCAGTATCTCAAAGATAATTCAAAGGTTGTAGTTTTTTCAATGTCGGTGAATGAAGCTTTTAATACTATGATAGATAGATGGAGTGGAATCGAGTTTGATCCATCTCTGTGCTATTGTGTGAAAAGCTTCATTCGCTAACATCCAAACAACAACAACTTTTGAATTAATTTATACGTACAGGTTGTCAAAAGCAGACATCGTGGACGTCATATCTAGTGGTTAGAAAACTCTCCATTAACAGCTCACAAAGTTATCATTTACACTTGCAAATGACTCCTCAACTTCTCGTATATCTTTCTACAATCTAACCCACAATATTATCTTGACAAGATAGGGTCTAGCATTTCTCATGAGAAAGATTTTTCAAATTCCTTATAGTACCTCCAGTGAAACTTCTTGTCACATTGGTAGCATGTGATGAATTCCATAGTCTCTCCATCGAGTGCACAAATTCAAATATGCGATAAGGACACAACACCTGGTGTGGGAAACATTTCCCATTTTCTTACAAGAATGTATATATGTGCAGGGGAACATCTCAAAGGAAATCAAGTTTCCTATCACCGTAGATAGAACAAGTACCACCATGTTGAACTCTGCTTCCCTTTCAACACCTCGTCCGCTCTGCCAATTACCCGTTCTACCGCATACGCGACCCTGCCCAGATCAAGCAGCCTTCACTGCATTTGAAAGACATGTTGATGTGTCGTCACCTTTTTCGGTGCCTCGCATACGTCTTTTAATAAAATTCTCCCTTGAGTTTACCAAATCATTCTCATTTTCTCTTAAAATGATAATGTTATTTATTTTACAACAAATATTATATATGTATCATTAAAGTTTAACACTTACTTAACCCGGTGGGTGTGGTTGAGCGGTTGGGGCTCATCCTCCCTTAACCAAGTGTCGAGTGTTCGATCCTCACCTTGGTTATGGAGCAGCTTTAAATCCCTGGGCCAACCGTCCCACCCTTCGAGGTGCCTCCAATCCAGGGAGGAGATTACTCACTGCGTTCAGCGGTGGATACCCTGCTCTCGACCAAAAAAAAGTTTAACACTCAAGACATTTTAGATTAAATAACACATTATTACTTTTATGTAAAATTAAAGATGTATTGTATATCATGAAACCGTAAAAGGATTCTTATAATCTGATCAGATAATAGCTAAAATTTTATCATTATAATCGAAAAAACGTACGAAATACATTCATACTCTTAAATTTATCAATCAAATAATACTCGATTGTAAAATAACTTAATTTTGAATTTCTCGATGTGTATTTACTAAAATTTAATAAAGTTAAAGCATTGAATATAATTTGTATGAATATTATTCCGGTTTAATTAATTATATTAAATACTTTAATAAGTAAATATTATATATTAATTTCTATAAAGATTTAGTATTTAAATATTTACTTTTTATTGTGATTCATTATTTACTTTATTTATTAAATAAAGTAATTCAATAATTGAGATTGATTTTTTTGACTCAATAAATGAAAGGGTTTGACTATCGCTTAGTAGAGTATTAAGTGCGTTCACATGTACTTTTCGATAATGGTACGAGAAAACGGGTAGCTTATTTACGATTTAAAATATGTATATAAACAACCTTATTGTGATTGAACTTCTCACAAAATGTATCTAAACTTTGAGTTTATTCTTTCCTACTTGACGGTCTATATGACCTTAAAATTTTATATCAAATATTTGTATACACCCCCATATCTTTCTTTCCTCTTCCATTTGCAAATTTCTCCCTCAACAAGTATACTTAAATACAATCCTACAAAATAAAATAAATATGCAAAGATTCAACTTTGATCCACAACCTATGTGGCACTGAGACTACAAAATTTTAATGGTGAT
Source organism: Astragalus glycyphyllos (assembly GCA_963573325.1). Lineage (NCBI taxonomy): Eukaryota > Viridiplantae > Streptophyta > Magnoliopsida > Fabales > Fabaceae > Astragalus > Astragalus glycyphyllos. The sequence continues at coordinate 33,837,309 of OY754310.1, read as the reverse complement.
GCTTGTTCTATCTACAGTAATGGGGGATACTTGATTTTTCATGAGAAGTTTCCCTCAGCATATTACCCTTCTTGGATGAATCTGGATAATGTTCCCCTCACCGATTGATAGAGTCCTTATTGCATACGAAAAAACTATGGCCTCGCATGAGAGAGTAAGGATTTTATCACAAGCTACCAATGTGACAAGAGGTTTCATTGGAGGCTCTCTTAGGAATTTGAAAACATTTCTCAAGAGAAACCCTAGATCCTAGCCATTCAAAGCTATATTGTTAGCGAGATTGTAGAATGATAAATGAGAGGTTGGAGGGTTTACTTCCAATCTTAAATGATGGCTTTTAGTGTAGTTATTGGACACTTGTCAACCCAATAGATCTTACCAGCACGACTCTGTCTCTTGAAAACCAGTATCTCAAAGATAATTCAAAGGTTGTAGTTTTTTCAATGTCGGTGAATGAAGCTTTTAATACTATGATAGATAGATGGAGTGGAATCGAGTTTGATCCATCTCTGTGCTATTGTGTGAAAAGCTTCATTCGCTAACATCCAAACAACAACAACTTTTGAATTAATTTATACGTACAGGTTGTCAAAAGCAGACATCGTGGACGTCATATCTAGTGGTTAGAAAACTCTCCATTAACAGCTCACAAAGTTATCATTTACACTTGCAAATGACTCCTCAACTTCTCGTATATCTTTCTACAATCTAACCCACAATATTATCTTGACAAGATAGGGTCTAGCATTTCTCATGAGAAAGATTTTTCAAATTCCTTATAGTACCTCCAGTGAAACTTCTTGTCACATTGGTAGCATGTGATGAATTCCATAGTCTCTCCATCGAGTGCACAAATTCAAATATGCGATAAGGACACAACACCTGGTGTGGGAAACATTTCCCATTTTCTTACAAGAATGTATATATGTGCAGGGGAACATCTCAAAGGAAATCAAGTTTCCTATCACCGTAGATAGAACAAGTACCACCATGTTGAACTCTGCTTCCCTTTCAACACCTCGTCCGCTCTGCCAATTACCCGTTCTACCGCATACGCGACCCTGCCCAGATCAAGCAGCCTTCACTGCATTTGAAAGACATGTTGATGTGTCGTCACCTTTTTCGGTGCCTCGCATACGTCTTTTAATAAAATTCTCCCTTGAGTTTACCAAATCATTCTCATTTTCTCTTAAAATGATAATGTTATTTATTTTACAACAAATATTATATATGTATCATTAAAGTTTAACACTTACTTAACCCGGTGGGTGTGGTTGAGCGGTTGGGGCTCATCCTCCCTTAACCAAGTGTCGAGTGTTCGATCCTCACCTTGGTTATGGAGCAGCTTTAAATCCCTGGGCCAACCGTCCCACCCTTCGAGGTGCCTCCAATCCAGGGAGGAGATTACTCACTGCGTTCAGCGGTGGATACCCTGCTCTCGACCAAAAAAAAGTTTAACACTCAAGACATTTTAGATTAAATAACACATTATTACTTTTATGTAAAATTAAAGATGTATTGTATATCATGAAACCGTAAAAGGATTCTTATAATCTGATCAGATAATAGCTAAAATTTTATCATTATAATCGAAAAAACGTACGAAATACATTCATACTCTTAAATTTATCAATCAAATAATACTCGATTGTAAAATAACTTAATTTTGAATTTCTCGATGTGTATTTACTAAAATTTAATAAAGTTAAAGCATTGAATATAATTTGTATGAATATTATTCCGGTTTAATTAATTATATTAAATACTTTAATAAGTAAATATTATATATTAATTTCTATAAAGATTTAGTATTTAAATATTTACTTTTTATTGTGATTCATTATTTACTTTATTTATTAAATAAAGTAATTCAATAATTGAGATTGATTTTTTTGACTCAATAAATGAAAGGGTTTGACTATCGCTTAGTAGAGTATTAAGTGCGTTCACATGTACTTTTCGATAATGGTACGAGAAAACGGGTAGCTTATTTACGATTTAAAATATGTATATAAACAACCTTATTGTGATTGAACTTCTCACAAAATGTATCTAAACTTTGAGTTTATTCTTTCCTACTTGACGGTCTATATGACCTTAAAATTTTATATCAAATATTTGTATACACCCCCATATCTTTCTTTCCTCTTCCATTTGCAAATTTCTCCCTCAACAAGTATACTTAAATACAATCCTACAAAATAAAATAAATATGCAAAGATTCAACTTTGATCCACAACCTATGTGGCACTGAGACTACAAAATTTTAATGGTGATGCTTGTTCTATCTACAGTAATGGGGGATACTTGATTTTTCATGAGAAGTTTCCCTCAGCATATTACCCTTCTTGGATGAATCTGGATAATGTTCCCCTCACCGATTGATAGAGTCCTTATTGCATACGAAAAAACTATGGCCTCGCATGAGAGAGTAAGGATTTTATCACAAGCTACCAATGTGACAAGAGGTTTCATTGGAGGCTCTCTTAGGAATTTGAAAACATTTCTCAAGAGAAACCCTAGATCCTAGCCATTCAAAGCTATATTGTTAGCGAGATTGTAGAATGATAAATGAGAGGTTGGAGGGTTTACTTCCAATCTTAAATGATGGCTTTTAGTGTAGTTATTGGACACTTGTCAACCCAATAGATCTTACCAGCACGACTCTGTCTCTTGAAAACCAGTATCTCAAAGATAATTCAAAGGTTGTAGTTTTTTCAATGTCGGTGAATGAAGCTTTTAATACTATGATAGATAGATGGAGTGGAATCGAGTTTGATCCATCTCTGTGCTATTGTCTGAAAAGCTTCATTCGCTAACATCCAAACAACAACAACTTTTGAATTAGTTTATACGTACAGGTTGTCAAAAGAAGACATCGTGGACGTCATATCTAGTGGTTAGAAAACTCTCCATTAACAGCTCACAATGTTATCATTTACACTTGCAAATGACTCCTCAACTTCTCACAAAATGTATCTAAACTTTGAGTTTATTCTTTCCTACTTGACGGTCTATATGACCTTAAAATTTTATAACAAATATTTGTATACCACCCATATCTTTCTTTCCTCTTCCATTTGCAAATTTCTCCCTCAACAAGTATACTTAAATACAATCCTACGAAATAAAATAAATATGCAATGATTCAAGTTTGATCCACAACCTATGTGGCACTGAGACTACAAAATTTGAATGGTGATGCTTGTTCTATCTACAGTAATGGGGGATACTTGATTTTTCATGAGAAGTTTCCCTCCACATATTACCCTTCTTGGATGAATCTGGATAATGTTCCCCTCACCGATTGATTGTGTCCTTATTGCATACGAAAAAACTATGGCCTCGCATGAGAGAGTAAGGATTTTATCACATGCTACCAATGTGACAAGAGATTTCATTGGAGGCTCTCTTAGGAATTTGAAAACGTTTCTCAAGAGAAACCCTAGATCCTAGCTATTCAAAGCTATATTCTTAGCCAGATTGTAAAATGATAAACAAGAGGTTGGAGGGTTTACTACCAATCTTAAATGATGGCTTTTAGAGTTGTTATTGGAGACTTGTCAACACAATAGATCTTACCAGCACGACTCTGTCTCTTGAAAACCAGTATCTCGAAGATAATTCAAAGGTTGTAGTTTTTTCGATGTCGGTGAATGAAGCTTTTAATACTATGATAGATAGATGGAGTGGAATCGAGGTTGATCCATCTCTGTGCTATTGTCTGAAAAGCTTCATTCGCTAACATCCAAACAAGAACAACTTTTGAATTAATTTATACGTACAGGTTGTCAAAAGCAGACATCGTGGACCTCATATCTAGTGGTTAGAAAACTCTCCATTTACAGCTCACAAAGTTATCATTTACACTTGCAAATGACTCCTCAACTTCTCGTATATCTTTCTACAATCTAACCCACAATATTATCTTGACAAGATAGGGTCTAGCATTTCTCATGAGAAAGATTTTTCAAATTCCTTATAGTACCTCTAGTGAAACTTCTTGTCACATTGGTAGCATGTGATGAATTCCATAGTCTCTCCATCGAGTGCACAAATTCAAATATGCGATAAGGACACAACACCTGGTGTGGGAAACATTTCCCATTTTCTTACAAGAATGTATATATGTGCAGGGGAACATCTCAAAGGAAATCAAGTTTCCTATCACCGTAGATAGAACAAGTACCACCATGTTGAACTCTGCTTCCCTTTCAACACCTCGTCCGCTCTGCCAATTACCCGTTCTACCGCATACGCGACCCTGCCCAGATCAAGCAGCCTTCGCTGCATTTGAAAGACATGTTGATGTGTCGTCACCTTTTTCGGTGCCTCGCATACGTCTTTTAATAAAATTCTCCCTTGAGTTTACCAAATCATTCTCATTTTCTCTTAAAATGATAATGTTATTTATTTTACAACAAATATTATATATGTATCATTAAAGTTTAACACTTACTTAACCTGGTGGGTGTGGTTGAGCGGTTGGGGCTCATCCTCCCTTAACCAAGTGTCGAGTGTTCGATCCTCACCTTGGTTATGGAGCAGCTTTAAATCCCTGGGCCAACCGTCCCACCCTTCGAGGTGCCTCCAATCCAGGGAGGAGATTACTCACTGCGTTCAGCGGTGGATACCCTGCTCTCGACCAAAAAAAAGTTTAACACTCAAGACATTTTAGATTAAATAACACATTATTACTTTTATGTAAAATTAAAGATGTATTGTATATCATGAAACCGTAAAAGGATTCTTATAATCTGATCAGATAATAGCTAAAATTTTATCATTATAATCGAAAAAACGTACGAAATACATTCATACTCTTAAATTTATCAATCAAATAATACTCGATTGTAAAATAACTTAATTTTGAATTTCTCGATGTGTATTTACTAAAATTTAATAAAGTTAAAGCATTGAATATAATTTGTATGAATATTATTCCGGTTTAATTAATTATATTAAATACTTTAATAAGTAAATATTATATATTAATTTCTATAAAGATTTAGTATTTAAATATTTACTTTTTATTGTGATTCATTATTTACTTTGTTTATTAAATAAAGTAATTCAATAATTGAGATTGATTTTTTTGACTCAATAAATGAAAGGGTTTGACTATCGCTTAGTAGAGTATTAAGTGCGTTCACATGTACTTTTCGATAATGGTACGAGAAAACGGGTAGCTTATTTACGATTTAAAATATGTATATAAACAACCTTATTGTGATTGAACTTCTCACAAAATGTATCTAAACTTTGAGTTTATTCTTTCCTACTTGACGGTCTATATGACCTTAAAATTTTATATCAAATATTTGTATACACCCCCATATCTTTCTTTCCTCTTCCATTTGCAAATTTCTCCCTCAACAAGTATACTTAAATACAATCCTACAAAATAAAATAAATATGCAAAGATTCAACTTTGATCCACAACCTATGTGGCACTGAGACTACAAAATTTTAATGGTGATGCTTGTTCTATCTACAGTAATGGGGGATACTTGATTTTTCATGAGAAGTTTCCCTCAGCATATTACCCTTCTTGGATGAATCTGGATAATGTTCCCCTCACCGATAGATAGAGTCCTTATTGCATACGAAAAAACTATGGCCTCGCATGAGAGAGTAAGGATTTTATCACAAGCTACCAATGTGACAAGAGGTTTCATTGGAGGCTCTCTTAGGAATTTGAAAACATTTCTCAAGAGAAACCCTAGATCCTAGCCATTCAAAGCTATATTGTTAGCGAGATTGTAGAATGATAAATGAGAGGTTGGAGGGTTTACTTCCAATCTTAAATGATGGCTTTTAGTGTAGTTATTGGACACTTGTCAACCCAATAGATCTTACCAGCACGACTCTGTCTCTTGAAAACCAGTATCTCAAAGATAATTCAAAGGTTGTAGTTTTTTCAATGTCGGTGAATGAAGCTTTTAATACTATGATAGATAGATGGAGTGGAATCGAGTTTGATCCATCTCTGTGCTATTGTCTGAAAAGCTTCATTCGCTAACATCCAAACAACAACAACTTTTGAATTAGTTTATACGTACAGGTTGTCAAAAGCAGACATCGTGGACGTCATATCTAGTGGTTTGAAAACTCTCCATTAACAGCTCACAATGTTATCATTTACACTTGCAAATGACTCCTCAACTTCTCACAAAATGTATCTAAACTTTGAGTTTATTCTTTCCTACTTGACGGTCTATATGACCTTAAAATTTTATAACAAATATTTGTATACCACCCATATCTTTCTTTCCTCTTCCATTTGCAAATTTCTCCCTCAACAAGTATACTTAAATACAATCCTACGAAATAAAATAAATATGCAATGATTCAAGTTTGATCCACAACCTTTGTGGCACTGAGACTACAAAATTTGAATGGTGATGCTTGTTCTATCTACAGTAATGGGGGATACTTGATTTTTCATGAGAAGTTTCCCTCCACATATTACCCTTCTTGGATGAATCTGGATAATGTTCCCCTCACCGATTGATTGTGTCCTTATTGCATACGAAAAAACTATGGCCTCGCATGAGAGAGTAAGGATTTTATCACATGCTACCAATGTGACAAGAGATTTCATTGGAGGCTCTCTTAGGAATTTGAAAACGTTTCTCAAGAGAAACCCTAGATCCTAGCTATTCAAAGCTATATTCTTAGCCAGATTGTGAAATGATAAACAAGAGGTTGGAGGGTTTACTACCAATCTTAAATGATGGCTTTTAGAGTTGTTATTGGAGACTTGTCAACACAATAGATCTTACCAGCACGACTCTGTCTCTTGAAAACCAGTATCTCGAAGATAATTCAAAGGTTGTAGTTTTTTCGATGTCGGTGAATGAAGCTTTTAATACTATGATAGATAGATGGAGTGGAATCGAGGTTGATCCATCTCTGTGCTATTGTCTGAAAAGCTTCATTCGCTAACATCCAAACAACAACTTTTGAATTAATTTATACGTACAGGTTGTCAAAAGCAGACATCGTGGACCTCATATCTAGTGGTTAGAAAACTCTCCATTAACAGCTCACAAAGTTATCATTTACACTTGCAAATGACTCCTCAACTTCTCGTATATCTTTCTACAATCTGACCCACAATATTATCTTGACAAGATAGGGTCTAGCATTTCTCAGGAGAAAGATTTTTCAAATTCCTTATAGTACCTCCAGTGAAACTTCTTGTCACATTGGTAGCATGTGATGAATTCCATAGTCTCTCCATCGAGCGCACAAATTTAAATATGCGATAAGGACACAACACCTTGTGTGGGAAACATTTTCCAATTTCTTACGAGGAGGTATATATGTGCAGGGGAACATCTCAAAGGAAATCAAGTTTCCTATCACCGTACATAGAACAAGTACCACCATGTTGAACTCTGCTTCCCTTTCAACAACTCGTCCGCTCTGCCAATTACCTGTTCTACCGCATATGCGACCCTGCCCAGATCAAGCAGCCTTCGCTGCATCTGAATTACATGTTGATGTCTCGTCAGCTTTTTCGGTGACTCGCATACATCTTTTAATAAAATTCTCCCTTGAGTTTACCAAATCATTCTCATTTTCTCTTAAAATGATAATGTTGTTTATTTTACAACAAATATTATATATGTATCATTAAAGTTTAACACTTACTTAACCAAGGGGGTGTGGTTGAGCGGTTGGGGCTCATCCTCCCTTAACCAAGTGTCGAGTGTTCGATCCTCACCTTGGTTATGGAGCAGCTTTAAATCCCTGGGCCAACCGTCCCACCCTTCGAGGTGCCTCCAATCCAGAGAGGGGATTACTTACTGCGTTCAGCGGTGGATACCCTGCTCTCGACCAAAAAAAAGTTTAACACTTAAGACATTTTAGATTAAATAACACATTATTACTTTTATGTAAAATTAAAGATGTATTGTATATCATGAAACCGTAAAAGGATTTTATAATATGATCATAAAATAGCTAAAATTTTATCATTATAATCGAAAAAACGTACGAAATACATTCATACTCTTAAATTTATCAATCAAATAATATTCGATTGTAAAATAACTTAATTTTGACTTTCTCGATGTGTATTTACTAAAATTTAATAAAGTTAATGCATTGAATATAATTTGTATGAATATTATTCCGGTTTAGTTAATTATATTAAATACTTTAATAAGTAAATATTATATATTAATTTCTATAAAGATTTAGTATTTAAATATTTACTTTTTTATGTGATTCACTATTTTTCTTTATTTATTAAATAAAGTAATTCAATAAATGAGACTGATTTTTTTGACTCAATAAATGAAAGGGTTTGACTATCGCTTAGTAGAGTATTAAGTGCGTTCACATGTACTTTTCTGTAATGGTACGAGAAAACGGGTAGCTTGTTTACGGTTTAAAATATGTATATAAACAACCTTATTGTGATTGAACTTCTTACAAAATATATCTAAACTTTGAGTTTATTCTTTCCTACTTGACGGTCTATATGACTTTAAAATTTTATATTAAATATTTGTATACCCCCCCCCCCCCCCCCCCCCCCATTTCTTTCTTTCCTCTTCCATTTGCAAATTTCTCCCTCAACAAGTATACTTAAATACAATCCTACGAAATAAAATAAATATGCAACGATTCAACAACCTATGTGGCACTTAGACTACAAAATTTTAATGGTGATGCTTGTTCTATCTACAGTAATGGGGGATACTTGATTTTTCATGAGAAGTTTCCCTCCGCATATTACCCTTCTTGGATGAATCTGGATAATGTTCCCCTCACCGATTGATTGTGTCCTTATTTCATACGAAAAAACTATGGCCTCGCATGAGAGAGTAAGGATTTTATCACATGCTACCAATGTGACAAGAGGTTTCATTGGAGGCTCTCTTAGGAATTTGAAAACATTTCTCAAGAGAAACCCTAGATCCTAGCCATTCAAAGCTATATTGTTAGCCAGATTGTAGAATGATAAACGAGAGGTTGGAGGGTTTACTTCCAATCTTAAATGATGGCTTTTAGAGTAGTTATTGGAGACTTGTCAACCCAATAGATCTTACCAGCACGACTCTGTCTCTTGAAAACCAGTATCTCGAAGATAATTCAAAGGTTGTAGTTTTTTCAATGTCGGTGAATGTAGCTTTTAATACTATGATAGATAGATGGAGTTGAATCGAGGTTGATCCGTCTCTGTGCTATTGTCTGAAAAGCTTCATTCGCTAACATCCAAACAACAACAACTTTTGAATTAGTTTATACGTACAGGTTGTCAAAAGCAGACATCGTGGACGTCATATCTAGTGGTTAGAAAACTCTCCATTAACAGCTCACAAAGTTATCATTTACACTTGCAAATGACTCCTCAACTTCTCGTATATCTTTCTACAATCTGACCCACAATATTATCTTGACAAGATAGTGTCTAGCATTTCTCATGAGAAAGATTTTTCAAATTCCTTATAGTACCTCCAGTGAAACTTCTTGTCACATTGGTAGCATGTGATGAATTCCATAGTCTCTCCATCGAGCGCACAAATTTAAATATGCGATAAGGACACAACACCTTGTGTAGGAAACATTTTCCAATTTCTTACGAGGAGGTATATATGTGCAGGGGAACATCTCAAAGGAAATCAAGTTTCCTATCACCGTACATAGAACAAGTACCACCATGTTGAACTCTGCTTCCCTTTCAACAACTCGTCCGCTCTGCCAATTACCCGTTCTACCGCATATGCGACCCTGCCCAGATCAAGCAACCTTCGCTGCGTTTGAATTACATGTTGATGTGTCGTCACCTTTTTCGGTGCCTCGCATACGTCTTTTAATAAAATTCTCCCTTGAGTTTACTAGATCCTTCTCATTTTCTCTTAAAATGATAATGTTATTTATTTTACAACGAATATTATATATGTATCATTAAAGTTTAACACTTACTTAACCCCGGGGGTGTGGTTGAGCGGTTGGGGCTTATCCTCCTTTAACCAAGTGTCGAGTGTTCGATCCTCACCTTAGTTATGGAGCAGCTTTAAATCCCTGGGCCAGCCGTCCCACCCTTCGAGGTGCCTCCAATCCAGCGAGGGGACTACTCACTGCGTTCAGCGGTGGATACCCTGCTCTCGACCAAAAAAAAGTTTAACACTCAAGACATTTTAGATTAAATAACTCATTATTACTTTTATGTCAAATTAAAGATGTATGGTATATCATGAAACCGTAAAAGGATTCTTAATCTGATCATAAAATAGCTAAAATTTTATCATTATAATAGAAAAAACGTACGAAATACATTCATACTCTTAAATTTATCAATCAAATAATACTCGATTGTAAAATAACTTAATTTTGACTTTCTCGATGTGTATTTACTGAAACTTAATAGAGTTAATGCATTGAAATAATTTGTATGAATATTATTCCGGTTTAATTAATTATATTAAATACTTTAATAAGTAAATATTATATATTAATTTCTATAAAGATTTAGTATTTAAATATTTACTTTTTATTGTGATTCATTATTTTCCTTTATTTATTAAATAAAGTAATTCAATAAATGAGATTGATTTTTTTGACTCAATAAATATAAGGGTTTGACCATCGCTTAGTAGAGTATTAAGTGAGTTCACATGTACTTTTCGGTAATTGTACGAGAAAACGGGTAGCTTGTTTACAGTTTCAAATGTGTATATAAACACCCTTATTATGATTGAACTTCTCACAAAATGTATCTAAACTTTGAGTTTATTCTTTCCTACTTGACGGTTTATATGATCTTAAGATTTTATATCAAATATTTGTATACCCCCCATATCTTTCTTTCCTCTTCCATTTGCAAATTTCTCCCTCAACAAGTATACTTAAATACAATCCTACAAAATAAAAGAAATATGCAACGATTCAAGTTTGATCCACAACCTATGTGGCACTGAGACTACAAAATTTTAATGGTGATGCTTGTTCTATCTACAGTAATAGGGGATACTTGATTTTTCATGAGAAGTTTCCCTCCGCATATTACCCTTCTTGGATGAATCTGGATAATGTTCCCCTCACCGATTGATTGTGTTCTTATTGCATGCGAAAAAACAATGGCCTCGTATGAGAGAGTTAGGATTTTATCACATGCTACCAATATGACAAGAGGTTTCATTGGAGGCTCTCTTAGGAATTTGAAAACATTTCTCAAGAGAAACCCTAGATCCTAGCCATTCAAAGCTATATTGTTAGCCAGATTGTAGAATGATAAACGAGAGGTTGGAGGGTTTACTTCCAATCTTAAATGATGGCTTTTAGAGTAGTTATTGGAGACTTGTCAACCCAATAGATCTTACCAGCACGACTCTGTCTCTTGAAAACCAGTATCTCGAAGATAATTCAAAGGTTGTAATTTTTTCAATGTCGGTAAATGAAGCTTTTAATACTATGATAGATAGATGGAGTGGAATCGAGGTTGATCCATCTCTGTGCTATTGTTTGAAAAGCTTCGTTCGATAACATCCAAACAACAACAACTTTTGAATTAGTTTATACGTACAGGTTGTCAAAAGCAGACATCGTGGACGTCATATCTAGTGGTTTGAAAACTCTCCATTAATAGCTCACAAAGTTATCATTTACACTTGTATATGACTCCTCAACTTCTCGTATATCTTTCTACAATCTGACCCACAATATTATCTTGACAAGATAGGGTCTAGCATTTCTCATGAGAAAGATTTTTCAAATTCCTTATAGTACCTCCAGTGAAACTTCTTGTCACATTGGTTGCATGTGATGAATTCCATAGTCTCTCCGTCGAGCGCACAAATTTAAATATTCGATAAGGACACAACACCTGGTGTGCGAAACATTTTCCATTTTCTTACGAGAAGGTATATATGTGCAGGGAAACATCTCAAAGGAAATCAAGTTTCCTATCACCGTAGATAGAACAAGTACCACCATGTTGAACTCTACTTCCCTTTCAACACCTCGTCCGCTCTGCCAATTACCCGTTCTACCGCATACAGGACCCTGTCCAGATCAAGCAGCCTTCGCTACGTTTGAATAACATGTTGATGTGTCGTCACCTTTTTCGGTGCCTCGCATACGTCTTTTAATAAAATTCGCCCTTCAGTTTACCAAATCATTCTCATTTTCTCTTAAATTGATAATGTTATTTATTTTACAACAAATATTATATATGTATCATTAAAGTTTAACACTTACTTAACCCAGGGGGTGTGGTTGAGCGGTTGGGGCTCATCCTCCCTTAACCAAGTGTCGAGTGTTCGATCCTCACCTTGGTTATGGAGCAGCTTTAAATCCCTGGGCCAACCGTCCCACCCTTCGAGGTGCCTCCAATCCAGCGAAGGATTACTCACTGCGTTCAGTGGTGGATACCTTGCTCTCGACCAAAAAAAAGTTTAACACTTAAGACATTTTAGATTAAATAACACATTATTACTTTTATGTCAAATAAAAGATGTATTGTATATCATGAAACCGTAAAAGGATTCTTATAATCTGATCATAAAGTAGCTAAAATTTTATCATTATAATAGAAAAAACGTACGAAATACAGTCATACTCTTATATTTATCAATCAAATAATACTTGATTGTAATATAACTTAATTTTGACTTTCTCGATGTGTATTTACTAAAATTTAATAGAGTTAATGCATTGAATATAATTTGTATGAATATTATTCCGCTTTAATTAATTATATTAAATACTTTAATAAGTAAATATTACATATTAATTTCTATAAAGATTTAGTATTTAAATATTTACTTTTTATTGTGAATCATTATTTTCCTTTATTTATTAAATAAAGTAATTCAATAAATGAGATTGATTTTTTTGACTCAACAAAAATAAGGGTTTGACCATCGCTTAGTAGAGTATTAAGTGCGTTCACATGTACTTTTCGGTAATTGTACGAGAAAACGGGTAGCTTGTTTTTGGTTTCAAATGTGTATATATACACCCTTATTGTGATTGAACTTCTCACAAAATGTATCTAAACTTTGAGTTTATTCTTTCCTACTTGACGGTCTATATATATGACCTTAAAATTTTATATCAAATATTTGTATACCTCCCAAATCTTTCTTTCCTCTTCCATTTGCAAAATTCTCCCTCAACAAGTATACTTAAATACAATCCTACAAAATAAAATAAATATGCAACGATTCAAGTTTGATCCACAACCTATGTGGCACTGAGACTACAAAATTTTAATGGTGATGCTTGTTCTATCTACAGTAATGGGGGATACTTGATTTTTTATGAGAAGTTTCCCTCCGCATATTACCCTTCTTGGATGAATCTGGATAATGCTCCCCTCACCGATTGATTGTGTTCTTATTGCATACGAAAAAACAATGGCCTCGCATGAGAGAGTTAGGATTTTATCACATGCTACAAAAGTGACAAGAGGTTTCATTGGAGGGTCTCTTAGGAATTTGAAAACATTTCTCAAGAAAAACCCTTGATCCTAGCCATTAAAAGCTATATTATTTGCCAGATTGTAGAATGATATACGAGAGTTTGGAGGGTTTACTTCCAATCTTATATGATGGCTTTTAGAGTTGTTCTTGGAGAGTTGTCTGCCCAATAGATCTTACCAGCACGATTCTGTCTCTTGAAAACCAGTATCTCGAAGATAATTCAAAGGTTGTAGTTTTTTCAATGTCGGTGAAAGAAGCTTTTAATACTATTGTTGCACCCCGAAAAATCCGGATTGGACCTTTCATCGTACAACGTGAAAATTTGTGAAGCCGCCATCAACATTTTTTATTTAGGGACCAAAACATTGAAAAAGGGTCCTTTTTTTTTTAAGGCGGGTGGTCCTTTGAGAACTAGAGATGTAGGTTCGGGGGTCGGTTAGGTGTGGGGAAGGTATTAGCACCCCACACCTCCTTTCTACCGAAAGGGAACCTTTAACTTGATGTGCGATTTTGACAGAGTTGATTTGAAACTATTCGTTCTACTTCTTTTTTATTTGAGAAAATGTTTTTGAAAACGGGAGAAAAGAATAATCTTTTTATTATTTTTTAAAAGTGTGCTTGACGGGATGTGACCCGCTCCTACGTATCTCCCGGTGCGATGGAGAATTCAAAGCTTACGTAGTTCTCTTTAGTCGAGAAACTTTGTGTTGGTGTTTTTTATTGTAGGGGTTTTCGGTCCTAGACTGTACAGTCCACTAGACCTAGAACAAAGACAACCCCGCCTGTACAGACGACGTGTCCCCTACTTATTGAAACTGTTTTTTTTGATTAAGGAAGAAAAAGATTTGTTGTGAGGTTGGTTGCTTTTATTTGAACAAGTATCTTAGGCTCGCACGAACTGTACAGCTCGCTAACCCTAAGACGCTAACCAATACCGGATGTACATCCGACTCGATTCCTTACTCATTTTTTGAAATAGGGTTCAAGTTGTTAATTACTTGTTTTGATTCTCATAAGTATCCCAAGATGTTTGAGCTGTACAGCTCCGATCTTAGGACGCTAGACAACACCGGCCGTACGTCCGACTTGCCTCCTTATGAGTTTTCAAAAAGGTTTATTGTTGATCTTAGAAAGAATTTGATTGTCTTATGAAAACAATTTGAGAAAAGATTGAGTTTGGAAAAAGCTTTAGAAAATGATTGATTTGAAGAAAGGAGAAGGGAGTTTGAGGGTGACATTGGTCACGAAAGGTTTGTTGGGATGGCGTGGCATCCAAAAGGAAAAGAAAGTAGAACATTCAATCAATTTCCAAGTCAAGAACCAAAGTGCAACATTTAACAAATTGCAAGCAAAGCAATCAACAATGTAAGCATAAGCATAAACATTACCAATTACAACATTTGAGCACAAGAATGACACTTAATCATCAACATCTAATGGCATGCATATGTAAGATCAACAATAGGCACACAAAGAGATCATACAAAAGTTCAATTCAATTAGGTGTCAACACAAGATAAAGCACAAGGTTGAATCCCTTTTGGTAATCCTTGACACTTGAGACAATGCACAAGTGCATAAGTGTCTAGTCCTTTTACCAAATCATCAACATTAAAGCATAACATTGACCTAGAAAGAACATCACATTTGCAAGACCAAAAGTGACCAAAAGAGGGCATTAACAAGTCATTTTTATAACCAAAATTGATTAATCAAGTTAGAAAACTAGCATTTGCATTTTCAAGCAAGAATTGCACAAAGAAAATTGAATCATCTTAGGCAATCCTCATCACTTAAAGTGAAGTGCACTAGGCACAAGTGAGAGTCCTCTTGCCAATCCTCAATATAGAATAATTTTGCAAACACGTTACTAACAAGCAAACCAAAATTTACAATCAAAGCCCAAGGTTGTGTTGAATCATCTTAGGCAATCCTCAACACTTAAAGTGAAGTGCACAAAGGCACAAGTGTGAGTCCTCTTGCCAATCATCAACATATAACAATTTGCAAGCAAGATACAATCAATTAGCAACAATATTTTGCAATCAAAACATCAAATCAATTGCGTTGAATCATTTTAGTCAATCCTCAACACTTAAAGTTAAGTGCGCAAAGGCACAAGTGTGAGTCCTCTTGCCAATCATCAACATAGAGTAATTTTGCAAACAAGTTACTAACAAGCAAACCAAAATTTTCAATCAAAGCACAAGGTTGTGTTGAATCATCTTAGGCAATCCTCAACACTTAAAATGAAATGCCTAAGGCACAAGTGTGAGTCCTCTTGCCAATCATCAACATTGAATAATTTGCAAGCAAAGTACATAACAACCAAACCAAAACAACTTGAGAAATCATTTTACTCAATATTGCAAACCCATTTCACAAGAAAATTAACAAACCCTAATTCTAATCATGATTTGCGAAGCATCACATCATTTTATTCAACAAAAATGCAAGATCATAGTGAAAACAACATAAATCACAATTTATTCAAGGGTGAGAAGCATCTCAAACACCCAAGCCTCCCTAAGTGCTTGTCAAAATGTTTGAGACACCTCTCACCAACAACTATCAACAAATCAACAATATAACAACACTAAAATGCATGAATATGGTAGGATGCAAAATTAGAAACATGATATCTACATTTTGATGCAAAAAAGTTGAAGATGATGCTAGGTTCTAAGAAGTTTACCTCAAATCCAAGCTAAGGAATGACTAATATGAAGAACAAGACCACAAATCAACTTGAATCTTCACCAAACTTCAATGAAACCCACGAAATTCTTGCTTAAAAATGCCCTTTGATGATGCAAGTTTGAATTAAATTAGTAGAGAAGGAGGATATATGAAGTAGGAATGGAAATGAGGTGAGAAAATGGTGATTTGGTGAAGGAGAAGTGAAGAATTGATGGAGGAAGAAAGAGGTATGATTTCGGCCAAGAGAGGGAATTAGGAGAGGGGAGGTTTGTGTGCTAGGGTTTTGTGAATGAATTGTGAGGCCAAAAGTGTGTGAGAGGTGAGGTTTCTAAGGTATATATAGAGAGCAACTAGGTTTAAGGGTAGTTAGGTCATTATGCACTAGTTGTGCTCTAGGATTTGATTTTAATTTTGACTGGAGGGTGAGGATTGAAACACACATGATGAGGGACAAAAAATGAAAAATTGGAGAGGAAATGGGGAGGGAGAATTCGGCCAAGCAAGGGGAGGGTGTAGCCTTGGTCACTAAGTTTTGCAAGTTGTCATCTTGTACTATTGTACTATTATATGACCATGCTATTATCCCTTCAATTTTGATTATTCTTTTCAAGATAATTGTGCATAAATCTAACCATTTTGAGCCATATACAAGGTATCTTGAGGAATATGCCATTTTATGAGATCACCATGACCAAAAATATCATAAAAACCTCATCTTGAAATTTTTGTAGAATATTCCTTTTTGATGCCTTTTTTTTTGAATTTGAATTTTTGTGCACAATGTATGCATGCATGCGCATACATACATACATGACCAAAAATGTTTTGCCTCAAATAAATTTCTCTAAAATTGCATAATGATTCTTGATGAGAAATTATCTTATTTTTGACAATGACCAAAATACCCTTTTGCCCTAAAAACCTTGTTTTTTAACAACAAATGCATTTCCACTCCAACAATGAATTTAAAAGCCCTAGAATGACTTTTAAAACCCAAAAATGCAAGCACAATGCTCTTCACTCTTCAAAATAAAACCACACTTCTCAATTTATTTATTTTTTGCGGAAAATTAGGGTTTTGACCTAGGCGGACAAAATTAGGGTATGACAGCTGCCCCTCTTTATTTGGATTTTAACAAGGAATATGAATTGGCCGAAACATATTCCGAGGCAAAATAGAAATAAAGAATTCAGAAATTATACCAATTTTGTCTACTTAGAGAAACCAGAATTTTCCTTTTTTCTTTTTTTTTTTCTCTTTTTTGTTCCTTTTTGAAATATGATACAAATGCAATGAAAAGTTTTTTTTCTTGTTTTTCTTTTTGGAATCAATTGGTGCCAACCCTCAATAAGCCAGCGAAAGCAGTAAAGAAAGCAAAAAAAAGGGTGCCGGCCCTCATTAAGCCGGCGAAGGAGGCTGCCTAAAGCCTTTTAACGAATCGCGAACGATCCGAGTTTGCACTTGGGCCTGGGGAGCACGTGGGCTCAAAGGGGTGGTCTTTCGAGCGACCGGGGGAGGGTACTATATCAAGTCTAGATCTCGATATTTCCCTAGGACTGCGCCATGTTTTAGGCCAACATAGCTATCCTTTTCGACTGGACCTATTGAGGTCAGGGGGACTTACTCGCAGCTCGAATACGAAGTGAAGTCAATCTTCTGGGGGACACGTGGGTCCAAAGGGGGATTCGGAAATCCAATTCATCTTCTTCAGGGTCAATGCTTTCACATCGATCCAGGGGTGCCTGCTCTGGTCGCAGGACTTTTCTTCAGGTTTCTCAGGTTGGCGGTACCTGCACATGTTAGCAGATGCAATGCATGGTGTATGGAATGAATGCATGTTATGCAAAGGCCTGTTATGCGAATGCATGCAATGCGATGATTTTGGGTGAATGATGAATGCTGGGGAATGCTTTTCTTTCAGCCTTGATTGTTTTTTTTTTTTTCTTTCATCTTTTAATTCTTCTTTTGATCAGCTTTCTGTTTTCTGATCATTTGTTTTTTCTTCTTTTTGCCTGATCAGCTTTTTTTTTGATCATTTGCTTTTTTTTGTTCTTCTTTTTTTTTTTTTTTTTAAATAAAAGGCTTATTCTTTTGCTGGTTCAACCGACCCCCGACACTCCTGGCACGAGACTGAGGGACTGATTAGAGTTGCTGCGGTGCACGGGCCGGGTGCAGGTTTGCTTTATGATTTGCCATCTGAAGTGTTTGATGGGCGCAATTATTTTCCTTGCAACATTAATTTGTTTTTGAGAAATCACTTCCTTCCCGTGACTTTTGGGGATTTCGCAATGATTGCAATGCTCTAGGATTTATGCACATGTTTTACAATTCAGTATTACCATCATCATAAAACGTTTATTTTGAGCTGAAAAAGCAGAAAATAGAAAAGCAAACAGATATGAGAAAAATTGAACTTTATTGATGTGGAAACCGGTCGTACAGAAAGTTACGCCGACTGTTCAATACATTTGAAAATTTAAACTGCAAAAAGACACGAAAGAGAGAGAAAAGCTAGTTTCTAAATGTCCGTCTCTGTGGAACAATGCCAAACATTTATGTCCTTGACCTTGATCACCCCTCTATCCAAACCTTCAGGAGTGCTGTATGCCCTTGTTTATTTTCATGCCCAAGTTTTTCTGACCCTAATTTTTGCCTGGATCGCCCTTTGCGGGTTTTCAATCCACCGGGTCGCTCTGATTTTGCCTAGGCCGCCCTTTCGGGTTTTCAACCTAGCGAGCTAATTCTTACTTGGCTTATCTTTCTCTTTTTTCGTCTATTTCTTTCAGGCATTATACTTCTTCACCGAATCTGAATTGACTGGGTTTTTGAGTTCTTCACCGTCCATGTTGGTGAGTATTAGTGCTCCTCCAGAGAAGGCTTTCTTGACCACATAAGGTCCATCATAAGTGGGAGTCCATTTTCCTCGGGGATCGCTCTGAATGGGCAATATCTTTTTGAGCACAAGATCACCCTTGTTGAACTCTCGAGGGCGAACTTTCTTGTCGAAGGCCGTCCTCATTCTCTGTTGATACAGCTGTCCATGACACAAAGCTGCAATTCTTTTTTCCTCAATGAGATTTAACTGATCCAGACGAGCTTGTACCCATTCAGCTTCTTCCAACTTGGTTTCCATGAATACCCGCAGGGAGGGTATTTCAACCTCAATAGGGAGGACTGCTTCTGACCCATATACTAGAGAAAAAGGGGTTGCCCCAGTTGAGGTACGCACTGAAGTGCGGTATCCGTGCAAAGCAAAAGGAAGCAACTCATGCCAATCTTTGTAGGTTACCACCATCTTTTGAACTATTCTCTTGATATTCTTGTTGGCCGCTTCGACTGCCCCATTCATCTTGGGTCGATAGGGGGAAGAATTATGATGCTGGATTTTGAATTCTATGCACAGGTCTTTCATCATCTTGCTATTCAGGTTACTGCCATTATCGGTGATGATCCTGTTTGGAAGGCCGTAACGACAAACCAAATCTTTCTTTACAAACTTTGCAACCACAGAGCTGGTGATGCTTGAGTATGAGGCAGCTTCAACCCACTTGGTGAAATAATCAATGGCGACAAGGATGAAGCGATGCCCGTTTGATGCTTTTGGCTCGATAGGACCGATGACATCCATCCCCCACATTGAGAATGGCCAAGAAGCAGTCAGAACGTTTAATGAAGCAGATGGTACATGGATATGATCGGCATAGATTTGGCATTTGTGACACTTTCTTACAAAGCTGTAGCAGTCAGATTCCATTTGCAGCCAATAATAACCGGCTCTTAAGATTTTTCTGGCCATGGTGTGTCCACTGGAATGAACCCCGAATGAGCCTTCATGGACCTCTTTCATAATCTTTTCGGCCTCCTCTTTTGCAACACACCTTAGGAGAACCATGTCATAATTTCTCTTGTAGAGAACTTCACCATTCAGGAAGAAATTCCTCGACAGCCTTCTGAGCGTTCTCTTGTCATTTTCTGATGCCCCAGGAGGGTATTCCCTGGTGGTGATGTACTGCTTGATTTCATGGTACCACGGCTTGTCATCAGGCTCTTCATCTATTGCAGTGCAGTAATGATGTGCTGGCAGATCCTTATGCTGGATTCTGAGGTGAGCTAAACTCTTGTCACAACTGATGTTGAACATTGACGACAAGGTTGCCAAAGCATCAGCCAACTGGTTTTCGCTTCGAGGGATATGCTGGAAAGTGACTTCCTCAAAGGACTCCATCAATTCTTGAACATAATCATAATAGGGAATCAATTTGGGATCTCTGGTCTCCCAATCACCTCGCACCTGATGAATAACCAAGGCTGAATCACCATACACATCAAGCCTTTTGACCTTCCATTCAAGGGCTGCCTGAATACCCAGGATGCACGCTTCGTATTCCGCAATGTTATTTGTAACATAAAAGCTCAGTCTCGCAGTGACCGGAATGAAGCGATTGTCTGGAGAGATTAACACGGCTCCGGCCCCATGCCCCCACATGTTGGATGCACCATCAAATATCATCCTCCATCTTTCATCTTCTTGGGACTTCCCCTCGTCGAATAGTGCCATGATGTCTTCATCGGGAAAATCATACTGCATCGACTGGTATTCTGGGATAGGCTGACAAGCTAAGTACTCAGCAAGTGCGCTGCCCTTGACTGCCTTCTGTGTGACGTACAGGATATCATATTCTGACAATAACATCTGCCAACGGGCAATCCGTCCTGTAAGAGTTGGTTTCTCAAAAATGTACTTGATCGGATCCATTTTAGACACCAACCAAGTTGTATGGCTCAGCATGTACTGCCTTAAACGATGAGCAGCCCAAGCCAAAGCACAACAAGTCTTCTCCAGCATTGTGTATCTTGTCTCGCAGTCAGTAAATTTCTTGCTCAGGTAATAAATAGCATGTTCTTTCTTGCCTGACTCATCATGCTGCCCCAGCACACACCCCATCGAATTGTCCAACACGGTTAGGTACAAGATCAGCGGTTTTCCGGACACCGGTGGCATCAGAATTGGCGGATTCTGAAGATACTCTTTAATTCTCTCGAAGGCTCTCTGACAATCATCGTTCCATTTGGATTCTTGGTTCTTGCACAACAGCTTAAAGAGAGGCTCGCAAGTGGCTGTCAGTTGGGATATGAACCTTGAGATGTAATTCAGTCTCCCAAGAAAACCACGGACCTCCCTTTCAGTCTTTGGTACTGGCATTTCAAGGATTGCTTTGACTTTATCTAGATCAACTTCTATCCCTTTCTGACTGACGATGAACCCCAGTAGCTTTCCGGATCTTACACCGAAGGTGCATTTAGCTGGGTTTAATCTGAGTTTGAACTTCCTTAGACGTTCAAAGAGTTTTTGCAGATTCACAATATGCTCTTCATCGGTCTTGGATTTAGCAATCATATCATCCACATACACCTCGATTTCCTTGTGCATCACGTCGTGGAACAATGTCACCATGGCCCTCTGATACGTTGCACCGGCGTTTTTGAGTCCGAAAGGCATCACCTTATAGCAAAAGGTTCCCCAGAGAGTTATGAAGGTTGTTTTCTCCATATCTTCCGGAGCCATCTTTATCTGATTGTATCCTGAGTATCCGTCCATGAAGGAGAATAAAGAGTGTTGGGCTGTACTGTCCACCAGAATATCAATGTGGGGTAGGGGGAAATCATCTTTGGGGCTGGCTCTGTTCAGATCCCTGTAATCGACACACATCCTGACTTTCCCGTCCTTCTTCGGAACCGGGACGATATTGGCAACCCATTGAGGATACTTGGCAACCGCTAGAAACCCGGCATCAAACTGCTTCTTTACCTCATCCCGGATTTTCAACGACATCTCTGGCTTCATTCTTCTCAGTCTTTGCTTTACAGGCGGGCATTCTGGCTTTACTGGCAACTTGTGCACAACAATATCAGTATCCAACCCAGGCATATCTTGATACGACCATGTAAAAATGTCAACGTAATCGCGCAGGAGCTGAATTAACTTCATACGATCACTGTCATTCATTGCGGTACCGACCTTAACTTCTTTCTTGTTCTCATCTGTACCCAAGTTGATTACCTCAATTGATTCTCCGTGAGGCTGAATGACCCTTTCTTCCTGTTCCATTAATCTCATTAGTTCTGAAGGAGCTTCCCAGTTGTTCTCAACATCTCCCTCAGTTTGATTAATTGGATGATCCAAGTCAAAATATGGATCATCGGCATTGTTATTTTCAGAGATAATTATTGTTGATCTGCATTTGCAGAGGCAAAAAGCAGAATGAAAGGCGAAACAAACAGGCAAAATAAAATAAAGAGGAGAAGACACATGAAATTAAGGGAAATGATTTTATTGATGAATTTCAAAAACAACGTTTTTATTGATGATGATAACAACGAAGATAAAAACATGCGTGCCCCTAACAACCCATCCTATGGCCTTGGGCAGAGCCACAGGGGTGCATTACAAATTATTACTTTGAACTAAAAGCCACGGGAAAGTCAGCAGCTTCCCAATTCTTCAACTTTTCACCGGCAAAGCAACGGCGGACTAGGCTGGTATCACCTTTTTCAGCTCCAGGACCATCCCCAATGGCAGCGATTTGATTAGGGTCCAGCAACCCTGCACTCTTAAAGCTCTGACGAATATCACAGATAGGGATCTTTTTTGACCAGGGATCATGCCCTCTCAGTTTGGCCAACCACCTGCTCTTTCTTTCCTCTGCCATCCCCTTTCTCTCGGCTTGATTAGGATGGTACCCCAACCCACAACGGTCTCGATTTTCCTTCAGTTGAATAGGCGCAAGAATCCCCTGACCAGTCTTGCCTAAACCACATCCCACCTTGTATCCTTGTTCTAACATGATCTTGTTGTTGTATCCTTATTCCTTGACAATTTTGACCCTGGTGACAGAAGCTTGCTCCCTCCGAATACAGCATTAGCAATTTCAAGGGACTGAAAGGAGGTCTCCAGAGATTCCTCAGCGGCTTCCACATAACGGAATGGAGATGGCTTGTTGACTAACATTTCTTCTTCACCAAACACAACAACAATCTTGTCATCTACCACAAACTTGACCCTCTGGTGTAGGGAAGAGGGAATAGCTCCCGCCATGTGAATCCACGGTCTCCCCAACAGGCAGCTATATGATGAAGTGATGTCCATGATTTGGAAATTCACATAAAAGGTCTCCGGCCCAATCTGAATTGGGAACTCCACTTCCCCTAGCACTTCCTCCTTCGACCCGTCAAATGCTCTCACCAACGTCGAACTAGGCTTCATATAAGAGCAGTCCACATCCATTTTGTCCATAGTGGACTTCGGCATGACATTTAGTGAGGACCCATTATCAATCAAAACCCGAGCCAACACATAGTCTCCGCATTTGACGGAGATATGCAGAGCCTGGTTGTGCTTTCTTCCTCCTGGGGGTAACTCATCGTCAGCAAAAGTCAAATGGTTAGCGGCCACGATGTTTCCTACAATCCCATCAAACTGACACACAGAGATATCTTCAGCGACATGGGCTTCATTGAGTACTTTCATCAGGGCAGTCCGATGAGCTTCTGAACTGAGCAGTAACGACAGCATAGAGATCTTGGCTGGAGTTTGTTTCAACTGATCAACAATTTGATAATCACTTTGTCTGATAATCCTTAAGAACTCACTGGCTTCCTGTTCTGTTACTTTCTTGCCCTGGGTATCCTCTGATACTTTCTCTTTTCCTTTTCTAACCCTTTCCTCAGCATCTTTAGACGTTTCAACCCGAAGAGTTTCCGGAGCATACATACGGCCGCTTCTCGTCATTCTACCCACTCCCGATATATTGGTGACAGCAGATGCACTTGGAGAACTCTCCACTGGAGGCAAAGTGCTATATTTCCAGGGCACAGCACTATCTTTCTCATATGGAAAGGGAGCAGGGACCTCAATGACTATGGGCTGAGCTTTGGCTTGAACTTGCCTCGGATTGTAATCATATAAAATCTCAATTGGCCTTCTGCCTTCTCTGCCATTATTAGACTGAAGGGTCATCACGCTTTCTTCTGTTTCAAAAGTAACTACCTGAACTACACGGCGGTCCATCAAGTCTTGCAAGATCTGCTTAAAAACTTCACAGGCCCCTTTACACAGGGAATCAGCACACCCATTCTCCTGACAACATCCTTTCTCAATGACCTCAAATCGACACAATTCAGTGCGAATGGCATCCAAAGGAGTCTTAATTTTCTCAACCTCCCTTATCACCTGTCCAGTAGAATCTTCTATTGCATTGGTCGACGGATTCCCATGTCCTGGCAGTGGATTTGTAGTTATACTTGGACTATTCTGTTTGAAAGAAATCCAATTAGCGTCTATTAAGTCCTGGACTACGTGCTTAAAAGCTTTGCAGTCCTCCACTGTGTGACCGATTCCACCCTCATGAAAACTACAAGTAGCATTGGCATTATAGCTCCTAGGGAAAGGAGGCTGGAGAGGCTTCATCGAGCGAGTGTTGATTAAGTTTTTGGAGACCAGATGATTGAACAGCTCCGTATAAGTCATCGGGATTGGATCAAAACTGACGCGCTTCTTATACTGGTAGTTCTGGGCTTTATAACCATCATTGGCTCGTTGAGGTTTCATTGGTGCCGAGAATGGTACCGTCTGCGGTGGAGTACTGAAAGATGGATTTCCTCCGGAAATTACATTGGTCTCTCCCTCCTTCTTTTTAGGGAAATGAGAAGAGGGCTTTCTTTGTCCACCTGAACTGCCTGAACTACCTGAACTACCAAAGTGGTTGGCGATCTTCCCGCTACGCAAACCGTTTTCAAGCCTTTCCCCAATAACTACCATATCTGAGAAATTTGACGAGACACTCCCTATCAGCCTGTCGTAGTAGATTGCCGGAAGAGTTTCCATGAACATGTATACCATCTCTTTCTCTGTTAGTGATGGCTTTACTTGTGCAGCTGTACTTCTCCACCGTTGGGCGTATTCTTTAAAAGATTCTTTATCTCCTTTGCCCATGTGCTGTAACTGAGATCGATCTGGAGCCATATCCATATTGTACTGGTACTGTTTCAAAAAGGCTTCTGAGAGATCCTTCCAACTATGGATGTCGGAAGACTGTAACTGCATGTACCAGTCTAAGGATGCCCCAGCTAAGCTATTCTGAAAGCAGTGGATCAACAGCTTATCATCACTAGCATGCGCAGCCATTTTTCGGCAATACATGGTTATATGACTTGATGGACAACCAGCACCCCGGTACTTGTCAAAATCAGGTGCCTTAAACTTTGGAGGAAGGACTATATCTGGAACGAGACACAAATCACGGGCATCCTTGACTCTAACACTTGTACCTTCCACAGCCCTCAACCGTTCTTCAAGCACACGATACTGGTCTCTGGACTGAGAGTTTTCGAACACATGCCCCTGAGGATGACTACTCATGCCATAATAATTTCCCCCAAACTGAGCGGGACTTCCTACTTGATACGCAACATTCTGAGGATTGGTAGTGATCCAAGGAGTAGGACTGAGCGGATTTCTCTGTAGTGCAGCATCATGATTAGGAGCGTGGAGCTGTGGTCTACCAACAACTCCACCAGGTACGACCACAGCAGCCTGACTTGGCCCTGTTACCCCAGCTGGATTGGATTCAACATTTTGAGGCGTATAACCGACTGGCATTCCCCACGGGTACCTCTGAGCAACTGGATGGTTCTGACCGTTTGCCCCTGGAGAGTGGACAAAATGAGGGATCCCCGTTCCCGGAGGAGGAATAGTAGTTGCAGCATTAGTAGACCTCGGAGGGGGAATGAAGGTGACAACTCCATCAGGGTTTACCACGGCGGTGGCCTCAGCACTGGCCCCACCTTTCAGATTCCTCAGCATACCCATCATTTCAACCATCTGGGCCTCCATAGCCCCTACCTTATCCTTCAAAACTCGGTTTTCTTGAGCTAGCTGCTCGGGGTTGAGTATCTCTATAACCAGATCATCCGGACCCGAGTGGTAACTCTCAACCTCAATGTCCGGATTCTCTTGATTCTCTGCCATGAGTCTTGCCTGCAGACGAGTGTAGTAACGGTGACGGCGAACCAGCTTGCCTTTTCTGTTTGTTTAAATATTTATTGTGTAAGAGCCTGAATGAATGGATGCATAAGTATATGTGTATGCATGCAATGCAAAAATGCGTTTTTTTTCACGTGGTGCCGGGGATATCACATATTTTTTTTTTGGGTAAACAACAAGGATCGAGAATGTGAAATGAACCGTACAATTTTATTTGAACTGAAACACATAATCCTTTTATTTATTCATAACGTAAAAGCAGGAGTACATCATAAAGAGTTCTCAAAGCAACAATTAAAAGGAAACTATAATAACCAGAATTTCAAACAACAACTAAATCCCTGCATTGGTTCCTCTTCCTCTTTCTTGAAGTGGAAGGACGATCTGCCTGCCCCCTCATCTCCAAGATCAAACCCCTGACATACTCGATGAATCTTCTGACCTCTACCGGAGTAGTGCACACATCCACAGCAATCTCTGCAGCTCTGAGGCGCCTTGGAAGGCCTGTAACAGTATCATAGCACAGCTTGGATAAGAGTGCATACTTCTCTTGCAGGCGCCGGCAATGATCATCCAATCTTCGATGCTCTTCCATCAAGTAGGACATCTCAACCCTGAACCTCTATAGCAAATCACCCTGGTGCCTCACATGGTCCTCCAATGCCCTAGATTTCCTGAGCTCCCCCTGAAGTAGCGCCTGACAGTCTTCAAGCCTCTCTCGCACCAGCTTTCTTGCTTGTACCTCAGTTCTGAGCTTGCTCTCATAGTCAGCAGTAAGAGTCTTCAACTGTGCTTTTGCTTCCTTCAATTGGCCCCGCAAGGTCCTCTCTAATTCCTTGGAGACATTCAACTGAACCTTCCATGCACGGGCATCATCCAGCGCTCTGTTTCTATCCAGATTTCGCGCCCTGATTTCGCTTGTAGCACTTTTGAGACCACCCTGCATGTCAATGAGCTTTTGGTCACTGGCAGCGATTCTCTCTTTGAAGTCAACAAGACATTTCTCTTTGAATTCATTTTCTTGCTCTAAGCTCTTTTTCTCTTGGAGCAGCTTTTCCAACTGGGCCTGCAATTCTGACTTCTCTTGCTGGGACTGAGATAAGGCAGCCTTGAGCCCCTCAACCTCCTCATTAAAAATAGGAGCAGGTGGAGGAACCTCAACTTCAACCTGAGGAAAGCCTCTAAATGGGAGCTTAACTGCTCGAGCCCGGAGCTGGACCCACTGAAGGTACTCTTCCCCCACACTTGTATCTCTGCGACCCAACTCATCACGCCCTTTCTTTACCGGCCTGTTCCAGGCACGAACAATCCTTCTCAACAAACTCAAATCCCCGGAACCTCTATCATGTAACACAAAGTCAGCCAAAGAATCCATCAATGGTGGGCTTGTCATTGGGTAACCCAACTGCCTCAACACAAGAGCAGGGTTGTAGGTGATACATCCCCTAGTGCCAATGAGTGGAACATTCGGAAAGCCGTTGAGCTGAGAGATGAATTCTGGTGTATCCCGGGCTAGAGTGCACCACGAGATATCACCTCCTCTAAGGCTAGCAATAAACCACTTCCACTCGTCTTTCCCTTTGTTTTCAATGTGTCCTTTAAAAACATGTGAGGCGAACCACCGATACAGAACTGGCAAACAACACCTAACCATCCCTCCTCCCTTAGAGTGGCGATCGACAAGAGAATAGTACAAATCAGCTAAAATAACAGAGGTGGGGTTTTGTTCCCGCTTTTTGAATGCAAGGAACACATCAATAGCTGCAGCATCAACAAAATTCTCAACACAAGGGAACAAGACAACTCCATAGACAAGGAGGGCAAGCACATCAGAGAAAACCTTCCACTCCTTCTTGGCAAGTAGGGCTTCAGCTTCTGCTTCTAAGAATTTTCTTGACAAACCTTGCCTTTGACCCTTGACTTCCACATTTTTAATCAAAAATTCCTCTTTAATCTGAAGAATGCCAGCCAAAGCCTCAGCTAATGAATACCTCTCCACATAAGAATACGGCTTGCAGTTCGCAGCAGGAAAGCCTAAGATCTTCTCAAATTCTTCTAAAGTGGGGACCAGCTGATAATCTTGGAAAGTGAAGCAACGGTATTCGGGATCAAAGAACTGGGTCAAAGCAGTGAGGCCAGTTTGAACATTCACCTCTAGCAAATCGAGGAGATTACCATATGTACCCTGATAAGCCTCTTTTCGCCGTGGGGGAAGCTGATTACCGAACCTAACCAAGCTCTGGACGTCCTGTTGTTTGAAATTCCACTTGAGGGTTCTTTTCACATTCTGATCCATTTTTCTTTCTCCCCTTTTTTGGTATCTACAATTTCCCCGGCACTGGTGAGAATGCATGCAAAATGTATGAATGAATGCATGATGAGAAAAAAAAATAATATTTTCAACGCGACAGTTTTTCAAAAGCTAGAAATTCACATACATTTTTTTGAAAATTTTCGGTTTATTTGCAAAAATCTTTATTCAGATGCAGGGGTATGCAGCTCCTTTGTGTCCTACAAGGTTTCTTAGCGACAGGGTCTATGGCTATTTCTACGGGTACACACTTCAAGGATAGCACTAAAAGAAGGACCCTAAATAAGGTTCCTAGAGCCAACGACCTCATCTGAGACCACCGATCACAGGGCCGTACGTCCAAGTGATGGTATCATCAAACAAAGCCAAACTCTAGGTGAAGTCTTCGCAACCACCCAACAAGACGTACGTCCAGTGAGCAGCCACTAATGACTTCGTTCTAGCCTAAGGTATGCTCTAGCCCGGGTATAGGGCTGTCTCACCAAGAAAAAAATAAAGGTAAAAAGAGTGCAACGTGTGTGTAGGAGCACGACGACAAACATACCCCCCCACCTGCAAAGAAAATCCAGAAACAGTCCATACAAAGAGTCGTCTACCCTAGGGTTTTACAAGCATATATCATTTAAATACAAACAAGTAAACTAACCTAGGATTCCAACAACAATCATATGCACTGCTTACCTCAAGAAAGGGAGCCAAGAAGGGGGGTCATAATAGAATCGGGGGAATGCATGAACTTACCTTGAGGAAAGGGAGCAAAGAAGAAGGGATCATAGTAGAATTGGGGGAATGATGCATGAGCTTACCTTGAAGAAAGGGAGCAAAGAAGAAGGGGACATGGGGATTGGAGAAATGCATGATCATATTAAGCATATAAACAAAAGAAGATGAAAGGAGAAGAAGGAACAAGAAGCGAACATAGAGGAAGAAGAGTCAAATGCACATGAATGCAACATAACAATACGAGAATGCAAGAGAACATTAAAACATCAGAAAGAGAGAAGAAAAAGAAGGAGAATAAAAGAGAGAAATAGAACAATCACATTCAAATCAAACAATTAAACCGCACATCAAGTTAATTAGGCCTGACCCTCGTTTTAAAAAAAAAAGTCCCCAGTGAAGTCGCCAGCTGTTGCACCCCGAAAAATCCGGATTGGACCTTTCATCGTACAACGTGAAAATTTGTGAAGCCGCCATCAACATTTTTTATTTAGGGACCAAAACATTGAAAAAGGGTCCTTTTTTTTTTAAGGCGGGTGGTCCTTTGAGAACTAGAGATGTAGGTTCGGGGGTCGGTTAGGTGTGGGGAAGGTATTAGCACCCCACACCTCCTTTCTACCGAAAGGGAACCTTTAACTTGATGTGCGATTTTGACAGAGTTGATTTGAAACTATTCGTTCTACTTCTTTTTTTATTTGAGAAAATGTTTTTGAAAACGGGAGAAAAGAAGAATCTTTTTATTATTTTTTAACAGTGTGCTTGACGGGATGTGACCCGCTCCTACGTATCTCCCGGTGCGATGGAGAATTCAAAGCTTACGTAGTTCTCCTGGTTCGAGAAACTTTGTGTTGGTGTTTTTTTATTGTAGGGGTTTTCGGTCCTAGACTGTACAGTCCACTAGACCTAGAACAAAGACAACCCCGCCTGTACAGACGACGTGTCCCCTACTTATTGAAACTGCTTTTTTTGATTAAGGAAGAAAAAGATTTGTTGTGAGGTTGGTTGCTTTTATTTGAACAAGTATCTTAGGCTCGCACGAACTGTACAGCTCGCTAACCCTAAGACGCTAACCAATACCGGATGTACATCCGACTCGATTCCTTACTCATTTTTTGAAATAGGGTTCAAGTTGTTAATTACTTGTTTTGATTCTCATAAGTATCCCAAGATGTTTGAGCTGTACAGCTCCGATCTTAGGACGCTAGACAACACCGGCCGTACGTCCGACTTGCCTCCTTATGAGTTTTCAAAAAGGTTTATTGTTGATCTTAGAAAGAATTTGATTGTCTTATGAAAACAATTTGAGAAAAGATTGAGTTTGGAAAAAGCTTTAGAAAATGATTGATTTGAAGAAAGGAGAAGAGAAGTTTGAGGGTGACATTGGTCACGAAAGGTTTGTTGGGATGGCGTGGCATCCAAAAGGAAAAGAAAGTAGAACATTCAATCAATTTCCAAGTCAAGAACCAAAGTGCAACATTTAACAAATTGCAAGGAAAGCAATCAACAATGTAAGCATAAGCATAAACATTACCAATTACAACATTTGAGCACAAGAATGACACTTAATCATCAACATCTAATGGCATGCATATGTAAGATCAACAATAGGCACACAAAGAGATCATACAAAAGTTCAATTCAATTAGGTGTCAACACAAGATAAAGCACAAGGTTGAATCCCTTTTGGTAATCCTTGACACTTGAGACAATGCACAAGTGCATAAGTGTCTAGTCCTTTTACCAAATCATCAACATTAAAGCATAACATTGACCTAGAAAGAACATCACATTTGCAAGACCAAAAGTGACCAAAAGAGGGCATTAACAAGTCATTTTTATAACCAAAATTGATTAATCAAGTTAGAAAACTAGCATTTGCATTTTCAAGCAAGAATTGCACAAAGAAAATTGAATCATCTTAGGCAATCCTCATCACTTAAAGTGAAGTGCACTAGGCACAAGTGAGAGTCCTCTTGCCAATCCTCAATATAGAATAATTTTGCAAACACGTTACTAACAAGCAAACCAAAGTTTACAATCAAAGCCCAAGGTTGTGTTGAATCATCTTAGGCAATCCTCAACACTTAAAGTGAAGTGCACAAAGGCACAAGTGTGAGTCCTCTTGCCAATCATCAACATATAACAATTTGCAAGCAAGATACAATCAATTAGCAACAATATTTTGCAATCAAAACATCAAATCAATTGCGTTGAATCATTTTAGTCAATCCTCAACACTTAAAGTTAAGTGCGCAAAGGCACAAGTGTGAGTCCTCTTGCCAATCATCAACATATAGAGTAATTTTGCAAACAGGTTACTAACAAGCAAACCAAAATTTTCAATCAAAGCACAAGGTTGTGTTGAATCATCTTAGGCAATCCTCAACACTTAAAATGAAATGCCTAAGGCACAAGTGTGAGTCCTCTTGCCAATCATCAACATTGAATAATTTGCAAGCAAAGTACATAACAACCAAACCAAAACAACTTGAGAAATCATTTTACTCAATATTGCAAACCCATTTCACAAGAAAATTAACAAACCCTAATTCTAATCATGATTTGCGAAGCATCACATCATTTTATTCAACAAAAATGCAAGATCATAGTGAAAACAACATAAATCACAATTTATTCAAGGGTGAGAAGCATCTCAAACACCCAAGCCTCCCTAAGTGCTTGTCAAAATGTTTGAGACACCTCTCACCAACAACTATCAACAAATCAACAATATAACAACACTAAAATGCATGAATATGGTAGGATGCAAAATTAGAAACATGATATCTACATTTTGATGCAAAAAAGTTGAAGATGATGCTAGGTTCTAAGAAGTTTACCTCAAATCCAAGCTAAGGAATGACTAATATGAAGAACAAG
Source organism: Astragalus glycyphyllos (assembly GCA_963573325.1). Taxonomy (NCBI): domain Eukaryota; kingdom Viridiplantae; phylum Streptophyta; class Magnoliopsida; order Fabales; family Fabaceae; genus Astragalus; species Astragalus glycyphyllos. The sequence goes on along the minus strand of OY754310.1, from coordinate 33,805,213 downwards.
ACCACAAATCAACTTGAATCTTCACCAAACTTCAATGAAACCCACGAAATGCTTGCTTAAAAATGCCCTTTGATGATGCAAGTTTGAATTAAATTAGTAGAGAAGGAGGATATATGAAGTAGGAATGGAAATGAGGTGAGAAAATGGTGATTTGGTGAAGGAGAAGTGAAGAATTGATGGAGGAAGAAAGAGGTATGATTTCGGCCAAGAGAGGGAATTAGGAGAGGGGAGGTTTGTGTGCTAGGGTTTTGTGAATGAATTGTGAGGCCAAAAGTGTGTGAGAGGTGAGGTTTCTAAGGTATATATAGAGAGCAACTAGGTTTAAGGGTAGTTAGGTCATTATGCACTAGTTGTGCTCTAGGATTTGATTTTAATTTTGAATGGAGGGTGAGGATTGAAACACACATGATGAGGGACAAAAAATGAAAAATTGGAGAGGAAATGGGGAGGGAGAATTCGGCCAAGCAAGGGGAGGGTGTAGCCTTGGTCACTAAGTTTTGCAAGTTGTCATCTTGTACTATTGTACTATTATATGACCATGCTATTATCCCTTCAATTTTGATTATTCTTTTCAAGATAATTGTGCATAAATCTAACCATTTTGAGCCATATACAAGGTATCTTGAGGAATATGCCATTTTATGAGATCACCATGACCAAAAATATCATAAAAACCTCATCTTGAAATTTTTGTAGAATATTCCTTTTTGATGCCTTTTTTTTTGAATTTGAATTTTTGTGCACAATGTATGCATGCATGCGCATACATACATACATGACCAAAAATGTTTTGCCTCAAATAAATTTCTCTAAAATTGCATAATGATTCTTGATGAGAAATTATCTTATTTTTGACAATGACCAAAATACCCTTTTGCCCTAAAAACCTTGTTTTTTAACAACAAATGCATTTCCACTCCAACAATGAATTTAAAAGCCCTAGAATGACTTTTAAAACCCAAAAATGCAAGCACAATGCTCTTCACTCTTCAAAATAAAACCACACTTCTCAATTTATTTATTTTTTGCGGAAAATTAGGGTTTTGACCTAGGCGGACAAAATTAGGGTATGACAACTATGAAAAATAGATAGAGTGGAATCGAGGTTGATCCATCTATGTTCTATTGTTTGAAAAGCTTCATTCGCTAACATCCAAACAACAACAACTTTTGAATTACTTTCTCTGTACGGGTTGTCAAAATTAGACATCGTGGACGTCATATCCGGTGGTTAAAAAAGTCTCCATCAACAGCTAACAAAGTTATCTTTTACACTTGCAAATAACTCCTCAACTTCTCGTATATCTTTCTACAATATGGCCCACAATATTATCTTGACAAGATAGGGTCTAGCATTTCTCTTGAGAAAATTTTTTCAAATTCCTTATAGTACTTCCAATGAAACTTCTTGTCACATTGGTAGCATGTGATGAATTCCATAGTCTCTCCATCGAGCGCACAAATTTAAATATGCGATAAGGACACAACACCTGGTGTGGGAAACATTTTCCATTTTCTTACGAGAAGGTATATATGTGCAGGGGAACATCTCAAAGGAAATCAAGTTTCCTATCACCGAAGATAGAACAAGTACCACCATGTTGAACTCTGCTTCCCTTTCAACACCTCGTCCGCTCTGCCAATTACCCGTTCTACCGCATACGTGACCCTGCCCAGATCAAGCAGCCTTCGCTGCATTTGAATTACATGTTGATGTCTCGTCAGCTTTTTCGGTGACTCGCATACGTCTTTTAATAAAATTCTCCCTTGAGTTTACCAAATCATTCTCATTTTCTCTTAAAATGATATTTTTATTTATTTTACAACAAATATTATATATGTATCATTAAAGTTTAACACTTACTTAATCCAGGGGGTGTGGTTGAGTGGTTGGGGCCCATCCTCTCTTAACCAACTGTCGAGGGTTCGATCCTCGCCTTGGTTATGGAGCAGCTTTAAATCTATGGGCCAGCCGTCCCACCATTCGAGGTGCCTCCAATCCACATTTTAGATTAAATAACACATTATTACTTTTATGTCAAATTAAAGATGTATTGTAATCATGAAACCGTAAAAGGATTCTTATAATCTGATCATAAAATAGCTAAAATTTTATCATTATGATAGACAAAACGTACGAAATACATTCATACTCTTAAATTTATTAGTCAAATAATACTCGATTCTAAAATAACTTAATTTTGACTTTCTTGATGTGTATTTACTAAAATTTAATAGAGTTAAAGCATTGAATATAATTTGTATGAATATTATTCCGGTTTAATTAATTATATTAAATACTTTAATAAGTAAATATTATATATTAATTTCACTAAAGATTTAGTATTTAAATATTTACTTTTTATTGTGATTCATTATTTTCCTTTATTTATTAAATAAAGTAATTCAATAAATGAGATTGATTTTTTGACTCAATAAATGAAAGGGTTTGACCATCGCTTAGTAGAGTATTAAATGCATTCACATGTACTTTTCGGTAATTGTACGAGAAAACGGGTAGCTTGTTTACGATTTCAAATGTGTATAAAAACACCCTTATTGTGATTGAACTTCTCAAAATGTATCTAAACTTTGAGTTTATTCTTTCCTACTTGACGGTCTATATGACCTTAAAATTTTATATCAAATATTTGTATTCCCTCCATATCTTTCTTTCCTCTTCCATTTGCAAATTTTTCCCTCAACAAGTATACTTAAATACAATCCTACAAAATAAAATAAATATGCAATGATTCAAGTTTGATCCACAACCCATGTGGCACTGAGACTACAAAATTTTAATGGTGATGCTTGTTTTATCTACAGTAATGGGGGATACTTGATTTTTCATGAGAAGTTTCCCTCCGCATATTACCCTTCTTGAATGAATCTGGATAATGTTCCCCTCACCGATTGATTGTGTCCTTGTTGCATACGAAAAAACAATGGCCTCGCATGAGAGAGTTAGGATTTTATCACATGCTACCAAAGTGACAAGAGGTTTCATTGGAGGCTCTCTAAGGAATTTGAAAACATTTCTCAAGAAAAACCCTTGATCCTAGCCATTAAAAGCTATATTGTTTGCCAGATTGTAGAATGATATAGGAGAGTTTGGAGGGTTTACTTCCAATCTTATATGATGGCTTTTAAAGTTGTTCTTGGAGAGTTGTCTGCCCAATAGATCTTACCAGCACGATTCTGTCTCTTGAAAACCAGTATCTCGAAGATAATTCAAAGGTTGTAGTTTTTTCGATGTCGGTGAATGAAGCTTTTAATACTATGATAGATAGATGGAGTGGATTCGAGGTTTGTCCATCTATGTGCTATTGTCTTAAAAGCTTCATTCGTCAACATCCAAACAACAACAACTTTTGAATTACTTTCTATGTACGGGTTATCAAAAGCAGACATCGAGGACGTCATATCCAGTGGTTAGAAAACTCTCCACTAACAGCTCACAAAGTTATCATTTACATTTGCAAATGACCCCTCAACTTCTCGTATATCTTTCTACAATCTGGCCAACAATATTATCTTGACTAGATAGGGTCTAGCATTTCTCTTGAGAAAGATTTTTCAATTTCCTTATAGTACCTCCAATGAAACTTCTTGTTACATTGGTAGTATGTGATGAATTCCATAATCTCTCCATCGAGCGCACAAATTTAAATATGCGATAAGGACACAACACCTAGTGTGGGAAACATTTTCGATTTTCTTACGAGAAGGTAGATATGTGCAGGGGAACTTCTCAAAGGAAATCAATTTTCCTATCACATATACTTTTCGGTAATTGTACGGCAAAATGGGATTCAGATTCCATGCAGCCGAAAATTCGGAGCATTCGTACATTCGGCAGATCTGAATCGACCAATCTTAATCAAACAGTTTATATTTTTAAATTTGAAATAGATATAAAATATATAGCTAAAACCGTGATCGTCCGATTAAAAATTAATGGCCGAGATTCACTGAATGCATGAATGCACAACACTCCGACTGCATCAGATCCGAATCCGAGAAATTGGGTATCTTGTTTACGATTCCAAATGTGTATATAAACACCCTTATTGTGATTGATCTTCTCACAAAATGTATCTAAATTTTGAGTTTATTCTTTCCTACTTGATGGTCTATATGACCTTAAAATTTTATATCAAATATTTGTATTTCCCCCATATCTTTCCTCTTCCATTTGCAAGTTTCTCAAAGGAAATCAAGTTTGCTATCACCGTAGATAGAATTAGTACCCCCATGTTGAACTCTGCTTCCCTTTCAACACCTCGTCCGCTCTGCCAATTACCCGTTCTACCGCATACGCGACCCTGCCCAAATCAAGCAGCCTTTGTTGCATTTGAAGTACATGTTGATGTGTTGTCTCCTTTTCTGGTACCTCGCATACGTCTTTTAATAAAATTCTCCCTTGACTTTACCAAGTCATTCTCATTTTCTCTTAAAATGATATTGTTATTTATATTACAATAAATATTATATATGTATCATTAAAGTTTAACACTTACAAAACCCAGGGGGTGTGGTTGAGCGGTTGGGGCTCATCCTCCCTTAACCAAGTGTCGATGGTTCGATCCTTGCCTTGGTTATGGAGCAGCTTTAAATCCTTGGGCCAGCCGTCCACCCTTCGAGGTGCCACCAATCCAACGAGGGGAATAGTCACTGTGTTCAGCGGTGGATACCCTGCTCTCTGTTGTGCAAAAACGTGTGCAAGTATACACAGTCTAACAAGTAATATAATGATAAGTAAAGGTCATTCCCACGAGGATTGTGTAGCTAAATTGATGCAAAAATGACTTGAAAAGTAAACTAGAGAGTAATATAAAAAGGTGACACAAATCATGTTCAAAAAGAGATTTTAAAGTGTAAATAAAGTAGTTATTAAATCAGAATCGAATATGGTTAGGGATATTAATTCCATTGTAATTTCAGTCCAATTGCGGGTGCTGTGAAGATGCTGGCAGAACCTGAGCGCAGAATTAAAGTATGCTTTTCAGCACTTTCCCCAAGGTTTGATTAAGGGTGCCTTATGTCTAAGCCCCCATTAATGTCCACCCTAGCCATGATAAAAACGATCCAGAACATCCCATGAGCTTAGTTAAATATTTCTAGTTTAACCAACTTAATTAAAATGTCTTTTAACTAGGGATACTCATGTGAATCTATGCATTCTGCTTATTAAACCTTTTCAGTACTCAAAAAGTTGTATTAAACTAAGGTGATCATGCTCATGTATAAAAATAATTCTCATAGATTCAAAGTGCTTCATACATCAACAAGGTTCTTACAACTAGAAATCAATCACAACTTCATTAAATCCCTAACACTAAAAAGTTAGCTCATGTTGAGCATCCAAACACCCAAAAGCTATCTCATGTTGTTCCCATTGTCCAAACAACCAAAGGTTCAAATGACTTCTTCAGGCCTCACAGCACCTAAAACAGGTGCTAGGGGTGCTGCCAGACTGCTGTCAAAAATCTACACAACTAACAACACATCAAATTGTTCCAACTTATCTATAATTCACACCTGAACACCTTTTTACACAAAAGAACACTTAACAGCAGAATGTGATTAAAAATCATTAATTTCCTAATTAATACTCAAGGATTTACTTCGATTCCAAGTAATAAAAAGCGTAAATAACTCTTATAAATAAGAGTTATCACACCCCCAAACTTGAACCGTTGCTTGTCCTCAAGTAATGACATCCGAACAAAAGCAACTAGCACAGCAGCAGTTAACAGCATTAAAACAAATTTTAGCACAGATTCATTTTCTCAAGGTTTCCCCCTCAGACACAACACTTTAAGAACCCTTAGCAATTCATGAAATCAAAGCTTTTGCCCTCTAGCTTAAATGTGTGTGTGCTCTCTTGCACTCTTTCCATAGGCTCCAACAATTACTAGGCTTGGCTTTGGATCCTACTTAGAACTTCCTACATTGACCTTCCTTTTCAATAGCTACAAGCAAAGTTTACAATGATGACACAAGGGTAGCCTTTCCTATTTTGGGTACAATGAACAACTTAGACAACACAATTTGCTTTCTTTTGATAACTAGAGTAGTGCACACCCCTTTATCTTTTTTATTTTTTTTTTATGATCAAGGCTGACCACTTTTCGACTGAAACCATAATATGTCGCCACATGCATGGCCTCCCTACTCAGCAGCCAACCTTGTAATTCTTATTGTTTTTTTATAATTATTTTGCAAGTGTGCACCATCTTTTCTACACTCTTGATTTCATAGTTTTGGCCTCACAACTATTAGGCTACCCCAAAACTTAACTTCTACTCTACTTGCAGTTTCTATCAAATTCGAGGCAGTTTCAGTCCTTACTAAGCACTCACCTCACTTCCACCTAAGTTATGCCTTACACCTACTTCCAAAGTACAAGAGCCAAGAGTATACTAAAGGGCTAGGCCATTTCAATCAGAACTCTAAGTCTACACCAAATCTGGTTTTCCTCATTGGGTTCTACCTTGATACTCAGAACTTTCATTTTTTTTTCATTATGCATTAATAGCTGTTGTGACAGCACTAAAACGACACTTAAACAAAAACAATAATTCAAGTTTACGCTCCTACCCTCACTTAAACTCTTGCGGTGTCCCCACTGCAATTATTCAAGCGAAAGAGGAAGAGAAACTAGACAAAACACAGAATAGAAATAACAGACTAAACAAAACAAAACAAAAAATAGATAACACAAAACTGCAGAAGGTGCTACCAGGGTGCTGTCAGTACCTACTGCAGAACAGAACATGCAGATTAAGACTTAGAAGAGACAACCCCTGCTTGAAGTCTGACACTCTTTTCCTCTTCAAGTCCTGCCTTCTTCTCTGGTGGGGTCACTTCAGATTTGGTGCTGCCAGCATCAGCAGACTCCTTTAGGGGAGATTCAGGTTCTAACTCAGGGCTATGCACCAGCCTCCCCTTAACCTTGTTTGCAGCTCTTTCGAATCTTCTTTTCTTTGGAGGTGCTGCGTCAGTGTTGGCAGCACCTGTTGGGGAAACCATTGGCTCTTGCACAACAGTAGTAGAAGCATCTTCATCAATCATGTGCTCCCTTAGCTTGCTTCAGCGCTTTAACAAAAATCTACCATACACACAGGTGCTGCTGGGAAGTGCTGCGAGGTGCTATATCAGCAATGACAGCTCAACCCCAAACTTAGAAAAAATCACCAACCAACCACAAACAACTGTGGAACCTGTAAAACAAAAAAAAAACTAACACACACATTTATTAGCATCTGGGTTGCCTCCCAGTAGCGCTTGGTTTATTTCCAAGTCCTCAGCCTGACTTGTTGAAACATATTAAGGTTCTTTTAATTGGGTGGTGGCCTTCATTCTAGCCACAGACCCACCCCAATATCTCTTAACCCTTTGTCCATTCACCTTAGACTCGGTTCTAGTGGCCTCATCAAAAAGATCAACAGCCCCATGTGGGTATATTGTCAATAATTTAAAAGGACCGGACCATCTAGACTTGAGTTTTCCAAGGAACAGCTTTAATCTAGAGTTGAATAATAAGACTTGGGCACCCTCCTCTAGATTTTTAGGTTGTAGCCTTTTGTCATGCCAAGCTTTGGTTTTCATTTTGTAAAGCTCGGCATTTTCATAGGCAAAAAGCCTATGTTCTTCCAATTCATTAAGCTGCAACATTCTTACAGAACCAGCCTTTTGTAAATCCAAATTGAGCTTCTTCACAGCCCAAAAAACCTTGTGTTGAAGTTCAACGGGCAACTGACAAGCTTTACCATAGACTAGTTTGTAAGGTGACATCCCCAAAGGGGTTTTAAATGAAGTCCTATAGACCCACCGAGCATCGTCCAAGTGAAGAGACCAATCATTTCTAGTGGGGTTAACAACATTCTCTAAGATTTTATTAATCTCTCTATTAGATAGCTCTGCTTGCCCACTGGTTTGAGGATGATAGGTTGTGGCAATCTTATGTTTGACCCCATATTTTAAAAGCAAGTTTTCAATCAGTTTATTGCAAAAATGGGTTCCTTCATCATTAATGATTGCCCTTGGTGTGCCAAACCTTGTGAATATGTTCTTTTCCAAAAACTTACTCACGGATTTGGTGTCATTTGAGGGTAATACCACAACCTCTATCAATTTAGACACATAATCTACTGCCACGAGAATATAAAAGTTGCCAAATGATGGGGGAAAAGGTCCCATGAAGTCCATACCCTAAACATCAAATAATTCCACTTCTAAAATATAATTTAGGGGCATTTCTTGTTTATTGGACAAATTCCCTACCCTTTGGCATCTATCACAACATTTTACAAACTCATGGTAGTTCTTAAAGAGAGTAGGCCAGAAATAACCTGCTTGCAGTACCTTTGCAGCAGTTCTGGTGCCACCAAAGTGTCCTTCACAAGGTGCTGTGTGGCAGTGCTTTATGATATTCTGCATTTCTGGCTTTGCCGCACACCTTCGAAGAATCTGATCTGAACATAGCTTGTATAAGAATGGCTCATACCAAAAGTACTCCTTCGCTTGCTGCATAAATCTTCTCCTCTGCTGAGAGTTGAAATTAGCAGGAACAATTCTGCTCACCAAATAATTCACCACATCAGCATACCAGGGGGCATCTGCAGAAGCTGATATAGCACCTATCATAGCACCTGTCACAGCACTATCTGCAAAAAAATTCTCAAGATCCCCAATGACTAACAGCTACTCATCAGGGAATGATTCCTTGATTTCTCCATGATTACCCCCAACAACATCTTCAGGGAGCCTTGATAAATGATCGGCCACTTGGTTTTCAATTCCTTTTTTATCTCTAATCTCAAGGTCAAATTCTTGGAGCAAGAGAACCCATCTTATAAGTCTTGGCTTGGCATCCTTCTTGGCTATCAAATACTTAATGGCAGAATGATCAGTATATACAATGACTTTGGTTCCTACCAAATAAGACCTGAACTTGTCAAAAGCAAATACTACAGCTAGCAACTCCTTCTCGGTAGTGGTGTAATTAAGTTGGGCATCAATCAATGTTTTGCTTCCATAATAGATGGAGTGGAATACCTTGTTGTATCTTTGACCAAGAACAGCCCTTACAGCAAAATCACTAGCATCACACATTAATTCAAAAGGAATGCTCCAATATGGTGCCACTATGACAGGTGCCGAAATGAGTGCTTCCTTCAAAGTGTTGAAGGACTTGATGCATTGTTTGTCAAATTTGAAAGGCACATCATGTTGCAACAATTGACAAAGTGGTTTGGAAATCTTTGAGAAGTCCTTAATGAACCTCCTAAAGAACCCTGCATGAACAAGGAAACTCCTCACACCCTTTATGGATGAAGGTGGAGGAAGTTTCTCGATCACTTCTACTTTAGCCTTGTCAACCTCAATCCCTTTCCTTGAAATCTTGTGCCCTAACACGATTCCTTCATTCACCATGAAGTGACATTTCTCCCAATTCAAAACCAGATTTGTCTCCGCACACTTTTCCAAAACCTGCTCTAAGTTGGCTAAACAAGCTTCAAAATCAGCTCCAAAAACCGAAAAGTCATCCATAAACACCTCCATGGATTTCTCAATAAACTCAGAAAAGATAGCCATCATGCACCTCTGAAATGTGGTAGGTGCATTGCACAAGCCAAATGGCATCCTCCTAAATGCAAAGGTGCCATAAGGACAAGTGAATGTGGTCTTCTCTTGGTCTTCAGGTGCAATGGCTATTTGGTTGTAGCCTAAGTAACCATCAAGGAAGTAGTAGAAGTCTTTCCCTGCCAATCTATCCAACATCTGATCAATGAATGGCAGGGGGAAGTGGTCCTTTCTTCTGGCTTTGTTCAACTTCCTATAGTCCATACAAATTCTCCATCCTGTGACTGTTCTGGTAGGGATAATTTCATTCTTCTCATTTGTTACCACCGTTACCCCTCCTCTCTTAGGCACACATTGCACTAGGCTAACCCAAGTGCTATCAGATATGGGGTAAACAATTCCCGCATCCAACCATTTGATTATCTCTTTCTTGACCACTTCGTTCATAATGGGATTTAGCCTCCTCTGACCCTCAATACAAGGTTCAATTGGTAGTGGGAATGCATGGAACTTGAACTTGAGCCACAGGTACAAGGTTCGATTCCCACGGAAGGCAAAAATTCTACATGGGGGGTAGAGAAGGCCGTGAGGAACAGTGGCGGGTCACAGAGATGGGCCCGGGCTGTTATAATTTGGCACATTTGGAATCGGTTATTGGCTGATGCGTATACTCCCGATTCTAAATGTTGAGGGACATTATGAATCGGTTAAACAACCGATTCATAATGGGATATTTTGACTCGGTTATTTAAAAACCCGATTCATATTGCTTTCCCAGACCCACCGTACAAACCTAGCAAACGAGACTTTAGAAATCGGCTTTTTAAACAACCGATTCCATATGTATCAAAAATCTCTCAAACTTGCGTTTAATTGCAAAATTGCCACTGCGCCTGCATTTGGAGTCGGCTATCCAAACAACCGACTCCAAATAGTGCTTTTTAAAGCAGATTTCGCACTAGTGGATGCTACTAACTCCTTTTCCTGCATAAAGGTTAGTTCTGCAGAAATAATAACAAGCAGTGTCTCATCTTCCCCCAAATAAGCATATTTGAGATATGGGGGAAGTGTTTTCAATTCAAGAATTGGAGCCTTTTGGATAGAAGGTAAATTGTCTCTCAAAATGGTTTCCTTCATATCCAAAGGCTCATACTTTTTAGCCCACAAATGTATCACAGATTGTTCCTTCGTGGAAATCGATGGAAATTCCTCCTTGAGCTCCAATCTATCCAAGTCTTCAAGCTCCTTTTTTAGGGGATCTTGAGCTTTAATGAATTGTTTATGCACCAAAGAGTCAATAGAATTCACAAAGGAACAATCTGCTATATTTTCATCGGGATATTTCAAAGCATTAAAAACATTAAATTTTACCTCCTGATCATTGACCCTCATGGTTAATTCACCCTTTTGCACATCAATGAGGGTCTTACCTATAGCAAGGAATGGCCTGCCTAAGATGATGGGCACCTCAGCATCGGCTTCAAAGTCCAGGATGATGAAATCCACTGGGAACACAAACTTGTCTACTTTGATTAGCACATCTTCAATCTTACCCTCTGGATAGGCCATGGATCTGTCCGCCAGTTGCAAGGTCACTGTTATTGGCCTTGCTTCTCCAATTCCAAGCTGTTGGAAGATTGATTTGGGCATCAAGTTGATACTCGCACCCAAATCACATAAAGCTCTACCACAATAGCTCTCCCCAATGGCACAAGGAATGGTGAATACCCCTGGATCCTTGAGCTTCTTGGGTATCTTATTTTGTAACAATGAGTTGCTCTCTTGAGTCATGGCAACAGTTTCAAATTCTCCCAATTTCCTCTTTTGTGTAATCACATCTTTCATGAATTTTGTATAATTAGACATTTGTTGCAAGGCATCCACCAAAGGAGTATTGATGTGAAGTTGCTTGAGGATTTCAAGGAACTTCCCAAATTGCTTATCTTGGTGTGCCTTCTTTAGCTTTGAGGAAATTGGGGAGGTGGTCTCTCAGACACCAACATAGGTACTGCAGGTGCTGTAACAGGTGCTGTGACAGATGTTGAAGCACCCACTGCAGAATCTACAGCACCTCTGTCAGTGCTGTTAGCATTCTTAGCATTTTGTTGCTCAATATTTTCCCCATTAATAGCTCCTTCTTTTTCTTTTTCGAGCAACTCATCAGGCCCCACTATAGTTTTACCACTTCTAAGAGAAATGGCCTTGACATGCTCATTTCCATGAGAATTAGATGAGCTCGGTTCAGTGGCTGCAGGAAGTGAACCACTTGGTCTTGCACTGATGCTGGTAGCAATCTGACCAAGCTGAGTTTCCAGATTTTTTATGGCAACCCCATGACTCTGAATTGCTGCACCTTGAGTCTGATATTGAGTCTTTGTTTCAGTTATGAAAGCCTTAATGATTGCCTCCAAAGATGGTTCAGACTTAGGTGCAGTGGGAGTAGAAAATCCAGGTGGAACGTGAGGTCTTGAAGGTGCTGCAGCAGCTGTGTTATCTTTCCAGGAAAAATTAGGGTGTTGTTTCCAACCTGGGTTGTATGTCAATGAATAAAGATTATTATTTTTGTTGAAATTCCCCACAAAATTGACTGAAACAGGATTCCCAGGGAACTCTTCATATATGTGTCCTCCCCCACAAGAAACAGTATTTGCAGTGGCAGCAACAGCCTCAACAGGTACAGCAATAGTGGAGGCAGCACTTATAGCAGCAGTGGGTGTTGTGGTCAGATTCTTCAACATATTGGCAATAGATGCCACTTGTGCAGAAAGTGCAGCAACATCACTTACTTCATGAATACCCGCCACCTTTTTGGCGGCATTAATTCTTGCTGTAGGCCATTGGTAACTATTGGCAGCTATGGTCTCAATCTTGGCATATGCATCATTGTAGGATTAATTGGGACAACAAAGCACCTCCGGATGAAGCATCTAACATATCTCTTGTTCTTGGCATTAACCCATTGTAGAAGGTCTCCATTTGAATGCATATAGGAATACCATGGTGAGGGCATTTTCTCAACAACTCCTTGAATCTCTCCCAAGTTTCAAACAATGATTCATCATCACTTTGCCTAAATGAGGTAATTTCATTCCTCATTCTAGCATTCTTAATGGGGGGAAGTACTTAGTTAAAAACTTTTCAGCCATCTCATTCCATGTAGTGATAGAATGTGGCTCCAAAGAGTTTAACCAAGCCTTTGCCCTATCCTTGAGAGAGTAGGGAAACAACCTCAATCTAAAAGCATCATCTGTAATTCCTGGTATCTTGAAATTACTTGAAACCTCCAACAATTGCCTCAAGTGTAAATGGGGATCATCAGTAGGTGTCCCTCCAAACTGTTCCACAGTTTGTAGCATCTGAAACATCGTTGGTTTAAATTCAAAATGATTTGTTAAGATGTCAGGTACTACAATCCCTGTGTTCATGGTTTAGGGATCAAAGATAGCATAGTCCCTCATGGGCCTATCCCTGTCATTAGCTAGCCCAATTGGGTTGGTTTGCATCCCCACGTCATAGTCATGGATGCTTTCTAATTCTTCATCAGTTAGAGGGCCAGTGCTTGCCATGTCTATAGCAGCACCAAGTTCAGCAAATCCTTTGTGACTGTGACTCTGACTCCTTAACCTTCTGAAAGTTCTTTCAATCTCAAGGTCTAGTTTGTACTCCGGTGTGCTATGTCTGCGCATACAATAGAAACTAATCTGCTAACACAAACACACAAGAGGTGAGAAACAAGCTCACTAGCCACTTATCAAATCAAAAATGCAGTTAAATATAACAAAACAATCCCCGGCAACGGCGCCAAAAACTTGTTGTGCAAAAACGTGTGCAAGTATACACAGTCTAACAAGTAATATAATGATAAGTAAAGGTCATTCCCACGAGGATTGTGTAGCTAAATTGATGCAAAAATGACTTGAAAAGTAAACTAGAGAGTAATATAAAAAGGTGACATAAATCATGTTCAAACAGAGAATTTAAAGTGTAAATAAAGTGGTTAATAAATCAGAATCGAATATGGTTAGTGATATTAATTCCATTGTAATTTCAGTCCAGTTGCGAGTGCTGTGAAGATGCTGGCAGCACTTGAGCGCAGAATTAAAGTATGCTTTTTAGAACTTTCCCCAAGATTTGATTAAGGGTACCTTATGTCTAAGCCCCCATTAATGTCACCCCTAGCCATGATAAAAACGATCTAGAACATCCCATGAGCTTAGTTAAATATTTCTAGTTTAACCAACTTAATTAAAATGTCTTTTAACTAGGGATACTCATGTGAATCTATGCATTCTGCTTATTAAACCTTTTCAGTATTCAAAAAGTTGTATTAAACTAAAGTGATCATGCTCAGCTCAATGTATAAATATAATTCTCATAAATTCAAAGTGCTTCCAACATCAACAAGGTTCTTACAATTGGAAATCAATCACAACTTCATTAAATCCCTAACACTAAAAAGTTAGCTCATGTTGAGCATCCAAACAACCAAAATAAAGATGAAAACCAAGGTTAATACTAACATTACCACTGAAGAAAAATACAAGAAACTAAGATAGAATAGAATGAAGAACAGTTCTACACTTCAGCCAACAACTGCTAACTCCAAGCAATTTCGCAGCACTCTGCAGGTGCTGTCTCAGTGCTGAGCAGTCTTAACAATGGTGGAATGGATGAAGGTAAAAGATGAAGTGGTAGTGGTGGCTGGTTCCAAAAGACAAATACCAGGTATGAATAGTCACTTTTTCGACTAGGGTTTCGTGCAAAAGGCAGCCTCTTTTTCAACTTTTTCTAATGAGACTTTTATAGTTGCACAATTAGGGTAAAAACCCTTGCAAAAAGACAAAAGAAACCCTACCAAAAAGGGAATTAATATATTCAAAAAACAAAGAGAATCTTTGGTGGTCCCCATTGACTGCTGCGCACAGACAGTCACGCTGTAACGCTTGTCCCATGCCGCCAGCTCAGCAATTTTCGCCCACTTTGTGCATTTTTAAATTCCAATCACTTCTCCAGGCCTCACAGCACCTAAAACAGGTGCTGCAGGGTGCTGCCTGACTGCTGTAAAAAATCTGCACAACTAACAACACATCAAATTGTTCCAACTTATCTATAATTCACACCTGAACACCTTTTTGCACAAAATAACACTTAACAGCAGAATGTGATTAAAAATCATTAATTTCCTAATTAATACTCAAGGATTTACTACGATTCCAGGTAATAAAAAGCGTCAATAACTTTTATAAATAAAAGTTATCACTCTCCACCAAAAAAAAGTTTAACACTTAAGACATTTTAGATTAAATAACACATTATTACTTTTATGTCAAATTAAAGATGTATTGTATATCATGAAACCATAAAAGGATTCTTATAATCTGATCATAAAATAGCTAAAAGTTTATCATTATAATAGACAAAACGTACGAAATACATTCATACTCTTAAATTTATTAATTAAATAATACTCGATTGTAAAATAACTTAATTTTTACTTTTTTTTTTGACAGATTAATTTTGACTTTGTCGATGTGTATTTACTAAAATTTAATACAGTTAAAGCATTGAATATAATTTGTATGAATATTATTCCGGTTTAATTAATTATCTTAAATACTTTAATAAGTAATTATTATATATTAATTCTATAAAGATTTAGTATTTAAATATTTAAATTTTATTATGATTCATTAATTTCACTTATTTATTAAATAAAGTAATTCAATAACTGAGATTGGTTTTTTTGACTCAATAAATGAAAGGGTTTGACCATCGCTTAGTAGAGTATTAAATGCGTTCACATGTACTTTTTGGGTAATTGTACGAGAAAACGGGTAGCTTGTTTACGATTTCAAATGTGTATATAAACACCCTTATTGTGATTGAACTTCTTACAAAATGTATCAAACTTTGAATTTATTCTTTCCTACTTGACGGTCTATATGACCTTAAAATTTAAATATCAAATATTTGTATTCCCCCCATATCTTTCCTCTTCCATTTGCAAATTTCTCCCTCAACAAGTATACTTAAATACAATCTTACAAAATAAAATAAATATGCAACGATTCAAGTTTGATCCACAACCTATGTGGCACTGAGACTACCAAATTTTAATGGTGATGCTTGTTCTATCTACAGTAAGTGGGGACACTTGATTTTTCATGAGAAGTTTTCATTATTTTCCTTTATTTATTAATTAAAGTAATTCCATAAATGAGATTGATTTTTTTGACTCAATAAATGAAAGGGTTTGACCATTGCTTAGTAGAGTATTAAATGCGTTCACATGTACTTTTCGGTAATTGTATGAGAAAACATGTGCTTGTTTACAATTTCAAATGTGTATATAAACACCCTTATTGTGATTGAACTTCTCACAAAATGTATCTAAACTTTGAGTTTATTCTTTCCTACTTGACGGTCCATTTGACCTTAAAATTTTATATCAAATATTTATATTCCCCCCATATCTTTCTTTCGTCATTCCATTTGCAAATTTCTCCCTCAACAAGTATACTTAAATACAATCCTACAAAATAAAATAAATATGCAACGATTCAAGTTTGATCCACAACCTATGTGGCATTGAGACTACAAAATTTTAAGGGTGATGCTTGTTCTATCTGCAGTAATGGGGGATAGTTGATTTTTCATGAGAAGTTTCCCTCCGCATATTATCCTTCTTGGATGAATCTGGATAATGTTCCCCTCACCGATTGATTGTGTCCTTAATGCCTACAAAAAAACTATGGCCTCGCATGAGAGAGTTAGGATTTTATGATGTGACATCCGGGGCTGACGAGGGCGGGGAGTGATCGCTGGTGCCCAAAAAGGAGGCATGGCAAAGAGCGGCTCCTGACAGCTTCAAAGCAAAGGGGCGCGTGAATGAACCGAATACGCACTGGAATGAGAGGGATCCTGAGGCTGTACAGGTATGGGACTGTACAGTTGAAGGAAGGCTTAAAAGAATTGATTTGGACTACCTATACCAACAAGGTGCATCTTCTTTTCGGGAGCCCTTCCCATAAGAACTCCGTAGTTAAGCGTGCTTGGCTTGGAGTAGTAGTGGAATGGGTGACCTTCTGGGAAGTTTCCTAGAAAGCATGCAAGTGAGGACAACGCATGCTGAAAAGGCTCGTGTTGGTTTGTAGGGGAAGTCGACAATTCTGGAAGCAGTCTGGGATGTTACAATGGTATCAGAGCAGCAGACCTCTCTCAGTACGGTGTGGTTCGGGGACAAACCAAGCGGAAGCTGGTGGACATGTGACATCCGGGGCTGACGAGGGCGAGGAGTGATCGTCGGTGCCCAAAAAGGAGGCATGGCAAAAGAGAGGCTCCTAGCAGCTTCAAAGCGAAGGGGCACGTGAATTAACCAAATACGCACCGGAATGATAGGGATCCTGAGGCTGTGCATGTATGGACTGTACAGTTGAAGGAAGGCTTAAAAGAATTGATTTGGACTACCTATACCAACAAGGTGCATCTTCTTTTCGGGAGCCCTTCCCATAAGAACTCCACAGTTAAGTGTGCTTGGCTTGTTACAAAACAATTTTGACAAGCTCTTTAAACTTTCTGATTCATTAGTGTTCTAATAAGCTTTCTTGAGTGGTCTTTTAAACAGGTACAAATCATTAAGTCTCAAAAAGAACATCTGCTAGACATAAGCACATTATGAGAAGTTATCTTGAGCTTTAGAAGATATATGTAAAGCTCAAAGAGGTGCTCAGAAGATAAGAACAGTGGAACAATATCATATGGAAGCACATTATGAGAAGATAGCTTGAGCTTTAGAAGATATATGTAAAGCTCAAAGTGGTGCTCAGAAGATAAGAACAATGGAACAATATCATATGGACTTTATATGAATCAAAGGAATCTATGGCAACAATATATTTTTGACTAAGGACATAAAAGCAAGTTGTAAATGACTCAAAATATACCCTTGAAGGCATTCAGAAGGTATCTCAGAAGGTCCCTAAGAAGACAATGTTCAGAAGCCACTGCAAAAGCTTTTGAAGGATAAAAGAAAATTGTCAACCTCTTCTCAACGGCAAAAAGATACATCAACAAGAGTAATTTCCTAAGAAGATATTGACCTAAGTCATTGAAGCCATTGCAAAGATAATTCATCAAATAACGAGCTCAGAAGCTCTCAACGGATAACTACTGTAGTGTATGGATGTCTGCTGCAGTATACGTAGTTAGACGCAAAAAGCATAATGGCTACAAATATATCATGGAGTGCCTCAGAAACATTAATAGAGACTCCACAAATAACTGATCAAAACATCAGAAGCTTCTCAAGAGCTTCTGAGTAAGTCTATCTTCTCTCCAAACACACTCACAACAAATCAACATCTTTGGGATCCTTTTGATTGTTTTCATAGCTTCGTGTCAATTGTTATATGAATTTTTTATTTAAGCTATTTTTTCCCAGTTCAGAACAAAACATATTGTGTATATGTGTATCTTCTAAACAATAAGCATTTGTTGTTGTATTGTTCGGGAAGAAGTTTAAGAAGTTTTCTTAGAGGTTTAAGTTGCTAGAACTTGTAGAAAACTAGTGTGACGCTTGATAGAACTATGTTACGAAAACAAACAATCAGCGTTTTGGCTAGTATTTGGCTTGTAAGGTATTTGGAAAATAGTGGAAAACCTCACTTGGAGTGAGATGTGAACCACTATAAATCTTTGTGTGTTATTTACTATTTCTTTTTTTTTGCTTTCAGCCTCTATAGTTTTCAAAGAACATCTTTGAGAAACACTGTAAGCATTAACTTAAATCTTCTCAACAATATTTGTTTTGCAAAAGTCATCATTACAATAATATAAACAAGCTTCTCAAAAAATTTGAGTCTATAAAAGAATTTTAAAATGTGTCACAATTCAACCCCCATTTTCTAGTGACTTATATTTGACTTCAATATTTGTATCATTACTGGCTAATTTTTGCAGGTTGGATCCCCTACGAGGAAGACTTTGCTCACAAGTCGGCCTCACGACCTGTTCAACCGACTTGGGGGCTTCTGTTTCGGTCTGGATCCAACTTTTACTAGCTAAATAGGCCCATTAAAAGCCAACCCAATATTGAGAAGCTTCTTCAGTAAGCTCATTGCTCCACTATATATACCACTACTCACTCCTTGAAATTGTACGCTTTCTCCAATTCTCTCATATGCTCCATCTTTACTATGGACTTACTTGGGAGTCAGAGTGCTCAGGTGGCGGCCTTCCCGAATTTTTCAATGGAGCACCGCCGTGAGATCTCTAGCTTCTCAGCTTGGTGAGCATCTCAGCCTACTACTTGACCGAGAGCTGCATCCAGTTCCGCATTAATGTATGTTTAAGTTCAATGAACAAAAAACATTTCTCTAATTTCATTGAAACTAATACACAGAAACTGCACTGACTACACAGACATTCAATCGTAGGAAGGTTGAAAAATAAAAATAACAACTTTCCACTAGGCTAAAACATGAGAAAAATGATATTTGGACATATAGTTTCCAGCCAAAAATAGCTAAAAATCACATTACAATACAAATTAAGCAAATTTTTAGTCAATGGCTTAGAAAATAGTGAAAAGACAGGTTAGTTATTGCCTAAAAAACTTAGTTTATTGGTGTTGTAAAGTAGTTTTTGGGTAAGAAAATATGTCCAATATCATTACTACCAAAAAATATCTCCTTTTCAGAAAAGAAAAAAAAAACATGAGTTTGTTTTGTAACTTTTAAAACTCCCAAATAAAGTCGCAATTTCCTCGTGGCATCTCTGCAGATTACATATATAGATGTAAGAAATACCGATGTTATATTCAATGCGTTTATATCCAATCAATAACAACACGAGTGAAAGAAGAAACTAGCTAGCCCCAACTTTTGGCTCAAAATAATATTATATTTAGGGTTAACCAAATAATATTCATCACGTATAAGCCATAAGGACTAACTACCACAACCAACCAAGTGCAACTCCAGCAAATACACCACATATAAGCCACAATGCAAGCAAGTTACCCAATGAATTCTGTTCATGACCCTGCAAAACCATAAACCCCACAACATTTATAATATGTTATGTTCATTGATTTATTCATTTAGCACAGGTGCATATGAAAAAGAAGAAGAAATAAACACTGACCTTGTACCCTTTAGGCACCACTGTGTATACACAAACAGTGAGATAGCCATTTGTTAATCCCAAGAAAGATACAAGTAGGATCATCCAACCCTGAGCACCATATTTTGCAGTGAAGTAAAATGCAGGAATCAACAAGAATCGAGAAAGAGTTGCAACCAGTAAACCCTTCCTTGACTCCAGCTTTAGGCATTTGATGAGTGGAATATATGAGGATATTAGATCCATATGGTGTTGTACATTGTAATCAAAACAAGTGGGTACCTACACACATTCACCATTTACGAACCACCGAAACTAACACGTAAACACCAGTTTTAATTTGAAAAATGGAAGAAATTGAGATGTTGGCTTTGGTGTCCATCACAACACGCGTCAGACACCGGACACGTTTTCAACCTGAAGTATCGGTGATACAGTGGTCTAAATGCACTTAAGAAGTTAGAAGCATAAATAGATAAGGAATTAATAAATATATATTGTGTATTACCATGTTCCTAGTTGATGATGCATTCCAGTATCTTCATACAAGAATCCAGGCATAATAGACAAGGTTAACACATATATCAAAAACAAGTCAACAGCATAATCAATGTTCTGGCGAAATAATTGCATGTTGCTTAATCGTTCTTGTTGATTAGCAACAACTCCAACCTGCACACAAAGTTGAGAATCGTAAATCTATTAGTGTATATAATTAAAAGATGCATCATATTGAGATCAAATTTTCAGCATATATATATATACATATATATATATATATATATAATTAACTAATTAATTAATTAGATTAAGATGAGTTAAATTACTTGTTGGTTTGTCTCGCTTTGTATGCCGACAGCAGCAAGATCAGCTGAAACAGTTTGTGCTCCTTCTAGGGCTGCCTTTGAACGGTAGTATTTTACTATGGACAACTTAGGGATGTAAATTGCATACAGAACAATGCACAAAAGCTCAAAGAATGTTGAAATCCCTAAGCTTAGCACTGCAAATTAAGAGAGTAAGTAATGAAACGTAAGACAAACTAATATGATAAAAAATTAAAGAAAATCTATGTGCACTATTTGTTAAAAGAAGTATACGAGTATGTGACCATAAGTTTTTTAAAAAAAGGGTCCGCAACCACAGTTGTGATCGGAATATCAAGATTTTTGATGTCTCTACAAATGTATCATGGCCACGATTGCAGCTACATTAGCCGCATTTGACCATTTGATATAATGAAAAATTATGGTCACAACATCAAGATTTTTAATGAACCTATCGTTGTGTCGCGAGTTGGGTTGCAACAATATCAGCCACATTTGACAGCAGTTTTTCATAACATCAATGATAGTCGCAATCGTGTTTTATGTAAACCAAGTTGTTAGTGTGTGCACCTAACTGGAAAATATGTGTGTAAAAATAGTATTTATATGCATTTGAATGAAGAATAACGTACAAGCCCCTTTTCGAAGACCATTATCAGATTTCTCAAAATTAGCTTTGGTGATAAGTCTTAAGACACAAGCAAGAGCTCCAGAGGCAGTTATACCACCAATAAACGACTGCATAACATCAAATTTGTGTGATTAGTTCCCAATTCAAATGAACATGTAAAAGAAAATAAACTTTAAAATTTAAAAAGAAAAGAACAAAATGGGAAAAGTTTCTAAATACTTTAGTAATTAGTGAAGTTTCTTATTTTAAGATACAAAGTAGACACATATACCTCATAGAAGTTTCACTTACCATATATTATGAAAAATTTATAAAAAATGGAAACATGAAATAAATTATGATTTATGAGACAAACCTGAATGAACTCGGGACACATAAAAGATAGGTCTCCAGTAATACCACCTTGGACAAAAGCATGTGCAATTCCAAAACAAGCAAAAAGTGAACATAAACCAATGTAATGTCCAGTTCCTCCTTTCCCTGATGTTGCAAGATCCAACTGCCACACCAAATTAATCAGAAATCAGAAACTATACTAATATACAGAAAATTGTAATGACAGATAGGAACCTGCTTCTAGTTTATTTTCTATTTTTAAAGTTGATGCTGCGGGAGTTGCATTCTTAAGGGTGTAATCCCCTTGTCGTTTTTTTTTTTATTTTTTGTGTTATTTAATTTTTCCGTTTCTAGCAGTTGTCATCAAAAATATATATAATAACATACACCATATAGGCAATACAAAATATATGGCATACCATAATAGCTAAATTAGGTTGCAAAGCTCAGAAGGTGGTTTTAAATTGCACATTCCATAAAACTTGTGGGATCAGAATATTTTTTATTTTATAATTAGAGGAATTTTATTTATATGATTTAGCTCAAACATCACATTGTACAAGTTTGTCCATCTTCAAAGAAGCGTTGCAAAGAGACACCAAATCATTTGCTACCAAATACAGAAAAATGATACACCAAAAGAAGAACTTGTTCTTCCCAAAAGGGACAAAATCATACACCCATTAAGGCTCACAAGCCACACATATTGGTTTGAGTCTATGGAATATGTAGTTACATAATAGGTTTGATAAGCCATATATTTACAAAATTGAAAGGAATAAATTTTTTTCTTTCTTTAGATTACTTTCAGATCAAAAACCACTTTCCCTTTTCTAGGGAAAAAGTCCTACTATCAATAATAAGATTGACTAATAGTATTGATAAATTTAAGCTTTGCTAGTTGGTCTATTAGCCCTTTGGCTTGTTTTGAATTTATCACCTAAGTTGTACTATGGGTTGAGGTACTCCTTGTACCTCCTTCAATACGTTTTGACTTACAAAAATTAAAAGATTATTATTGATAAATTGTGGTCGTGTTTTAATTATTTTAGGACTTTATATATCCCAGACCATATTTTTTACCCATTTAGCAAACCACTTCTCATTTGTAACTTCATTCATTTTGAAAACAAAAGGGTAAATATAGAACCATACAACTATATAACTTTTTTTTGGGCAAAATTGCCTATAACTTTATCATTGTATTGTATCTTATTCTTATTCCTTCATAATTAAGTAACAATATTCCTATCTGGAAATGCATATATTGCTAACATTTTCATCTGATAAAACTATCTCATAATACTGAAAACTGAATTTTTATTGAAGATTAATATTAGAGAATCACAACAATCATAATTATGACCAGCATCAAGTTTAACTTGATTTGTATAATTAATAGCATCCCTTAATTGTCACCAAGTATTCAGTTATATCTTTAATTATAGGTTGACAATATTTTCTCTGTTATGGGATTGATACCCAACGGCTAATACAACCTCCATAAATTAGTAGCCCTCATAATGGCTATAAATTGTATAATTCTTGAAATAGCAATAAAATATTTATAGTTCTTCTTCCTTCATAATTAATACGTTACAAAAAATTTGAGCAAATAAATCAAAATAAAATCCTTCATAAATAATAGAATGCTTAATTTTATAAATAAAAAATTAAAGGTGTTAGTTTTGGTTTTTATAGGAGTATATATAAATAAAAATAGAATTGCTAGTTTCATTTTAAAAATATGAAAAATTGAAAGCATGAAAATTGAGGCATACCATATTACATAGAAGGCGTAACTGATTTTAATTAAATGATTGCAACAATTATTCATTTGATATTAACAAATTGTGTCGATGCATTTCATAAATGAGCTTTTAATTTTTTTTAAAACAATAAATGAGTTTATTGACATTTTATAAGACTAGCAACATTACTTTTTTTAAGGACAAACTGAAAATGACAGGCAACTTACAAGAACTTTTCCATATCAAGCACAAGTTTAGTTTATTTTTAGGTTAAAATCCACCGGGTAATTAATCCTATATTCAAATAGTTTACTTCTAAACTTTGTAAATCATAAAAAAAAAAAAGGTAAAATATACTTACAACAAGAACTAACAAAGAGCAAATGAAGAAAATAGTGTATCCACTTAAATTCCGAATCCTTGTATTAAGCCTTGATTCATAGTGAGCAAGTATCATTGTCATTCCAAGTGCAAATGGTTGATAAACAAGAGTAAACACTCTCATAGGATGGTATCTCTACGAAAACATAAGGAATAAAATTAAATAAAAGGGAACATTTATATGTTGAAATTTGAAAAACTTGAAGGAAATGAGTATTACAGGAAACACTTTGTAGTAGTAATCTCCCATTGTCCACATGTTATTCAATGCAACAAGAGACCCTAATCCAAGAATGAAACACACTAACATAGCTTGAAATTTTCCCTGCTTATATCAAAATGATTACAGTTATTGTAAGGAAAAATAAAAGTGAACGATAAAAAGAACAAAATTGTCAACTCAACCAACCATTTTCCCTGCTTATATCAAAATTGTCACGAAATTGTAGATCTCACAAAAAACAACTCAACCATTTTCGTGTATCATTTTTATCGTGATGTTCTATCAACATACCTCCATCTTTCTTGGTACTCCACTTTCTTCAGAAATAGCCATGACTAATGAACTGTCGACACAACAAAAATGGATTTTTAGCAATAGAATTATCAATGTTTCGTAAAAAGAAATATATGAAGGTATAAGATGTTGTGGAAAATTCGAACCTTCGTGTACACAGAATAGAAATTCTACTGTGAAGCAGGATTTTTGAACAAGAGGAAGATGCACAACTCTAAACTCTAATATTTATATACATGTAGGAAGAGAGAATCAAGCTATGATTGATTTGATGTCGATTTTTTTCCATATTTGTTGATAGTTTTTTTGTATAATTATTAAAATCAAGTAAAATCAAAGATTTTTTTTATCAAAGTAAGTAAAATCAAAGATACTTTATATCCAAAAAAATCAAAGATACTCTTATTTAATTCAAAAGTTAATAAAATATTTGCCAACTTAAAACAAAAGTCGTACACGACTAATTAAAAATAATTAAGGAGTAATAAAACCATTGAATATCAGTAATTATCCATCAAAGTGCTTGATCGTTTTAAATTTTGGTTCTCTTCTCCTTTTAGGAAGAAACTATAGCACTTGTCCGAAAAAGTCTTTCAAAATAAAGGAGCTTATTTTTTTTGGCTAAATTATAGTTTTGGTCTCCCTGTTTTTAAAAATTCAGACATTTAGTCCCCCTATTTTAAAACTCAGATATTTAGTCCCCCTATTTTAAAGAATCTAAAACTTTTAGTTCAAAGAGGGGTTTTTTAATTTTTTTTTGCTAAATTGCTATCCTGCCAAAAAATAAATGCTGACATAGGCCCTCATTAAATGACATGGTAGCTGACATAGGCTTGCCACATCATTTAATGAACCACATCAACTTGCCATATTATTATTTATTTAATTTATTTAATAATAAAATATTAAAACCAAAAAAAACTAAAATTAAATTAACAATCCATTGTTCCATTTTTTCTTGCTGGAACACTGTATCACGCTGTCTTTCCATTACTCGTAAGATCAAAAAAGGAATTAAAACCTAAGATCAAAAACTTATCGTTCTATCATTCCAGAAAGCTTAACCCATCTTCTCATCAAAATGGAAAAGATCAGAGATTAGAACGCGAAATGATTCTTCAGAGATTAGATCAGAGATTAGATCAGAAATTGAAAATAAAATCTGCATATCATAAGTAATTAAACCATCGATCAGTGCAAGTGTGAGAAAATCGGCGCTAACATGAACAATTTCATAGTATATATACCTGTGAGATCTGATTAGCGTGAGAATAAAAAAAATAATTTAAAAATAAAAAAAATAAAAAAGTACGATGAGGATTGAGGATGAAGGTGAGCTCTATACAGTTGCAAGGAAATGTTATGAGGAGGATAGAAAGGCGATAATGATGGTGAGTGAGTGATCTGAGAGAAGGAAAGTGAACACGAGATACACGGTGTGAGTGAGTTTCCTGATGACTTTGTTAATTTAGTTTTAGTTTTCTTTTTTAAAATTTTCTTAGTTTTAATATTTTATTAAATAAATATGATGTGGCAAGCTCATGTGGTTCATTAAATGATGTGGCAAGCCTATGTCAGCCGCCATGTCATTTAATGAGGGCCACGTCAGCCTATTTTTGTTGACAGAATTCCAACTCACCAAAAAAATCAAAAAACCCTCTTTGGACTAAAGGTTTCAAATTCTTTAAAATAAGGGGACTAAATGTCCGAGTTTTAAAATAGGGGGACTAAATGTCTGAATTTTTGAAAATAGGAGGACCAAAACTATAATTTAGCCTTTTTTTTATAAGCAAAATATATATATTGATAATAAAGGAGTACTAAGGGTACCTAACCCTTACATATATAAGGGGTCTCATTAAAACCTCTCTAGGCCAAAATCCAATGAGGAAAAAGAGTGCCCAAAGAAAAATGAGACAAGTGTCAAATTACACTAAATTCATACAAACAATGGGATTTCTCCACCAATCATAAATCTTTAAATCTGAATTGCGGCATTCTATGCTAATGAACCAACTCAAAAATATAGTTTTAACATGAATGACGACCACTTTAGAGTTAAAGATTTGAGCCCTGAAGAGAATATGGTTTTGATGAATCCAAATACACCACGTGACTGTCATCCAAAGCAAATACTTCAATCTCTCAGCCTTCTTACAATCCAACCTGAGACCATAGGTCCTAAAATGCGCAACTCCAACAAGAGAATCCATAACCGCAATGGCCACCAAACATAACCTACTGTTTCTTAAGGCCCTTGTGAATTTGAAAGTCCTCGGTAGGACTCCCATTGACAATAACAGACATCGAAGAGTTGTGTAAACAAGATCTAATCCAGTTAATCCATATTGCACCAAAGTCTGTCCGACCCAACATATAATCAAGAAACTCCCAAGAAACAGAATCATAAGCCTTTTCAAAGTCAAGCTTAAAAATCATGCATTCATCCTTCCTTCTCTTAGCCAGATCTACCAGCTCATTGACCACCAACACCCCATCCAAAATCTGACGACCCGAAAGAAACGCCGATTGACAAGGAGAAAAAATTTTGGGTAACACCTTGTAGCGACCGAAAAATCCGGAAGAGAGATTCTTCGTAATTTTGAAATGAAGCCGCCATCAATATTTAATTATTAGGAAAAATATTGGAAAAAAACTTTATTTTGGGTTCGGGAGTCGATTATGTATGGGGAAAGTGTAAACACCCCACAACATCCTTTCAAAAAATGTTACTTTTTAATTAAATGTGTAGACAGAAAGTTAATTCTAAAAAAAAAACGTTTGTGCTTCACGGGAGTGTGCCCCCGCTCCTACATATCTCCAGGTGGGATGGAGAATTCAAAGCTACATAGTTCTTGGGTAGAAAATATTTGTGTGTTGGTATTTTTTTAATGTTTAAATGTTTTTGAAGTTTGGATAAGTATTCACGAAGACCAAACAAGTAAACTCAGAGTGGTCACCACTAACAACTCATTTGAAATTTAAAGTTGTTTGTGATGATCAAACAAGTTAAACACAAAGTGACAATTGTTAACAACCCCCTTTTTTTAAAAAAATGAATTTGATTTTTTAGAAACATTTGGTTATATATGTTGTATTTTTTGGAAATTTGGTGAAAAAAGGAGTGAATAGAACTTTGGTGTAAATTGTGAAGTGATAATATTGGATTTTCGAAAAAAGTTATTTTGTAAATTTAATATTAGCTTAATCATACATTTAATTATAAAAAAGTTATTTTGTAAATTTTGGTAGTGGTTAAAGTTTTTTTTTATATAATTCTTAATGGTTAAATTGATTTTGATTTTAATAGTTAGGTAAAATATGTTTTTGGTCCCTACAAAATTAGATTCTTTTAAGTTTAGTCCCTACATAAGAAAAATAGGCGTTTTGGTCCCTATCTTATTTTTCCGTTTTTATTATTAGTCTCTGACGTTAAATGTTGCTGTATAGGCAAACAAAATGTTGTCATGGCATCGGCCTTTTTGTTTTATTATTATTTTTTTAGCTCCTCCATCATCTTCCCCACACCCCTTTATAATCGGACCTCCATTTCCAACCTTACCTACATTTCCTTTCTCCCTCACACCCCCATCAAAATCCCCCTTTTCAAACCCCAATCAAAATTTCTCCTTGAATGTTCCATTTAGCTTTCCTGATTTTGTCAACGACCCTGTAGGGAAGAGAATGTCCAAAAAAGAAAAGATACAAATAAATGTGAATGTTGCTACCGGTAATGAGATTTTGTGCAAGAGAATGAGATTTAAGGTAAAATATGCACTCTCGTTGGCACTCCCGTTGGCACTCTTGTTGCCACTAGGGGTGGCAATGGGGTGGGGCGGGACCGGGGAGTACTTCCCCGCTCCCCGCCCCCGCCTCCCATATTGTCCCCCACCCATCCCTATTTCCCGCTTCGGGGGAGTTTTCCTCCCCATCCCCATCCCCACGGATCCCCACGGTCCCCGCGGGGACCCCAAGAATTCATTTAAAGTTAGCAAAAGTAAGACTAAAAAACAAAAGTTTAACCTTGAATACAAAAAATATATAAAATTTAGTTTTAATTTGATATTTTAATATTTAAAAAGTATAAAGATAAGACTAAAAATATAAAAATTAACACAATTTAATATTTTATTAATGTTTTTATTTAAAATCACATATTAAAAGGCTAAAAAATCTATAACTTAGAATATAAGATATATCTATAATAAGAACATTTATGTAATATATTTGGGGGCGGGATCCCTGCGGGGCGGGGGATACAGACCCCGTCCCCATTCCCGAGTTGATTGCGGGGGGATTTTGTCCCCCATCACCGTCCCCACGAGAAAAAATTCCCCGCCTACGGGGCCCCAAGCAGGGCAATCCCCGCAGGGATCCCCACTTGCGGGTAGAAATTGCCACCCTTAGTTGCCACTCTCATTGCCTCTCCCGTTGCCGCTCCCATTGTCAGTCTCTTGTTGTCGCTCCCGTTATCACATGTTTACTCCTTTTTTTTCTATAAGACTTAATATTAACTTAATCATATTCATTTAATTATAAAAAAAGCTATTTTGTAATTTTTGGTAGTGGTTAAATTGATTGATTTTAATAATTTTAATAGAGAGATTATAGTAAATAGTAAATTTTAAGTTATTTAATTTTTGAGTATAATATTAATTTAATAATTTAATTTATTGAAAAATAATAATTTGAAACTTTAGTTAGAAGTAAGTACTTTTTTACAATTGGTACTGGTTAGTTAATTAATTTTAATAGTTTGAGTAGATTGTAAAAATATTTACGAAATTTTACTTTTTAATAAAAAAAGGGAAAAAATAGTTACAATATTTTACTTTTAGAAATAAAAGTGAAAAAAAATTAATCGTTATGAAAAAACGAAAAAAAAAAATTAAAAAAAACTAAAAGAATTGGAAAAAAAACAGACACGCATCAGCGCGTGCATCAGTACTATTTTTTAAAAAAAAATATTTTAAAAGCTAAGTGTTGTTTTGTATTTTAGTGGTCAACCCTAATATTATAAGTTATGGAAGGAGGATATGGGTGACGGATCACTTACACAAGTAACAAACTTGTGTAAATTACACAAGTGCATCTGGTGGCCTTTGATTTGGTCATTTAAAAAACGTGTGGTTCAGATTTCACATGGCTACCTAAGAAGGGGGTAATTACCATATATTTACTCGGTTGCTAAAATGGGTCTCTATTAAATTTCTGATATTCATATTTTGAACCCCACTTTTACTCTAGTTAAGTAACTATTTTTTTCTTACTATGGTTAACGTTTTTTACCTAACAGTTAATTTTTTAACTCATGCTATTTTTTAACCCGAGTTTAATTTGTAACCGTAGTATAGTTTAACTTATAGCCTGGATGGATACTAATTCACTGCAGTCACAATGTGACTGTAGTTCCTGCATTTAGTTTAAAAATAGGAGAGAGAACATAAAAATAATAATGATTAATATGAAAATGACAAAATTACCCATAAATTAACACTGAATGTAGGTCACTGCAGTCAATATGACTGCAGTGAATTACAATCCAGAGACAACAATGTAATTTCCTGTATCATTGGCCCTGCAACAATGTAATTTCAAGTTTAGAATCGACACAAAAGCCTCACTCTTCAGATGTATGTGACAATGAAGGTTTGTTGTTACATCTCTGGCGGTGTAAACTTTAAACTATACTACGGATACAAAAATTGATTAACCCGAGTCTAAGTATGTGTTTGGTTCTGCGGCAATGAGAATTGAGTTTGGCAGAATTGAGTTTGTAGAATTGATTTTAGTTAAAAGTGACTTGAAAGTAACACGATTTTTGTTTGGACACATTTACTGAAAAAGTGATATCACTAATCATTATTGTTTGGATAGATTATATGAAAATGGCTTTTGAGTGTAAAATAACCAAAATGGGTATCAACTTAAAATTAATTAGAAATTTAAAATAACATAAAATAACAGAGAAAAGTAAAAGGGTAAGTTCTGGAACATCAAGAGGGTAAAATGGACTCATTGCAATACAGTAGTATTTTAGAATCGATTTTAGTCTATCGCAGAAGCTTGGAATTCTAGCTTCAAAATTAACTTGAGTTTAGCATCAAAATCGATTCTTCTACGTTGGATCCAAACATAAAAGTTGATGGTGAAATCACGTTCAAAAGAGAAAAACGCACGTTTGGGGAGGTTGGACGTAGATCCAAACATACACTAATTTGTTCTTCTCTTGTTTTCTGGGTTTTCTATTTCTGAATGTTGGAGGTTCAACAATGGAGGAGAAATCAAGAAGAAGATGATTGAGTTGGGGGTTTGAGTTAAAGGTTTAAGTTTGAGTTGGGGGTTTGAGTTAAAGGTAAATGAACAAAAAAGATTTCCAGTTAACCTCACTAAGGTGTTAAAAATAAGATCAATTTTTATATTGGCCAAAAAAACAATTATTAAAACATTTGGGTAACAAATATAAATATGTAAGAGACCTAGAAACCTATTATAGAAGGTCTTGTGCAAAATACACAAGTTTGGGACTTGTGCAGGTGATCCGTCACCGGAGGATATGTTTGTAACTTTCGTCCCTTTTATCTTTAAACTATAAATCTTGAGGAGTCTCCATGTGGGCCCTCCTACCATTTTGGCGCCAAAACTCCCCCTCCCTCCTACCGTTCAAGTACTCAGAGTCCATTTTTCAATAACCGATTTAGTGAGAAATAATAATTTCGTGACAAATATGTACACACTCTATTTTAGTTTTTAAGTCCACAATTGCCTTTATTAAATAAATATTTTTTTAGTTTATACTTACCTTCAATTTAAACAAAGTTTTCTCATGTTGCAATTTAAAAAATAAATTTTACCCAATAATAATTCTATATTAACTAGAGCTTTTACCCGGTGCCAATGCCACCTATTTAAGAAAAAGGTCAGCTATAAACCTATAAAACTTGGATATTTTCTCTAGCATGTGAATAGCTACGGCCTATAATAAGTTGACACTAACCAGAAAACTCTGTTTTGTTCATAGGATTACAAGGTGGGTTGATGAAGATGAAGACAAAGTTAAAGCTACAGGGACAAAAGTTTGCAGTATCATTCTTTGAGAAACATTTTATGTTGATGTATACTCTTTGTGTGAATAAGACTGGGCAATCATACTTAAAGACCAAAATCACTGCTATAATGAATCTTTTTCCTTAAAGGTCCTGCACTTTTTGATTTCACTTATGTATCTCAAGGGCATTTCAATATTCATGTTCCTTGACAACTATTGTTGATCGTCGTTGACGACGTGTTATGCGTAATCAATGACCTTCCATCCAAGTGGAGTATCTTAATCAAAATGCTTATGGTGGAAATGTTAACGGTGCTTATGCCGATGGTGGGTATGCTAACAACCTAATAGCAACACAACGTGTCTTATATTAAGACCAAGACTACTGAGATTATGAATCTCTTTGGTGTTGATGGTTTGATTGGAACACCTACTAGGAGTGAGGTCGTTTTAACCTATGTTTCAAAGGGTTGCTTCAAAATCCATTGTCCGATGACTGCTGCACGTGTTCGTCTTAGAATAATGCGCAATCAGCCGCCTCCAATTTAGATGCTCTACCCTCATCGAGGCTGTCGTCTCATTCATAGGACTAACTCTTCTCATCATGAAGAAGTTGGACAAAGTGCTCACAATCCTATTATTATGTAATGACTTTTTTTAGTGGTATGTACCTTCAAGACATTTTATCTTTGTTTTGTTTATTTTGCTCTATCTTCAAACCTTTGTTGAAACTTTTATTGCTGTGGAAATGTAATATTTAGACCTTTTGTGTTGCAACTTCTGTTTTTTTTCGCCCCCGTGCACGGCAGGGTAACACGGCTAGTTTTTGTAATCATCTCACTTTGTCATTGAAAGGCTGTTTTGAACAACCTCACCCTTCATATTTTTATTGTTGTTTATCTTTTAGTCAAACAATGTAAACAAAGCTACTAAATGTATTGGTGCTTTACCCGATGGATATGACTATGGCATTATTACCTTTTCTTTTATAAAAAAGGCTATTGGCAAAAAAACAATGAACTAGTGACCAGATTAATGCAAACAATGTTGAGTATCTAAAAACAATGTTGAGTATCCAATACTTCCTTTTTTTTTTCTTCATTTAATAAGGTAAAAACAAGACATAAAAACACAAGTCAAAAAGTAATATTTTTGATATAATAACTTTTTGATTTTGAATTAGTCGGACAAAATAGGGTGCAACACACCTTTTTCAATCTACTAGCTAGCACTTTAGCCAATATTTTATAAATGCACCCTATGAGACAAATCGATCGATACTCACTTAAATCCTGAGGATTCTCCTTTTTGGGTATGAGAGCAAGATAAGAAGCCAAAATGGCTTTAGGCAGTACCGCGTTAGCATGGAACTCCTCAAAGAAACCCACAATGTTCTCCTTTACAACCTCCCACTAGTTTTTTATGAAGTTAAAGGCCATAACCATCAGGTCCTGGACTTTTACTCCCATCATAATTCCACACTTCTTCTTTCATTTCTTCCTCCGTAAACAGAGCTATAAGATGACGATACTCATCATCACTAATCTTTCTGAAATGGATACCACTAAGAATAGGTCTATGATTAAGCGGTTCCACACAACTCGCTTCAAAGAATCTTTTCACTTCCTATTTCACCTCCTCAAACCTCAACCTATCCCTATTTAGAGACACGATCTAATTAGATCTACTACCATTTTTAATACAGGCATGGAAAAACTTAGTGTTGAGATCCCCTTCTCTGATCTATTTGGATCTAGATTTTTGTTTGATTATACTCTCTTTGATATGAAGCTGCTTCCAGAAGGACGACGACACCTCCTCCAACTTAGCCACGTCATCCATCGCACCCCCCTAAGAGATGAGATTGTTAATACGGAGATCCATCCGACCAAACACTTCGTTATTCCAGACCTTGAGGTTAGCTTTCAGCAATGAGTTTATTTTTATAGAACTTTTACCAAATTAGAAAATAAGGAGCCTCTAATAAGCTATTGAGAATAATTTTTATTTCATTTTCTTATTCTTTTAAATACGGGTGAGCATGGGACGAGACACAAATTTTGATCAGCCCATTTTGTAGACCTTAACCTGTTCTAATACCCGACAAACCCTATGTGAAGTTCTCAAACTGAACTCCTTAATCCAAATATCCTCCATTACCAAATGCTCCATTTGCTTTGGCCAAACCTATTCCAGGCCTTAATGGTTCTTACCCTTCAAATATAACGTGGCATGTAAAACTCCCAAAGAAAAACAAATTATTGTTGCCTCTTGTTATGATGAACCTTTCTTTGAATTACAAAACCTTTTTAACTTGAATATTGAACCCCATAGCAGGTACAAACTTTTCAATTCGAACTTTCATTTTGCAAATTGTTCAATATTAACTTTGCTTGTTTTATGAAACTGTTGTTCCACAAGAATCCAAGCAATCCAATACCATTGAAGAGACACGAAACGGTGAAGACGATGAAGATGAAATTCCTTTAAGGTTTCAACATCCTCAAAAGAAGCCAACACTCACTTTGTTGTGTTTTTAATGACTTTAGTGATATTTCAAAAGTGGGGGAGTCCCACATTGCTTGGCTTTGGACTCACCAAAGTCTATATATACTAAAGCTTATTGAGAGCTTCTAAACAAGCAAGTGGAAGGGACTCCCTCGCCCGCACAAGCTGGGGCCAACATGATTGGTTCAGTGCAAATCTTCCGATAAGGCGTGCCATCACACAATTCTTAGCACTCTCTCCAACGAATTGTTTGACATCTACTGCACCTACAAGGAGGCTAGCGCAATTTGGGATTCATTGATTAAACACGGTGCTGAACAAATCTACAAGGTATGACAAAGACAAACCTGAGTCGTCGAACAAAAGGTATGATTCCAAGAAATTTGCTAATAATAAGAATCGCAAAAAGAACAATGATCATAACCCTGTTGTTCATAGCTCTGAATTCAAGAAAAGAGGTTTCTGTTTTGTTTGTGGAAAGTCAAGACACTATGCACCTAAATGCAGGCATAGGGCGAGAAACAAGATTCCTCCTAAGGCAAACGCCAACTTGGCTGATGCCAGTGGAGATGATGATGATGAGGATGACGATGTCATCGCTGCTGTCGTTTCTATGGTCAATATGGCGACTGATGTGAACAAGTGGGTGGTAGATTTTGGAGCCACCAAGCATATTTGTGCTAACAGAGATGCTTTTACCTCCTACACTACTGTAGGGGAAGGAGAAGAACAAATCTGTCTTGGTGACTCACATCCTGCTCCAGTCTTGGGAAAAGGAAAGGTTCTTCTAAAGCTCACATCGGGAAAGACATTGGCTCTCACAAATGTGCTTCATGTGCCTCATATAAGGGCAAATCTGATTTCTGTTGGAGTACTGCTGAAGCATGGTATCAAAGTAACCTTTGAATCTAATAAGATTGTTCTTACTAAGAACAATATTTTTGTAGGAAAGGGATATTACGATCATGGACTTTTTGTACTCAACATTTTTTATTTTAATAACAATGTTTCTTCTTTAGTGTATTTGGTTGACCCGTGTAATACGTGGCACGCTAGACTAGGACATACTAATTTTTCACATGTTACTAAATTACAACGCCTTGGCATGATTACGATGAGTGATAAACAACATGGTGTTAGTCTGTAATTTCGACAGGCTAAATTAAATGCAGTCAACGAGGTTTGATTTATTTTTAAAGTTTGACCTTGTATTTCAAGAGACAAGTATCAATTTCGACACTGAAATGAATTAAGCTATCAAGTTACATCAAGTAGATTTCGACCTCAGATTTGGCTAAGTCGAAGAAGCTGAAGACAGATATTTCGACAAGAAGGAGTTGGAGGCTGATGTCGAAGTAGGATCAAGTAACCGTTACCAAGAGCACGTAGCAGTTACATTTTTTAAACTTTGTACAGTTATTTTCTATTTGTATAAATAGTAGTTTCTCATAGGAAAAACGGATCACAATCTCTCATACCAAGTTCCCACGCTCAAAGTACCGACACGCACTGAGAAACGAGTACAAGGAACACATGTATGATCTTGTGCACCACCCTTTTAAATTAATGCAATTTTAATTTTCCTTTTCTTTACGTTTCATGCAAATTTTCTCTTTGTTTTATCCTCCCTCATTTGGAGTAATTCGACGGTTTCGCGGAGAAATCGACGGTTATCTTCTTTATTTTACTTTTAAACGCGCAATTCTGGAAAAACTTTAAACACAAACGGTCTTAGGATTTACTAGTTGATCCTGCAAGCAGAAGCAATTTCAAACTAGCGGTGTTTACCAAAATCCAAGGTAAACACATGGTAAGTACGACGTGTGTGTTGAATCAAAGTTGACTAAGAAAATTTGTCCTTCGGTACAACGTCAAACTGAGTTACTTAATTTAATTCATACAAACTTAGGAGATTTAAAGCAAACATCAACTAGGGGCGGTAAACACTATTATGTCACTTTTATAGATGACTTTTCGCGATACACTAAGGTATACTTATTAAGGCAAAAGGATGAGGCGTGTAAAGCCTTTTATCATATAAGGCCGAAGTAGAAAACCAATTAGATAGGAAGATTAAACGAGTTAGGTCCGATCGTGGAGGAGAGTTCTTATCGTTCAATGACTTTTGTGAGAAGGAAGGAATCATACATGAAACAACTCCCCCTTATGCTATGTTAGTTAGTTCTAGTGTACCAAATAACTTGTGGGGTGAGACTATCTTAATTGCATGTTTTGTACAAAATATAACTCCTCATAGAAAAACTGGAAAAACCCCCTATGAACTATGGAAAGGTTATCAACCCAACTTGAAATATTTAAAAGTGTGGGGGTGTTTAGCTAAAGTTATGTTACCTGACCCTAAGAAAAGAAAAATAGGTAGCAAAACATCTGATTATGTGTTTATAGGGTATGCCGAAAATAGTGCCGCTTATAGATTTCTTGTTATAAGAAGTGATGTTTTAGATAATAATACTATTATAGAAATAAAGAATGTTGATTTCTTTCAAAACATGTTCCCTTTGAAACGAGATAGTATATCTAGATAACCATTAGTAACTACTAGTGATGATACACGTAAAGAACCATGTGAAGAATTAAGGAGAAGTAAAAGACCAAGAAAAGAGACATCATTCGGAGATGATTTTTACACTTATCTTGTTCAAAAGGATCCCGAAAATTTTAGTGAATCAATTTCTTCTTCTGAGTCAAAATTTTGGAAAGAAGCTATTAAAACTGAAATAGATTCAATTTCAAAATGTAAAACATGGACCTTAGTTGATTTACCACCTGGAGAAAAACCAATAGGATGCAAATGGATTTTCAAAAGAAACTATAACCCCGATGGGTTTATTGACAAATATAAAGCTAGATTAATTAGTAGCAAAAGGTTTTTCTCAAAAACAAAACATTGACTATTTTGATACTTTTGCTCAAGTGACTAGAATTTCCTCTATTAGAGTTTTAATAGCTTTGGCTTCTATACATAAACTTGTTATTCACCAAATAGACGTTAAAACCACTTTTCTGAACGACTTAGAAGAAGAAATTTACACGAATCAACCCGAAGGATGTATAGTTTCTGGTCAAGAGAATAAAGTATGTAAACTCCTTAAATCGCTATATGGTTTAAAACAAGCAGCAAAACAGTGGCATGAAAAGTTTGATCAAATTATGATTAATGATGGTTTCTCCACAGTTGAAGTTGATAAATGTGTGTACACTAAATCTGTGAGTGGAGAACATGTTATTATATTCCTGTATGCAGATGACATGCTTATTTTTGGTACTTGTCTTGATATTGTTACTAGTACTAAATCTTTTCTTTCATCTAATTTTGATAGGAAAGATATTTGTGAGGCAAGTGTAATATTAGGAGTTAGATTCATTAGGGAAGGTGATAGTATTATACTATCACAAGAACCTTATGTTGAGAAACTTCTTAGGAAGTTTGGTCTCTATAACTCTACCCCATGAGTACCCCTTATGAAGCTAACTTACACTTGAAGAAAAATAGAGGTGATCTTGTTGACCTACCTCAGTATGCCCAAGTAATTGGGAGCCTACTGCATTTAATGAACTTTTCTCGACCAGCCATTGCGTTTGCAGTCGATCGTATGAGTAGGTATTCTCACAATCCTGGTCAGGATCATTGAAAGGAAATTGCTCACATCATGCGGTATTTGAGAGGTACCACAAATTATGGTATCGTGTACAGTGGATTTCCCATAGTACTTGAAGGTTATTGTGATGCTAACTGGATAACTGATTCTGATGAGACAAAATCCACTAGTGGTTATGTTTTTACACTTGGTGGTGGTGCGGTAACTTGGAGGGCAGCCAAACAATCAATAATAGCTAGATCGACTATGGAGTCGGAATTTGTAGCTCTATAATTGGCGGGTACTGAAGCTGAATGGGTAAAGAACCTTTTAGCTGGAATTCCTTTGGGAATAAAACCGACACCATCAGTATCAATAGATTGTGATAGTCAGTCAGCAATAGTCGTTGCAAAGAATAAGACCTATAATGGCAAAAATAGACATGTGCAATTGAGACATAATATTGTCAAACAATTACAAAAATGTTAAGACAAGAATAAGACCTCTAACATATAACATGTGTCTTGGGTTCCATAGCTTGCTAAACCAATTCATTGTATGTTAAGTTTTTTCTGTCTAGGACTGGTTTCATAACTTGCTACACAGCTCCGATCAATTACATCTACGATTCTAACCCAGGAAACTTCCTTTTTATTTCTTTCCAACTTTTGAAATATGTGGGGGATTGCTGTGTGTTTAATGACTTTAGTGGTATTTCAAAAGTGGGGAAGTCCCACATTGCTTGGCTTTGGACTCACCAAAGTCTTTATATATTAAAGCTTATTAAGAACTTTTAAACAAGCAAGTGGAAGGGACTCCCTCGCGTGCACAAGTTGGGACCAACATGATTGGTTCAATGCAAATCTTCCGATTCCCCACAGCGCGCACAATTATCCTTGCGTTTACTTTTATTTACAAATATATTATTTTATAATTATATTTTTTGACTTATTTGAGCCTATTCTAAAATGCCCATTTTCAGCTATTTTCGTAAATCAAATTATTTTTCAACAGTATTTTCGCTTATGCAAAACCGCTTTTTTACTTGGCCTCCAAGACTTGTCCATGTTCGTTTTCTAAAACCTGTCCAGATACATTACTTCGTGGACAACCTAGGTGGTTACAGGCTCCACTCCCTACTGATTTGCATAAGTCAGTAACAATACAGAGCTTATATTAACGATTTTCGAGTAGCTCTTGAAACATCAGAAAAAACCGAAACTTCTCTCAGAAAATACGCTCCTCTTCTTCTACTCTCTAGATTCCTGGGTTCAT
This sequence comes from Astragalus glycyphyllos, assembly GCA_963573325.1. Taxonomy (NCBI): domain Eukaryota; kingdom Viridiplantae; phylum Streptophyta; class Magnoliopsida; order Fabales; family Fabaceae; genus Astragalus; species Astragalus glycyphyllos. The sequence continues at coordinate 33,766,627 of OY754310.1, read as the reverse complement.
CTCCTGACTTCTATACACTATATTCTTGCCAGTTCAGATACCTGAGTCGCTATCAGTGACTTCAGACGAGACCGGTTGTACCCTCGGGGGATTTGCGCTGTAGAGGCGGATAAATCCTTAAGGGCGTGTTGTCAGACCCCTCCGGTTGTTTTCCACTCACGTTTATTGTTTTGCAGGTACATAGTTCGATGTTTCAGGTCCTTATTCAACAACACACTCCACCAACTATCTCTGGGAACGATGTTGCAATACTACATTTGCAGTCCTCTCCTGTCAAGGAGAAAAGTGCTCAGAAAAGGAAGAAAATTACAACAAAGAGCACTCAGGTTGCTAAAAGGATGTAGTAGAAGCCTTTTGAAAATTACATTGCTAGCCCAAACTAGCAACGTAGCAGTCACTGGAAAAACCACTAAGACTGACAAGGTTGTAGAGATTTCGAGCTCTGCTTCTCTCGAAGTTCTTGTCGAGGTGAGTTTACCTTCGTATGTCTTTTGAATATAAAATTTTAACTTTACATCCACATCTCAAACTTACTTCTCTGTTTATCAATACTTTTTCACAACCATCAACGCCACACATATTAATGTTGCAGCCTCGCCTCAGCAGATTCACCAGCAAGTTGTTAAAGATGTTGTCCAAGAACCTAGTTCCGCACTGAAGCATCTCAAAGCTTCTTCCTCGAGTGACCTCTCTAATATAAGTAAGGCTGAACCCTCGAAAGATGCTATGCTTGAAGTTTCTATACCAAGCTCTCATGGGACCTTGCCTTCAAAAGGTGAACATGAAGCGCATACTTCACCAGAACGAAAAGAGCAGCCTCAGGCGCCGACTTCGAAAGCTTGAACTCAGAGGATATGACAGCTTTCTTACTAAGGTTTCAACCTCTTCCCACACTTAGGTATCTTCCCTAGGGGACACTACTTCAGAAAACGCCAATAGTGTGGTTGGAGAAATACTCAATGAACTGTGGGGTATTTCTTTTTCACAGAATATCCTTGAACTTTTATGGCAAGGTTAGGATCCTTCGTTGAGGCTTCAATTACTCCAAACCAGGTTCAATGCACACAAATAACTCTTTCATCCTGATTAGCTTATCGAGATTGAGAAGGTATTTTAGTTTTTGAATGACCTCTCAAATGATTATAGGCGTTTCGAGTCTCTGGAATATTCAAAGTCTTGCCTCGAGAAAGAATTCGATACTCGTGTGCAGAAAATTCGAGAAGCTAGTGCGAAGGCGGCTTGAGAAAAAGAGAATAAGGGTACAAATGGGATCTCACTGAGGTCAGATCTCATATTCAGAGAGACTTTAAAATGAACTCAAAGAACTGAAGGCTAGAGAAGAAGTCCTCAAATCAGAGAATTCAACTCTTCGTGATAGGAAGTTGGCAAAGGCCGAACTCAAGGCCAACACAGATGCTCTCTCTCGTCAAATGAAACTAGTTGTGAAAGATAAGACCAGGTTGCCGAAGGTAGAATAGGAAGTTGCTAAAGAAAAGGCTACCTTCAAAGGTCAAGAGAACGATTATTAAACTCTTCAAAATGTTCACTACAAAAAAAAAGCTCATTTGCGAGGGACGTTAGCGAGGGAACCCTGGTCCCTCGCAAATTTAAGAAATAGCGACGGATTAGTTGAACATTAGCGAGGGAATTGGTTTTCTCGTTTTTTCTGGACATTAGCGACGGAATGGGCACGTTTAGCGACGGAATTTCCCTCGCAAAACACAGGGCGCCAAATTAAAATTGCGTGGCACGCAAAATAAGGAGGTTAGCGACGGATTAGCGACGGATTTGATGTCCCTCGCAAAACGTTCTGACCGTTGCAGTGCCTAGGGACGCGTGGCACGCAAAACGAGGAGGTTAGCGACGGATTTGATGTCCCTCGCAAAACGTGACAATTAGCGACGGATTTTCTGTCCCTCGCAAAATCCGTCGCTAACCTAAATAAATGTACCGTTTTTCTTTTTTTTTCCTCACTCTTCTCTCTCACTCTTCACTCTTCTCTCTCACTCTTCACTCTTCTCTCTCACCACCCATCCGAATACTCCCCTCTCTCACCCCCTTCTCTCAAATCCACAACCACAACCACCACACAACCACCACCACCACCACCCACGGAACTCCTCTTCCTCTCCTCTCTCCCTCTCTCACGATTTCCCTCTTCTTCCACCACTACCACCACCCACGAAACCACCACCACTACCCACGAAACCACCACCACCGGAGCTCCTCTTCCTTTCCTCTCCTCTATCTCTCTCTCTCACGATTTGCCTCTTCTTCCACCACCATCACCCCCCACGAAACCACCACCACCACCACCACCACCGGAGCTCCCATTTCCCTCAATTTGTAAGTTTTGATTTGCACTTTTTATGATGTTATAATTTTAATTTTTGATTTATTGAAGTTGTTTTAATTTATTTATTATTTGCTTGAAATTGAAATTTGTTAGGATTGAAATTTGGTGTTTGAAGCCTACAATCGCACCGGAGTGCGCACCGTCACCGAACCACCTCACCGGACGTCAATCTCGCTCATAACAGTTAGTTTTTAAAATAAATTGTTGTTTTTAAAATAAATTGTTGTTGTTGTTGGTTAGGATTGAATTGGTTAGGATTGAATTAGTTAGGATTGAATTATTTGTTGTTGTTATTGTTGTTGTGTGTTAAGTTTTGAATTAGTTAGGATTGAATTATTTGTTGTTGTTGTTGTTGTGTGTTGTTGTGAATTGGTTAGGATTGGTTAAGTGATCTTGTAAAATGTGAGTTGTAGGATTAAGTGTGAAATATGAGTTAAAATTGAGTGAATATTGTGAAATGTGAATGTTAGTAATTGAAAAATGAATATAAATTTGTTAAAGTGAAATTGTTGAGAAGAGTTAGATTGAAAATTATTGAGAATTAAAAATTGTGTATGTTGTTAATTGTGTCAAATAGTTGAAATTGAAAAGTGTATTATTTTAGAGTTGTTAATTGAAAATTGTTTAATTGTTGTTTTGATGAACCCTAGGTTAGATGACTGTGTGTTGTTGATGGAAAAGGGTGAGGTGTTGTCCCTCACCCCCATAATTTGCTCGAAATCATCTCCATTGAGATAATTGCGAGACGATACTAACAACGGTAAGGTTGGGAGTTATATGAAATAACTTCCTTCACTACTTGGATGGAAAAGGGTTTTGTGCTGTCCTTGACCCCCATACTCGGCTCGGAATCATCTCCACTGAGATCATATCGATGCCACTAACTTGATAGGTTATTGGGAATGTTATGGGAATCTAACACATTTTCTTAAATATGTGTAGATGAATTGGTATGAATTTAATCGTGATTGGGTGTATGATCGGTTATTTCCTAGAAGAGCGGGTTTAAAGCAAAGTTTTGTAATTGGGGTTGAACAGTTTCTTGTTGTAGCGTGGCGACATGAATTGGCTAGACGGGAAAAGGGGGTTAGATGTCCATGCTTAAAATGCGACGGAATACCTATTAAGACCGATGATGAAATTAGGGAACACTTGTATCGTTGGGGTTTTAAGCCTAATTATTGGATTTGGGTGGAACATGGAGAAAAAGGACGTCCAAATTTTGACGCAGGGGCTTCAAGCAGTTCTGGTTTTGGTGTTGCACGTAATGAAATTTTTGAGTCGATGGAAAACATGATTTGTGATGGTCTTAGGGTGAATGTGCCATTTGATGAGCCTCAATATGACGATTATGATGAACTTCCAAATGAAGAAGCACAAAGATTTTATAACTTGTTAATAGATTCGAACAAACCGTTGTTTGAAGACTCCCCACAGTCAAAATTATCTATGTGTGTGAAGCTTTTATCTCTCAAGTCGATGAGTAATATTTCTGAGGTGGGTTTAGACTATGTGACTGAAATGATGTTGGAAGCGACACCTAATAAGGATAGTTTGCCCAAAAGTTATTATGAAGCAAAGAAGTTAGTTTCGAAGCTGGGATTGAATTTTAAGAAGATTGATTGTTGTTCAGAAGGGCACATGTTATTTTACAACAACGAATTTGGTAAAAACGATGGTGAGCTACTTGAATGTAAATTCTGTGGAAGACCGAGGTATCACGATCGTAAAGGGGCAAAACGTAATTATAAACCAATCCCGATAAAGTCGATGTTCTATTTGCCTATAGTTTCAAGGTTGCAAAGAATGTTTGCATCGGCCGAAATTGCGCAGAAAATGACTTGGCATTATGACAATAAGTGTACCTCGGACATTTTACGCCACCCATCTGACGGTGAAGCATGGAAGCACTTTGATCAAGTGCATTCTGATTTTGCCTCAGACCCACGGAATGTTCGGCTTGGCTTGTGCTCTGATGGATTTACTCCGTATATCCAAGCATCGGCGTCACCCTACTCTTGTTGGCCAGTCATTGTTACCCCTTACAATCTTCCTCCTGAGATGTGCATGACTAAGCCGTATATGTTTTTGACTTGTCTTATACCTGGTCCACACAATCCAAGGGCTAATATTGATATCTTTTTGGAACCTCTGATTGATGATCTTAAGAGATTGTGGGGGGGTGTTTTGACATATGATGCAGCACGAAAGAAAAATTTTATGATGAGAGCGGCATTGATGTGGACAATTAACGACTTTCCTGCATATGGTATGTTGTCTGGTTGGGGGACTCACGGTAAATTGGCATGTCCCCACTGCATGGAACACACAAAGGCGTTTACGCTAAAGTACGGGGGCAAGAGTTCTTGGTTTGACTCACATCGTAGATTCTTACCACAAGATCATAAATTTAGGAAGAACAAAAATGCCTTCAAGAAAGGGGTAGTTGAAACAGATGGACCACCGCCTTTGTTGACATCAGGTGAAATCTGGAGCAGAGTTATGGATTTGCCACAAGCCACAGAGGTAGGGGAGCTCACCCGACTGGATGGTTATGGACGGGTGCATAATTGGACAAAAAAAAGCATATTTTGGAATCTCCCATATTGGAAAGATAATCTGTTGAGGCACAATCTTGATGTTATGCACATTGAGAAGAATTTCTTTGACAACGTATTTGCCACTGTGATGAATGCGAAAGATAAAACCAAAGACAATAATAAGGCAAGATTGGATTCTGCTCTTTATTGTAGCAAACATCGATCTGATTTGAATTTGGTGGAAATGCCTAATGGGAAGATGTTCAAACCCAAAGCCAAATATTGTATGACACCAGATGAAGCGAAAGATGTTTGTCGATGGTTGAAAGGATGGTGTGTTGCAATTAAGACAAAACCTCGGGGTCGCATTGAAGCTAATGATGCGGAGGATGACGTTCCTTATCAGGTGGATGAAATTTCGGGAGTAAATGAGGTAATTGAAGTTGAACAAATTGACTCCTTACGTGATGATCGATTCCTAGTTGAAGAAGTTGAAGCAGTTGAAGCAGTTGAAGCAGAAGTTGATGAAAATGAAGAACATAATGAAGATGAAGAAGAGAATGAATATAACGAATATGAGCAAGATGAAGATGAACAAGATGAAGAAGACAATGAAGATGAATAATTTTATTAATCTTATGTTGTATTTAAATTTATTAGAGTTATTGTTCTTGTGTTTTCTTATGTTGACTCATTATGTTGTCTTTAAATTTATTTTAATCATGTTGACTCATTATGTTGTCTTTAAATTTATTTTAATCATTAATATATCATGATTGTTCTTGTTAATTTAGTTTCTTTAATTTATTTATAATATACATCATTAATGTTGTTAGTATCACATTTGGTTTCTCTTTTTTTCATAGATATGGATCCAGGAGGTTCTGACCCACCGAGACGTGCAGGGAAGCAGATTGCCGATGAACCTCCCAAGAGGAGGCGTAATCGTCGTAATCGTGAGGTGGTTCTCAACATTGGGAACATGAGGCAGGGTCATACATCATATATGAGTCCACCAGGTACCGAGCCGATTGCCCCACGACCTCCGTCTCCATCTGGTCCCGGATTTTTTCATTTACCCTCGCATGGGCATTATATGGGCCCATCATATATGTATGCAGCAGGGCATATGGGTGCACCACATATAGGCTCATCATCTGGGCATATGGGCACACCAGTTGGGCATATGGGTGCACCACATGGACATATAGGCTCATCATCTGGGCATGGCAGACCAGCAGGGCATATGGGCGCACCATCTGGACATACGGGCAGACCAGCTGGGTTATCTATGCCTACCCCATCGCCCCAGGATGATATTGATCCTGATATTGAGCCCGAGCTGGATGATATTGACATCGATGAAGAGACGGTGGAGGTGGTTGTTATCGATGGTGTTAAACTAAAGGTCATTTATCCTAGTGGTGACGCGTAAGTATTTTGTTTGTTTTTTTTTAAGTTAATTTATCAAACGAATTATATTTGATTGTTTGATATATCTTTCATTATGCAGGCTTCTTCCTGCAAAGGTAGCTTCATCGAACATTACCCGTGTCATCCGAAAAATGTACTTTCAAAAGTTTCGTTCAAAGTGGACTAAGGTCACTGATGACGAAAAGAAGGAACTGCTGGAATTCTTTAGGGTAAGTGTCAATTATGTCATTACTTATATTGTTAGTTTAAATTTAATGTTTAATATAATTACTAATACATATTTTTGTTTTACTTAGGGTAAAGTGACATGGCGCGAAGAAGATGATGAAGAAGTGAGAAGAGTTTTTAATAAAAGGATGAGCGCTCAGTTATCAGATTTGCTTTATAAGTTGCGGGCTAAAAAGCAGCAGCCAAACTACATGAGTGATGAAGTTTGGAATGCCTTCCAGGCTCATTGGGCTACAACAAAGTTCAAAGCAAAATCTGAAGCAGCCAAGAAGAATAGAAACTCAGAGAAGGGTGGCTCGCTTCACACCTGCGGGTCCGTCAACCAGGCTCAGCATGCTCTTAGATGGGTATATTATTTTAAAAATCTTTGTGTTATTTTTACATTGGTTAATTAGTTTGCAATATTTGAAAATGTATTTCATTTTACAGAGTTTGAAGGCAGGACGCCCTATCACTGCTCCTGAGCTGCATAGAGTCACCCATTTGAGGAAAGGGACTAACGAGTATGTTGATGACCGCGCCAGGATTACTCAGGTAAATATACAGCTTGATTTGTATTATATAAAGTTGCTTTGTTAAAATAGAGCGTTAATTATGCTATGTTCTGTGGTTATGCAAAACAGGAGCAAATTAATGAGATCATGTCTCAGCTGACTCAGGGGAGCTGGGACCCTGCCTCACTTGGTGAACTTCCTCTTGAGATGCGAGATCTGGCAAACGTCAATTGGGAGAAATTAATTGGTTGGTACAAGGGTCGTCTGTATGGTACTGGGCCAATGGCTCCTATTATGGGTTCTAAGGGCTCGTCTAGGGCCGGGAGCAGCAGAGGACGCAGTCGACCAGCTTCTACTAAGTCAGATGCGGAGACAGAGCAGCTTAGGCAGGAGCTGCAATCTACTAAACAGCAGCTGGAGGATACTCAAGCGGAGGTTAGGGGCTGGAGGGCAGACCATGCGAAGGTGCTAAGGAGACAGGAGCTGATGTATAACTATTTTAAGAGCAAGAATATTTTTCCAGATGAGGAGGAAGATCAGGAGCAAGCTCAGCAGTCAGAGGAGTCAGAGGAATCAGAGGAGTCTGACGGCAGCTATTAGGATAGTTTGACATTTCTGTACTTTTTTATTCGGATATTATGTTATTTTTTATTCGGATAATATGTTGTTTTAATTCGGATTTTATGTTGATTTGGATTTATATTATGTTGATTTGGATGGAATTAAAACTGTTTTAGCTATTTCAATCAGGTATAAAATCAGGTCTATCAATAAAAAAATAAAAATAGGTTTAGCAGAAAAAAAAAATTTAAAAAAAAAAATTGAGATTAGCGAGGGATTTAGCGAGGGAAAAAAAAATTTAAAAAAAAAAAAGAGATTAGCGAGGGATTTAGCGAGGGAAAAAAAAATTTTAACAAAAAAAAAAATGGATTAGCGAGGGATTTAGCGAGGGAAAAAAAAAATTTAAAAAAAAAAAAGGGGAATTAGCGAGGGATTTAGCGAGGGAAATTTTTTTTTTTAAAAAAAAAAAAGGATTAGCGAGGGATTTAGCGACGGAATAGTGGACGCGTGGCTGTCAGAAATTGGCCACGTGTCTCTCAATATTAGCGAGGGATTTAAAATCCCTCGCTAATTAGCGAGGGAATTAGCGAGGGAATAGTCCCTCGCTAATTAGCGACGGATTTTAAATCCCTCGCTAAATGGATTAGCGAGGAAGGATTTAGCGAGGGAACCTGTCCCTCGCTAATTCCCTCGCAAATGACCATTAGCGAGGGATTTTGGTCAGTTTGCGAGGGAAATATCCCTCGCTAATCCCTGTTTTTTTTGTAGTGGTTCCTCCTTTTTAGTTCGATCTAAAATTTTAACTTAAGAAAATTTCTCACCTCTTCAATGCACATGGACACTTAGACGTTGGAGCGGTTGAAGAAAACATGGAGAAGTTCTTTGGAGATAGGAGTGAAGATATTTTACCCCACTCACTGTGCTAGTGGACGTCGTGGAACGGTTCTCCTAGAATCTAGGGTGCATTGCGCAATATTGTACGTTGAACTTGACTAATCCAACTGTGGGCAGTTGTAGGCTTGAGTAGTGGCTGACGAAGGCTTGTGTATGTATATATGTATATATATATATATACATATATATATATATATATATGCGACTTGTACATTTGTAAAACCACACACATCAATCTAAACACAAGTCTTTACTTATTTTATTTTTCCTTTATCACTTTCGTCTTTATTTTTATGCATTCTTAGTTTAGTAGTAGTTCTCCTTCTACACTAGACGCTTTCTAAAGTAGTCTAGGAACCCGCAACTGAGAAACATAGTCCCTTTCTCAGCATAATCACTTGATCAACAAAGAGATCACTATTAGGAGTGCGAGTTAATCGAAGCAATTGCTTAGTTAGGCGGTGAAATATCTAATCAACTGATTAAACGTCTAATCACCCAAGCACAAAATATTCGCACGGTAACAAAATTGGCATGCCTGGTGGGACCATGAAGGTGAACGTACCATTCAACTTTGGAGTACCCCCAACAAAAGCAACTATATTTTTAGGTAGAGCCTTTACCACAGGTTCAACCGAGCACTATTCAGGCAGAACTTTTATCACAAGTTTAGTCAATTGCGTTTGCTCCTATTTTCCGAGGAGGCAATTAATGGCGAATGATAGGTTCTATAATGCATCAAGACACATTGAAATGTTGCTAGTTTTGCCATCTGCTCTACCTAATGGTATGATTATGCAGGTTACTAATCAGGGACTTGCTGATTATCAAGCTTTGGACTCTGAAATACAAATGCAGCTATCTAGTGATTATATGAGGCAACAGTCATGGAATAATTTTCTAATTACCTATTATAATCAACCACTCCATCAGTATGTCTCAGAAAGGCCTTGCGAGATGGGTTCAATTCCTTCTCGAGGGATTATGTATACAACAACTGGTGATTATAATAGTGAGCAGCCATGGAGTGCCATTCCACCTTTCTTGACTAATCACCCAGTCGTTCATGAGACTCAGTATATGAATCCTGGTGGTTAAGCAACGGAGCAACAATGGAGACCAACTCTACTTGTTGCTGCTAATCATACAATGATTTCAAATACGTGTCATACCCTAATTTTGTCCGCCTAGGTTTAAAACCCTAATTTTCCGCAAAAAAAATAAATTGAGAAGTGTGGTTTTATTTTGAAGAGTGAAGAGCATTGTGCATGCATTTTTGGGTTTTAAAAGTCATTCTAGGGCTTTTAAATTCATTGTTAGAGTGGAAATGCATTTGTTGTTAAAAAACAAGGTTTTTAGGGCAAAAGGGTATTTTGGTCATTGTCAAAAATAAGATAATTTCTCATCAAGAATCATTGAGCAATTTTAGAGAAATTTATTTGAGGCAAAACATTTTTGGTCATGTATGTATGTATGCGCATGCATGCATACATTGTGCACGAAATTCAAATTCAAAAAAGGCATCAAAAAGGAATATTCTACAAAAATTTCAAGATGAGGTTTTTATGATATTTTTGGTCATGGTGATCTCATAAAATGGCATATTCCTCAAGATACCTTGTATGTGGCCTAAATTGGGTGTATTTTTGTACAATTATCCTAAGAAGAATAATCAAAAATGAAGGGATAATGGAATGGTCATATAATAGTACAATAGTACAAGATGACAACTTGCAAAACTTGGTCACCAAGGACCCCTCCCAATGTTTATGCGCCACCCCCTCTCTATTCTCTCATTTTGTGTTTTCTCAATGTCCTCAATCCATGTGAGCCTCAATCCTAGCCTTTGATTCAAAATTAAAATCAAATCCTAGAGCACAACTAGTGCACAATGACCTAACTACCCTTAAACCTAATTGCTTTCTATATATACCCTATTAACCTCACCTCACAAAAAAAAAAGCTTTTGGCCTCACCATTCACTCATAAACCCTAGCACACAACTCCCTCCTCACCTTCTCTCCATTTTATGCGCCACCCCCTCTCCCTTCTCTCTAACTCACTTCTTCATTTCTCATCTACCCACACACATTCAATCCATCTTCCAAGCCTAAACACTAATTTTCAACCATCAATCCTTCATAAAATCACACAAAAGTTCAAGATCAAGGGTCATTTTTTGGAGATTGGAGACCAAGCTTGAAGATAAGTTGATTTGGTTGATTGTTTCTTCATCTATTGTGTTTATTTGGAGCTCATCTTAAGGTATGTGATTCCTAGATCCCTTCTCTTGTAAATCCTTGCATAAAGTCATTATTTCTTGCATATTTGTGAGATTTCCACTTCCAAAAATGTAGATCCTCTCTTTTAACTTCATTTTTATGCTTGTACATATGTTAATCTCATGAATCTTTGTTTTGATGCTTTGATTTTGGGGTTATATGCATGATTTTGTTGTTTTAAGTGAAATAAAATGTTATTTGCTTTGATAATGATTTCGCATGCTTCAAATAAATATGTGTTTTATGATTTTTGTTGGTTATCATGGTTGAATCTTGTGAATAAATGCATCTATATTTTGGTTATGTCACTCGCTTGCTTGATTTGGTTGACTTGTTAGAATAAATTGATGATTGGCCATTAAACTTGCAAATATTCAAACCTATGTTGTTAATTGTGAAATTTGTGATTTGAGAAAAATGAATTTGGGTTTTTGGTTCATTTATGATCCACAAATGATCTTGGGTTATGCTAAGTTGGCAAGAGATAGGTTACTTCAACCTTGATGCCTATGCTTGTAAGCATTTAAAAATTCACTTCCCATTTGATGTGCTTGTGAAATGTGAGCAAAAAGGGGTCTATAAACAATTGAATTTGCGCACATGATTGGTCTCCAATGACCTTGATGCATCCTCAAGTTTAATCATGCTTTCTTTGCTCTTTGAGTTTATTGTAAATTGTTGTTTGAAGCTTGTGAAGTTTCGGCAAAGGATAGGTTCATTTAACCTTGATGCACATGCATTTTGCATATTCATGCATTCTTACCTATTCTTGCATCCTTGCCTACTCATGCATTCTTGAATTGAAGCTTGGTACTCTATGCTTGATATACTTGTTTATGTGCTTGTGGTGCATTAAAATGTTGAATTGGTGTTCACAATTTGCTTGTTTTGATTTCCACCAATTGTTACTCGTTAGTAACTCTCCAAAACTTCAAAACCATGTTGCATACAAAGAACAACTTGTTACTCGTTAGTAACGTTCCAACTTCAAAACATTTTTTTTGCATTTACATAATCATTGATAAACAACTTCACTTCTTCTCAAAACAATTTCAAACTATTTTTCACAAATCAAACTTTGTTGAGGATAATGCGAAGCCTTTGCTTGCACGATTGTCAACAATGGGGTGCTAGTGGTGATCACTTGGAGTCTTTGCTCAATTGATTATCATGAACACTCATTTTTCAAAAGAACTCTCATTTCACAAATTAAAAACTTTGTTGAGGATAATGCGAAGCCTTTGCTTGCACGATTGTCAACAATGGGGTACTAGTGGTGATCACTTGGAGTCTTTGCTCAATTGATTATCATGAACACTCATTTTTCAAAAGAACTCTCATTTCACAAATTAAAAACTTTGTTGAGGATAATGCGAAGCCTTTGCTTGCACGATCGTCAATAATGGGATGCTAGTGGTGATCACTCGAAACCTTTGTTGTTTGATCACTGTGAACATTCAATTTTCACAATTAAACAACTAAAAAATAAAAACCTTTTCTCGACAACCGAGAACTACGTAAGCTTTGAATTCTCCATCGCACTGGGAGATACGTAGGAGCGGGTCACATTCCCGTCAAGCACGACAAATGAAAACCATTTTCATTTAAAAAAAAAACAAACCCTTTTCCAAAACAAGGCAATTTCTAAAAACAAAACAATTTTCGAAAACAAGAACTACGTCGCTTCGATTCCTTCCCCAGGATACGTAGGCACGGTGCCCTCCCGTCAAGTGCAAAAGATTAAATTTTCCTTAAATTTTTTCCATAAAGTAAGGAGAGATAAAGAGAGATAAAAACAAAGCATTTCTTAAATCAACCTTTAAATCACACGTCAAATCGAGGTTCCCTTTCAGTAGAAAGGATGTGTGGGGTGCTCGTACCTTCCCCATGCATAACCGACCCCCGAACTCAAATCTCGTGGTTCCAAGGACCATTGTCTCTCAAGAAAGGTTTTTTTCAATGTTTTACCTCTAAAAAAATATTGGTGGCGACTCCAATTCATGTTGTGCGAAGAGAAATCCCTCCAAAGGATTTTTCGGGGTGCAACAATATGCCGAAGCAAACATACCAAATGTCGCTTCAACAGACAATGCCAACAATACAATACGGTCTGACTCCAGCCTCTGTTACAAATCATGTCGATTTGATGATTGCTAGGAATAGACCGATTGTCCCGCAGCTGATTGACCCCAACATGATAGTTGAGGTTATGCGAAGTCACTTCGGCATACAACTAAGGCTTTTATCGGTCCTATGTATGGAAAGCCATATCCAAAATGGGTGGACACAATGACTCCATTGCCGAGAGGATTTGAGGTCCCAAATTTCACATCTTTCTCAAGCGAAGATGACATGTCTACCATCGAACATATTGGGCGATTTAGGGGCTAATCAGAATCAATACCATAAGTTACAACTATTTCCTTTGTCATTGACAAAGACGACCTTTACTTGGTATTCTTCCTTTCCTCCTAATTTCGTGGTAAGCTGGGAAGACATGGAGTGGAGCTTCCATGAGAGGTTTTACAAGCCTCAACCGAAAGTTACAGCGGCCGGTTTGATGCAGTTGAGACAAGAAAAGAACGAAACGGTTGCTGACTTCATAGAGAGATTCAGGAAGCTGAGTGGCAGATGCGCAAAGCAACTCCCAGAAGCAGAATATTCTACAATAATTTTGCGTAACACGCTTCTTCATATGAAAGAAGTTTTGGTTGGCCATGAACTATTAGGCTTAAATCAATTGGCAGTCAAAGCTTCCATGATTGAGCGTTTCATTCATGAGAAGACGCAAGAAGGATTTGATGGTGAAATGATCCCTGTAACGCCCTAAAATTTAATCAAATTATTTCGAAGTTGGATTGCCGTAGGATGATTGTAAGAATTGAAATTATGGGCGTAGTAGCTATGTTGAAAACGAGTTAGATGATAATCACGTGTTGTGGGCTAGTTATAAATAGCATTGGGCTCCCTTCCTATGTGGATAAAGTCCCAAATAATTTAGCCCATTATGTTTCTCACTTATTATAAGTGGAGAGGATTAATTTAGGGTTGAGAGAGAGAGGAATTTCGGATTAGAGCAGCCACCAAAGAGAGAGAAAAGAAGAGAGAAAACAATTCCTGTTTTTCTCAAACCTGTCACCGTAAAATTGCGATTCCGGTTTCGTTAACCGTTGGATCGTCTTCGTTTTTGGGCAGCAGGTTCGTAAGATATAGTTCTACACTTTCACCGTTCGGATCTTCGAAACGAGTTCTGAGGAGAGAGATATTGGCTTCGCACTGAAGCTGCAGTTTGGGGGAGTCGTCGTATTCGGAGATCGAGGAACGAGGCTAGGAGGGAGTTTGCGCCACCATAGTTGAGGTAAGGGTGGGCTTAACCTTGATAATGGGTTGATGATAATTATGTGTGGGTAGTCTAGGGTTTTGTTGAATTGTTCGTGTTGTTGCATATCGTGTTTTCGTTGAGATTGGTGCTTTGATGATTATTGCACGTTATTGTGATTTGTTTCGTTATTTGTTGTTGCGTGATTGTTGTATCACGATGATGGTGTTGTTATTGTTCGTGTTTTTGTTGTTGCTGTGAGTGGTTGATTGTTGTTGTCGCGTTGTTGAATTGTCGTTTTTGTTGTGGTGGTTGCGGTATCGTTGCCGTTAGGGTTTGGTGTTTGGCAATTTAGCAATTCTGGACACAGGTTCGGTTTTTCTAAAACTGGCGCTGTTTGGTTGATCCAAAAATTATGAGGTTGATTGTTTTTGAAAATATACTTAACGCCGGTCGTTTTGGCACTGGTTTCGTCAAATTCGGAGTTGTATAGCTCGAGTTATAGGCGATACAAGTTAGGTTAAAATTCTGGAAACGATTTGGGTATAGATTCGGTATTTCGGTGACTGGGAACGTTGTATTGACCTAAAAATTATGTGGTTTATTTTTCTGGAAAATAGACTTAATGCTTGTTAATTTGGCACTGGTTTGGTTGCGTTTAGAGTTGTGTAGCTCGAGATATGAATTCCACAAGTTAGAGTAAGATTCTGGAAACAATCTGGACACAGAGTCAGTGTTTTGGTTACCACGTTTTCAAAAGAACTCCTTTTCGAACGAATCCAATTTCTTTGAAAACTAGACAAAATTTGCCCCAGTTTATACACAAGTTTCATGCAATTTGATTGAGTTTTGGTCACTTTTGAATTGCTTGAATTTGAAGGACAGAAACTGTCCTCTTTTGCAACTAGCCTGTGTGCTTTTCGAAAACTGTACCTATTGGACACTCTCCTTCAAAAACTGAACTTAGGGATGATAACCAGACCCATAGGGCTTTCCAACAAGTATTTATTTGTTGAAATCCGATGTCGTTTGCTATTTTAATTAATTCGCTGAAGTAGGTGCGATGTGCCTAGGCGCTGTGCGCCAGTCTTGTGCGTGGTGTGCGTGCGTTATGTCCGCGTTGTGGAGCCGTCTGGTGTTAATATTTCAGGTGCGGTGCTGGTATGCTCAGGAGAGTTTAGTGGTAGCTGTGATGCTACAACTTGGTGCTATTTTTGGTGAAATCATTTGTTTTGATTCTGGTGATATAGTATTTATTTTAAATACTTGTTATGGTGAGTTGGTGCATAATCATGGTGTCGCATTGTCATATGCATGTTTTGGTGATATAGGCTCTGCCTCTGGTGTTTATTGGTGATATGCCCGTCGTGGCTCATTTTGGTGATCGGTACCGCATGCATATGCCCACTGGAGGGGTTGCATATCATCCCATTGTCTATGAATGTTATAATTTTGGTGGTTCACTGTCAAATGGATTTTTCCTTTGGTATCTGGTGCTGTGATATGGTGTAATTGTATTGTGTTGCTGTAGTTACCTGATGCTAGCATATTTTTATCATCTGCTTATTATCTCTGTTAGACTCACCCCTTCTGCTTGGAATGTTGCTCTCATGCGGCAACGCTGCAGGTGATCGCTAGTGCTCGTGGAGGAATTGCTAGGTTTTGCTTCCTCTCTCGTTTGGGTCTGTGTCAGCTCTGATATGTAGCACCGGGGAGTCGTTAGTTATCGTTTTGAACTATTATTTTAGTTATTGGAAATTGTTTTAATTTATTTTGGAGATGCCTTTAATTGTTAATTCTGGAGATGTTTAAACTGGTTAATATTTCCGCTGCTTGGTGATTTCTTTTATATAAATTATTTTGGAGATTTTCCTTTTTTAAAAATGGTGAAAAAATGTAGCGCCCTTCGAGGTGACTCTGATAATTGTCTATTTAATTGTAATAGTAAAAGGGGGGTGTTACATTAGTGGTATCAGAGCAGTTCGGTCTGTCCGGCCAAGTTGTCGAGTCGTCGAGTCGAGTAACACTTGAGTAATTGTTACTCGTTTCTGGTTATAGTTTCTGTTGCAGTGTTAGGTTGAGATGGCAGGACGGAACGATGCTGCACTCGCTGCTGCTTTGCAGGCTGTGGCTCAAGCTGTGGAGAATAACCCAGGTGCTGCCGGTGATGCTGGGTCGCGCAGTTTGGCTACGTTTTAGAGGGAGAATCCTCCTACCTTTAAGGGCAAGTATAACCCTGATGGTGCTTTGGCGTGGCTGAAAGAGATGGAGAGAATCTTTCGTGTTATGGATTGCTCTAAGGCGCAGAAAGTCAGGTATGGTACTCATATGCTGGCAGAGGAGGCTGATGACTGGTGGTTGGAGGTGAGGCAGAGGTTGGCGACTGTGAATGAAGAGGTCACTTGGGCTGCGTTCAGCAAAGAATTTCTGAGAAAGTATTATCCTGAAGATGTCCGTGGGAAGAAAGAGATTGAGTTTCTGGAGCTGAAGCAGGGTAATATGTCGGTGACTGAGTATGCTGCCAAGTTCATTGAATTGGCGAAGTTCTATCCACATTATGGTGAGGCTGGTGCTGAATTCTCCAAATGCATCAAGTTTGAAAATGGGTTGCGGGCCGTATAGAATGTCTGCATCTGAATTGTCAGAACTGAAGAAGCAACTCGAGGATCTGCTTGAAAAGAAATTTGTGAGGCCAAGTGTGTCGCCGTGGGGAGCTCCAGTGTTGTTGGTGAAAAAGAAAGATGGTAGTATGAGGTTGTGCGTAGACTATCGGCAGCTGAATAAGGTGACTATTAAGAACAAGTATCCGCTTCCGAGGATTGATGACTTAATGGATCAGTTGGTGGGTGCTCAGGTGTTCAGTAAAATAGATTTGAGATCGGGTTATCATCAGATCAAGGTGAAAGACGAAGACATTCAGAAGACAGCTTTCAGAACCCGTTATGGGCATTATGAGTATTCCGTGATGCCTTTCGGTGTGACTAATGCGCCGGGAGTGTTCATGGAGTACATGAATCGTATCTTTCGTGAGTATCTGGATCGGTTTGTGGTGGTATTCATTGACGACATCCTAATTTATTCTAAGTCAGAAGAGGAGCATGCAGAACATCTGAGATTGGTATTGGAAATTCTGAGGGACAGGAAATTATATGCGAAGCTGTCTAAGTGTGAGTTTTGGTTGAAAGAGGTTAGCTTTCTGGGTCATGTTATTTCGGGGAATAGAATTGCCGTGGATCCGTCTAAGGTTGATGCCGTGTTACAATGGGAGTCTCCGAAGTCAGTTACTGAGATTAGAAGTTTTCTGGGTCTGGCAGGTTACTATAGGAGGTTTATAGAAGGATTTTCGAAGTTGGCACTTCCGTTGACTCAGTTGACTTGCAAGGGTAAAGCTTTCATCTGGGATGACTGTTGTGAAGAGAGCTTCAAAGAATTGAAGAAGAGGTTGACGACGTCTCCTGTTCTGACGTTGCCTAATCCGGAAGAGTCGTTTGTGGTGTATTGTGATGCTTCCAAGATGGGGTTGGGAGGTGTGCTTATGCAGAATGGTAAGGTAGTTGCCTATGCGTCGAGACAGTTGAGGACTCATGAGAAGAACTACCCTACCCATGATTTAGAACTTGCTGCAGTTGTGTTCGCGTTGAAAATTTGGAGACATTATCTGTATGGTTCGAGGTTTGAGGTGTTCAGTGATCATAAGGGTTAGCAGTATCTGTTTGATCAGAAAGAGTTGAATATGAGACAGCGCAGATGGTTGGAGTTGCTGAAAGACTATGACTTTAGCTTGAACTATCATCCGGGAAAGGCTAATGTGGTAGCTGACGCTTTAAGTCGAAAGACGTTGCATATGTCAGCAATGATGGTTAGAGAACTCGAATTAATTGAGCAGTTCAGGGATATGAGTTTGGTTTGTGAAGTGACGCCTCAGAGTGTCAGATTGGGGATGTTGAAGATTGATAATGAATTCATGGCTAGCATTCGAGAAGCTCAGAAGTTAGATGTTAAATTAGTTGACCTGATGGTTAGGATTGATCAATCCGAGAATAAAGACTTTGAGTTGGATGCGCAGAATGTATTGAAGTACCGTGGGAGAATCTGCATTCCTGATGATGAGGAGATGAAAAGAGCAATTTTAGAAGAAGGTCATAGGAGTAAGTTGAGTATCCATCCGGGAGCTACAAAGATGTATCAGGATCTGAAGAAGATGTTTTGGTGGCCTGGTATGAAGCGTGATGTGGCGCAGTTTGTGTATTCCTGCTTGACTTGTCAGAAATCGAAGGTTGAGCATCAGAAGCCTGCTGGGTTGATGCAACCGTTGGAGATTCCAGAATGGAAGTGGGATAGTATTTCTATGGATTTCGTGATAGGGTTACCTAATACTGTGAGGGGGCACGATTCGATTTGGGTGATTGTGGATAGATTGACGAAGTCTGCTCATTTTATTCCTATCAATATCACGTATCCGGTGTCGAGATTGGCAGAGATTTATATTCAGGTGATTGTGAAGTTGCATGGTGTTCCTTTGTGCATTGTGTCTGATAGAGATCCTAGGTTCACTTCTGATTTCTGGAAGAGTTTGCAAGAAGCGTTGGGTTCTAAATTGAGGTTGAGTTCAGCTTATCATCCTCAAACTGATGGACAGACAGAGAGGACCATTCAGTCGTTGGAAGACTTGTTGAGATCTTGTGTTCTTGAGCAGGGAGGTGCGTGGGATACTCACCTTCCGTTGATCGAGTTTACTTACAACAATAGTTACCATTCTAGCATCGGGATGGCACCGTTCGAGGCATTGTATGGTCGGAGATGTAGGACTCCGTTGTGTTGGCATGAATCTGGGGAGAGTATTGTTCTTGGACCCGAGGTTGTTCGAGAGACTACTGAAAAGGTGAAATTGATCCGTGAGAAAATGAAAGCGTCGCAGAGTAGACAGAAGAGCTATCATGATAAGAGAAGGAAGGATTTAGAATTCCAAGCTGGTGATCATGTGTTTTTGAGAGTCACGCCTATGGCTGGTGTTGGGCGTGCATTGAAGACAAAGAAGTTGACTCCTCGTTTCATTGGACCGTATCAGATCACTGAGAGAATTGGTAATGTTGCTTATAGGGTGGCCTTGCCGCCTAATCTTTCGAATTTGCACGATGTATTTCATGTGTCGCAACTTCGGAAGTATATTTCGGATCCGTCCCATGTGATTCCGATGGATGATGTGCATGTGCGGGATAATCTCACTGTGGAGACAATGCCTGTGCGAATTGAAGATCGTGAAGTGAAGACTTTACGTGGCAAAGAGATAAACCTGGTAAAAGTGGTCTGGTTAGGAGCTGCTGGTGAAAGCATGACATGGGAGTTGGAGAGCAAGATGCGAGAGTCCTATCCGGAGCTGTTTGAATCAGGTATGTTTTCGAGGACGAAAATATTCTAAGTGGGGGAGAGTTGTAACGCCCTAAAATTTAATCAAATTATTTCGAAGATGGATTGCCGTAGGATGATTGTAAGAATTGAAATTATGGGCGTAGTAGCTATGTTGAAAACGAGTTAGAAGATAATCACGTGTTGTGGGCTAGTTAAAAATAGCATTGGGCTCCCTTCCTATGTGGATAAAATCCCAAATAATTTAGCCCATTATGTTTCTCACTTATTATAAGTGGAGAGGATTAATTTAGGGTTGAGAGAGAGAGGAATTTCGGATTAGAGCAGCCACCAAAGAGAGAGAAAAGAAGAGAGAAAACAATTCCCGTTTTTCTCAAACCTGTCACCGTAAAATTGCGATTCCGGTTTCGTTAACCGTTAGATCGTCTTCGTTTTTGGGCAGCAGGTTCGTAAGATATAGTTCTACACTTTCACCGTTCGGATCTTCGAAACGAGTTCTGAGGAGAGAGATATTGGCTTCGCACTGAAGCTGCAGTTTGGGGGAGTCGTCGTATTCGGAGATCGAGGAACGAGGCTAGGAGGGAGTTTGCGCCACCATAGTTGAGGTAAGGGTGGGCTTAACCTTGATAATGGGTTGATGATAATTATGTGTGGGTAGTCTAGGGTTTTGTTGAATTGTTCGTGTTGTTGCATATCGTGTTTTCGTTGAGATTGGTGCTTTGATGATTATTGCACGTTATTGTGATTTGTTTCGTTATTTGTTGTTGCGTGATTGTTGTATCACGATGATGGTGTTGTTATTGTTCGTGTTTTTGTTGTTGCTGTGAGTGGTTGATTGTTGTTGTCGCGTTGTTGAATTGTCGTTTTTGTTGTGGTGGTTGCGGTATCGTTGCCGTTAGGGTTTGGTGTTTGGCAATTTAGCAATTCTGGACACAGGTTCGGTTTTTCTAAAACTGGCGCTGTTTGGTTGATCCAAAAATTATGAGGTTGATTGTTTTTGAAAATATACTTAACGCCGGTCGTTTTGGCACTGGTTTCGTCAAATTCGGAGTTGTATAGCTCGAGTTATAGGCGATACAAGTTAGGTTAAAATTCTGGAAACGATTTGGGTATAGATTCGGTATTTCGGTGACTGGGAACGTTGTATTGACCTAAAAATTATGTGGTTTATTTTTCTGGAAAATAGACTTAATGCTTGTTAATTTGGCACTGGTTTGGTTGCGTTTAGAGTTGTGTAGCTCGAGATATGAATTCCACAAGTTAGAGTAAGATTCTGGAAACAATCTGGACACAGTGTCAGTGTTTTGGTTACCACGTTTTCAAAAGAACTCCTTTTCGAACGAATCCAATTTCTTTGAAAACTAGACAAAATTTGCCCCAGTTTATGCACAAGTTTCATGCAATTTGATTGAGTTTTGGTCACTTTGGAATTGCTTGAATTTGAAGGACAGAAACTGTCCTCTTTTGCAACTAGCCTGTGTGCTTTTCGAAAACTGTACCTATTGGACACTCTCCTTCAAAAACTGAACTTAGGGATGATAACCAGACCCATAGGGCTTTCCAACAAGTATTTATTTGTTGAAATCCGATGTCGTTTGCTATTTTAATTAATTCGCTGAAGTAGGTGCGATGTGCCTAGGCGCTGTGCGCCAGTCTTGTGCGTGGTGTGCGTGCGTTATGTCCGCGTTGTGGAGCCGTCTGGTGTTAATATTTCAGGTGCGGTGCTGGTATGCTCAGGAGAGTTTAGTGGTAGCTGTGATGCTACAACTTGGTGCTATTTTTGGTGAAATCATTTGTTTTGATTCTGGTGATATAGTATTTATTTTAAATACTTGTTATGGTGAGTTGGTGCATAATCATGGTGTCGCATTGTCATATGCATGTTTTGGTGATATAGGCTCTGCCTCTGGTGTTTATTGGTGATATGCCCGTCGTGGCTCATTTTGGTGATCGGTACCGCATGCATATGCCCACTGGAGGGGTTGCATATCATCCCATTGTCTATGAATGTTATAATTTTGGTGGTTCACTGTCAAATGGATTTTTCCTTTGGTATCTGGTGCTGTGATATGGTGTAATTGTATTGTGTTGCTGTAGTTACCTGATGCTAGCATATTTTTATCATCTGCTTATTATCTCTGTTAGACTCACCCCTTCTGCTTGGAATGTTGCTCTCATGCGGCAACGCTGCAGGTGATCGCTAGTGCTCGTGGAGGAATTGCTAGGTTTTGCTTCCTCTCTCGTTTGGGTCTGTGTCAGCTCTGATATGTAGCACCGGGGAGTCGTTAGTTATCGTTTTGAACTATTATTTTAGTTATTGGAAATTGTTTTAATTTATTTTGGAGATGCCTTTAATTGTTAATTCTGGAGATGTTTAAACTGGTTAATATTTTCGCTGCTTGGTGATTTCTTTTATATAAATTATTTTGGAGATTTTCCTTTTTTAAAAATGGTGAAAAAATGTAGCGCCCTTCGAGGTGACTCTGATAATTGTCTATTTAATTGTAATAGTAAAAGGGGGGTGTTACAATCCCTATGGATGATTATGGTGCATCAGAAGATGCATCTGATTACCATAGTGGGTAGCCAGCCAAATGACATGGCATCCAGGACCTTGACAACTGAACAAGGTGTAGCTTAAATGTAACTTATGTGAATTTGTTAGTAGCTACACTCTTTAATACAGTTTTGGCGCGACTTACCGTTTCTTTTAACAAAGGGTAAACAGAAGTAGTCGATGCATATGCAATGGAAATGAAATGGTGTATCAATCTAACAAGAAAAAGTGTGACGACACTTAGCAGTGCCACATTGGCAACATAAGACTATTATCTCTAAACACAGTGTATTTGTAACGTTGGTGTTTCCTCAATCGGCGTGATCATATAAAACTGGGGTGGCACCTAGCAGTGTACTATGACATTGTGAGTCTATTGTCCGAGTTTTAAAATAGGTGTTGACACCCGATTTTGCCGAGTGTTGACATTGTGAAACAGTTCTCCTAGAATCTAGGGCGCATTTATCAACAAAGGGACCACAGTTAGGAGTGAGAGTTAACCAAAGCAATCGCGTAGTCGGTCGAGGAAATATCTAATCGCCTGGAGGACCAAATTTCTGAGTTTTTGAAAATAAGCGGATCAAAACTATAATTGAGCTATTGTAAAAAAAACATATAATTTAGAAGTAATTAGGAGTAAAGGCTCATTTTAATCCCTGACAATTTCTCAATAGGACAATTTGGTCCCTGACAATTTTTTGAGACAAATATGTATTTGACATTTTCAAAATGGTGACAAATTAGTCTCTGTGTCAGGGGCTAATTTGTCCCCATTTTAAAAATGTCAAAGACTTATTTGTATAAAAAAAACTATCAAAATCAATTTGTCCTATCAAAAAATCATCAGAGACTAAAATAGACATTTTCTCTAAAAGCTAGATAAATATAAAAACGCCAGCACCATTATTTTACGGATTTGGTTTCTCTCCCGTCATTTAGCCTCCAGTAGCTCCTGTCAAGATAATCCAAGCCATCGATTAAATCCAACGCTTGATAATCAGCCACCTAATTTAAAAATTAAATGTAAAGAATCTGCTTTAATTATTTGACGAGAATAACACCGCCGGGCCACCACCCTTTTCATTCCCACTATCAGCAACTTTCTAAAATAGTAAAACCCATTTATCTCAGTGGCTTCAAACTTCTCAAGTCTCACTAGAAAAATCAGATTCGTTCACAGGATTTGTGTTCTATAGTTTCACTTCCTAACCTGGAAAATAGATCAAGAATGGGTAATAATTTATTCAGACAAGGTTTTCTACACCGCGACAGCAAGACATTGGAGTCACAACAGTGAGAATTGGCGTCACGACGGTGCGTGACGGTGCAATCAGCGTCAAGTCGGTGACGTGATCGGCGTTGCGACTGTGAGTTGAGGTGTCGGTGCAGTGAGCTGTTGTTGGAGTTCTCAATTTTATATTTTAGGGATTTGGGGTTAGATGATTTAATATTTGTAGAAAAGAAATAATCTTCACCTTTAGAAATGCATGTAATGTTTTCTTCAGTGTCCAACAACAGCATCATTATTTTACGCCACTGCACTTTCCTTCTTCCTCCACGTCTCTCTCTTATATTCCCATCTCTCAGGTCCTTTGCCTCACCAGCTTCAATGGACAACTCCCATACTAGCAATCCCAATACCTCGTACGCTCGTGTAACTCCAAGGTTTGTTCTTACCTCTCCTCCATTCTTCACCTTCTTCCATAAATAACGAATTTTGTTTTTATTTTCTTTGTTGAATTTAATGCCAAAACATGTAACTTTCTACTATCTTGATTGCAAAGTTTCTTTCCGTTACCTTAAATCATGACCCTTAGGGGAAAGAAATCGAGGGCCAATTTTAAAATTGAGAATTTATGCTTATGTTATAATCGGTGTGTTTCGCCTTCCAACTGTTTGATAAAATGTCTGCGAAAGGATGCCACCCCAATTAGTTCACTGTTGGGATTCTGGTTAGCGGGTTTTGCCGTGCAAAAAGGCATTGGACCTCATTCACAGACCCTTTCCCAACGTTGTCTATAATACTCTGGTTTCTTGGTTCTGTAGACATGATATGAATGATGAGGCTGAGAATTTCGGATGGTCCTTGTTACCTTTAATTCTAGGATTTCTGCCCCTTTGTAGAGCTGGGAAGGTTTTTGGGGGTGTCGAGAATCTTCAGGGATATGCAGATTAATGTAGAATTGGGACTTCCCAGTCCCAATGTCACTACTTTTAATTTGATACTGAAGGGGTTTTGTTAACGGGATGATGGAGGAAGCTAGGTCTTTGATTGACACCACGGAGAAAGTTTCCAAATTTCACAAATTTTAGGGATTATTAGTTATTTTCATATGTTTTAGGGAGTAGATAGGAAGAATGTGCAAGTTTATGACTTAAATTAAGGGTTTAGTCTTAAGTTTAATACACTTGTCATTTGGGGTGGAGACTCTCACATGGACATGGCTACCCAAAAAATGAATTTTTTTAGTCAGTTAGTATATTGTATATTTAGCTAACCCAATAATATATTATTTAGCTACCATAGACAAGTCTAGACATATGAAAAACAACACCTCACTAGTCAATTATTGCCCCAAACAGATATGACTCCAGAAGCTCATTAATACATTAAAAAATATAATAACAACATTAAACTTTCTAAAATATAACAACTCTATCTGAATTACGCCAAAGATTAGCAGAAATATGAAAGTAAAAAATTTATCACTTCATTGATAGATTGATCAACAACTACAGATAGAGCTTTTTCAACAATGAAAATTGTCAAGACAAGACTTAAACAAAATTGATGATGTTTTTCTTGCAAATAAATAGCTTTGTTGTTTGCATTGAAAAAATTGCTAATCAGTTTAGTACAATGCCAATAGTTGATGAATTTGACTTCTTGAAGCGCTATAGAGCTCAGTTTTTTTGAATAGCTATTGCCGGATTTTATTTTCTTAATTGCTGCCTTAATTTACATTTTGTATAAGGAAAATCATTCCCTAAACATTTTTTTTGCCGCTCTTTATGGCCCCCGGTAAAAATTATGCTAGCGCTGTCGACGCTTGTCAATAAATTGATAACATCGATTGCTTTATATTTAATACACTTGGCATTCGGTGGATACCATTCCAGAATCAAACTAAGGTTTTTATGCTTTCTGATATTTTGTTTGCAGTTCTGGCAGTGGCAGAGGAAGGGCTTTTGGTCTGAGAAACGATAGAGAAAGACCAAAAGGGCGTGGTGGTGGTGGTGGTGGGAGTGGCTCAGGAAAGGATAAAATTGACGCTCTTGGTAGGCTCCTGTAAGCACTACTTGACCCTCTAATAAATTTTATTTATATGAACATTGCCTTTTATTTTTCTTCCTTCATAGGTACGAAGAATAGAAATGTGAGTTTCATTTGTTGTTGTTCTTTTGCATGTAAAGCAAAAAACGTATTTTGTTGGCAAAAAAATGTAACCTCAGCCAACCAAAAACAAGCTCTTTTAAAAAAAAAAAGTATTTTGTTTGCATCGGATTGGAGCAACGGAATTAATGAACTTTTTGATAGGACTTAAATTAAACTTTTTTTGTGCTTGATTCTTGTACTAAGCAAATTCACTCAATCTATGTTTTTGTTTAATATCTGCAGGACGCGAATTTTACGTCATATGGCATCTGAGTTGAATTTGAATATGAGGAGTGATGGTTATGTGAAAGTTAATGATCTGCTAAACCTGAATTTAAAGACATTTGCTAATATTCCTCTAAGATCACACACTATCGATGACGTTAGAGAGGTTAGTTGATCTCATATATGTTTGTTTTCTTTTCCATATCCAGGCTTGCTCATTCCATTTTTTATGGCATCCATTTCTATTGTAATTAGATTCTTGCGATTCATTGTCTGAGAATCATTTTGGTGAAAATGTGAAAAATAAACATACAAATAAAGCCATATTGTTAATATTATCAGCCAGACTCTTCAATACATCGTTTATCTTAATGAAGCATAAAAATTTGCGTTGAGTTCACTCACACGTTGAACCTTGAAAACTATTTGACTTGATATAATGTTATCCATGATTCCTTGTTTTGCTTCCATATAAGTTTCCTTTTTTATGCCATTCCTAGAAGATAAAATATTGTAATCATCTTACTCTTGGATAAGCTGTCAGATTTTGGCTTAAGAATGTGTTGATCCATCCGTTCGGCAACCTAGTTTATTATGTATTAGTAATAGTAATTTAGTAAATTGGGTGTCTGCTACAGTGAACTAACTTGGCATGTGGTACACCAATGATGCAGCATTTTGATAGGGGCTTGGGTCTCATGGGTTGTTCACATCCCACATCGAGTAGTATAGGATGCTCTACGGAGTATTTAAGTGGCTTGGTTTTTTCCCGTTGGTAGCTAGCTTTTAAGGGAGAGTTTCCCTAGTGCTTAGATACTTATCACATTTTTTATTGGTAATAAAATCTCATAATTGTGTGAGTTAATTATAGCCCATAATGTTGTGAGTTTTCCATAATGACCCTTTATAACAACACTATGAAGTGAATCGAAACTTTTAAATTCTTTTTTTTGTTTAGTGTTTGACCATTTTTTTCAAAAATCTGAGCTATGTTTTATCTATTTTTTGGGTTTGAATTGATTGCGCTCACTGATTGGTCCCTTGGCAGTGGTGATAGAGAAAGGGGGATGGTAGCCCCTTCTAGTTTTATTAAATCACTGAAAAACAAAGAGTACACTGATGCTTCTACAGCACCTTTGCTGCCATAAGCCACCTATTCTGGCTTAACCCAGAGACTGTTTCTAACTGGAAAAATGCAAAAGATCCCTAAAGCTCTTCCAACTTTCCTATTTATAGAACCACAGGTAAGGAGGTCGAGCCATACAACCTAAAACAGAAAATACATAACCTATAACTAACTAAAACAGAAATAACAACCTAATTAACCATTAGATAAACTGACCCAGCTTATGTAATTACATGTTAACCCTGATGATTCCTATTTCTTCAGTGTAGACCTTTAGAGGTCTATCATTCAAATTGAGTAGACTATAAGGATTATCATGAAACCTGTAGCCAATTCGATTGGAAGAAATTAAGTGGTCATGAGGCACAAATGGTCTTCAAATGATAGGGCTCAACTGCTAGATATTTATAATTAGCCACAATATTAATACTGAAATCTAAGTGATGAAAGCATTATTAAGGAATGGAAATGAGCTAACAAAGATAGCCAAAAGTCTGGATTTACATTTCATTGATTTGTCTATGCAAATTTCATCGTCAAATGAATTAACTGAAGAAAAGCAATTTGTTCTAAATTATCTCATTGTTATCCTTAGGCTGTTCGAAAGGATAATAAACAACGTTTCAGCCTCATAGAAGAGAATGGGGAGCTACTAATACGTGCAAACCAAGGCCATACAATAACGGTAAAATATTTTATGTTCATCAATTGTTGATGCATCCTACTTTCCTTTGAAGTTTTGTATAATTAAAGTATTTAGACTGAAATGCATCTAATTCTTTGTGAAATCTTCCTTAGTCATTGTCATGTTCAGATGCTATTAGTGAAAAACTCATCACACTTCTTGATGTGTTCTCTCTTTCCTTTTACATCTTTATTGAGTGATATGACATGTAGTCATATCTCTGAGGCTCTAAATCACTGCTTATTTTTGTTTTGTTTATTTGAACTGGTTATATGACTTCAAGATATGTTCATCAGTTAAATGTTACTCAAAATCTAGAAACCCAATTTTAGCCTTTTATGACAGAGCATTCCTCATTTGACCACCCGGGTGTACTCATTGTGAAAATGTTGTATAATTCTTCCAAGTTTCAGCTCTACACAAAATATCACCCAAAATGAATAAATAGATATATAGGGTAATAGTTTCGGCAAAGGAAAAAGTATAGATGACAGAGAAGCTACAAAACCAGTACTCCTTTAGTGCAAAAGAAAATCATGGATTCATAATCATAAGTATTCCTAAGTTCCTAAATGAATCTGAATTCTCTTCATATTGCAACAATAACTAAGTGGTTTTGAGTTTTGCTTACCAGTTACTTGTAAAGTTGAGGGAAATCGATTCTGACGGAATGAAACATGTGTTCACTTCATTGTGCTTGAACGTGTTGCAACACAAGCATGCTGCATCTTTATCTCTATCTCTATTTTTGTAATAACTCACATACAAAAAGCAATAAACAATATACAATATGAGAAGAAGTGGTCAGGCATTGGTGCTGGTGTTTTCACAGCTTCTCCATAATGAGGGGAATCTTGACCATTTTGAAAAGTCCTAACAACATTGAAAGCATATCACTAAAATGGTAACTGGAATTTGTGAACCCTAAAAACAATTTTGACACTTTGGTGAAAACTGAAAAAAATGATGGAAAGGGCAGTTCGAGATGAATATTCTGAAAAGTCGTAACCCACTAACTTCTATCCTAATAGATTTCAACATTACCCACTAACTCCTTATATTTTGTTTTTGATCAAGCATCATAAGGAAGATGAAGCACACAATAATCAAGCATTATGGAGATCTAGAGTTTCTTCCACAATATTCATCTCGAATTGCTCTCCTTCGGTCACCCCATGGTCATTTGCATCAACAAACATATCACTGTCCATAAAAAAAATTGTGATCAGGAGGCTCAGTATTAATAGAGGGGGTGTTAATAGGAGACTTATCTGGGGGCTTATTAGCAAATGTTGAATCACTACGCAATAATCCATGAGTAGTTGGTCGGCCTAGGAACATGGTAGGATTTGCACCGTCACGTTGAAGAAGAGGAGGAGAAACATTAGGGTCCACTAGGCCCAATTCATGATCACCTTGGCTAGCAGCTAAAGTAGATATGGGCTCTCCAACATTTTCCTGAATGGGCTCATTGAAAGAAACACATTAGGGACCCATTTTAATACACGTGTTAAGGGATTTCATAATACTTGACGTCTTAACCGTTTCATGCTTATAGAGAGAAATTCATGTAGCATCTTTTCCTAAGGAATTATTATTATGGGATCCCATGACAGACTTTCCTTTCTCAGTCCTTCAAGATTTCTTGCTTTTTCAGAAAGAGTTTCGAGCCCGCCCGCTTCCTTGGTTGATTTCCTTTTCTCCAGATACTCGGCTTTTTCGCCGGGAAGATTTCCTACTTTTTTCAAACAGATCTCATTCTACAAGCAACCCTTTCCATCATTTTTTCAGTTTTCAACAAAGTGCCAAAATTGTTTTTAAGGTTTACAAATTCCAGTTACCATTTTAGTGATATGTTCTCAATGGTTGTAGGGACTTTTCAGAATAGTCAAGATTCCCCTCATTATGGAGAAGCTGTGAAAACACCGGCACCAATGCCTGACCACTTAATTGTATATTGTCTATTGTATTTTTGTATGTAAGTTATTATAGAAATAGAGATAAAGATGCAGCATGCTTGTGTTTGGCAACACGTTCAAGAACAATGAAGTGAATGCACGTTTCATCCCGTCAGAATCGATTTCCCTTAGCTTTCGAAGTAGCTCGTAAGCAAAACTCAAAACCGCTTGGTTATTGTTGCAAATATGAAGAGGATTCAGATTCATTTAGGAATTTAGGAGTACTGATTTTATGATTATCAATCCGTGATTTTATTTTGCAGTAAAGGAGTAATGATTTTGTAGTTTCTCTGTCTTCTATATTTTTTCCTTTGCTGAAACTATTACCCTATATAAGTATTTATTCATTTTGTGAGATATTTTGTGTAGAGCTGAAACTTGGAAGAAGTATACAACATTTTCACAATGAGTACAACCGGGTGGTCAAATGAGGAATCTCTGTCATTGTAGAAAATGCTAAAATCGGGTTACACTATTAATGTTGATGGAGGTAGAAAGCCAAAGGGGATTTAAACAATAGCCTTATTCTAGCTTGAAAATTGAGAAAAGTTGATTATAGTTGTTTCTTCTATAAATTTAGCTGTGTTTGAAATGTGGAGGACACTTCTGGGGTGCTTGTAGTTGTAGCGTTCACAATAATGTTGAAATCTATTAGGATAGAAGTTAGTGGGTTAAAGGGAAGCGTTTCTGGCTATGAAGCCCCGATACTTCAAAATTGGCAACGTACCCGTGTCCGATACGTATCCGATACCGATACGCACGCGATACTTCCCGATACGTACCCAAAGAGTATCCAATAATTTTTTAATTCTTTTTAAAAAATATTTCACTCGATACTTTTCAGATACTTCTTTGATACTTATTGCCAACTAAGGATACTTCTAAGATACATTTTCGATACCTCTTACCAACTAAGCACATGATTGTCACTCATATATATATATGATACACTTTAGTACCTCAATAACAAAAAGACAAAATTATGTTTTTTTCGTAACACAATCATAGAAGAAATAATACATTGTGATATGGGTGAGATAAATATACGTAACTATATCTACTTGATATGATCACATGTATTTATTTCTACAATGTGATGATCGATCATATGTAATAGAAGATGGGTAGAGTGAGTTCACAATGATGCTCAAGCTAAAATATCTTAATAAAATTATACTTATCGATATATATATATATATATATATATATATATATATATAAAGTCTTGTATGTGAGCTTCTCAGTCAATAATATTTTAGTTTGTAATTATCGCTTCCCTCAATATTTAAGACAAGCTCCGCCAATCAGTCAATTATATTGGGCAGTTTTTTATCATATCTATAAAATGCAATATTTCTGTTTTTATCTTTGTTTTTTCTATTTGTGTTTCTATTCCATCTTTTTCTGTTTTGTTTTTATATATTTAAAATTTAATTGAGTTTTTTATTAAAGTTTCCCAGCCGTGTCGTATCTTGATTTTCAATTTTTTCACGTATCCCCATATCCGTATCGTGACGTATCCCGTATCGTATCCCGTATCCGGGCTTCATAGGTTTCTGGGCATAAAAAAGTATCATTGTTTTCTTCTATAAATTGAGCTGAAACCATTTCTTACCATTGGCTGTATATTGCCCTTAGTGAAATATATCTTCAAAATTCTCCCGGTTAAGCGAATGGAAACTAATAGGAACGTGGTATTGGGAAATATAAGAAACTATGGAGCTATACTCCTTACAATCACAAAACAGAACTCTAAAAGATAGTTGAAGTGAACAGAAAAAATGTAGAAACTGTAAACCAGAAAATAGGAAATGAACTCCTCCCTCAAGCATGATGCTTGCCCAGACCTTTTCCCATCCCCTTTCATTCTGTTACACCACTTAATATAATTCCTCTCCTCCACTCTGATAGTCTGATCTTGGTCCTCATCCCACTCTGCTAATGCCACCTGTCATATTGTGTTATAAATTTCACCCCATTCTCTCACTTCCCAATGTGGTCCAGCAGAATTCTTTCAGAAACATGTTGTCTGCCTTTTGCTCAATCAGATTTGCCACTGTTCTGTTCTATTTACAGTGACTAGTCCTATTACATAGCAATTAAATATATATGATGTTGGTTATGTTATATTGAGCATTTGGGGTGGGAATTCTTTCACAATTTTTCATCTGCTTCTGCTCTTAAAATACGACTGTTTTCTTATGATCTGCAGGCTGTCGAGACTGAAAGTCTATTGAAACCAATCCTTTCAGCTGAAGAAGCTCCAGGTGCATAATTATTTAATTTGTATTGCTATAGACTTGGTTCATGGTGGTGATCCTATTACATAGTAACATATTAACTACTGAATTATGTACGCATTTGTAATTTATCATTTCAATAGTGGATATGTTGGCCTATATCAGGTTTACCATGAACTTGATATCATATTAACACTATTCTATACTTAAGAGATATCTGTCTATGCAAATCATATTCTGTAAATTTTAATTTTTTTTCTATACAGGTTTTTTATTTGTTTCATTTTTTTATTTTTGCCACTATATGCAGTTTGTGTACATGGAACCTACAAAAAGAACTTGGAATCAATTCTAGCTTCTGGTCTGAAGCGAATGAAGAGATTGCATGTCCATTTCTCTCGTGGTTTACCAACAGATGGAGAAGTAATAAGTGGTAATGTGATATATTACTGATAAGAACCCTATTTAGCCTTAGAGAAGTTTAAATCTGGATATGTTTTGTTTCATTATGGTTAGGCAAGTTAATATTCCTTCTGGTATATTGAGGATGGTGGTCGGGTTAAACGACAAAGTCTATGGCGGGGTAGCTAAATCAGTTCGTAAGTCAGAAGCAATTGTATGTATAATTAATTGCTGTATTAATAACTCATCATTTTCCCTTCAAAAGATTTGGATGGCATGGGAAATATTGTGTCTTATGAAATTGGTTTAATACTATTGAATTTCTTGCATGGACAATGATATTCAAATTTTCAATTATGTTCTTGTCTTGTAAAGAAATATTTGTGTAGTCTTATTAATTTTCAGATATTCCCTTAGATGCATTTCTTAGCAGAGCTTGATCAGCTTCCTCTGTATACCTAATTTCTAACCTATTTCTATGTTATTCCCAGGTATGAGGCGAGACGTCAATGTTCTGATATTTTTGGATGTTAGAAAAGCATTAGAGGGTATGATAATATTGTGAACTAGTTCATGTTGATATGCTGAACATTTTTGTTGTTTGTTGATAGTAACTAATATCTACTAGTAATAAGACTATTGACTGCTTCTTGGTTTTTGTTTTTTATCCTATTTCAGAAGGTATGAAGCTATACATATCTGACAACAAGGTGATATTGACAGAAGGTTTTGATGGTGTTGTACCATCCAAGTATTTCCAAAAGATTGAATCATGGCCTGGCAGACAGCCTATTCCTTTTTAGAAGTTTTTGCATAGCTTTGTTTTTATTTATGTAACGATCAGAGTATGAGGAGCATTTCAAAAATGGTTGTATAAACTCTAAACATATGGCAAAATATTTCACAAACTTCAAGCTATTATAGTTAGATAAAATGATTTTAAAAGACTTTGCATGTACTTTATGACTTTTAATGTCCTGCAAATTTCAAGACTTTAAAGTTTGGATTTTAGTAGATTTTTATCATAAGAATTTATTAGATTTCAAATGAATTAGTGGACTAATGAAATTTGAAAGGACTTCAAAGGATTTATTAGACTTTAAAGTTAGGACTTATGCCATATTTAAAACGACCTAATTTGATAAGGTGAGGCTAATTTAACAACCCAAGATATTGACAAGGTGAGGCTAATTAACACATGTTTGTGCTCGATAGAGAGAGTTCAGAACCCCTATCCCCATCTTCTTTATCACGAAAGCTCATTATGATAACTTCATTTTGAGTAGTCCCTCGTTACCCTTTTGTTCCCCTCCGTCCACATTCTGTTCCATCATTAATAAAACGAGATGTTCATTGCTTCTTTCTGAAGCTTGTGTTGTGAAAATGAAATCAAACTATGCTAATGGTACTATTTCTTTTTTATTTTTTATTCTCTTACCTTTCTTAGGTAAGCATTTGGCAGCAGTAAATTGTTTGGAACAAGCCTTGATTCTCAATGAAGAAACAAATATCTCATTTACGCAAAACAGGTACTGAAAAATTGTACTGAGGTCAATTTATAAACCCCCATCGTAAAAGAAAATCTTAATAAAATAACCCTGTAAATTTTTAATAACAAAAAACACGAAGTGGGGCCAACTACATAGATAGTTGATGCAAATCAACAACATAATGCTTGTCATGGTTTTATCTTTACCTCCCACCATGTTTGTCATGGTTTAGACGTAAGCATATTCATGGTGGGAGGAACTAAACCATGACAAGCAGGATATTCATGGTGGGAGGGCTGCTAATGCATGGCTGTTTATTGTTTTTTGAAAAATTACTTTGCACTATAACCTCTTTCTGAATTATTTCAATGTGCTTTTTAAGACATGCATGAATAATTGAAAAAAATGTTTTTATTAGAATAATGTGCTGGATTAATTTGATGATACTAATTGCACAAAATATTAAAGCTTTTAGTCTTTTGTATCAATGTATAGCACCTGACTAATTATGTTGTATTAGATGTTAGTTATAAGTCTGCAGTTCTCCTGTTTTCAGGTTATCAATTACTATGACAAAAAATAAAAGCCTCTGATAGAAGGAACTTACATCATGTAGTCTTTATGCAGATATATCAGCATCAACACAACAAGCAAATGAGTTGCACTGCAATGGCTCAGTTACTTTATTACAAACGCTTCTTTCCTTATTATGCTTTCAATGTTTTGGGTGGACTTGACAGTGAAGGTGCACTATTTAGTTTTCTATTTTTGTTCCTGCGATCCTGTCGCATTTTGTATTTACTGACTGCTGCTTCAACCTTAAATAGGAAAGGGATGTGTCTTCACATATGATGCTGTTGGTTCCTATGAAAGGGTGGGATATAGCTCTCAGGGTTCTTGACAACCAACTGAAGTCTCCTAGCCCACTCCTCTTACCAGCCAAGGTCAAGTTTCTTAAATTGGCGCTTTGCTCGAAATATTTGATTCTTCCATTTCTGTAACACCTACATTGAACCATGATTTATCGCAGGATGCTGTTACTCCACTATCTGAAACAGAAGCAGTTGATCTGGTCAAAACATCAGAGAGAGAGATATACACCGTAAGTTTATTTAATATGCATTTGTCATTCGATTTTAGGATAAACTTTTCAACTTACTTTGGATGAATGTTCTTACAGGGAGATAAGGTTGAAATTGTCATCTTAAATGCCAATGGTATTCATCGTGAATACATGGACCTAAGGAAAGACTGAAGCTTATACATGGGAATGTGGTGCTGAGATTTTCTTACAATGCGAAACTAGGAAATGCATTTCCAGTGAAACCATTTTGAATTAGTGCTAGTCTGCGCTTTCACTTTATATTTGCATCTAATATTATCAGAGCCTATTTCTTATCGTTATTCAAGTACATTGTTTTGTTGAAAAATGAATAGCCTATGGTGTGTTGGTTATAAGGTTGTCAAAATTGAGAGTTGAACCTAACTTGTAGACTCATACGAGTATACCTAATATAAAAAATAACGTATACATGACATATATTTGCATAATATCATCAATCTACCAATTATTTAAAACTTCATCTCTATAATCAAGTGATGGGTACCTAGTCAAATTAGGAAGTAGAAATTATAAACTCGTTTGTATTAATCGCTACAATTATGGATAATGACCAGAATTGTTTAGGGAAAATGGATTACAAAGGGAAAAATAAGTATCTCCTGCTATTGACAATTCGAGAGGTCAATTTCTTTGTCAAGCCTAATCATAAATCAAGCCTCCTTACACTACTGACTACTCTTTCTTAATATACTCTCCTATGTGAATTCACGCGGGAAAGAATTCTATGACTTAAGTTACTAAACTATTCTTTAGCAAATATTACTAAACGGGCAAAATTGTCGTATACTCCATCCAATATAAATTCCTAAAATCATGCATTCATCAATTCAACACATTAAATGTCTAAAATCATGGAATTCAGTTTTTTTTCAAATTAAAAACTGCCAAAAATATTTTTAATCATGGAATTCACTTTTCTGAAACAAATTCACCACCGAAACGAATTCATCTCTCTTTCGTTCCTACTTAAACACTTCTCGTTTCATCTTTTATCAAAAAAATTCTGGGTGTTTTTTTTCACACTGACAAGAAAAATCGTTCATTAACCACTGATTTGTACCACAATGGTTAGATGTCACTAACCACAAATGTGCATCGCAATGATTAGTGTGGCCACTAACCACAAATATGCATAAATGTGGTTAGATGTCAATGGTTAGTGGGCACTAACCACAATTATGCATAAATGTGGTTAGATGCCAATAGTTAGATGTCACTAACCACACATGTGCATAGCAATGGTTAGTGGCCACTAACCACAGTTATGCATATAATGAGAAGAAGAAGAAATCAACATGCATAATGAGACATCAACGGCGTAAAGGAAGAGCGGCTTCAATGGCGTGGTTCAACGGTGTCCGTTTTTGCATCAACGGTGTGCGTCGCTGCCTATTTCCTTGCGTGAGTGCGTTTTTGTGACTTCCTTTGCGTCAAGCAATGGCGTGCGAAGAAGAAGAGCGTGAAATAGAGAAGAAGAACGTGAAGAAGAAGAAGAAGAAGAAGAAGAAGAAGAAGAAGAAGAAGAAGAAGAGCGTGGAATAGAGAAGAAGAACGTGAAGAAGAAGAAGAAAAAAAATAAGAAACGTGAGAGAGAGAAAAACGTGGAAATTTTGATTTAGTTTTGTAACAGTCCCTAAAAAATAGGGACGGATTTAATGGTTAATTTATTTTAATTATTTAATTTAATTAAAACAAAAAAAGACTGTGACAACAATGCCCTTATTCATTTCTATCCATTAGATTAAGTTTGCTTAAAAAAAGGAGAATACAATGGCTACTATTTGTTTAGTAAGAGTTACTAAGCAAAAGGCTTGGTAACATAAGCCAAAGCCCTCTCAAGTGACATGAGATTCCAGTGAGATCCTAGCCATTAATTAAAGAGAGAGAAGATGTGGGTATGGTATAATAAATAAGAGAGAGAGAAGGAGCTTTAAGAGTGAGATTTATTACACTTTATTTTCTCAAGTTTTTTCTCACTTGAGAGGATCTATTCCCTAGCCCTAGTTGGTTACCTCATTCCACTATCCCATTAAGTGGGCCCCATTCAATGAGTTTCCATTTCCCTCTCATAGACTTGTATTAAACTATAGAAATTACAACAGAATCATAAATCCTAAGAGTGTGTTTGGATAATGCAATTTTTTAGGGTAATGTAATTTAAGAGGGTAATTAAATGCTTCACTGTTAAATCTTGTATTTTAATTCTTATTATTTGTTTCTACAATACTCAAATTATTTGATTTCTCAAAATAAGCCCTATCCAAACGTGACCCTAGACCTCTCTCCATTTATTAAATCTAGTATTTTATTTTTATTATTTATTTCTTTTTATTTGTTTCTAATATACTCAAATTATTTCTTCGTCTAAACAATATATAATGTTGACTAGTTTGGTACTTGTTAATTAATCTTTGTGGATACGATAATCTTTTATACTACTTTTGCAAAAGAGTACAATTGCTCTCAGTGTGTTTTTAACGCAACAACGAACAGAAGATTCTTCAGCGCAAACACGCCCTCACGTTGTAAGAATGCATTGAAAATGATTTATTCATACTCTTTGGATGGAAATTTGATCAGGACTTGATTTAACTGCATACTCTAAAGGTGTATAGATTAAAAACTGAATTGAAGCACACTTACTCAAGATATGGTTTAACTTCAGTGCAATTGATCAAGACATGAACATGTGCTAATTCATACTCTTTATCTGATAACCAGTTGGATGACTTCTTTCCCGAGGGGCGACTAAGTTTTCTAATCACAGATAAAATGAGTGTGTCTTTCTTCTTCTACCTCCATTTCGTTTCTATTATTTCTTGACAACATAAAGTTGTTGAAAAAATGAGAACAAAAATAAATTTTTTCACGGTGTAAGTAAGTTGAGCAGATCAGTCATTCGACTCTAGCTTTATTCTTCACCGATCGTTTATAATCACCCGTTAATCTATATATTAAAGAAGAACATTTGATTAAACAAATAGTCATACTAAAGATCACTTTAATTAAAATGTTGAAATAGATAATTACCTCTCA
This sequence comes from Astragalus glycyphyllos, assembly GCA_963573325.1. NCBI lineage: Eukaryota > Viridiplantae > Streptophyta > Magnoliopsida > Fabales > Fabaceae > Astragalus > Astragalus glycyphyllos. The sequence continues at coordinate 33,728,934 of OY754310.1, read as the reverse complement.
AATGGATACATCCACCTATAATGAGCTGGTCCACCAACCTTGCTTCATATGCAAGGTGAACTGGGAGATTCTCCATGGAATATTCAAAGAAACCAGGAGGAAGTATTCTCTCCAACTTATAGATAATGAAAAGAATTTTCTGCTCAATGTTAATAAGATCATTCTTTCTCAATGTCTAAGAGTACATATTCTTAAAAAATTGACTCACTTTAGTAAGTGGTTCCAAAACACACTTTGGTAATGAACTAAAGGCCATTGGAAGCAAACACTTCATGAATACATGGCGATCATAACTTGTCATCCCATACATCTTCCCGTTGTTCACGTCCTCACATCTTGTAAGGTTACAAAAATAACCATTTGGCATCCTCAATCCTTTCAACCATCGACAAACAACTTTCACTTCATCGGGTGTTAGATAGCATTTGGCTTTGGGTTTTAACATCTTGCCATTAGCTATTTGCACCAAATTCAAATTTGATCAATATTTGCTAAAGTAAAGAGCAGAATCCAATCTAGCCTTATTATTCTCTTTTAGATAGCATTTGGCTTTGGGTTTTAACATCTTGCCATTAGCTATTTGCACCAAATTCAAATTTGATCAATATTTGCTAAAGTAAAGAGCAGAATCCAATCTAGCCTTATTATTCTCTTTGGTTCTATCTTTCACATTCATCATAGTGTAAAATATGTTGTCAAAGAAATTCTTCTAGATGTGCATAACATCGAGATTGTGTCTCAATATATTATCTTTCCAATATGGGAGATTCCAAATTATACTTCTTTTTGGCCAGTTATGTACCCGTCCAAAACCATCCAATCAGGGGAGCAAACTTATATCCATGGCTTGTGGCAAAGCTATAACTCTACTCCAGATTTCACCTGATGTCAATGAAGGCGGTGGTCCATCTGTTCCAACTACCCTTCCCTTGAAGGCCTTCCAGTTCCTTTTATTTCACGACCTAACGGTGAGAATCTACGATGTGAGACAAACCAATAACTCTTTCCCTCGTATTTCAGCGTAAACGCCTTTGTGTGTTCCTTTTAGTGGGTACATGCCAATCTACCGTGAGTCCCCCAACCAGACAACATACCATAACCAGGGAAGTCGTTAATTGTCCACGTCAATGCTACTCTCATCAATAAAATTCTTCTTTCGTGCTGCATCATATGTCAAAACACCGCCACAATCTCTTGAGATAACCAACCAAAGGTTCTAAAAAGATACTAATGTTAGCTTTTGGGTTGGATGGACCAGGTATCAGGCAAGTAAAAAACATATATGGTTTAGTCATGCAGACCTCGGGAGGAAGATTGTAAGGGGTAACAATGACTGGCCAATAAGAATAGGGTGTTGATGATGCTTTGATATTTGGAGGAAATCCATTACAGCACAAGCCAAGCCAAAAATTTTGAGGGTCTGAGGCAAAATGCGATTGCACTTGATCAAAGTGTTTCCACACTTCATCGTCAGATGAGTGGCGTAAAATGTTCGAGGTACGCCTATTCTCATAATGCCACGTCATTTTCTTCACAATTTTGGTCGATGCAAACATTCTTTGCAACCTTGGAACGATAGGAAAAAAGAACGTCGACTATACAAGGATGAGTTTATAATTACATTTTCCCCCTTTACGAACTTGATACCTCGGCTATCCATAGAAGTTGCATTCCTGTAACACACAGCAGTCAGTCTTCTTATATCACAATCCCAGCTTCGAAACTAACATCTTTGCTTCATAATAACTTTTTGGCAAATTATCCTATTAGGTGTCGCTTCCAACATCATTTGAGTCACATAATCTAAACCCAACTAAGAAATATTACTCATGGACTTGAGAACTAAAAGCTTCACACACATAGATAATTTTGACTGTGGCAAGCCTTCAAACAACAGTTTGTTTGACTCTTTAACAAATTATAAAATCTTTGTGCTTCTTCATTTGGAAGTTCATCATGATCGTCATACGCAGGCTCATCAAATGACACATTTACCCCGAGAGCATCATAATTCATGCTTTCTATCGACTCAAATTGTTCATAACATGGAACACCAAACTGCTTGAAGCCCCTACGTCAAAATTTGGAAGTCATTCTCCATGGTCCACCTAAGTCCAATATTTAGGCCTAAACCCAACATGATACAAGTGATCCCTGATTTCATCATCGATCCTAATAGGTACACAGTCGCATTTTAAGCATGGACATCTAATCTCCCTTACCGTTTTAGCAAATTAATGTTGCCACAATATCATAATAAACTCTTCAAACCCAATCACAAAAGATTACTTCAAACTCGCTCTTCCCAGAAATAACCGATTATACACTAAACCACACGCATTTAAAAAATGCGTTAGATTCCCATAACATTCTCAATAACCTATCAAGTTAGTGGCATCGATATGATCTTAGTAGAGATGATTTTGAGAAGAATATGGGGGGTCAATGATAGCACAAAACTCTTTTCCATCCATGTAATGAAGGAAGTTATTTCTAACTCCCAACCCTACCTTTATTAGTATCGTCTCACAATCATCTCAATGGAGGTGATTTCAAACAAAATATGGGGTAGAGGCACAACACCTAACCCTTTTCAATGAACATCACACAATAACAACGACATTGATCTATTATATTCATCTAACCTAGGGTTCGTCAAACATCAAAGCAAAAATTAGCCATGGCCTAGAATGGAAGTGCACATGTGAGTAAGCCTCAATGCTCATACAACAAACACAACTAGCTTAAAGCTAGTGATGACATGTTGGTTTAGAAAATAAAGCAATTTCTAATTAAAGCTAAGTTTCCATACTCTTAACTTTTTACCTATATAAGCTCATACCAAACACATTCCTAATTATCCTATCCTTGTACACATTATTTAACATTCCTAAGCACCTATTTAGTAATAGCAAATTTCTACTATCATGTACATTGCTAGAATCAAGCCAAAGTTTAGAAAGCAGATAATTCTAGAACTCAATGAATTTCAAAGGAAAATTTAATATCAATTCATCAAACCTTTCCCAATCCCCATTCATCTCACAATCATCCTAAAAATTCAGGAAAAAAATAGTTGTCGCACCATAAACACAAAACATTAGGAAGAACACAATATACTTGACTTCAAACTCTAAATATGAAGTATCTAAAATTGAGAATTGCATACATCTCGACACAAATCTAACACAGATTACATAAACAGAATATAGAACTACCTTGGCGGTGCAAATCAGAAACAAGACCTTAATGTAATCTGAAAATGGAAAATCAAGCTTAGTGAACGTTCACGAGCACTCCGGTGACAGTGGTGAGATGGTTCTGCAGTGCAAATCAGAAACAAAACCTTAAGATAATCTGAAATTTAGAGCATAAACACATTAGGAACAATGAGAGAGAGGGACTCACGAACTATAAAGAGATTCCAGTGACAGTGGTCACGAGCACTCCGGTGGTGACAGTGGTAAGATGGTAGGAGAGAGAGAGAGAGAGAGAGAGATAGAGAGAGAGAGAGAGATTTTTAGGATTTAGAGAGAGAAGAGTGAGGGAGAAGAATGGAGAAACGAAGAAGAGATCCAGTTCTGGTAGTTTATGTGAACTTAGCAACGGAACTAGCGACTGAAAATCCCACACTATGGTTTCGATAAAAATGAGGCTATTAGCGACGGAAATAGCGACCAAAAGTTCATCGCTAATGACATCGTAAAACATGCTACTTTTTTCAAACTTTGTGCCGCTTTTGCGACTGAAATTTCCGTCGCTAAGGTCCCTTATTTTGTTGCTAAATACAACATGAACAACAGGCCACATTCCCTTGCTAGATCCGTAGCAAATGTTGGTTTTGGCGAGTGATTCAGATCCGTCGCTAATAAGCTATTCTTTTGTAGTGTGAGATCTGAGTTTAAGATGTGGGTTACAATTTTTTGGGTGATTTGGGGAGAACGAGAGTGATGAAGGGAAAGGAAGAAGAAGCACAAATAGTGAAAGAAATGTAGGAGAGGGAGAAGCAATGGGGAAATCTGGAAACAGAATGAAGGATGAAGATGATGATAATAATTAATAATAATATTTTTTTATTTAATAGATTAAAATAAAAAACCAAGTGGAATTCTAATGTGGCTTGCCACATCAGTTAATAGAGCACCACACGAGATTCAATTTTGACAAAATTATGGAGGGACTATGATTTTAGATATTGAGAAAATAGGGAACTAAATTCGTGAAAAAAATTTAAGGGACTAAATTCGTGAGTTGGTCATAATATGGGAATCAAAATTGTAATTAAGCCAAATTTAAAATGAAGTGACACCATTCTCGAATAAAATTTGGACCTTGGTTGGACCACATATATCCAATGCATGTTTGATATGCATGTAATGATCCAATTGTAATGAATAAGTAACTAAAAAGCAAGAGGATACAAATGTAACTTTTTATTAAAGAAATAATATAGTTTCGACCTTCAGTATAGAAAGAGATCGAAGGGAGTAGTATAACTAAGCCAATGCTTGTTGGATATGCACTTGGGGTGGTGCTGTAAGAAATGAGTTCAAAATACAAGCTTGTTGGATATGCATCTAGTCCTCACTCTGTTGAGAATAGTAAGTGTTACGATCTGTTTCCGGCAAGGGAAAAGGACCAAACACAATGATAATACATTAATAATATTCGAGAGTATGAAACAAGTATAGAGTTGAAGAAAGAAGTTCTTGATTCGTATTGTCCCCATATCGTGCGTGTTTATATTACAAATGGTGTTACATGCTCATAATTACACTTGATGGTCGATTTGACCGTTATCGACAAATGGGAGGGAAATCGGAGATTCTTCTCTATGATCTAGCTTTATTCCATATTGGGACAGATGAAGGCCAGATATTTATAGCGATTAGTTGGTCATGCTGGGGAATCCTTCCTTATCCGAGTGGTCAGAGTGGAGACCGAGCTCACGTATATATCGGCCGGTCCGGAGGGAACATAGTCCTTTGAGCAAAAAGCGCAGAGCGCAAAGTCGTTCAAAATAGAGGGAGCATGGTCGATTCTTAGTCCTTCAGCTTTTGATCTAGAATCTTCGGATGCGTAGTCCTTAGGCCTATGGACAGTACTTCTTGGGTATTTGCTGTAGTTGATTGCCTGATTGGGCACGTGATTGATTTGATAGCTCTGATTGTTTGACCTTTGACTCTTACCTTATCACATCGGTTTCTTCCATTTGACCGTCGTTTTTTGGGCTTCATAAATGTATGATCCTGTAACTGATCTTCTGCTTGTGCTATATAAAGGAGGTGGGGCTTCTTGAGTTGGTACTTCAGCCTTTTCTTCTTTCTTGCTTTCTCCCTTTTGCAACTTTTTATCATGCTTCATCATCCTTGCGTCAAGACCAGATATTTCTTCTTGAGTTCTCTGAGCTCTCTTGCAAGTGATTTGGTGTGCATTGAGAGCTCCAGAGTTCGAGGTGAGAGTCTTTGACACGTGGAAGCCGTGGATCTTTGTTGTGCATTTCTTTGCTTTTTTGCGGGAATGTTTAGAGAACTCGAGTGGCTTCTATCAGCCAAAATAATTTTGGGTTGCTTGAGGAGGGGAAGTCTTCATCACGTGTGTTGGGCTTGTTCCTCCTTCCCAAATGCGGGAACCCTTTTGGGAGTTTTAGGGGTCCGACTGGGCGACGCTCTCTCCTTGCAATCCATTGCTCTGAAACGCCTTCGCGGCCTGCAGTCGAATGACCCTATTGTTCCCTGCCTGGTTCTGTAGCGAGACCTGCAGTTTTCTAGAAAGCATCATACAAAAGGGGGTCGATCGGCCGTTAGTTCTCAAGATAATTAGCTTTACAGTACCTATTTGAATTTTTCACTTTCTTTAAGAAGAGCCATGGTATGTAGATCTTGCTTTTGCCGGAACGTTAATGTTACTTTCATTTGCTTTCGATGTTTGCTCGAGTGATTTTTCTTTCTTCTCTTTGCATTCTTTGATTTTATGTTTTTGACACTCGATGCATCATTGTATCTCGCGTCTATGTTGCTTCGAGAGTTTATTTCTAGAATGGTCGGATGCCCAAGGGTGTATGTCGGCTTTTTCCAATCTCCACTTGTAAGGACTTTAGTTTGCTGCAAGGGTGTTCACTCCGCGTTGGTGCCCAAGGGTGTATGTTGGCTTCCGCCAATCTTCATGTATGAGGTCTTTATTTTTGTCCCCCTTAGAGCAATAGGACCGTGTCGTATTGTGGTGCCTCTTTTGGTTTCACCTTTTGTCTAAGGGGATTCCTCATGGTGTGGCAAACATGTCATTTTTATTTTTTCCCATGAGGTTTGCCCAAGGGTAGGGCATGAGCTCATCAGCTCATTCTATTGCCTGTCGGCACTTAAAGTCTTGGGTGTCCAAGGGTAACGTCTAGACGTTGCTCGATTCTTACTTGTCGGGACTCACGTCAGGTGTTATTAGGCACATTATAGATTTTGATAGTAGAGTAGTGAAAGGATTCATTGATGCGTTTCATTAACATTGAAGTAGATGAGTACTTTTTGGGGGCCATACGGCTTACAAAGGTGAATTTATTTGTAGTAGAGGTTGGGCCACAATTGTTTGGCTAGCTGTAGTAGAACCTTAAGTTTGTAGTGTTCCAGGACAAGGTCGCCCATTTTGAATTCTCTGGGTATGACCTTTGTGTTGTACTTCCTCATCGCCCGCTGTTTTGCATCTTCTTCTTTGACCTTAGCTAGTACTCGCACCTTGTCTAGGGGGTCGACGTTTGCCTGCAGCTGTTTTCCGTTTGGTGTTTTCTCTGTCAATATTTTTCTTAGGCTAGGCTCCAATATCTCTACAGGAATCATGGCGTCGCTCCCATATGTTAGTCTCAGCAGAGTTTCTCCTGTTGCGATTGTGGAGTGGTTTGGTAGGACCAGAGTACCATGGGAAGGTCTTCTGCCCAATTTACTTTGGTGTTGTTCAAGTGTTTCTTCAGACCGTTTAGAAAGACCATGTTGGCCGCGTTCACTTGGCTGCTCGTCTGTGGGTGTTCTACTGATGCGAATGTCTGGTGGATTTTCCATGTATCACATAAATCAACGATTGCCTTGGAGGCGAATTGAGTATAGTAATCCATTATTATAGTCTCTCGGACGCCGAACCAACATATGAGTTTCTTCGAGTAGAACCTTTTTACCTTTTGATCAACGGTCGTACGCGGGTCAAATTAATTAAAAATGATTTAAAATGTAGTACAACGTGAGAAACCTTGGTCGTCTCACAAGGATCTCTAATACTAAGATTACCACAATTAGGAACTAAATTAACAATAAAACAGGGGTTTGTTTATGAAGAAGACGTGGGGGTTTTATCAAATTAGAGAGACAATCGATTCACCGATTTCCGGGTGCGCGTCTTGGATTTATCATCGGTTCCAAATAATCGTGCAAGACTTATTCAAGGTTTCAGTTCTTGATTGATAATAAACTAATCAAGCAAGCGTCAATTAGTTTATACGATTTCACACCATTTTAAAGCAAGCGTCAAAACAACGTGTTCAATCAATCGTGATGGTGAACAAGCGCCACTTAACACAATTGATATCATAACTGAATTCAATCAATCCTCTATCAACTCCTACTCAAATTAAATAAAACAAGCGAATAAATAACTCGAATAGTTAAGAGTTGCGTAAACAGATTCACATATAAACAAGCGTCATACATAAACGATTTGCGTATTGCAAGAAAGCCGAATTTGGGTAATTAAGCATCACACAAAGACGAAATTGCAAACAAAGAATTCAAATGTGGAATTGATAGAGAAGAAAGAACTGAAAACTAAAAACAAAAATAGACGAAATAACATTAAACACCGAACCTCATAATCTGTAAAACGACAGCCTTTCACCGATGAATCGACTTAGGAGTTTAAGCTTCCATGGAGGCTAGAGCACAAAAGTTTTGTAAAGCGTGAATAATACGGCTGCTCTAGCCAAGTCTATAAGGCAAAAATGAAAAACCTAATCCATGAATGGGTTCTTGGATAAAAGCCCGTTAACAAACTAATATTCGATCTGAAACCCATTTTACATTAAACTGCTTCGGCTAGAGAAGAAGAGATAGTACCCACAGGGATTGGATTAATTTTTAATGTCTTTGTATATAGAAAGATTAGTGTGAAGTAACCAAGTAATAAACAATGGAGGGTGGTGTGAAAACAGAATGTAAATAAGTTATAAAATAAGATGAAATCAGTGGAAAATGATAGTTGGGATGTTCTTTACCACATAAGTCACTTTCAATAGTTTTGTGTTTACATGTGATGCAGGTGCACTGAATGCTGTTGCATTAGAAATGTGCTCTTTAGAGTTTCATTACAAGCTCTTATATCACATATGAACACAATAACTTAATTAAAAGATCATTATAAGGTTAAAACATCTCAACCAAAAGAAGCTCATATTAGACATTGCAAGACATATATAAACTGAATGGATCATACTCATATAATTGAAATCACAAAAAAGGAAAAAACAAGGTAGAGGTTACACAGGTTGAAGTTCCTTTGCATGAAATCTCCAAGTAATGCAGGTGCATAAACTTCACTGCATTCAGCTAGCACTACGTAATTATGGGGATGTAAAGAAAGAAGTTGTCAATTCCTTTCTTGCCTTCTTACAAGAGAATGAAAAACAAAATTTAAAACTAACTATCTTAGTGTATGATATGGAATGGAAGTGTTTTACAAATGAAGAGTGAAGGTCTTTATATAGCCTTCATTCATGTGAGGGTTGCCTTTATCATTCCAGCCCATAAAGTAATTCACGTCCATCACTCAACCAAGAAGGGAGGTCCACTAATGGATGAACAAGTGTCCCTAGGTGAATGACTCTTCAAAGCTATCTTTTTATGGTACGTAGGTGTCGAAATTTGCAACTTGCATGTGCCTTTATGACTAAGCATGATGTCATCAATTGAGTGCTGGTGTATTTTGATGGTCCAAGAATTCTTCAAGCATTGTAGTCTGTTTCCAGTGCAGGTGTATCTAATGCAGGTGCAATATTGCTGATAGCTAGTGTAGGAGCATCAGCTGCAGGTGACCTGAACAAACACATCAAAATACCAAAATATATGCAACATGCTAAATCATAAGCATAACCCTTCTTAAAACTTTGAATGTTGTTATTTTATTTATATAACTATATTTACTATTTATTTTTACTTAGAACTAAGCAATTATTTAGGTTTAGATGCATAAATAACTCTATATAAAATAGTTATCAGACCCCCAAACATAAACCATTGCTTGTCCTCAATTAATAACAAATGAAAATCACAATCAAGACTTCATTTTTCAAATTAAGAAGAACAGATCAACTAATTTCATTCTAAAAAAATGTTTTTCAAATAATGCTCTCTATAAACTTCATTTTTCAAATTCTTTTTTATGCCTTTGTTTTCAAAACATCGAAAGTTATTACAGCTCATTTCTGTGAGTGTGTGCCCCCACTGAGTCTAGATCAGTTCCAAAACTAAGTAAAAAAGGTTCTCTTATCCCTTTGAAAAATTTAGTTCACGTTTGGTCAAGCAAAATATTTTTCAAAAGATAGAATAGACTAACAATTTCCTCAAGTATTTGGGGGCTTCTAAGCACAACAAAGGTCTTTGATTTGAGCATTTCAAAATGTTGAGTCAATGCACTATTTCCTATTGTTGGTGGTTTTTCTTGATGCAAGTGCTTTGAGTGCAGGTGCATCAAATTCTTGTAATGCAGGTGCATTGAGTGCTCCTGCATTAAGACTACTTACAAGACTTCATAGCATATATTGCCCTCCTCGCTGACCCCCTTTTGCATACTTTTTTCTTTGTTTATTTTTTTCTTTCTTTTTCTTTTTCTTTCTGTATTTTTCTTCTTTTTTTAATGCATTGTTGGAACGGGTACAGTTTATGACTCAGACAAATATAGCTATTTACAACAATTTGACACTTTGTAGTACATTTGATAACCCATGTCATTGACTTCTCTAAGTTCTTCATACTTAGCGTTAATATTCAAGAAAACACCCCCAAACTTAATTCTTTATGCTATTCTAAATTTTTAGTAAAAATTTAGCATTAGCCTTAGCTTACTAAAAATTCCTCTTTGCATCAGTTGTTTTTCAAATAGCAAGGTTCTTTTTTGAAACTCAGTTTTTATGTGTCAAAGCTATAATAACATTGGTCATTTGTAAAAAACAAGACTTCTTTCTTTTTCTTTCTTTCATCATCAAAAACCAGTTCAACAAGGTGCATTTGTTTTTGTTATGAAAGACTTTAAGCTGATCATGCTTCAAAACCATTAAATCTTATCTACTAGCACAAAATTTACACATTTAAAAACAGTTATATATTTTAAACTTAGTGTGAATATATGCCTTGACAGGAATAATTTTGTTTTGATGATTGACAAAAGAAGTTCTAAAAGGTCAAGATTGCAAAAAGCGGAAAAGGAGAACAAGCTTTCAAGTCAAGAGTTGTTTGGTTTATTGTATGGTTTAGGACATTTGTGTAAATGGAAATAAAGCTCTCTAAAATAAAATAAATCACACAGTCACAAAAATATGTTTTGCATGAAATATTTTTAAAACACTTGATAATTGATTAGAATAATCAATTATGCGGAAAGAGATTATTTTTTTTATGTTTATATCTATTCACATTATACATTGGGTTTTTCAAATATATTTCACGTAATTTATTTTTAGCCATATATATTATCATGCTTTGTAAAATCAATTATATTATGATCCATGCTTTTGAATTTTGTTAACAAGTGACTGCGCATGGAAATGCCATTTCCAACGGACCAATTTGTTTGCCAATTAAAATCATCTCATCCACAATTATATTTGGGAATCAAATTAATAGGTTTTTATGATGTTACCGTTGAGTCTTTAAAAGGATTATGCTTGCATATATTGTCCTCATATTTTCCAACGGACCTTTTTTTCTTTGAATAGCATTTCAAGTAATTTCATTATGTTTTATACATGGAACCACATTTTATATTGATATGGCATATGATTTTCCAACGGACATATTGCATGGATTTGTCCAAATCATTTTCCAACGGACCTTTTTTTTATATATGGTAATCCAATTGATTGCTTTACAATTGTTACCGTTGAAACATAATTGGTTTGAATTATTTGTATTTAGTCTCTTTTATTCCATCTTCTCTATTTAGGCTTGTGGCAGCTCTTTGGTACAACTCAATTTTACATTGAAACTATATCAAAATTATCTTCTCATCACTCTCAATCACTTTTCACTTGCTAATATTTTATTTGAGAGCTTTATACTCCACATAGTTTGAGTTGTATAACTTGTGCTTCAATTTGTTCTATCTACACTATTGAGTGTATATCTTAATCTTTTGATTTCTTACTTTTTGGGTGTGATCCCAATTTATTCAAGAGAGGTGATATCTCTTGGTTTTGAAGTTCTTTACCATAGGGAGGTGATATCCCGGTCTTGTGTGAAGAGGGTGCTCTTCGGTTGTAAAGGTTTCTAGCTGAACCTCTTTTAAAAGCTAGTGATTGATTAAAATCCCTTGGAGTTTTTCCTTGGGGACTAGACGTAGGCCCCAAGAGTGACCGAACTAGGATAAATCTCCGCGTGCCTTTTTCTTTCCCTTTATCTCTTTTATTTTCCTTTGCAAGTTATTTTTGTTTATTTATCGCTATTATTTTAATTCAATCATTTTCTAAACACTTTATTTTATTTGAGTCCTTTTTATTGAAGTGTTCATTTTTTTAATCGCTATTTTTAATTTCACAATTCACCCCCCCTCTTGTATTTGAAGTCACTTGGTCAACACTTAGTTGAGTACATCTAACTCTAACACATATTTAAATATGTAAACATATCTATAAAAACATACATATTTCAAAACAAAAACATACATATAAAACACACATATTATATATTGCTGCTCCCCCCAACTTAAAGTTGAGCAGTGTCCTCACGGCTAATAGATGTTCAAAAGATAGTTCAAAATGGGGAGAGGGGTTAGCCACAAAATAAGATAGTTCAAAAGATTATCAACCTAAGTACTTAAAACTATAATTTTAAAAACAACATTCAAAAGTTCACTGTTTGTTGGCTCCACTCCTGAGCCTTGTTCTTGACCTCACTGGTACATGCTTCACCCTCTGCTTATTTTTCTTTGGCTCCTCAGTTTCAGATGCACCTGTATCAGTAACAGTTGCACCAGGTGCACCAGCATCAGATGCTTCTACATCAGGGGCATCATCAATAGGTTTCTCAACAATTGTTTTCTCAGCATTTGGATTTTCAGTTGGATTTTCCATGACAGATTTGGCAACCTCAACAGCAATCTTCACTTTACCTGCAAATGATGGTTGTTTGGCCATCATTTCTTCATTTCTTTTGGCAGCAAGTTGTTCTATGACAACCTTCATTGTGGCATCAGTTTTGGCAAGTATAGTTGTGACAGTGGGGAACTGCTGAGATGCACCTGCATCAGGTGCAGGGACATCAGTTGTCATCTGTGTAGGATTTTCTTCTGCTGGATGATCTCCAGAGCTCTCCTTTTGTGTTCCTTCCTCCGGTTCTTCTACAATAACCTGCAATTTTTCTTTCAAGCAAACAGTCGTAATGTTAGTTGGCATTAGAATGAGGCCAGATGTGGTGGGTGATGATTTAGGTCCTTTTGAGTGTGAGATGGTTCTATGTCACTTTCTTTTTTTGGTTGGGTTGTTTCAGTATTTGTTTGAGCTGAGGGTGGTATTGTTTTGGGTTGTTCTTCAATTGCTGGAATTGTGGGGGATGGATTTTTAGTTGTTGTATCCATTTGTGGTTCTGGTTGGGTGGTCTGAGGTGGTGGTGAGGTTGGTGTTTTGGTGGGAGATTTGGATGGTGATTTGTCTTGGATGGGTGGAGGTGAATTTGGTTGTGGCTGTGCTGGTTGTGATTGTGTAATTTGTGGGGATGTAGGGATTAGTATTGGTGATTTGGGTGGTCGAGATGGAATGGTTTGTTGCTCTGGTTGGGTTGTGGATTCAATGGGTGGTGTTCTGGGTTTAGCAGCTGTTAGCCTGCATTTTCGACAGGCTCAATTAAATGTAGTCAACGAGGATTGACTTGTGATTTCAAGGGGAAGTGTTTATTTCGACACTAAAGAGTTGTATCAGAGGGTAAATTCGACAAAGCTTTGGACATAGCGAAAATAAAGAACTGAAGAATGGTGGTTCGACGAGAAGGAAGCTAGAGTTCAGTGGTAGACCAGAATCAAGTGCTCGTTGTCGAAGCAGTTAGCAGTTATCTTGGTCAAAAATACATAACAGTTACTATTTTTTTGAATTCTCTGTACAGTTAGTTAGTTATAGTTTTCCCTCCTTGTATAAATAGTAGTTTTTCATAGGAAAAACGGGTCACAAACTCATATACAGATTCTCACGCTCTAACTTCCAACATCACAGAGAAAACGAGTCAGAGAAGAATGTATGATCATGTGTACCAACTCTCTTTTCAATTAATGCATTTTACTATGTTTCTTTATGCAATTTTCTGCATTCCTGTCTGAAGTAACTTCAACAGTTTCACGCGAAACTGCCAGTTATCTTCCTTCTTTTCTTTCAAACCGTAAAAACATTCATAATTTCTGGAAAAACTTTAACACAAATGGTCTTAGGATTTACTAGTTGATCCTACAAGCAGAAGAAATTTCAAACTAGCGGTGTTTACCAGAAAACCACAGTAAACAAATTGGCACGCCCAGTGGGACATTTGTGCTAATTTTTAAAGTTTTTCGTTGAAATCTTAAAAAATTGTGCTTATCTGTGCATGCGTTTAAGGAGTGGAAAACATCTTTCAAAGATGGCGCGCTCTAGTACAAATAATGCTTCTGCATCAAATGCACAAAGTACGCAAGAACAAGCGTCAGTTAGTGACGCTAACGCTGCAAATGTTGTAGGGATAACCGTTGCTACGCCTTCTTCGACAACAATGGTTCCTATTCAGTGCTATGCACGGTTCCTTGGTAACTTCTAGTTTGATCAGGGAAACCATAGAAAATTGAGTAACAACTAAAAATCCATCCCCCACAATTCCAGCAATTGAGTAACTGCCATAACTTCTCCCATAATTACTCTTGTGTCAATGATGATTACTGCAGCATTAACAAATGTTAATACTATGGCTTTTATGCCACCAATATTAGGACCAACAAGTCCTTTAATGGCAAATCCATTGATTGAAAACATGCCATTTAGTATGAGTGGTAGGGCTTTCCCATATGGCATGCCAACAACATTGATGACAGGCCTTCAGACAAATTCGTCTACATTTGCAGATAATGCAACCACAGGGTATTCTCCTACTCATAGTTCATCAGAGGGCATTCATAGTCGAAATGCCCAACCTAATCTGACTACAACATCTTTGTTGGCATTAAGGCAACAAATGGATGATAGTAACCATGATATGGTTAATATGTTAACACAACAAATTGGTACTGTGTTTAATCCTTTAATACAAAACACTAATAATAGTTACCAGATGTTGGCGACACAAATGGGAAGAATTGCTGATTTCTTTGGCACTCCACCAGTGCATAACCAGCAAATTCCCCAAATTCAAAATGTTAGGCCTGTCGAAATCCCTTTAGAAAGGCCTAACAATGCAATTCCCATAAATCAGGGTAATCAGGGACAACAACATGTTGTCGAAGAGCCTATGAGGATAGAGGCAATCCTTGATGTTGTGTTAGTAAATAGAAACAAAAATGCAGACGAAGTGGTCAGACAAGTGCAACAAAACAATTTTGGGGCGCAAAATAATTTGGCTAACTTGGTCGAAAACATTCTAGCCCAGAATGGCCTTAACTTAGGCTTGCACAGGCCTAATTTTGTATCACCTTTGTCGGAATACACCTTGCAAACCGAGCTACCTAGGGGATGGAAAATCCCTAAGTTCACAAAATTTGATGGAGAAACTAGCGAATCCACTGTCGAACACGTGGCTCGTTATCTTACTGAGGCTGGTGATATAGCGCATAATGAGAATTTAAGAATGAAGTATTTTCCAAATTCTCTAACTAAGAATGTGTTTACATGGTTCACCACTTTGCCTCCAAATTCTATTTTTAGTTGGAGTCAATTAGAAAAGGCCTTCCACGAACAATTCTATATGGGCCAGTGCAAGATTAGTCTTAAGGAACTAGCTAGTGTTCGAGCAGAATCTATTGATGATTATCTCAATAGATTTAGACTTCTCAAAGCAACGTGTTTTACTCAAGTGTCTGAACATGAGTTAGTCGAAATGGCTGCTGGTGGTCTAGATTATTCTATAAGAAAGAAGCTAGATACATTGCACTTAAGAGATATGGCACAATTAGCTGATAGAGTTCGACAAGTAGAATGACTTAAAGCTGAAAAGGCCAGAACAGGCAAGTTCCAAAATAAAAAAGAAAAGGTTGCATATGTCGAAACTAATGACAGTGACCAAGAATTCGACATATCTTATGAAGATTTCGAAGAGTAGGTTAATATAGCAGAATTAAAATCAGTACCTCCTTATACTTGTAAATTGTTAAAACCTTCAAATGGAAAAAACCCTGTTGAGCCTAAAAATGATAAGTTTGTTGCAAAAACTTATACTTATGATGTTTCTAAGTGTGATGAAATATTTGATCTGTTAGTTGCTTAAGGTCAAATTTTGGTGCCTAAGGGCCTGAAAGTACCACCATTGGAACAACGACAGAAAAGAGGTTTTTGTAAATTTCACAATTTCTTAGGCCATAACACTTCTCGTTGTGTTATTTTCAGGGATTTGGTTCAAAAAGCCCTCAATGAGGGAAGACTGAAATTTGGTGACAAGTCGAAGCCACCAATGAAAATTGATGCTGATCCTCTACCAACAATTGATGCATTGCTTGTCGAAGTTGACATCAACGTGGTTGAAATCACAGGAGTTGTTGCTGAAGATACTAAAGTGGAGAAAGCTGTTGACAAAGTGGATGTCGAAATGGTCACTGAAGACCAATATGCTGAAAAAATGAAGACAGTTTACCCAATGGCAGAGGAAGAATTGATTGATTTCCTTAATCGCTGCAAAATTAACAATACTGAAGTGATGCTTTGTCCAAGATGTAGTTCTGTCTTCGACAAAGAGGCTGCTAAAAATCTTGAGGGTTTTAAGCCTCAACTGAAGCGCAAAGGAAAATGGGTCGACAAGAGGCCAAAGTTCAGCTACAGCAACAGAGGTATTCAGTACAAGGTCACTTCGACAAAGAATCCTCAAAAAGAACAGATCAAAACCTATGTACCTCCAGCAAAGTCTCCTGTCAAGAAATGGGTACATTCTGGCGGAAAGAGTACTGGCTATTACCCAGTATATTATGCTGGAAAGAATGCTGGAAATCAGCAGAAATCAGCAAAAATGGTCAAAGGTAGTACTAGTGCTACTGGCCAGAACAAGGCATTTGAATCTAACAAATATGCCTATAATAATAACTACAAAGGGAAAAATCCCATGACAAGAACACAATGGCACAGGTATCAACGCCAGAAGAAAGCTGCTGCTGCTGCAGGCAAAGTAGAGAAATCTAGCAAAGATAAAGGTAAGCAAGTACCTTTAAAGCCTCTTGAAATGGCTAGAAAGCCAGCTACTGAAAGGATATTTCCTCCACTCTCAGTAATCAAAGAAGGTCTTAACTTAGATGAAGAAATGGACTCAGATTTTGCCGACTCTAGGTCAGAATTCGGCGTCTTATGTGGCGTGGTCTCAATTCTACCAATTGAGTATGATGTAGTTTCTGAAGTGAATGACATCGAAGAAGATTTCGACGAAGAGACTACTTATAAGCCAATCTGTTACTATGTGCTGAAGAATGGTTGCGTGGAGGAACAACATGCTGTGTTTGAGAGACCAGATTGTGGAATGATGAATCATCTCAAACCCTTGTACATTCAAGCAAAAGTGAATAACATTGGTGTCAACAAGATCCTGGTCGATGGTGGTGCTGCTGTAAACTTGATGCCACAACATATGTTGAAGAAAATCGGAAAGTGTGAAACTGATTTGAAAACACACAATGTAATACTTACAAACTATGAAGGTAAAAGTGGCCATTCACTTGGGGCCATTGAAGTCGAGTTTGTTGTGGGAAGTATTAAGAGACCATCATTGTTTCTGGTAGTTCCATCAGAGGCAAATTACAACTTGCTGCTAGGAAGGGAATGGACACATGGTGTGGGGGCAATACCTTCGACTGTCCACCAAAGGCTTATCATTTGGCGAGAAGATGGTTTGGTCGAAAATATTGAAGGTGATCAGAGTTATTTCAAAGCTGAGGTAAAGGCTATAACCAAGAAAACCTTCGACAAACAACTGGCGAATATTGCGCCATGTGCATCTTCTGAAATTGGATATGAACATCAAGACAATATTAGATCTTCCGTTACACGCCACCCCAATTATGGATTTATTTGGGAGAGAGAGGTTATAGATGAAGACAACCACCCACAAGGCTTTGTCAAGCCTACAGGGTGGGATGGACCATAAATAACTATTTATGGATAAGCCCAGTGCATGGGATAGAATTACGGCCTATGTGGTCGAAAACAAACAAAAAGCGGCTTTAGAAGCCGAGTTACAACAACAAATGGTTGCTGAAGCCATTGAAAATGAAAATAAAGACAACTTTGTCGAAAACCAGAGGCTTGATTGCGTTTACGATGATGAGCCTCTAGGTTTTGAAAAGGATCCATTGGGTTCGACCAAAAGGATTCAGGCACAAGATCCCTTAGAAGAGATTGATTTGGGAGATGGCTCCATAAAAAGGCCAACATATATTAGTGCAAAGATTGATCAAGCATTGAAGGAGAACAAGGATTGCTTTGCTTGGGACTACAGTGAAATGCCAGGATTAAGTCGAGAAGTGGTTGAGATAAAATTACCAATTCGACCAGGAAAAAAGCCAGTGAAGCAGACTCCTAAAAGATTTGCACCAGAGATCCTGTTGAAGATCAAAGCAGAATTAAATTTTAAAAAAAATGTCATTTTCTTCTTCACCTAAAAACTCAGTCGAAAAAGACATTTTTGGGTGGCAATTTGTTAGCCTGCATTTTCGACAGGCTCAATTAAATGCAGTCGACGAGGATTGACTTGTGATTGCAAGGGGAAGTGTTTATTTCAACACTAAAGAGTTGTATCAGAGGGTAAATTCGACAAAGCTTTGGACTTAGCGAAAATAAAGAACTGAAGAATGGTGGTTCGACGAGACGGAAGCTAGAGTTCAGTGGTAGACCAGAATCAAGTGCTCGTTGTCGAAGCAGTAAGCAGTTATCTTGGTCGAAAATACATAACAGTTACTATTTTTTTGAATTCTCTGTACAGTTAGTTATAGTTTTCCCTCCTTGTATAAATAGTAGTTTTTCACAGGAAAAACGGGTCACAAACTCATATACAGATTCTCACGCTCTAACTTCCATCATCACAGAAAAAACGAGTCAGAGAAGAATGTATGATCATGTGTACCAACTCTCTTTTCAATTAATGCATTTTACTTTGTTTCTTTAAGCAATTTTCTGCATTTTTATTTGTTCTCTTCATCTCTGTCTGAAGTAACTTTGACAATTTCACGCGAAACTGCCAGTTATCTTCCTTCTTTTCTTTAAAACAGTAAAAACATTCATAATTTCTGGAAAAACTTTAACACAAATGGTCATAGGATTTACTAGTTGATCTTGCAAGCAGAAGAAATTTCAAACTAGCGGTGTTTACCAAAAACCACGGTAAACAGCAGCATATTTCCTCCTAGCAGCATCTTCCATAGTCTTATTTCCTTCCTTTGTCTTCTCACTCTCTTCTCCACTCTCTGTTTCATCTTCCTCCACATCCTTCTCAATGTCCTTCACAGCTTTTTTTGTTCCTCATCTTCTTCAGTATCCACTACCTCCTCACTTCCCATATTAGGCTCTTCTTCATACATTTTCTTCTTCCCCTTTTGTTGCTTCTTAGTCACCCTCTTCCTTTTTGGTCTTACCACTTTCTCAACTTCCTCTTCTGCAGCAAATTCCTCCTCTTCTTCCCTTCCAGCTGCTTGAAATACCCAAGTAGGAAATACAGGGGTTTCCACACGTGTATCAACACTGGAAATCTCCTGAAATCTCAATTGTAGCCAATCATGTTGTTCTTGTTGAAATTTCCACATTGCTTGTTGCTTCTACATGAAGTACTCCTTCACTAAGCCAGTGTTTCCCTTGACACTTTTGGCCTTTTTTTTTAAACTTAGCAGACAAAGGACCAGGGGGATATTTTCTTTGCTCATTTCCATAAATTGCAACACCAGATTTTATACAAAGCTTAGTAATCAAGCATGGAAAAAATAGAAATCCCTTGGTCTTATTACTGCAACTTAGGATTTCTTTAGCAATAATTCTCCCTACATCCACATTGTTTTCAGTCAAGATTGTATCCATGAGGATCAATATTTCTTTTGACAAAGTGTATGTGTGTGAAGTCGGGAGAATTGACGCATCAATGAATAAGTGCCAATTTCCTAGTTCCTGGATTATATATCTACTCTTCATTTTAAATTTAGTATTAGTATTAGTGAACTTTTCCCATTCAGCATCTTCCTCAGCAATCCTAGCTTTGATTCTAGCCATTTCCTTTTTACCATATTTTTCAAATTTCTCTTCAAAATCACTACCATTGTGATATAGTGATCATTGATCCTCTTTGGTTCAAACAACACTTTCCTACCCCTAACTATTGAATAGTATAAAAGGCTTACCTCCTTTTGAAGTTGGTCTTCCTGCATAGAATTCCCTTACCACTTGTTCTACATAGGATCCTCTATGCTGCACGAATATATCCAAGTGTAGGTTTGCCACTGTTGACATGAAAGACAGTTTGGTTTTCATCAAGTTGTATCCTCGTTTTGGGAGTAACTCCATTTGCCATAGGTGAGCATTTTCAGAGGTAATAGGTGCAGGAGCATTGGTTGGTTGCTTCGCCATTTGCTTGCTTGAAGCTCCTGCACTAGGTGCAGTTTTTCTAGAAGCTTTTGTTGCTGATTGGTTGCGTGCCATAGTTTTCTTGATTTGTAGAAGATTTGGAGAAATGGCGAGAGGTTGAAGATGATTCAAGGTTTAATTTTTTAGGAATTTTTGAGAGAGAGAGAGAGAGAGAGAGAGATTTTGAGTTGGTTTGTTGTTTTTGATTGAGATAAAACGGTAACTTTGGGGATATGGGACGGTTTTGATGAAGTGAGGTGGTTTTATGTTAGTGGAGTTTGATTTGATGGGCAATATAGCAATTAAGGCTAAGTGGGTTAACATGCATGATGACACGTGGGGGATTAGGTAAGACAGCGCACATCCTTAGCCTTAAATCATGATTACTCCTTTGATGCACTGGCAGTTAAATTTTTCTTCACCCAAGTGTGTTGTTGAATTTGATAGAGGAGCACTGGTATTTGGGTAGTGCAGGTGCATGCCACTAAGAGTTCTCTCAACCTGTTTTCCTACAAAACACTTCAAAACGTAAAATTGAACAAAACTAACATAATTAATACTTCAAATCATGGGTTGCCTCCCATAAGCGCTTGTTTTAAGTGTCTTTCAGTCTGACTATCTCTAGGATTTAGAGATTTTGAAATTGAGTGGTGACATTGTCTCTCACCACATGTTGACCATAGTACATTTTTACTCTTTAATCATTTACTTTTAAAGTTGTATTTGAAACTTCATCAAATAGATCAACTACACCATGGGGATACGCTTTGACTAGTTTAAATGGTCCTGACCACCTTGATTTAAGCTTTCCAGAGAACAATTTCAACCTTGAATTATATAATAGGACCATTCCTGCTTCCTTAGATTCTCTTCTTTGGATTCTTTGGTCATGCCAGGCTTTAGTTTTTGCTTTGTAGATTTCAACATTCTCATAAGAGAATTGCCTTATTTCTTCTAATTCATTAAGTTCCAAAAGTCTTTGGGCACCCGCTTTGTTGAGATTAAAGTTGAGCTTTTTGATAGCCCAATAGGATTTGTTTTCCAACTCCACAGGTAAATGACATGTCTTGCCATAAACTAACCTATAAGGAGACATGCCTAATGGTGTTTTAAAAGCTGTTCTATATGCCCACAAGGCTTCATCTAAATGTAAAGACCAATATTTCCTTATGAGATTCACCATTTTTTATAGCATTCTTTTAATTTCCCTATTTGATATTCAGCTTGTCCACTTGTGTGAGGATGATAAGCTGTAGCAATTTTGTGTTTTACTCCATATTTAGCAAGAAGGTTTTCGATTAGTTTGTTACAAAAATGTGAACCTTCATCATTGATGATTGCTCTTGGGATGCCAAATCTAGTGAAGATATTTCTTTGAAGGAATTTACTTACAGATTTGGCATCATTATTTGGTAATGCTACCGCCTTTACCCATTTGGACACATAATCCACAGCTACTAAGATATACAAATTTCCAAAAGAGGGTGGAAAAGGTCCAATGAAATCCATTCCCCATACATCAAAAAGTTCAATTTCTAAAATATTGGTTCTTGGTATTTCATGTTTTTCAGAAATATTTCCTGCCCTTTAACATTTATCACAGTTTTTGACCATAACATATGGATGTTTAAATAAAGTTGGCCATTAATAACCTGACTGTAATACCTTAGCTGCTGTTCTGGTGCTTCCAAAGTGTCCTCCATATGGTGCAACATGGTAGTGATGGAGCACTGACTGTTGTTCTTCTTCAGGAATGCATTTCCTCATTAATTGATCTGGGCACATTTTATAAAGAAATGGTTCATCCCAATAGTATTGTTTAACTATATGTAAGAATCTCCTTTTTTGTTGATATGTCATGTTTATTGGTTCCTCTTTACTTGCAAGGAAGTTCATTATGTCTTCAAACTATGGTGCAACTGCATTTGATACACCTGCACTGGGTGCAGGGGCATTGGTTGTTGTCAAGGTAACTGCTAACAGTTTTTCATCAGGGAAACTTTGCTTGACCTCTCCTTCTTTTGTACATGTTCCTTCACTTTCAAGTCTAGATAAATGATCAGCAACTTGGTTTTGCACCTCCTTTTTGTCACGTATTTCAAGATCAAACTCTTGAAGGAGGAGAACCCATCTTATTAACCTTGGTTTTGCATCTTTTTTTGAAATTAAGTACTTGATGGCAGAATGATGATCTATATAAACTATTACTTTTGTGTCAACCAAGTAAGATCTAAATTTCTCAAATGCAAACACCACTGCTAATAGTTCTTTTTCAGTTATAGTATAACTCATTCGAGCTTCAATTAATGTTTTGTTAGCATAATCACTAGCATCACATATTAATTCAAATTGTCTGCTCCAGTCTGGTGTAACAATCACTAGTGCCGTTACCAATGCCTTTTTGAATTTCTGGAATGCTTCCACGCAAGATTCATCAAAGTTGAAGGGCACATCATGTTGTAAGAGTATACACACAATGGCTTGGATGTTTTTGAGAAATCCTTGATAAACCTTCTATAGAAGCCTGCATGGCCTAAGAAGCTTCTCATACCTTTGACAGTTGTTGGAGGAGAGGTAGTTTCTTAATTACTTCAACCTTGGCTTTGTCCACTTCAAGACCCTTCTTTGACACTTTGTGGCCAAGTACAATGCCTTCCTGCACCATAAAATGATACTTTTCCCTGTCGAGCACCAAATTTGTTTCCGCACACTTTGTGGTAAAGCAAAATGATCTTTTTTTGTAGCCTTGTTGAGTTTTCTGTAATCCATACAAATCCTCCAACCTGTGACAGTTCTAGTAGGTATCAATTCATTTTTTTCATTGGCTATAATTGTCACACCCCCTTTCTTTGGTACACATTGTACAAGGCTAACCCATGCACTATCTGATATAGGTATATTATGCCAGCATCTAGCCATTTAATGATTTCCTTCTTCACAACATCCGTCATAATTGGATTCAGTCTTCTTTGACCTTCTATGTTGTTTTTGGAATTTTCTTCCAAAATGATTTTGTGCATGCATATAGAGGGGCTGATTCCTTTGATATCTAACATTTGCCATCCTATTGCTTTCTTATGTTTTCTCAAGGTACTAATGCGATCATGCTCTTGCTTGATTGATAAGTCAGAAGCAATGATAACAGGGAGAGTAACATTTTCCCCTAAGAAAGCATACTTGAGATGTTGGGGCTGTTCCTTCAGTTCAAGTTTAGGAGGTTGGTTTATTGAGGGTAGGTTCTTTTTGAGGTTTGGATCTTCAAGATTAACAGATTCATATGTTCTTCCCATACCTCCTTGACTAAGTTTTCAACTGGCAGAACATTTTCCAGTATTTCTTTATCTGGCAATGCAGGTGCATCAGGTGCAAGTGCACTGATCAGATGGTCATATTGTTTGTGGAACTTCTTCTGCACCAGCTGATCTAGAGAGATTATGGCTAAACATTCCTCAATATCCTCAGTAGGATATTTGAGAGCATTCATAACATCGAATTTCACCTCTTGATCATTTACTCTCATGGTTAGTTCCCCTTCTGCACATCTATGAGTGTCTTTCCAGTTGCCAAGAACGGTCTTCCAAGGATGATTGGCACTTCTTTATCTGCATCAAAATCAAGAATAACAAAATCTGTAGGGAACACAAATTTGTCAACCTTGACCAAAATATCATCTATAATTCCTTCAGGATATGCTATTGATCTATCAGCTAATTGAAGTACCCACAGTATCATTACAAGCTCTTATGTCTAAGATGCTAAATAAGTTCACTCCTATATTTGAAGTACCCATAGTATCACCCTATGGACTATGCTATCCTATGTCTAGGTTTTAGCATGGTTTTAACAAAGTTTCCTTAATTAAAACACTTACCCATATTAGTTCTTGAGTTCTAGTTATAAGCCATGTCTGTATTTATAGCTCTACTTATTTTAAGTGATCAATCTCAAAATAAGTGTTGAAGGAAGTATAAAACAAGAACGAAAATGCACACGTCACATATGAACACAATAACTTAATTAAAAGATCATTATAAGGTTAAAACATCCCAACCAAAAGAGTTTAGCTCATGTTAGACATTGCAAGGCATATATAAACTGAATGAAACATATTCATCATATAATTGAAAACAACAAGGTAGAGGTTACACGGGTTGAAGTTCCTTTGCGTGAAATCTCCAAGCAATGCAGATGCATTAACTTCACTGCATTCAGCTAGCACTACGTAATTGAGGGGAAGTAGAGAAAGAAGTTGCCAATTGCTTTCTTGCCTTCTTACAAGAGAACGAAAAACGAAATTTAAAACTAACTATCTTAGTGTATGGTATGGAATGCAAGTGTTTTACAAATGAAGAGTGAAGGTCTTTATATAGCCTTCAAATTGAGCTTTCCTTCATGTGAGGGTTTGCTTGATGGTGAAGTTAGGGTTGCCTTTATCATTCTAGTAGCCCATAAAGTAATTCAAGTCCATCACTCAACCAAGAGGGAGGTCCACTAATGGATGAACAAGTGTCCCTAGGTGAGTGACTTTTCAAAGCTATCTTTTTATGGTAGGCGCCGAAATTTGCAACCTGCATGTGCCTTTATGACTGAGCATGATGTCATCAATTGAGTGTTGGTGCATTTTGATGGTCCAAGAATTCTTCAAGCCTTGTAGTCTGTTTCGATTGCAGGTGCATCTAATGCAGGTGCATTGCTGATAGCTAGTGTAGGAGCATCAGCTGCAGGTGCACTAAACAAACACATCAAAATACCAAAATATATGCAACAAGCTAAATCATAAGCATAACCCTTCTTAAAATTTTGAATGTTGTTATTTTATTTATATAACTATATTTACTATTTATTTTTACTTAGAACTGAGTAATTATTTAGGTTTAGATGCATAAATAACTCTATATAAAATAGAGTTATCAATGGTCCCGGAAGTCACGTATAACAAATGACAAAGGTAATGTATTAATTATTTGACTATAGGGACTAAAACGACTAAAAACAAGGGCTGAGGGACATACCACAAAATTATAATACAAAAGGCTGAAGACTTTTTTCATACTGTTAAGGACGTCGCTACGAGCATGTAGCTTCAAACGGTGTGCGAATCTGACATCGGTAGGAAAAGTTATGCCAAAAATACTATTTTACGGTATAAAGATCTCAATCGAAGGATTAGAACGTGATAGATATTGCTTACCACGAAATCAGACCTGAAAACAACAAGGGAGAGGATCTTTAATTGATTTGAATGTATCTTAAGTTCCAAGTAATGAAGGAACTTAGAGTCCCATTGAGTAGTGCTCAACAGTAACGAAGAATAGTCAAGAATAACAAAGAACGGGACCCATTTTTGAAACATATCTATTTGCAAATCTAATTGAATATATGAAAGTAATCTTTTCGCTGAGTCCAAGGAAAGTTTCTGTTCTCCAAGATGATCTCAAGTGTGGCCATGAATGAAACCAGAAGTCGTAGTCATGGGTAAAAGAGGACATTTTTCAAATACACCAAAATAATAAAAGCAGAACCTTTTCCCTAAGGTTTCAACGAGGGGAATCCAAAGACGATGTCCGTTTTTCTAGACGACGACTGTAGTATCCGGAATCACAGATATAGATTACGAAATAAGGTAAAATTTCTGTCTCGGATGACCAAAATAATGCCATAAATTGATTCAGAAGGTGATTTTGTATAAGGATGTGAAGTTTGGTAATTTTTGGTAATCAAATAAGAGAGAACGGAACCGAGAAAAATTGAAATAGAAAACCAATTCTTGAGTAATGCGGCGCACAAGAGAGAGAGTTCACGGAGAAAGAATTGTCAGGCAAGCAAGGGTTCAACAAGTAAAGTATATGGACTTTTATCTTAACAAAATTTTATTTAATATAAAAAACACAAGCCCAAGTCCAATTCTTGGATTTAAAACTTTATATTAACCCTAAAATTAATCTACACACTAATATAAAATAATTAGTACATATAATATTATTAATACTTGAAGTATGATATTACACAATAAAAACAATACTATATTACCATTATTAACTAAAAATACAAACACATACCAACTCAATATTTTTAATAATATTATCATTTGACAATAATAGAAATAATATAATACTTCACATTACTAAAATACATTAAACAACAACAATATATTATTAGTTAGTATCATATAAAAATACTATTAAATATCGGCAAAATATATTTTCACTACGCCAGAATTGGGAAAAATAGGCGCTACCTTAAGCAGCTTTTATTAAAAAGCGCTAGGTAAGGTGAAACGGTCAAAGGGATAGGCAGCGCTTATTTAGAAAGCGCTGGTTATTTATAAAATGCGCAAGGCAAAAGGCAGCGCTTATATAGAAAGCGCTGGGTATTCGTAAAAACACGCAAGGCAAAAGGCAGTGTTTATATGGAAGCGCTGGGTATTGGTAAAACACGCTAGGCAATGGGCAGCGTTTATATGGAAGCGCTAGGTATTGGTAAAACACGCTAGGAAATGGGCAGCGTTTATGTGGAAGCGCTGGGTATTGGTATAGGCAATGGGCAGCGTTTATTTGTAAGCGCTGGGTATTGGTAAACCACGCTACGCAATGGGTAGCGTTTATTTGGAAGCGCTGGGTATTGGTAAACCATGCTAGGCAATGGGCAGCGTTTATTTGACAAGCGCTGGGTATTGCTAAAAAGCACTAGGCAAAGGGTAGCACTTCTAAAGAAAACGCTGCCCATTGCTATTGTTTTTATTTTTCGTTTTCCACGCATAACTCTCTTTCTCTCTTTCTTTCTCGCGCTCACTCTAGCTCTCACACTCTAGCTCACCATTTTTGTTCTCACTCTCACACTCTCACCATTTTTGTTGTCACTCTCACTCGTACGTGGCTCTCATTTTCGTTTCTCCAAAGCTCATTTCTTCCCATTTTCGTTTCTCTTCAACACTTCTCCATTTTTGCACACTCACATTCTTCCACACTTCTCCATTTTCGCAAAGGATTTCGGACTTGGAAGTTCATTCCTTCCTCATTTTCATTTCTCTTTCACTAAGGTTAGTATTATTACATGTTGTTCTGATTATTTTATGGCATTGGTACTTTAGGTTAGATGATTGAAAGTTGATGCTTGATGATTTGTTCTTTGAAATGGTGTTTCTAAACTTGAGGGGAAATGTAGTTGTAGTGTTTGTTCAAATGTCCAAATGAAATGCTTGTTAATTTAATTTGATGTAGGTGTAGCGTTTGTTGAAATGTCCAAATGAAATGCTTTTTAATTTAATGTTGCTCTAGGTTAATGAAATGCTTTGATGTTGCTCTAGGTTAATTTGATATAGGTTAATGATTTTACTCCATTAAACTATAGGTTGTGATGATATTAATGAGTGAACTAGAAAAAGTCATAGAGAGAAAACTAGTGAAAGAATCAATACATTAAATATTCTTATTCAATTTCAATGAATGAACTAGTTAGAGGTATAGAAAGTATATATAATACAAGTGACTTAGGAATAATAGTGACTTATGAATGAATTAATTTCACAAAAATTGATTGTATGTTTGTCTTTATTAGGTATAGAAAGTATATATAATACAAGTGACTTATGTGATTGAGCTATTCTTTAAACCCCTATTTTAATATATATGGCTAATTAACTTAATGAATGTTTATAGGAATTGAAAATACTTCCTTCAAGTTCGTGTTGGTTCATGAGTTCATTATAGTTCGAGTTCGAGTTCGTTTCCTTCGTATCTAAGTGGTTCGAGAGTTCGCTTCATTTGCTAGTGTGTGGTTCGCATTCGTTGGAGTTCATCGTTGCTTCCACTTGTTCAGGTACTTTTGTTGTTTTCTTGTATTTATTATATGAAGAATGACAATATAGAAGACATCAAAGTCTTTGATTTCTTTAGTTTAAAATAGTTGAATGTATTAGCTTCAAAAAAATTGTTTTCTTTAGTTTGATTTCTTTTGTTTGTTTTGAACCATGATGATTTATTTCTTCATAGATATTGCATTGATATGTAGGCTTTGTTTTCTTGATACCCTATCAAATATAAGTTATGCAAAATCTTCTATTACTATTTTTAAGAAATAGATCACCTTTTTTTATATTATATATTTTATACTTGAACAAGAATATAAGTTATGCAAAGTTGTATATGTGTGGTGAATGAAACTAGCAGAGTAAAATCGAATATGCCTAAATATGCGAATAGTGCGTGATTATGTTTTATTGCAGGTCAGATGGCGGATCATAGTGATCATGACAGCGATCATGAGTGTGATGTTGAAAAGTATATCAGAAAGCAGGCTCCTCAGGGAATGCCGGTCAATAAAAATATCATCAATCGAGTAAATAAAGGAAAAGGAAAAGTACCAGTAAGTTACTAATTACAAATTAACTTATTAATTCAACACTTAGTTTTAATTGTTTGTTAACTAATTTACTAATGACATAATGTAGGTGGTGTGGAATATTAAGGGTCAGCCAATTGGGGATAATCGCGCAGATTTGGTTACCTTCCTCGGTAGTAAGGTAAAACAAATGATACCAATTACAATCAGTACTTGGAGTGAGAAAAGTGTTGTTTTGAGGAAACACAAAGAGGAGTTTTGGTTAACAATACAGGTATATAATTTTACATCTCTTCTGTAGTCTTATGTAATAAATTTGTAACCATATATATTTATATCATTTTCATTGAATATGTGTATGCAGAAATATTTTGATGTGGATGAGTCCCAAAAAGACTGGTGTATGAAGGAAGCTGGAAAGCTACATCGGAATTTCAGGGGTAGTCTAAAAAAAATGGTTGTTTGATAATAGTGGAAACCTCAGATGGAAGCCTCCAACGCCATATAGTGGATTTATTACGGAGGAGGATTGGGTTACATTTGTTAGGAGACGCACCGAAGATGAAGATTTCATGGTTAGTACTATAATATATTAAGTTATAACTTAAAATATAGTTGACAATTATATATTATACATTAATGTATACTTATATCTCTAAATAGAAACTTTGCCAAGCGAATTGAGAGAGAGCTTCTGGTTGTGAATACCCTTATAGAGGCGGTGCTAGTGGATATCAAGTTTTTGAAGAGAGATTGGTAAGACACAATAAGCTTGATTTCTCTTTGTTTAATAAATCTCTTTGTAAGTATTTCCAAAATTCGAATATTGTTTTGAAACTTTTATGATCTATAAAATGTATAATAATTTTATTTATTATACTTTTGTTTGTGAATCAGGAAACCATATCAGAGTCTGTCACAGGGAGAGATCATTGATTGCTCTGAAAAGGAAATCCTTACTCGTGCCTTGGAAAAGGAAGAATACCCAGGTCGTACAAGGGGTTGTGGATTTGGCGTTAATCCATCCAACTACCTTGGATCAAAGAAGAGAACTTATGATGAGCATCATGATTGTAAACAAAGTAGAGAGTTGCGGGTATTGTATGAAGGTCTAAGGTCTGAACTTAGTCAAAACAAGACAGATGTTACAAATTATATCACTCGACGCTTATTGGATGCTCAACATACAGGCGTCGAAACCATGTTTTTGGCACCGTGTCTCGTAGGGTGAGAGATTTAATCTATTCTTATATAACATGCATTTTTTAAATACTAGTCAATTACTTATTCAAAGTTTTATTTTGTAGGGATCATTGGATTTTGCTTGCAATAAATCCTAAGACAGATACAGTGTACTACATTGATTCTGTGCATGGTCATTTCAACACCCACCCAGACTTGGTTGTGATATTTAATAGGTGTGTGTATTTCGATCACTCTGCATATTTCTTTGTTTTAGTTGTTAACTATATGTATTTTTAATAATATAGTTATATCCAATTGTGTTCAGTTGTTTGAAGGAATATTGGGGATTGGAACAATCACAGACAAAATGGGTGCCAATAGAGGTAAGTTTGTAATCAATCTTATCATATATTTATTTACATTATTGTTGTCAAAAAATTGTATTAAATTAAATTTAACAATTAACTAATCTTTTGTTTTGTAGTGTCCGAAACAACCAAATAACAATGATTGTGGGTATTACGTAATGAGATTTATGAAGGAAATTATTACCCACAACCAAATGGTTATCCCCAGACAGGTATCTTTACAAAACTCTTTTTTATTTAGATTTAACCATATATTTCAATTCTAATTTTATTTAATTATATAATTTCAGTATTTTCCCGATTGTCGGTGGAAGACATTCTCTACTGCACAGATTGATGAGCTTAGAGGAGAGTGGTGCCATTATGTCTCCCAATTCTTTTGATTTTAGATAGATTGTAATTTTGTAAATTGTTAGAGTTTTATTAGGATACTGTTAGCCTGTAATTTCGACAGGCTTCATTGAAAATGGTCAACAAGGCTTGACTTATATTTCGACAAAGACCAAAGTATTTCGACAGAGAAAATGGTCATGTGCAGGGTAAATTCGACAAGCTTTCGGGGAAGCAAAAGCAAGAAAGAGGAAAATGGACACAAGCTTTCGACAGACAGAAAACAGAGCAGTTATGCGCTGAAGAACTAGCAGTTGGTCGAAAAGAGGAGCGGTTGCTATCATTTTTATAACTATTTTAGGGCAGTTTCTGCTTAATATAAATAGTAGTTTCTGAGAAGAAACAAAGGTCACAATCTCTCATACCAAGTTCCCACGCTCAAAGTACCGACACGCACTGAGAAACGAGTACAAGGAACGCATGTATGATCTTGTGCACCACCCCTTTAAATTAATGCAATTTTAATTTTCCTTTTCTTTACGTTTCATGCAAATTTTCTCTTTGTTTTATCCTCCCACATTTGGAGTAATTCGACGGTTTCGCGGAGAAATCGACGGTCATCTTCTTCTTTTTACTTTTAAACGCGCAATTCTGGAAAAACTTTAAACACAAACGGTCTTAGGATTTACTAGTTGATCCTGCAAGCAGAAGAAATTTCAAACTAGCGGTGTTTACCAAAATCCAAGGTAAACAAATTGGCATGCCCGGTGGGACGTTTGTGCTAATTTTAAAAGTTTTTCGTTAAATTCTTAAACTTTGTGTTTGTCTGTACATGCAATTAAGGAGTGGTAAACATCTTCCAGAGATGGCACACTCTAGTACAAGTAATGCTTCTGCATCAAATGCACAAAGTACACAAGAACAAGCGTTAGTTAGTGACGTTAACGCTGCAAATGTCGCAGGCATAACCGTCGCTATGCCTTCTTCGACAACAATGGGAGTAACCGCTATAACTTCTCCCATAATTACTCATGTGTCAATGATGACCACTGCAGCATTAACAAATGTTAATACAATGGCTTCTGTGCCATCAATAGTAGGACCAACGAGTCCTTTGATGGCAAATCCAATGATTGGAAATATGCCATTTACTATGAGTGGAAGGGCTTTACCGTATGACATGCCAACAGCATTGATGGCAGGCCTTCCGACAAATTCGTCTACATTTGCAGAAAATGCAAGTACAGGGTATTCTCCTATTCATAGTTCGACGGAGGGCATCCATAGTCGAAATACCCAAACTAATTTGACTACAACATCTTTGTTGGCATTAAGACAACAAATAGATGATAGCAATCATGATATGGTTAACATGTTAACCCAACAAATTGGTACAGTATTCAACCCTTTGATACGTGAGACCAATAACAATTACCAAACATTGGCAACTCAAATGGGTCGAATTGCAGATTTCTTTGGCACTCCAAGAATGCAGAATCAGCCAATACCCCAAGTACAACCTTTGAGGCCTGTAGAAATCCCCTTAGAAAGGCCTAATATTGAATTGCCTAGAAATCAGGCACAAGCACAAGTTGTCGAACAACCCTTGCAGGGGATGGTTGAAAACGAGCCTGATATAGTGTTAGTAAATAGAAATCAAAATGCTGATGAAGTAGTCAGGCAAGTGCAACAAAACAATTTTGGAGCGCAGAACAATATAGCTAATCTTGTCGAAACTATTTTAGCCCAGAATGGCCTTAATATAGGAATGCACAGGCCAAATTTCGTGTCGCCATTATCAGAATATATTTTGCAAAGTGAATTGCCAAGGGGTTGGAAAGTCCCTAAATTCACTAAATTTGGTGGAGAAACTAGTGAATCCACCGTCGAACACATTGCTCGTTATTTAACTGAGGCTGGGGATTTAGCCCAAAATGAGAATTTAAGAATGAAATTTTTCCCTAATTCTCTAACAAAAAATGCTTTTACTTGGTTTACTACACTACCCCCTCACTCTATGTTTAATTGGAACCAGTTAGAAAAAGCTTTTCACGAGCAATTCTATATTGGACACTCCAAAATTAGTCTCAAAGAATTGGCTAGTGTTCGACGTAAAACGGCAGAGACTGTTGATGACTATCTCAACAGATTTAGACTTCTCAAAGCAAGGTGCTTTACCCAAGTGCCTGAACATGAGTTAGTCGAAATGGCTGCTGGTGGTCTAGATTATTCTATTAGGAAAAAACTAGACACTCAACATTTAAGAGATATGGCCCAATTGGCCGATAGAGTAAGGCAAGTCGAAAGGCTAAAAGCTGAGAAATCTAGAACTAGTAGGTTTCATAACAATAAAAAAGACAAAATTGCCTATGTCGAAATTCAAAATGAGGAACAAGAGTACGACATCTCTTACGAGGAAGTCGAAGAGGAGGCCAATGTTGCCGAATTAAAGCCAGAACCTCCATATACTTGTGAATTGTTAAAACCTTCAAATGGTAAAAATCCTGTCGAACCTAAAAACGACAAATTCGTTGCAAAAACTTATACATTTGATGTTTCTAAATGTGACGAAATATTTGACTTGTTAGTTAAGGACGGTCAAATTCTGGTTCCTAAAGGGCTAAAAACACCACCATTAGAACAAAGACAAAAAAGAGGTTTTTGCAAATACCATAATTTTTTGGGTCATAATACCTCTCATTGTGTTCTTTTCAGGGATTTGGTGCACAAAGCACTAAATGAAGGAAGGCTCAAATTTGGTGAAAAACCAAAAGCGCCAATGAAGATTGATGCTGATCCCTTTCCTGAAGTCGAGGCATTATACACTGAAATTAGCATCAATATGGTCAAAGCTTCTGGAACCGGGCCTAGTAAGGTTCACATTAAGAGAACTTCACCAATTTCAGAGATGGATGTCGAAATGGCTGCAGAAGGCCAAGGAAACGACAAGGCCAAACCCGTCTACCCAAAAGCTGAAGAGGATTTGGTGGATTTCCTCAATCGCTGCAAGATAAGTAATTCAAAGGTGATGCTATGCCCAAGGTGCAGTGCTGTTTTCGATGAGAAAGCTGCTAAAGAACTTGAAGAGTTCAAGCCTCAAATGAAGCGCAAGGGTAAGTGGGTGGATAAAAGGCCCAAGTTTGATTTTGCTGACAAGAGAATTCCCTATGGAGGAAAAGGAAAGTTAAGCACTTACGTGCCTCCTTCTTGTACTCCTGTCGAAAAGTGGGTACATTCTGGTGGGAAAGGTAAAGGCCTGTACCACACTGGGGGCAACGTGATTCATCGAATTAGGCCAAATATGATGGCCAAAGGAAACACAAGTGGTGCTAACCAGAATGAGGCAACTGGAAATAAGAAGTATGCCTACAACAACAACTACAAGGGAAAGAATCCTATGACAAGGACTCAATGGCGAAGATTTCAACGCCAAAAGAAAGTTGATGCTGTTGCTACAGGAAAAGTAGCAATTCCCAAGAACGAGAAAGGTAAGGAAATAGTTTTACCTTCAACTGAAGTGGTTAGGAAACCAGCCACTGAAAGAATCTTCCCTTCTTTGGCTGAGATAAAGAAAGGCTTCAAAGAAGAAGATCTCAAGTTGGAAGAGGAATTGAACTCTTCTTTTGCTGATTCTGAGCATGACTTCGACGTGCTATGTGGTGTCGTTTCAATTTTACCAATTGAATATGATGTGGTGTCTGAAGTCAATGAGGTCGAAGAAGAATTCGACGAAGGTATGGCTTACAAGCCAATATGCTATTATGTGCTGAAGAATGGTTGCGTTGAAGAGCAACAAGCTGTGTTTGAAAGGCCGGATTGTGGCATGATGAATCATCTCAAGCCACTATTTATACAAGCCAAAGTCAATAATGTTGGGATCAACAAGGTCCTTGTTGATGGTGGAGCCGCTGTGAATTTAATGCCTCAACACTTGCTAAGTAAAATTGGCAAGTATGATACTGATTTAAGGCCACATAACGTGGTTCTTACCAATTATGAAGGCAAATCTGGCTACTCACTAGGGGCCATTCAGGTCGAATTGGCTGTTGGAAGCATAAAGAGGCCAACTCTGTTTATGGTAATACCTTCTAAAGCAAATTACAACTTATTTCTTGGAAGAGAGTGGATTCATGCAGTGGGGGCAATCCCTTCGACTGTACATCAGAGGTTGGTAATTTGGAGAGAAGATGGATTGGTCGAAAATATTGAAGGAGATCAAAGTTACTTCAAGGCTGAAGTAAATACAATGACCAAGCAGACCTTTGACAAACAACTAGCGAACATTGCTCCATTTTCCTCCTCTAATGCTGGATTCACTGAGCAGGATAATGTTATTTCCTCTGTCAACCTCCACCCAAACTATGGTTTCATTTGGGAGAGGCAATACATTGATGATGGAAGTGCAACAAGAGGCTTTGACAAGCCTTCTGGTTGGGATGATTGATGATGATAAAACCCAGTACATGGGAAAGAATTACGGCCTCTGTGGCCGAAAATAAAGAAAAAGCAATTCTCGAAGCTGAGTTGCATCACATGGTTGCTTTAACCACAAATGATAGTAACAAAGAAATTATGGTCGAATCACCTAGACTAGACGGTGTCTATGATGATGAACCATTAGGATTTGAGAAAGATCCAATGGGTTCGACCAAGAAGATACAAGCACAAGATCCCTTAGAAGAAATAGATTTGGGAGATGGAAGTGTAAGAAGACCAACATATATCAGTGCAAAAGTCAATAAAGACTTCAAGGTGCAGATAGTCGAATTGCTGAAAGAGTACAAAGACTGTTTTGCTTGGGACTACAATGACATGCCAGGTTTAAAAAGAGAAGTGGTTGAGTTGAAGCTGCCTATTCGACCAGATAAGAAGCCTGTGAAGCAAACCCCAAGGAGATTTGCACCAGAAATCATGTCGAAGATCAAAACAGAGATCGAAAGGTTACTAAAGAGCAAGTTCATCAGAACTGCCAGGTATGTTGATTGGCTTGCTAATATAGTTCCTGTAATTAAGAAAAATGGTACACTTAGAGTTTGCATAGATTTTAGGGATCTAAATAATGCTACTCCCAAAGATCAATATCCAATGCCAGTGGCAGAAATGTTAGTTGATTCCGCAGCAGGTTACCAATATTCGAGTATGCTTGATGGGTATTCAGGCTACAACCAGATCTTTATTGCTGCGGAAGATGTTTCAAAGACTGCATTTCGATGCCCGGGGGCGTTAGGTGTTTATGAATGGGTAGTGATGCCATTTGGTTTAAAAAATGCTGGTGCTACGTACCAAAGAGCTATGAATACTATGTTCCATGATTTTATAGAAAATTTTATGCAAGTATACATAGATGACATAGTAGTTAAGTCAGCATCAGAAAGTGGTCATCTAGACCACCTTCGACAATCATTTGAAAGGATGAGAAAATATGGATTGAAAATGAATCCACTAAAATGTGCCTTTTGTGTAAGTGCAGGTGATTTCTTAGGCTTTGTCGTGCACAAAAAAGGCATTGAGATAAATCAAAATAAGACGAAGGCTATCATGGAAACACAACCTCCTTCGACAAAGAAAGAATTACAGTCTTTACTAGGAAAGATCAATTTCCTGAGAAGATTTATATCAAATCTAAGTGGCAAGACTCAAGTATTTTCGCCATTACTTCGACTGAAGAAGGAAGATGTTTTCAAGTGGGAGCCATGCCACCAACAAGCTTTCGAAGAAATCAAAGCCTACCTGATGAAGCCACCAATTTTGTCGTCTCCAATTAGAAATAGAACAATGAAATTGTATATAGCTGCATCATAAATGTCAATAGGCAGTATGTTAGCACAAGAGGATGAAAATGGAGTCGAAAGAGCCATATATTACCTCAGTAGGGTTTTGAATGATGCTGAAACCAGATATCATCCTATTGAAAAACTGTGTTTGTGTTTGTATTTCTCATGTACAAAGTTAAAGCAATATATAAAGCCTGTTGATGTTTATGTTTATTCTCATTTTGATATAATTAAACATATGTTATCGAAACCAATTTTGCATAGCAGAATAGGTAAATGGGCATTAGCTTTATCCGAATATTCATTGACATTTCAACCACTAAAGGCTATTAAAGGCCAGGTAGTGGCAGATTTTATTGCAGACCATTCAGTGGTCGAATTAGCAATTGATTGTGTTCACCTTCGACCTTGGAGGCTATATTTCGATGGCTCAAGCCACAAACATGGTACAGGTGTAGGAATGTTAATCATTTCACCAACAGAAATACCAACCAAATACAAGTATAAAATCGAAGAAAGTTGCTCCAACAATGAGGCAGAATACGAAGCCTTAATAGCAGGACTCGAAATTCTGTTAAACTTGGGGGCAAAGCAGGTCGAAATAAGAAGTGATTCTGAATTAGTAATCAAGCAATTAACGAAAGAATACAAGTGCATAAGGGAAAATTTGATTACTTACTTTATTGCTGGCAATGCATTATTGAAACGTTTTGATCACGTTAAAATCGAGCATGTGCCTCGTATTGCAAATCAAGAGGCGAATGATTTGGCACAGCTAGCTTCAGGTTATAAAGTTTCGAAAGAAAACTTAACGGAGCTAATCGAAATTAAAAACAAACTAATTTCGACGAACATGTCACTAGAAACTTCGTCAAGGCAAAAACTTGAGGGGGCAGAGGCCGATTCTTTAGCCTTAAGTCCTAAGCCAAATGAAATTTTTAATGAAAATGAAACTTTTGAAGTTTTTGACAAAGGGTATTGTGACAACGTGTTCGAAGTTTTTGCCATCAACAATTTGTCAAATGATGATTGGCGAAGACAAATTGTTAATTACTTGGAGAATCCCACAGGGATGACTGATAGAAAGATCAAGTACAGAGCTTTAAGTTATGTGATCATGGGCAATGAGTTGTTTAAGAAAACCCCTGAAGGAGTTTTACTCAAGTGTCTTAGTGAAAATGAGGCATACTTGGCAATATCTAATACTCACAGTGGAACTTGTGGAGCTCACCAAGTAGGCCATAAAATGAAATGGCTCTTATTTCGACAAGGTGTCTATTGGCCGACTATGTTAAAAGATTGCATAGAGTTTGCCAAAGGATGTCAAGAATGTCAAAAGCATGCAGGAATACAACATGTACCTGCAAATGAATTGCATTCTATTGTAAAACCTTGGCCATTCAGGGGATGAGCTTTGGATATAATTGGTGAAATTAAACCAAATTCGTCGAAAGGCCATCGTTTCATATTAGTAGGAATAGATTATTTCACTAAATGGGTGGAAGCTGTTCCTTTAAACAATGTTAATCAAGAAGCAGTAATTAATTTTATTCAAGACCATATATTATATAGATTTGGTGTGCCTGAAACTATCACCACAGATCGAGGTTCAGTTTTTATTGGTCAGAAAATGGTCGAATTTGCTGCTGAAAATGGTTATAAATTGTTAAGTTCGACACCATATTATGCCTAGGCAAATGGTCAAGTTGAAGCAGCCAATAAAATTATTGTTAGTTTGATTAAAAAACATGTTGGGCAAAAACCCAAGAATTGGCATAGGACACTTAACCAAATTTTATGGGCATGTCGAACATCTCCCAAAGAGTCAATCAATAGTACTCCTTTTAAACTTGTTTTTGGGCATGATGCAATATTGCCAGCAGAGATTTGTCTCCAATCAACTAGGATTCAAAGACAATTTGAAATCCCACCTGATCATTATTGGAATATGATGTTAGATGAATTAGTTGATCTAGATGAAGATAGGCTAAGTGCATTAGATATGCTCACAAGACAAAAAGAAAGAGTGGCTAAGGCCTATAACAAAAGAGTCAAATTGAAGACTTTTGACGTGGGGGATTTAGTTTGGAAAGTTATCTTACCTATGGATAGAAAAGACAGAGTCCTTGTAAATGGTCCCCAAGTTGGGAAGGACCGTTCAAAATTTTACAAGTCTACTCAAACGGCGCATATGAAGTCGAAGAGATTGGCGCTGATGAAAGAATTTTGCGTATAAATGGAAAATACTTGAAAAAGTATAAGCCAACATTGCAAGAAGTTAAAATAACGCTGGAATAAAGATAAAGAAAGCGTAAGTACGTGGCATTCAAAAGAAATTGTGATTGCCATATGAGCATTGTCAGAATTACAAGCAGAACGTGGAATGCCACGTGGTACACCAATATAGGAATAACGCCAACAACATTTAACAGTGATGACGTCAGGTAGTTGAGATATTCCGATCAAGTGTAAAACCTATTTCGACATTGAGTTCAAAAATGCTTTTTTTCTTCCTTTGCCTTAAGCTCAGTCAAAAAAGACATTTTTGGGGGGCAATTTGTTAGCCTGTAATTTCGACAGGCTTCATTGAAAATGGTCAACAAGGCTTGACTTATATTTCGACAAAGACCAAAGTATTTCGACAGAGAAAATGGTCATGTGCAGGGTAAATTCGACAAGCTTTCGGGAAGCAAAAGCAAGAAAGAGGAAAATGGACACAAGCTTTCGATAGACAGAAAACAGAGCAGTTATGCGCTGAAGAACTAGCAGTTGGTCGAAAAGAGGAGCGGTTGCTATCATTTTTATAACTGTTTTAGGGAAGTTTCTGCTTAGTATAAATAGTAGTTTCTGAGAAGAAACAAAGGTCACAATCTCTCATACCAAGTTCCCACGCTCAAAGTACCGGCACGCACTGAGCGTGTATGATCTTGTGCACCACCCCTTTAAATTAATGCAATTTTAATTTTCCTTTTCTTTACGTTTCATGC
This sequence comes from Astragalus glycyphyllos, assembly GCA_963573325.1. NCBI lineage: Eukaryota > Viridiplantae > Streptophyta > Magnoliopsida > Fabales > Fabaceae > Astragalus > Astragalus glycyphyllos. Next base: position 33,689,960 of record OY754310.1, on the reverse strand, counting down.
AAATTTTCTCTTTGTTTTATCCTCCCTCATTTGGAGTAATTCGACGGTTTCGCGGAGAAATCGACGATTATCTTCTTCTTTTTACTTTTAAACGCGCAATTCTAGAAAAACTTTAAACACAAACAGTCTTAGGATTTACTAGTTGATCCTGCAAGCAGAAGCAATTTCAAACTAGCGGTGTTTACCAAAATCCAAGGTAAACAGATACATGCAGATGAATTGGTTCATGCATATGTAAGTTGCTAACTTGTTTTAATTTAGATACATATTGTAAGTAGCTTGCTAGTTTTGGATACATGCATATGAATTGGTTCATGCATATGAATTGGTTCATGCATATGAATTGGTTCATGCATATGTAAGTTGCTAACTTGTTTTAATTTAGATACATATTGTAAGTAGTTTGCTAGATTGGATACATATTGTTAGAGTGTTTGATTTGGATACATATTAATTTGTTAATATTGTAAGTTGCTAAGTTTTGGATACATATAATAACTTGTTAGCTAGTTTGTTTTGGTTTGTGATCATATTGGTGCATTTGGATATATAACTAGTTTATATATACATATGTTGTTAGTATATAATGGATTGGATTGGTATTAATTGGCTGTATATGACCAGGAAATTATCAAATGTAAAAAGGAAAATACAAAAAAAATAGAAAAAAAAGAAAAAAAATTAAACAATGGGCAGTGCTTGGTGGGAGAAGCGCTGCTCATTCACCTAGTGCGTATAGCAATGGGCAGCACTTGGTAAAGGGAAGTGCTGCCCATTGCTAAACGTGCTAGGTGAATGAGCAGCGCTTGGTGGGAGAAGCGCTGCTCATTCACCTAGCGCGTTTAGCAATGGGCAGCGCTTGGTAAAGGGAAGCGCTGCCCATTGCTACACGTGCTAGGTGAATGGGCAGCGCTTCCCTTTACCAAGCGCTGCCCATTGCTATACGCGCTAGGTGAATGAGCAGCGCTTCTCCCACCAAGCGCTGCTCATTCACCTAGCGCGTTTAGCAATGGGCAGCGCTTCCCCTTACCAAACGCTGCCCATTGCTAAACGCTCTAGGTGAATGAGCAGTGCTTCTCCCTTCAAACGCTGCCTATGGCTATTAATGAGCAGTGCTTCTAAAACGCTGCCCATTTTTGGGGAGGAATCACCAGCGCCAAATTTAGCAGCGCTCAGAAACGCTACCCGTGGCTAAAAAAATCGCTGCCCATCCCCAAATCTGTTGTAGTGTTTAATACTTCAAAGATACACAATGTCTTCAAGTCATTAAACTTTAAATTTAAAATAATAATATTATCTTGTGACTAATTTTTAAAAATAAATAATACTATAATAACATACGATTAAAATATGTCAATTATTAAAATAAGTACACACAAGACTACTAATATATATATATATATATATGCACACATATTAATTAGAAAATTAGGGTGTCACACGGTCAAACTTTTTATTTATCAGCTCCAATACATCATTGGTGTCTGGTATCTCCTCCTCTTGCCTTTGCTCATGTAATGGCTTATAATGATCCCAGTTGGAGGAATAAGGAGGTGGCTCATAGTCATACCAATAGTTTGAATAAGGCTCGTAAGGAGGAGGAGGAAATGAGATTTGACATTGAGACATATACCAAAATAACTTCTCTAAACTCTTTTTCGCCTTTGCCTATCTAGTATATTCTCCAACTTTTCTCTGCAAAACAGGGTGAACTGTAGTGGTTTCTTGGGAAAGTATTAGCATTTTTTAATAGGATAAAAACAAAATTAAAACAAAAACAAAAAAAATGTCTAAAGCAATAAAATCTTTTTCATTTAATATTGCTAAATAAATCCCCGACAATAAAATCTTAGAGCAAATGTATTCTTCTACAGAAGTAGTATAAAAAATTGTCGTATCGAGAGGGATTAATTATCAAGTACCAAACTAGTCAAGATTATATATTGTTTAGATGAACCAATGATTTGAGTGTTTTAGAAATAAACTAAACTTAACAAGATAACAGTAATTAAAATGCAAGATTTTATTAATGGAGAGAGGTCTAGTGTCACAGTTTTCACTTCCAAGTTTTGGTTCCTCTATATCTAATTTTATCTGAATTCCTTTATTTTATTCAAATACCAGTCCCTTTACTAAAGTTATTAATCCGTTTGGTCTTTCACGATTAATATTCTTTTTCCTAAATAGACCCTTGTTTAATCATGCAAGAATTTAAATTTAAGAAAAGCATAAAAAACAAAAAGGTTGAATGACTGGAAGACTAAATTAAAGTTTGGTCATGCATTAATTAAATCCTCAATTATCCTATCCGCCAAGTAATTTGAGTACGGTCGCTGATCAATTCACATACGCATCCATTTAATCCACTGATCATTGAAACCCAACTTTCCCAACACAACATAAATATAACCCCAATCCATTCTGTCATAAGCTTTGCTCATATCAATTTTCATCGCCACTTCACCCTTCTTACCATGCCGTCTTTTTTTAAATAGTGGATGCTTAAGGAAGAACATGCTTAAGACAGTTAGCAAGTACCTTGGAGACTACTCTGTAGGTAAAATTGTAGAGAGCAATAGGTCGCGAGTCAGTCATGGACCTCGGGTTGTCATTCTTTGGAATTAGAGCGATGTTAGTATCATTCAACGCATAGGGGAATTCACCACGGTCAAGCCAAGTCACGCAACCAGAAAATATTTCATCACCATAATTGCTCCAGTAGCGTTTAAAGAAACCCGAATTTAAACCATCCAGTCTAGGTGCCTTATCAGCATTGATTTCCACCAGAGCAGCTTCTCTAAACTCGTCACAATTAGCCATCTCTAAACTCTAGTTCTTAGCCGGAACCATAGGATCATAGCCTCCAGCTTGGCTACTAAAAAGAGTGTGAAAATAATCGCCAGCAACCCTTTTAATAACCAAGGCATCAATGGCTATAATTCCATCCTCCTAGTGCAAATGCTCAATTTGCTTCTTTTGGTACCTGCAAGAGCGTCCAAACCATATAAGGAACATAAGACCCAAACTAAAACAGTAAAGACTATCACATAACAAGGAAACAATCAACAATAGTGGTTACAACTTTCATAACATGCATGCACAAACAATCCTTAAATAATTTTCATCTAATACTAGTGTCGTGACCTCACGTACGGTCCTATGACTACAAGCAGCAATAACAACAACAGGATCGGGATATCTTGCCAGATACTGCCTTAAAATCAACAACAACAATTGGACTAGGATACCTTGCCTGAACAGGATACCTTTCCTGATAACGTCCTACAAAGAACAACATCAATAGGACCAGGATAACTTGCCCAAACCGGTTTCCCGATAACGCCCTACGAAGAACAGCATGAAGAGGACGATGAGGACCGGGTACCTTGCCCGATAATGCCCTACGTCATCATCATCAACTATCATTTAACTATTGTACTAACCCTTCCTTCTCACTTAAGTTATTAAACTTAAAAATGAATAACTCTCACGCTATATCCATGATATATCTACTCACCTATGTCTGAGTGTGATCATCTATCGTCTATAACTTAATTGACTTCGTTAAGCTATAAAGTGTTCTTAATCTAACTTGCACTAAGTCATTAATTAGCTATGAACACCTCACTCATTTATTGTCCTATGTTACTCGTGATTTGCAACTAGCTCGACCTGTCTTTCCGTCACTAAGAATTATTCTGAAAGTCAATTATCATATTTTCTTTGCTAGATTGTACTTACTAACTGACTAGTCATGTCTCCAAGTTCTCCCTTAGTTTCAATCTTATTTAACCATTCACTACAATTCATCAATTACCATTCACTATAATTTACTACGCATCGCCCACACCTAGGATTGATTTTAAACATTTATCCTTATAGTTACTCCGTTCTTACTCTAAATTTACCTCCACTAGTGACTTAATTCTACGGTCACCTGCCTACGACACTTCATTCCTCACGTGTTAACTAAAAGGACATCATCTATATCTCCTATGTGGCTTGCCGCTGGAGGCGGGAAATCTGCTTTTTTGTTTTAGTCAACAAGCCAAAAAAAAATGTCCTTTCTTCTTCTCATGTATTCCTTCGGTTACGTGGCGTTCGCAGGTATTTTCATCTCTTAATACATTTTGTTTCCTTTCTTCTTCTCCCTGTTCTCCTCTTACAATTACCAATTATCTATCGTATCCACGTGTTTCCATATGCAATTTTTATAACCATCTGCACCGTATTATTTTAAATTGGTTAGTGATTTCTTCCTCTTCCCATTTTTGCGTTTACATTCGCTCTCATCTCACTCCCTCTGTCCCTCATAACTCTAACCATCATCTTTGTTCAGCCACAAACTCAGAGCAAGGAACAGGAACCACCGTCTTCCTCAAGATAAGAGAGAAAGAGAAACCAGAGTCGAGAGGGAAACGAGGGAGAGGGAGATTTGAGGCGCCTGAGGTGTCTTACGGCAGAAAACAATGACAGAACAGAAAGCCACGTGAGGGAGAGATGAAGAAGATGGTGGGGGAAGAGGTGCTTCGCGGAGATGAAAAACGGGTGACCGGCGGTGCAAACGGTGTAGACGACACCTGCGGTGACTGAATGGGTGCTTACGACGACGGGTATGGCCGCTTGCTACAGCGGCAGACGCTGGAGCCTGGAGGTGAGATCTTGGTCACATATTAGTTGATAGATTGTAACTTACATGGTGTTTTTTTAGCTATTTTTTCAACTTTTGATAGATTTCACTTGTGCTATTAGGAAAAGTAATGGATTTGTTGTATGTTGGGGTAGGTTTGATTTTGATAATGATATTATAAAGGGTATTTCTTTTGACTCAATTATTGTTGGTTTGGATTTTGTTTGTTGTTTGGAGTAAGAAGATTCTTAAAGACAATAGTTGATAATTCTTTGCAACCTACGAGTGATGAGCCTGGTGCTTATGTTGAGTTATCTCCAATGCCTAACATTGGTTCTATTGGAAAAGCATGGAAATCCTTTTCTAGCAAAAGAGATATTAAATCACAAGCTTGATTCAAATTGGTGCAATCAGCTAATTTCCCTTTGTATTCACAGAGATATTAAAACCTCAAATATACTACTTGATTCAAATTGGAATGCAAGAGTTTCTGATTTTGGATTGTCACTAATTTGTTCTAACACTGAGCAACAATTAATGTCTACTAAAGTAATTGGAACTGTTGGATACATAGATCCTGCGTACTATGTATTAAATGTACTAACAACAAAAAGTTATGTTTATGGTTTTATAGTTGGGTTATAGTGACTTCTAACAGGAAAGAGAACAGTATTCAAAATTGAAGGAGAATCAAGTCCTATTGGGGTGGTGGAATATGTAGTGCCAAGGATAGCAGCAGGAGAGATATAGAATGTCTTGGATTTTAGAGTTGTAGAGCCAGAAGTGAATGCAATTGTGTGGACTTAGAGGGAAGGGATATGCCTAACATGACTGATATCTACATCTAATTTGGAAAGAGAGTTGGATTTTGTTGAGGGTATCCCTGGTAGCTTATCTGTATCTTCATTCTCTGCTCCTTTAGAATGAAAAATAGTCAGCAAATAGATGCATATAATTCTTTAATTTATTCGTTTTTCCATTTTAATTTCTTCTTTTGTTTTCTACAATATTATTCTTTTGGTTATAAATGTATTGAATACAAAAAGGCTTGGCCATATGTGATTTTGAGGATGCAGAATTTCCTTAATGTAGTCCCCAAAAATGAGAAAATGGCATTGAGCACATGCAACAAAAAGAAAAGTTGCAATCCACTGCCCGTGTTTTTCCCTCTTCGAAAAAATCCTTTTGTTTTGGGGTTATTTCTGGTCACTTCAGTAAATTATTTATTGAACATCAAATCTATTTTATATACCATACTGATCAGATTCCTTTTTAATTGGTTTTGACAGCCGAAATATGAAAAAAATTGTGTAGTTGATTCACAATGGATTTTTCATCAAGTAATTCCTTCTCTTGGAAACCAGGTTAGTTGAGGTTCCTTCTTTAAACCATTTTCTTATCTTCCTGTTTAAAGTTTTTGTTATTCTTCATGTTTTCCACTTTTACACTCTGATCAACATATGTAAGTGTTTAACTTGGTTCCTCTTTCTTGACTCTTGAGTTTGTCATATTGTTTTCATGTTTTAGTTTTATTATTCTCTATTAAGTTAGCTATTTTGTTTTACTTTGTTGGGTTTTCTCTTTAGTACCTTATCTAGGAATTTGATGAATCAAGTGAAAGAAGTGAGATGGTAACAGAGAGGAGCCGAAAAAATACTAGATATAGGATAAGTGAAAGTTTTACATCCTAATAGTATTTATGATTAGAGATGATAATAACATCATATTATGTTATTGCTGTTTGTGTAGAGCTAACTTCTGTGAAGTTTTAAATAATAAGTGGCAGTTTTTTGTAATGGAAATTTGCTTAAGTGGCAGGACTTTGAGTTAGTGCAATAATATATATAATAATAAGTTATGAACTTGAGTTGTAAAAAAATAACTTACGACATTCTGTGAGGGGGTTATACAATAATATAATAGGATTTTGATTGTTTGCTATCTTTTTGTGCCACTTCTCATGTGTTTAGTAATATTGGTGATTGACTTTGTGATATCTATGTTTTCACATGTATTTCAGTTGTGACCCAGTGATTGTTAGTGGGTGATTGAGATTCTTTTGTTATTGTTGGCAACTTTTTTTGTACAATTTAAGTTGTGCTATGATTATCTGTTTAGCTAGGTTGCATTGGTTTAGAATTCTATTTTGAATCTACTCCAATGATGCAACTGTGAATCTCTCTTCATTTCAAGCTTTCGCAGTGTCTATTATACATTTGTATTTGTCTTTCATACGGATCTCTGTTCATATCACAACCTGTTTTGAAGCCACACCAATGTAAAGAATCAAAATCTTGCCATATCTTGCCCAATAATTGGTGCTGTCAACTATACACAAGTTCGATTGGAGTAGGAAAAGGGTTTGTTGGCTTCTGTTCTCTTTTGTCTTCAAATTTTAGATTTTAAGAACAATATAATCTTTATGTATGTATTAACCTACTATTCTGAACACGTTATTGTCATCGGCAAGATACGGATTTTTATAAGCAAAGACTCTGAAATCTCCATATATAAAGTTAACACATATATCATGCTCACAATTATGCTCACACACTTATCCTTCTTCAATACAATATTCTTTAACTGTAATTTTCAGTTAAAATGTTTGTGGTCCAAATTTTCAATTGGGTGAAAATTTATTGCTCTAGCTCATTTCTCAGAATGTTATCTGTTATTGGGCCAGGCTGCACACCATGCAAGATCACGAGAAATACTATGGGAACATATCATACTTCAAGGTGCAGCAATTGTCATATGCTCTCCATTAGTATTGACATGATTTGGCACAGATGATTCAAACTTCTTACTTTAGTCTCCATTAGTATTGACATGATTAGGCACAGATGATTCAAACTTCTTACTTTAGTGAACATAGAACAGTATTGCATTATATGGTGATTGAAGCATATATAGCTAAATATTAATGAGAAAAATACTAAGAAGTTGCATGCCCAAGGGAAGGGTCGTCTCAAAGGGCACGGAGGCAATAAGAAAGGTGGAGATAATTAATTATCAACTCTGGGGTAGGCTTTCATGATTTGTTAATGGTTTTCAAAATTATAAATGATTATAGCCAAATGGTATTTCAGCACACTTTTATAAAGTATCCTCTATATATATATGGTTTTATTGAATTAAATTTGAGTTTTTTTAAGTGTTTAATTGGCCATGTAGGAAGGACAAAGGGGTTGAAGTATACCTTAAATACGTTTTTATTTCTCCACCTTTTGATTAGAATCCATTGGAGAATTAATCATGTATTACTTTATTTTTTTCTATAGGAAATTTATTTTACAATGTAATTGGGAAGAGATGTAGATGAAATAATTATACTTTATTTATAAACAACAAATATTGATTTAATGTTATTAATATTCTTTATACTTTTTCTTTTTATTTTATCTATGGAGAATGTTCAATTTAAATATGTCTTCGTTAATATTCCTTTTAAAATTGATACTCTTTTTATTTAATTTATATTTAAAATTTCTTTTTTATTTACAATCATTTTGCAAACTAACACCATTTGCCCAAGGCATAGGCTACCCTGGGGCACGGGGGTCGACCCAGTGCTCCTGAGTTTAATTATCAAGTTGACAAGCTCGGTGTTGGCCAGTGCGAAATTTGCTTTCAAACACGATGATTATTAGTCTTTTGAAAAAACAAATTAATTACTCAATTATACGAAAGAATTTAGCCAACCCCGTGCATCGCACGGGATATGGGGCTAGTTTAACACACAATTGATTAATCATACTAGATTCATTCTCTAAATTCAACATAGTAGTTGCGGTCATCCAATTCATTTAGTTATAGTCATCCAAATCATTTAATTACAGTCATCCAAGTCGAATACTTTACAGTCATCCATAATAGTTACAGTCATCCAAGTTGAATAAATCGAATAGTTAATAACTAACCAATAAATAAATACAAACAAGTATGAATGACGATAATCAATAATATTATAGTTCTATCCCCTAATCCCCATACAAAAGAGAAACCCTTTCCCCATACCTGACAACAGATTGTATCCCAATAGCGGGTTGATGAAGACAAGTCACGAGCTCTCAAGTATACTCTAAAATTGGAGATATGGTCGTTGACTTGAACACATACAATGAAGCGATGATAACACTCAATCAGTTATCCAACTTAATCGTATTTTTCTTAAAAATGAAATACCTATCCCGGAGTGCATGCAGATATAATTGTTTGAAATCGTATATCAAAGAACTCCAAGTTTGAACACCATAAGCTGATTACGGAGAGGCTCGAACTGAGAAGGAAAACCAATGGCAGTAGAAGGAAATACGTAGAACCATGGCCATTCACGACCAACCAAGTAACAATTGTGAACACCAAAGGCGATAATAACAACGCCGTGGCCCGATTTGGGTTTTGAGGTCGCAAAACAGAGATGGGAGGGAGTGAGTCACAAAGGAAAGACCCTCAAATTATTGTTCACCAAAAATTGTGAACATTAACTTCGAATCTGCCCTCAAAATATCCTAAATCGCAGAGGCATAGTAGTTGAGACGACATTAACGAACGACGAACAGAAGAGCTCGCGGCTGGAAAGCTTGTTGTAGCGATGTTCATAGTGTTTGGCGAACAAGGGTGACGTCGGGAACGTGAGAAGGAGGTCGAAATAGATGAAACCAACATTGGATATGAAGTCGGTGCTAAATTTTGCCTGGGAAGGTGGATTTTGGCACTTGGTCGTGGCTAGGGGAAGCAAATCGCATGGGAGAGGGCGAGGCTGCTTAGGGTTTCTAAAAATGTGTCTCAAGGAAGAAGAAGACCCAGGCGCTGGGTCGGGTTGCGTGGATTTTCTAGGCTGAGGCGCTGGAATGGACATGGAGTGGGTTAAGTGTGTGAACAGTGGTGCGACTAGCAGAGAAGTGGGGCTATATGAGTATAAATGCCCAAAAAATCCATTTGAAATCATTTTTAAAGCCCAAATTAACTACCACTATTATTTTAGCACCCCAATAGACCAAAATAATTGTTAAAATAAATAATATCTATTTATAAAAATAAAATAAATATATAATAACAACCATATATTAACAATAGCATTTAAAAGTAATTTCAACTAATTTTAATAACTCAAACACACAATAAATTAAAATAATGTAATCTTATCAATCCAAAATAGTTTAGAAAATATACACATACTAAATGAATCAGAAAGCACGAAAATCGGGGTGTTACAATCTCAACTAGTCGAGCATCAACAATAGCATCTTGGAATCCTTTCATGAGGTAATTGGGGTGGTTACAATAACCTCGCTTATCTGTTGGCGTCAATAAATCATTAAAATCGCCAATGATGCACCAAGGTTAAGTGGACATACCAGCCAACCTCCTAATTAGGGCCCAAGATTGACGCCTAATAGGACGATAATCAAACCCATAGTAACCGGTAATACACCACCTACCTCTAGATTCATCCTCAACCTCAACATCCAAGTGGTGGCTAGAGTAACTCGTGACCTGACATCTCATAGAATTCCTCCACAGTACATTTACACCCCCAACTCTATCCACAGAAACACAACAATCATACCCCAAAAGGCGACGTATGGACTCCAATTTATTCGAAAAAGATAAAGTTTCAAACAGGAAAATAATTTCTAGATTATTACTCTAAATCGGATCTCTGTGCGTAGGAATTTTCGTGGGATGACCAAGGCCCCGACAATTCCAACATAAAATACTCATTTCTTCTGGCAGGCCTGACTGTCAGGACCTGCCAATAAAAAAGGATTAGTGTTTGGTGCATTTGAACTAGAGCCAGAAACAATACTCACATCCCCACTATTGAAACCATGCTTACGTTTTCTCTCTTCGTCAACATCGTTAACGTCAGCAGCTACAATACCTTGCAAAGTCCCATTATCATACACCATCCATCAACATGATGAGCATGTGGCTCAGTTACGGTTGAAACATTGGATCCTACAACCCTTGGGACTGGCGTACGATTACCATTCACCATAACAACCCTTCTTGGAATATACCCCTCATAATTGGTGCAATCATTGGCATTCATCAAGATTGGGCTGTTACGCACATTCAACGCCAAAATTGCTCCTCATAATTAATATCATCATTATTACGCTCCCTCTCGGCTTTCCCTCCTCTCGTTGGTCCACGACCACACTCCTCCGGTGCCGCCCGCTACTTCGTATTTCCATGACGTAAGGGTTTACAAACATCCACCGACTTCCAGGAACTCTCCAATGAAGTTACCAAGGATTCGTCCCACTGATTCTGTCATAAACCCAATGGGTACATTGTGGACTTGTACTCAGAAAGCAACACGAAAAAGAGGAACCTGAGTTGGGACATCCCCCACATGTAGCTGAGTAAGAATTAGCATATGTCCATCAAAGTGCCATGGAACTCCCTCAAACACCTTCTTCACATCACGCCAGTGATAAAATTGGAACAAAAACAAGTTGCTATCCAACACTTGAATGTTGACTCCACGCCTTGGTTGCCAAATCGCTGCAAGCCGGTCTTTCATAATCATGATACGAATAAACTTTCAAGTGTCCCACAATGAAAAGTTGGGCGTTAAAGGTCTCCCAGGGCCGCGGGTTTCTGTTGCAGAGGGACAGCCGTATCTTCTTCAACGTCGAGATTCATAGATGGATTGGTAGCCATAGGTAGAAAGCACACAAGAAGGCTTGTCACAGATGGAGAGAGAAGGAAGACGTCTCACAAGGGAAGCAAACCCTAACCCTAGGAGAGAAAAGTAACTAATCAAACTTGTTGTGCTACTTTGATGCCGACTATGTCTTTTGAGACTACATTTGAGAAAATGTGTCTGTTAACAAATTCTACACTATTACTATTGATCAAAACAAATCTAGCACATTACTACTGTCATTGTAATTTTTTTTTTGGGTACAATACTGACATTCCTCATAGCACCACTATTATTGATCACCTTTTATTTCCCTATCTTTTATCACTTACCCAACCCATGTATTCTCTACGTTATTGTCTTCATTATCAGCATAAGTGGTGGATCACTTGCACAAGAATATAAATTGTCCAGTATGAGGAAAGTGGGGCCACAACCCACTATATCAAGTTTATCCTGTTTTTGGTATATTTATGTTTTCAACTCCTAACTATTTAGTATTTTAATTTCACACGCATTAACATTTGCACTATATCACACACAACCTTAGTCCCCTAATTTTTTTTTTTTAAGATTTCGGTCTTCCTATTTCCCTACTTTCTAAAATCCTTGTCCCTCTCAAAATCCTTGTCCCTTTCAAATTAGGTCAACTATTTTGTTGACATGGTACTTGCTTATCTTATGTGGCATGCCACACTCGATTGTCATACGTGATTTTAAATTAAAAAGGTTTTATTTTAATTATAACAATTTATTTTTAAAATATTTAATATATGTAAAACAAAAAAACACATTTGTTAGTAAATGAAAGTCATTTCACGGATTAAATCAGCTTCCACATAATCTCACTTCACTTCTCACTATTCAACTAAAACCTTAAAATGACGATGCAACTTCAACCCAACTTTTTTTTGGTTTTATCTGTAACTGCAAAATCAACTCAATCATACATTAGTGAACTTCAACATTTGTCACTTCATTCTAATATTTTGACATTATTGGTTTAGTTATAAACACATAAATAATAAAACATACTTTCTTAATTTGAGAGGGGCAAAGATTTTAGAAATTGGAAAAACAGGGGGCAGGGGGGACCAAAACCGTGAAAAAAAAAGTTGAGAGACTAAAAAAGTGGATTAGTCAATATAGGGTGACCAAAAGTGTATTAAGCCTAATAAATAATAAAATATACTTTCTTAATTTTAAAATATAAAATACTTGTGTAAGACCATTTGTGCAAATATGAAAAGAATACAGGAAAACCAACATGTCAAGTTACCCCTTTTTATCTTAACAACAGATTTTTTTAGTCAACAGATCAATGGCTCACAAGGCCACTTTCCCACATTGGACAATTTATGTCCTTATGCAAATGATATGCCATAATCAACATAACTTTCCTTATCCTCAAGTTAACAAACAAAATGACCATTTTGGAAAACTCATCAACCTCCTGCGTGTGTTCTCCATTTTGTGTGCTAAGACATTTTGTGTATTAAGCCATCATCAACCATTTTGTGTTGGTTTATGGATTGAAAAGAGTTTTGTTTTTGAGAGATGAAAGAGTTGAGTGTATTTTTTTAATAAAAAAAATAAATAAAGTGACTAAGACATGATGGCAACGTAGGCATAAGGAACGGACACATAAGCTCTATAATAGCCACATCACCCATAGAACGGGCACGTCACCCATTTAACGGGCATGTCACCATTTCTGAAACGGAAAATAGAATAAAAGAAAAGCAGATAAACGTTTTAAAAGCTAAAAAACCTAGGTCGAATAAAAAAATATAAAGGACAAATTTCGTACAGTTAAATAACTTAAAGTACTCTGATGCATTTTTGCCTATAAATTTTATAATAATGTTCTAAAGTTTTTAATTATTATACATTTTTATATTTATGTTTACACTTTAATTACATTGGCTTTAATTACAATATTTAGATTCTAGTCAATCTTTTATTTCGTAATACTTTTAATTTTAATTTGGTAAAAAAAATATTTTCAATTTTAATAAATGATATATTTATTGAATATTAATGATATAATACTTTAGTAAATGATTTTTTCAGACATGAGGATGGTTCACTGTACATTTACGCTATTTTTTATCTATATTTGTAACCTAATACTCCCTCTCTTATCTTATATCATTTTTCTCTCTCTAATAAAATTCTAAAGTCATCAAAGTCATGATTCTCACCGTCACTGAATCAAAATATGCGTAAAAGAGACGAACAATTAGTATCGTCGTAATAGTTCACAAGAAGCTATAAGAAATAGTATTTTTTTTTGGTATAAATTAATTATCCTTCGCAAGTAACCATAAAGACTAATCTTTCTAGTTAGATAGCAAATAAAATTAGTATTGAGTGAATATTGTAAAGATTTGACTTTTCAATTAATAGTATACTCCCACCGTCTCATAATAATAGTCGTTTTAGTAAAAAAAAATTGTCTCAAAATAATTGTCATTTACGATTTTCAATGCAATATTAATTGTTTTTTTCCAATTGTACCCTCTAATTAAAATAATTTTCATCATTCCCAAGTTATTATATTCATCACTCCCAATGTTTGATAAAGATAATTTGGTAAAAGTACTATTCTCTCTCATTATTTTATGTTTTTTTTATTAATGTGCGTGAAATGAGCTAAAACGACCATTATTTTGAGACGGAGGGAGTAGTATATTTATTAAATAATACATTAATGAATGTCATTAATTGTCACTTAAATTTGGTCAAAAAATTAATTGTCACTTACATAGCATTGATGGGTTGAATATCATTAAAAAGGAATTGAAGTTTGAATGAGGAATGAAGTGAATTTAAGTTTGTAAGTACTCTATATATTTAATATTGACTAACATTTCATTAGAGTAGTATGACTTCTTTGCTTCTTCTTCTTCTTCTTCTTCTTTGATATAAAGATTCTCACCACTTGTTCATCGATCTTTTTCTTGGGAAGCAGTGAAGGTTTGTCCTTCTTTTACCTTTTCAGCAATCTTTTTATCCTTGGTGTAACAGTTTTTCGTGGAGTCAATTCTCTTTCATTCATTTCACATTTGGAATATGAGATACATTAATGTTGTTTAGGTCTAATCTATATTGATTAGGTTTTATTTTTGTTTGTTTACAAAATCTAAGAAATGGAGATTATAGTCAATGTCTTACTCCATATATTCAATTAGAAATGACCATTCCTCTCATGTAAGATTGATGATTTCATACTTTATGTTATCAATTTAAATTAATTTTCGTAATGTAACTACTCCCTATTCATTTTAATTATAAAATTATAATAATCACCGTTTGATTGAATTAAACATATATAAATGTTAAATTTTTATTTTCGTCTCCCAATCTTGTAGGTTAATATGTGTTCTTTTCTACTCAAATTGGTTTTTTTGATTCCATTTTTTTCCCAGATCGATACAATGCGAGACTGGTCGAAGATGCCAATAGAGATACTCAAATTGTTTTTATTGTATTCTTATTTACTTCACCAGATTACAATACTTTATGGTTTTCTTCAAATTTGTTGGACAATTTGTTTGACCAAACATGTCACTCTATCTATAATTATATCCCCGAAATGTCATAAATACAAGACATAGGAATATTAACTAGTATTATACATAAATGATGGATACCTTGGTCTCGACCAAAAAAAAAATACTTATGTACGTTATTAGGTTAGTTTTTCTTCCATTTAACATCAATTTTACGTATTGAAGAAGATTGATATGGTTTGAAAGTTGATTCCATCATGAATTATGGTTACAAAACTTTCGACAACAGGTTGAAAATGTGCTTTTCTTTTGATAGACAATGAAAAACTCTATGCCATTGACCGAGACGGTACAAGGATTGACGTATTCAAAGTGGATGATGAATCATTAGTGCTTGTTCCTCTACCACATAGTATACTTATTCCAACTAATGAGAATCCAATATCAGATACTTTTGAGGTATAACAACAGTTCAATGATTACAAGCCCAACCATTGGCTTTGATGTATTAATGGTTCAAGAAAGAAATTAACAACAGCTCACATGACGTAGTTGTGGTTAATGTGGATACCTTGGAAGACCAAGCTTTGTTTGTGAGCCACTTGATGTCTGAATCTGTTCCAGGTAACAACTACTTGGGACATCAAAAAGGTCGTATATACTTCGCTGGCCACGATGAATTAGGATATTATGCGGTTAAAGAGAAACAATTTTTTAAGGTGACCCTTGCTCCTAACGATACATTCAATTATCCAATTTGGGTCTTGCCTAGGTTTGCATTTGCATGTGACTGTAAACTTCATGAATCAACAATGTTGAGGAAGCAAGAGCATAATATAAATAACCTGCATCAGGAAAAAGATGTTGTGAGATTCCCATGGGAAATAGATGTAAACATTTTGAGTATGGTGTGATAGTTTAAATGTAATCAAATTATCAATGCAAAAATCACCATCATGAATTACTCCCTCCGTTTCTAATCTTTGGTACTTTTGGCTTGTTACACACATATTAAGGTACCATTAATTTGTGTTGTTTAAGTACTAAAATGCCCCACTTGTAGTTGTATTTGGATAATTGAAGTTAAAGTAAAATAGTCTTGGGACAATTAATTCATGCGTTGGAACTCTAAAAGGATAAATAAATATAGAGGGTATATTAGGAAAAATTAGGTAAATTGTACATTGGGTTTTTAAAAGTACCATTGTTTTGAAACAAAAATAAAAGGCCAAAAATACCAAAGATCGGGAACGGAGGGAGTAATATGTATCGTTATTGATATTAATCTTGTGTTATTTATCTGAAGTAATAAGTATGAATATCGCATACTTTTGTTTTTTTTATAAATGCTAGAATTGTGTGTATGTCTGTCTATCTCTATTGCTCTAGTGAGCACGAGTCATTTATGACTCCATTAATATACATACAATATATTTATTTGACAGTGTCAAACTTAAGAACCATGTTTCTTTCGAAAGCTTTACAGTGGGGTAGATTTTTTTTTTGGTCCAATTGTATTGATTTTCTAAGATAAAGTGGGCAGGGCCCAAACCAATACAAGAAAGAAAAAGTGGGTCAAAGCCCAACTCCCACCGGTTTAACATAATCCGGGACAAAACAAGTTGAAATTACTTCGAAGATTTATTCTTTGAGGAAGCCTTCTTGTTGAGGGAAATTATTATTTGATCAAGTGAATTGGTTTAATATGTTCCATCTTATTTGTTTCAGGATTTAGGAGTCAAAGGAACCAAAATACAATAAAGTCTTGGAGGAATCCATTCTTGAGTAAAGAGATGGAGGATAAATTTATGCACATCCTCGCGAATTAAGAAGATTATCAAGAATACTATCACTAATATCTTGAAGAGGCAATAAATTAGAGTCACCATCGGTAGAAAATCTTAGATTGGATGTCTTACACGAGCGTCATTTGTAACACCCACTACAAATAGTTTAGGCAATGGTAACAGTGGCCAGAAGTGAGAAAACGGTGGTAAAAAATTTTGGCCGCAATTTTTGAGCCGCGGAGTATGTGGCCATTGTCTATTCCTTTAGGCCATAGTTTTTTCACATTAGGCCACGAAAAATCAAAACTGTTATCGGAGTTATAAATCGGACAACGGTTTCTTAGGCCACTACAAGAAATTCGCTGATTTGTGACGGACAAATCCGTCACAAATCAAGGGAAATCCGTCACAAATGTTCATTTCTGACGGACTTTTTGACGAACAAAATTCCGTCACAAACTGGCTCGTCGCAAACAGTTTCTGACGGATATAACCGTCACAAACTATTCTGTCACAAACACGTCACAAATCCCTCGCAAAGTTTCGTCCCAAAGTCGTCACAAATTCCATCACAAATTCGTCACAAATCCGTGGAAAATGATTTAAAATACTATAATTTTCCGCCACAAAATCCGTCACAAACTTTCGCATATTTAATTGTTACCAACGAAGATTCGGTCACAAATTCCGTCAGAACACATTGATAATTCATTCCTACAACATTTGTCATTTATTTAGCCATTCCTATTTGCAATATAGCTTCCCTGCCAATTCAATTCAGACTCAATACACCAATTCAATCCACACTAAATAAATTCAACTACCCAATCAAACACTAGTAGATTCAAAAAGACTTGTTTCCTACAACGCAAATAAATCAACATGCAGTCTAACATAGTTCAATTCCAGTCATATGCCAATAAGAAACACAATCATTACAAACTCCAAAAACATGAAATCCACCAATAAGCAACCTAACATTGTTCAATTTCAGCCAACCTATTTAATCCACCAATTCCTAGCATGTTGATCTAATTGTTCCATAAACTCAAAAAATTCGGACGAAGCATCTTCAAGTCCAGCTTCGAACAATGTACCTAACAGATCAAAAACAATAATGATAAGAATATAATATAATTCACAAAACTATGATATTTTGCATATTAATTAAAAGTTTAAATATGTTTTTTTTGCACATTAATTCAGTTTTTTAGCGCACAAGTGGTTACATACTCACTTCTCCAGACTCAAATGCCACTTGATATATTTGTAAACAACATAAAACCAGCCACAATATATACTACAAAATCAATTATCTGCACCTGAATAATGTGTTGAAGTTTGAAAACTCCTAAATGAGACAATTGGAAACCATGTTTAATAATTGGCAGCAACTAGCAAGTCCAGGTTACATACCCATCTCTCTTAACTCTAATGCCACTAGATATATTTTGTAAGCAACATAAAACTAGCCCAAATATATATACTTTACCAAATCAATTATGCTTCTGAATAATGTGTTAAAAACTCATGAAAGAGGGAATTGGAAACCATGCCAATTCAGACTTGTAACAATATCCATTTAATAATAGTCCTATTGCATCTTTTTTCACAAATATATATACTTTACCAAATCAATTATGCTTCTGAATAATGTGTTAAAAACTCATGAAAGAGGGAATTGGAAACCATGCCAATTCAGACTTGTAACAATAACCATTTAATAATAGTCCTATTGCATCTTTTTTCACAAATGGTATAGTACAGGCCACACTAATAATAGATAGAATCATACAAGTTTTCATTTTCAAATTCAGCATAATTGTAAATTTAACCATCTCAAATGGAGTTTTTTAAACAAAATACA
Organism: Astragalus glycyphyllos; assembly: GCA_963573325.1. Lineage (NCBI taxonomy): Eukaryota > Viridiplantae > Streptophyta > Magnoliopsida > Fabales > Fabaceae > Astragalus > Astragalus glycyphyllos. Next base: position 33,671,503 of record OY754310.1, on the reverse strand, counting down.
CCACAAAACAGCATGCTACCTTAGGGCAGTCAGAATAATATAATGAGTGAATCAATCAAAAGCTGAAAAAACTTGTATCTTAGTATAAGATCCTTTGTATTAGAAAATGGGGAGCACATCATACAAAATGACAGGAGGGGTATATAATTAAGTCCAACACGAGTGCGGGAGAGAACTAAGAATCTAAAGTCAACAGATTTATCAAATTTTGATGAAAATAACGAGAAGCAAGAAATGGATCGGTGAAGGATGAAAAAACATATTTAAACCTTAATTAAAACATAAATTACCTAGATGTCGTCAATAACCCTTTGCATAAGTGGAGTCTCCGCCATCTCCGTTGCCTCCATCATCTGCATCGTCGTCCCGATCCTGCTCGGCGTCCCGATCCTGCTCGGCGTCTCGATCCTGCTCGACGGGTTGGCCCTGTTGGGCGGGCTGGTCCTGCTCGGGCGGCTGCCACTCAGGTGGGGGTACTGGAATCCCAGAATGCATAAATACGTAGTCAAGCAGCTGCTGCTGTCGTGCAAGCTGCGCTGTCAATGACTGGAATATCCTACGTTGCTCAGGGGACATGCTCGCACTCGTGGAAGCTCTAGAGTGTAAACTAGTGTCATATATGCCTCCTGTCCCGTACAAACGACTCTTCTTGCGCCCTCCAACAGCTTCCTCCCACAACAACCGCTTCAACTTCTCCAACTCAGCGGAGTCGACCGGTAAATTTGACTGAGACAACATTTGGTGAAATTGCTCCTATATATTAAATGCACAAGTTACAATTAGTCATTGGTAAAAAATTATTTTCAAATGGAAATTGTCCTCAAAACAGAAATTTACCTGAGTTATGCGAGCGCGCTCCTCTACAAAGTCACCTGTGCCCCTCCTAATGTGGGTGTGACGATGGAGCTCATCTACATGTGGCTTCCGCCCCCACTTCTTGGTCTAATATTTAATAACATAAGTTTGTAAATGGTAAATTATAACTGTTTATAATGACATAAGGAAAATAAAAGTTTGAGTATATACCAATCTCTTTGCGTGCTGCAACATAGAGATAGAACCTCCGGTGTGCAAGCTTCCTCCTTTTTCTGATGCCCTATTCTTCTTGTTCTGAGCACACTTGGCCACGAATTTTGGATCTCTCCAATGCTCTCGCAGGCGATCATATACTAGATCTCCCATCCAATCAGGCCGGCTCCTCTGTATGCGGACACCTCTGAGCAAATTAGTGAGTCGGGCAGCAGCTTTCTTGTGAAAAAGATTCTGAACGGCGACCTCCTGAGACTTATGCCATCCTACTTTCTTCTGCATTGTGAAAACATTTACAAGACAATCTGGTTATTAAATAACTTAACAAGTTATAAAAAATACAACAAATATTGTGATGTGTTAAAATGTACACTTACTCTAAAAGCGTTAAAAAAATGTGGTCTCTCATACTTATTAAGCTCTCGCCAAGTAGTCCACGGATAGTGGTACAACTCACGAATAGTCTTTGTGATAGCTGAAGCGGCTGTCTTTGAAGGAAGAAACCTGCAGAAGATAAAACAATTGAACGATTAAAACACATTATATATAACAAAACAATCAATGAAAAAAGTTATAAACAACTTTACATACCCTCCACTCTCAACACGGATGACAGAGCACAACCCAAGTCGTACGTTTCGTGGATCAGCGGCAAAATCAGGTTGTACCCGATCAAAGTGTTTCCATGCTTCTCCATCAGACGGATGGCGCAACACACCGGGACATCTATTCTCAAAATGCCACGTCATTTTACCTGCAGTGTGCTCAGATGCAAACATTCTCTGCAACCTTGGAATTATTGACAAGTAGAACATTGACTTCACCGGAACTAGTTTACTCTTAATACTGGTCCCCCTTTTCCTAGCATGATACCTCGGCGCATTACAAACTTTGCATTCAAGTAGCGTAGCATCATTTTTTCCAAACTCATTATCATAATACAACATGTGACCTTTCGGACAGCAATCAATCCTTCTAGCTTTCAATCCTAACTTAGAAACTAACCTCTTAGCCTCATAAAAAGTCTTTGGCAAATTTTCATTCATGGGTGTCACAGATGACATCATATCACATATCAAGTCCATTCCTACCTCAGAAGTATTACTCAACGATTTGAGAGCTAAAAGCTTCGCACAAATCGATAACTTTGAGTTTGATGACCCTTCAAACAGTGGCTTGTTTGCATCTAACAACAGATTATAAAATATTTGTGCTTGTTCATTCGGAAGCTCATCCATGTTATCGTATTGTTGCTCCTCGAATGACACATTCACCCCAAGACCATCACAAACCATGTTCTGCATCAAGTCAATTTGTTCACCATATCTTACATCCGCAGAATTACTTGAAGCACCCCTGCAATTTTCGCCAACCAATGGGACAACATCAAACCCTTCTTCACCATTACTCGTCCAAATCCAATAATTAGGTCTGAACCCAACTCTCTTCAAGTGTTCAATGACCTCCGTTGGATTCTTAATCTTTCGACATTCGCATTTGACGCACGGACATCGAATTCCCCCTTCAACTCTAAATTGTTCTTGACTCATTGCAAAAAGAACAAACTCCCACACGCCATCTACAAAAGATTGTTTCAAAGCCACTCTTTTTGGATGCAACCTATCATACATCCAAAGGCGGTGCGAATGAGGAAATTCCATTCTGCACATTTAAATTTGTTGATATATCAGAGAGAGAATGATGGATGTCCATCGAGAGAGAGAGAGAGAGAGAGATGAATTTAAACGATGGATGTCCATCTAGAGAGAACAAGACATGCCAATATCTTAGACTACAATTCTCACACCTATTAATTGTGAGAGGAAAGTTTTAAAAAACTACACAAGTTAACTAGTTTATTTAAACTAATACAAACCAATACTCAATTAAAACTATGCTCAATACAAACCATTAATAAATTTAAACTATGCTCAATTCAAATCAATACTCAATGAGAGAGTTAACTTCATTTTCAAATAAAAACAAAAACAAAGATTACTAAACATAGTTCGAATAACAAGATCATCATATAAGTTTTGTAAAAAAAAATCATATATATATATAGTTTTTCTTTTTTTAATAGCAAATATTAGTAAAGATTTTCTTTTTGATAACAGAAAGAAATAAAAAGATTGTAATGAAAAAATCAATTTAGGACTGCCTCTTCAACAACATGTGAAGCTTAGTGAAAGGTTTTGCAAATGTGGCGAAAGTTATTATAAAGAAATAATATATATTGAACTGCTAATTCTTTCCAACCCCAAAACAAAGCCTAAACCACAAGAAGATGCTGTTTCAATAGATAAAAACAACATATTGGAACCGAAACAAATGCAATATTGAGGATAATGACATCACAATGAAGATTATTTAATCATTCTCCCTCCCACATGATAATAATTTATTGGAAACATGAAAATATAAGAATTTGGAATACTACCAAAACTGAAGCCAAGCCAGAGAACATGTCAAAAGCGATTCGCCACCTCACCTTATCTTTTTATCAAGTCGGTTTGACTTTGACACAACCAAAGCGTCTTCAAATAATCAAGTGCAGCTCAAGCATAATTCAATTCCAAGTGCACAGCTCAAGCATAATTAATTTAGAATTTCTATTTCCTTTCCCATTACCAAGTGCACAGCTCAAGCATAATTAATAATTTATAATCTCAATGCTCAGACTGAAAGTGCATGCATGTTTAGCTCAACTTCAGAACTTTTTCAACTAAAATTATATTTATGCGAATCTTTATATATATAGCAAGACAAAACAAAACTGAAAAGTAATACTTATTTGAGTTATAACTCTGTTTATTCTTGAGGACATCAAAATGTAATTCAACACCAAGAGGTGGCAATTTTTGAGGACATCAAAATATAATTCAACACCAAGAGGTGGCAAAATGAGATGCAACCAGAAACAAACTTTTTTCAACTCTGAAAACAGTTACAATTACAAGAACTTGAACTAATTTAATAGTATATGATAATATAAACATAACACCAAAACTAGTAGCCCCACCAATACATAATTTTGTAACAGATTCTATTCAAGCAAAAACCAATACATAAATTTATATAATTTTAGTTACCCAGTGTTAAAGTTGCTCTGAGATCTATTCTATAACAGATTTATCAATAAACCAATACATAACAAAGCAAAAAACCCAAACATCAATACCAAAAAACAAATAAAGTCAGAAATCAATATCAATACTAACCTGAAATCACTACGAGAGTAACATTAAGAGAATCTAGGGTTCTCAGTGGTTTGATGCTGCAACAGATTGGAAGGGAAGAGGGTTAGGGTTTCGTTTAAAAAAAATTGGACATTTAGGGTTTAAGAAATCAGTGAAATTAGGGACAAATTAAGGAAAGTAATAGAAATTACCTGAGTAGAACAAGGTTGCGGCGGAGAAGAGGAGCAAAAACGGCGGAGATACGGCGGGAATCAGCGGAGAAACGGCAGAGACGAAAATGGTGGAGGCGTCAGGAGAGGGAGAGTGGAAGCCGCAGAAAGAGGGAGAAATATGGCTATCTTCGTTGCCGTGGAGCAAGGTTTAACGGTGGAGGAGGGCGGAGGAGGGTAGAGATGGAGGGAGGAGGGCGGAGGTTGAAGGAGGAGAGAGTGAGGGAGAAGATGAGTTCTGTTTCAGTGAAAAATGAGAGAGTTCGTGGAAGATGTTTTCTTTTAATTAGTGTATTTTCATTTGTGACGGATTTTTAAGGTGTTTTGACGGATATATCCGTCAAAAATTACTGACGAAATACGAAATAGTCAGAAACCTGAGCGGGAATATTAGCGCTTTTTTTCCTTAGCCATTGTGACGGAAATTCGGTCACAAATCCGTCACAAATAGCGACAGACTGCTTTCATCAAAAAAAATTGGTGGGTAATAAGGGTTATTCTTGTAGTGCTAGTTTCCGACCATGGGTTTCGATTGGCCACAGATAAATAACCGTGACCTATGGGTTTAAGCCACGATTTTCAATTGGCCATTTATATATAAGTGTGGCCTACAAGTTTAAGCGATTATTGTTTATGTCCAGTTTTTTCTTTATCATGCATTTGTTTTAAATCACAATTAGCCACCTCTAGAAACATGCCTACACATACTTTTAGTGTTTATAATATAAAAAACACTACAATAACTTCATAATCAAAACTCTTTAATTATAAATCAAATCCTAGAAATACACATTAACGAGTCTTCTCAAATTCAACAAAAAAAATATCAAAGGCAAATACAATCTCTCATGCTTGTCATTTACATCAACATTCTACATCTCAAGCATAATCTAGCATTTTCAACTCAAAAAAAAAATCTAAGAAAACCATAAGCCTCCATGCTTGCCATTTGCATTAATCTTCTATATCTTTAGGATAATCTTGTCCATGTCCAAGCGGTAATCATTTTTTGGCAGAAAATTAAAATATAAAAAGTAAAAAACACACAATTTTTAGAATGAATGTGATTATTCAAGCAATACCTTTTTTAGTTGCAAATATATCAAAGTCACTGATGTACACAACATTTAAAAACCTACATTTGAAAGAAATAGAAATGCAACATATCAACTAAATGTAACATATCAAAGCCTACAATTGACTAACTAACTTACCTATTCATTCATTCGTAAGGCTTGGCTCAATTGGCAAATGCCGAAATTGTTAGGCTGGATATCATGTTCAGGGTTCCAACCCAGAACCTCACAATTGTGTGCGTGAGTTTCTAATGGCAATTGTCACTCTGTTTACAAACCAAAAAAAAAACTTACCTTCAAATATTGTCAAATTTTATTTTCCACAAACATATAAAAATGGGTTCCCACCCATCTATTTTTGCCATGCTCTTTGCCTCTTTGGTTTAATAATGAAAAGAACAAACTAAAATTACTGAAGCAAATTGAATGTTTCATGTTCTCAAAGGAAGACACGAGTCTCTAGTTTCTACACAAAATATATATAGACATAGAGACATCAATCAAATACTTGAAAGTAATACAAAGAATAGAATCAATACGTACAAAGAAATCAGTGCACTAGAATCAATGCATTACTTAATTTTTTTTTCACTACTCCAATGACATGCTTCATAATATTATGGCTAACAACGAAGTCAACAATTCATTTTTTTTGGAATCGGTCAACATCAGATACAATAATGTTTTCCTTTACCTGCCATGTAATTTATATCAACACAAACAAACAAATCATGTCAATAATGGGCTTCATAAAAAGAAATGCACATAACAAACCTATGTTTTATTAGATACTTGAATAGATATTTTTATTCCCCTTTAATTCTCTTTATTCTATACCAATTTAAACGTATAATAGTTGCACTATATATTGTGAAATGCAACTTGTAGTATACTATATATACATGCCTTCGAATTATTATTACTATTACTAATATAAGTGAAACGTCATCCCTGAGTTTGTTCACTGCAGGAATCGAACCCGGGAGCACCGGGTCGAACCCCGTGTCCCAGGATAGATTAAGCCCACGGGCCAACGGTGTTGGTTAAAATTAATATTGATTGAATATTGAAAATTTTTGACTTTCGATTTAATAGTAAAGTTTTTTATTAAATAATATTCAATTTATGAATATCCTTAATTGTTTCATTTTTCGACCAAATAATTAACGGTTTCTTAAACGGTATTTATGGGTTTAGAATATCAATTAAAGATAATTGGACTTGTGAATGAGAAATGTAGTGAATCTTTTTTTGATACACAGAAATGTAGTGAATCTAGAACATGAAGTAGTCTATATATAATATAAACTAAACATATCATTAGAGTAATATGAATTCTTTTCTTCTTCTTTGATATAAGAATTCTTGCCACCTTTCATTGACCTTCTTGTGAAGTTTTGAAGGTTTGCTCATCTTTTATCAGTAATCTTCTTATCCTTGGTGTAGTATTAATTTTTAATGTAGTCGATTCTCTTTCATTCATTTCATGTTTGTACTACGAAATACATTAAATAATTTAAGGTTTAATCTATATTTATTAGTTTTTTTTTTGTTTACAAAATCTAAGAAACGAATATTATATTTAATATGTCTTACTCTAAATTCTATTCAATAAAAAACATTCCTCTAATCAGTGTTATCAGAACCAGACCGGTCAAGACACTGGGTCACTGGGTCTTTGGTCGGACCGACGAGTCTTTGGTCGGACCGCATGAGCTGGACACACTAAAAATAGACTTGATATGTATAAATTTGTACATAACAAAGCTATCAAAAAATTGTAATATATCTTAGTAATCTACAAAACAAATTCTCAACACAAAATTAACATAATTCTTCAAATTTACTATACAAGTTCAAATCCATAAGGACCATAAGTCCGTAACCACATCGTAAGTACTTAATTAAATAAACAACCATGAAATAATAATGGTCTCAACATATCCAAATTCATAATTAGTACCTAATTACATATTCTTTACGTAAGATATATAATATTTATCATGTTTGCAAGCTTATTAACAACATATAAAGCTACCGCAGTGGTTAAGAGGTGCGGCACAACCTTTTGTTGCAGGGTTCTCTTCCCGTAAGAAGCCTTGACTGGGAAGGGCACCGGCTCCCGGTCGGACCGGTTCAACCGAACTGGGTGGTCTGGTTTTGATAACACTACCTCTAATGCGTGATTGGTGATTTCATACTTTACGGTATCCGTATAAATTAATTTTCTTAGTGTAACTACTCCCTGGTGATTTTAACTATAAATTTATAATAAACATCCTTTGATTGATTTTTTTGATACAATTTTTACCGATACTTTTTTTGATACAATCATCCTTTCATTCATTAAGGAACTTTACGATTTTCTTCACATTTGTTTTACAATTTTTTTTGACCACACATATTACTCTATCTATAATCATATTCACGAAATTTCATAAATACAAGACATAGGATCGAATATAAAGTATACATAAATGTAAGATATTTGATTAACATTTATTAATTTACGTTATTCGGTTTGTTTATAAGTCAATTTCACATCAATTTTACATGCTGAAGAAGATGAGTATGGTTTGAAAGTTTGTTGCATCATGAATTATCGTTACGAAGCTTTGGACACCAGGTTTTTTTTGACAAATTAGAGACTAGGCTGAAAATGTGCTTTCCTTCCGATTAGACAGTGTAACAAACCAGTGATTAACTATGCTTGAATCACGTGTTTCTGTATGTATGCAATGCAGGAAATATGGAATCAAATAAGGAGAAAGACAAATGCCAGTCTGGTCGAAGATGCCAATAGAAATACCAGAGCTTTTTTATAAGCAATAGTGGAAAAAAGGCATTTCATAACGGTTAAAAACGACATTTCATAACGGTTCACAAACAGATGCGGAAAAAGGAGATATGAAAAATAGGGACTTTTAACATCAGACACGGAACAGATGCGAAAAATACTTTCCATATCTGTCACCCGTACGTCCGTTATAAAAAAAGGCATTTTTATCAAATACAATCGTGTTTTTGACATCAGGTTTTTTTGAGAACCGATATTAAAAATAGCTTTTCACATCAGTTTTCTGAGAGAACCGATATGAAATACGTATTTTTAACATCTGTTGATTTAAGAACCGATATTAAAAATGAAGTTTTTTTTTTAAAATTAAAAAGGTGGTTTGTAATCAGCATACATGCCTATTTATTTTCTACACACCTGCTGTTAGAGAAATCAGAATTACGACTTTGAGAAATCAAAATTCACAACTTAGAGAAACACAAAGGAGACATTGTAACATAGAAATCCATTTAGGCTAGTACAATCTCAAGTACATATTACAAAATCTTTAATCCACTCCTCAATCTAACTAGCATAATACCACTCTCTCACGTAAAAAAAAAAGCATAATACCACTCTCTCACGTCAAATAAAAAAGCATAATACCACTCTCTCTTTGTTCCTCAAAAATCCCTCCTATTTGCAGCGATGAAATTTCAGTGTTTCTTTATAATTGCTGTTATTGCTTCTACTTTATTGTAATTTAAGTAAAATCTGAGAATGAAATTTCAAATAAAGTCTGACCTAACTCACCTTGTGCAAGAACAGCCATGGTGACGGCTCACGAATAGCAACGGTGCAAGAAAACGGCGGAGCAACGGCGCAAGAAAACGGCGGAGCAACGACGCTGTTGCAGAAACGTCGACGGCGCAAGAACAGTAATGGCGCTGGTGAAGAAACAGCAATGGCGCAGATTTTCGTTGAGAGTGACAGGGAGAGGGTTTTCTTTGATAGTGAGAGTGAGAGGGTTTTCGTTGATTTTCGTTGAGAGTGAGAGTGAGAGGGTTTTCGTTGAGAGTGAGAGGGAGTTCCAGCGAGAGGAGCGCAAAGGGAGTGAGAGAGAGTTCCAGCGAAGGGAGTGAACGCGAAAGGGTTTTGGCTCCTGCCTAACATATTAGCCTTTTCCATAACGGGTATCTAATGACCTGATATGAAATAGCATTTTCTATAACGGGTATAGGGTAGGCCCGATATGAAATATTTAAATTCGCACATTCTATATCTGTTTGAGAATGAACCGTTATAAAAATAGTCAAGATAATTACAAAATTGCCACCGCATCACTTTTAACATCAGCTCGTTTTTAACCGATATGAATTACTGTTATGAAATGCCTTTTTTCCACTAGTGAAGCTTTTAACAATTCCAAACCAAGTTATGTTTGGAAGTGTATGCAAGACCTGACATACTTCTACGTTGGACAATGCTCACTTGTGGGCCCCAGATACCCCTTGGCTACTAACCAATGATGACGACGATTTAAAGTTCAGGCTTTATAGCTACACACTTGTTCAGTGCGTGACCTCAGATCCCGGATCCTGGGTCAATAGTTGTTGCTGAATATCTCTGTATAGTCTTCTACTTGGATTGAGGTCGGAAGAATGCCTTCTGACTCAGAATCTTTCGAGGTTGTCCTTGTCAACGTCGCCTTCTTCCGAGGTTGGGCTCGGAAGGGTTGGGTACCTGCAAACACTCTGATGCCAAAGTCAGCGATCAGAAGTCAGTGAGAGGTACAAATGACAGGAGCGTACTTGATTCCGTGGGGTAGTGTCATATTTATAGATGCGAGCTCTGCAGGTCTAGCCCGATTTCGAACCATCGGATCGGGGCAAATCGATCTAGACCGTTGATCTTGGGTCCGCGTGGCGACGTGTCTGCTGGGCCGGATCCAATCGCATATTGGTCCATTTTCCAAGAGGATTGGGCCTCTTAGCTCGGTCCAGAACAGTTGCCCCCAACGATGTTGAAATGATCGTTTTCTTTCGAATCAGCGTGGCATCATCCTCTTCAAATTTGGTGAATAAACCATGGTCGAAAGCATCGCTGAAATCAGAGTCGGAATCGGAGTCAAAAGCATGATTCTCATCTTTAGGGTCTTACTCTGATATAATGTTAAGAATCATAGGATCGTACATGTACAGATCGAAGCCATATGAGAGGTAGAGAGCATAAGAATACTCATGAGACAAAAGGGGTAAGAAGTCATCATATGGAATCATTTTGATTCAAAAAGATAGTAAATGTGAATACAATGTGCTCTATATATAGAGCTCCAAGAAGGACTAATTAACTAACAATTTCCTAACAAACTAATTACTACTACACTAATCTTTATCCAATTTTATATTTTTAATAGAAATCTTAGAAAAACGCAGCCACGCTTATCAAATTCAGGACACAGAAGAAATCAAGAAATGGATAAAATATCTGAGTGACTGAAGCGCAAATGTGGCATTTTAAAGGCACTCTGAAAACTGATTAGCTGAGGGTGCGTTCAGATATGAGGGGGCACTTGGATCCTCAGCAGCGATTCCTACAGCAAACAATGTTGGATGACATCAATGGATGAAATTTATACGGGAATCAATCATCAATATAAGAAAAGCAACTCTTCTAATGCCACATGTTATTTTCTAGTGAAAAGTTTTCTTTTAAACTAAATTTCTTTTTTAGTTGACAACTTAAAGTTTAGGGGAGTTTGGCTCAATAGGGTCAGGGCAGATCTCACGGCTCTTTGAGCGCTAACATAGGTATCACCCACCAAAAAGAAACTAAGCCAACTTTCATTGACTAATATTTTTAATATATTAATATTTTTAAATTTTTAATTTCTAATATATTTGATAATTGATTCCACTTTTCACTCCAATTTTCTCTCAACTTTTTTCTAATATTGACCTTTTTCTGCTAAATTAAATTTCAAATATCTCTAATATGATTGATTCATGTCACTACTTCACTTCACTCTCAGCTATTACTAAAATATATTTGTCTTTGCTAATAATCTGTTATCGTCAATAAACATAAGAAATGTCACTCATGTCATGTGTCATCTTCTGGTCGGGCATTTTTTTGGCTAAACTAAATGTCTAATATTTTTAAATTCTAAATATTTGTGAAATTTCTAAATATTTAGATGTCTTATATTTTTAATTCCGAATATAATTGATAATTGATTTCACTACTCTATTTTTTCAGTTAGTCTACTTTAATTATCTTTAACAGAGTTTTGTCAGACCTCAAATTTGAACTCAAAACCTTAAGTGGAATTCGAATCCTATTACCATTCGAACAAACTTTTACCATGCCTATTTTGTTCTATTTAAAATGAAAATATTTTCAAGCATTACCATATCAATCAAATCAAATCAAATACATTGTTAAGCTTGAAGAGCTATGATTTCCAATTTTAGCTTCTACTGCTAGGTAAGCCCAAACTTTTCAAAAGTCAGCAAAATAAAATGGGATTCTGAAGGTAGGGAACAATCAATGGAAGCATCCAGCATTCAGCATTTCATGAGACAACCCACACATCAAGCTAACCAGAGCAGACACAAAACCATGAGGATTATGTTTAGGTCCATGCAGCATGCTGTACACCTTTTAATTGTGAAAATTTATCCCTTAATCTCAGTGGAACCTCTTCTTGGTGATCGAGTAACTGAAAATGGAAAGGGTCAAGTCAATGAAACAGTTGCATAACAGTTCATTTATTAGTTTTTTGACTAATTCTTTTTTGATTTTTAGTTTCCATATAAATCTCATCCGTTAATAATAGAGAGACAAGAAGCATAAGGTTAAGGTGTGAACATTAACTAACACATGACATAACAATGTTGTTATCTGGGTGCTGAGAAGAGAACGGAAAGAGTTGATTCGATTCGATTCGATTTGATTCTTTTCACTTTTCAGAACAAACGCTTTGTTTTGTGACATAATGGCTTGGAGGCAATTGCTAACGCAGGTCAGTTATTCAATTTTTATACAACCTATTCATTCGCCTTTGTTTCAATTATTCTCGAAAAACCCTCATTTTTATAATTTGCTTATACATTACAGGCTGCAAAGCGTCATTCAGAATTTGGAAAAGTGAAACAGTTATTGAATTGTAGAAGCTATTTATCCCTTGATAAGTTCCAAGGCTGTACAAGTATGTATGAAAGTTTTCTAAATTATTTTACTTTTGGGTATAATAACTTGAACAAATATTTTACTGCTGACTTTATATATATATATATATATATATATATATATATATATATATATATAATGTACACTTTTTGTCAAGCAAGCTATTGAATTAATTTATTTCTACATTCGTGTTAGAAGAAGTACATGGAAATATCGCTATTGGCCTTTAGTTATTGTTTGCTGCACTTACTTTCAATCTTTTGTAGGGAATAATAGGCTTATTTTCTCCCAAGAGAGATTCCAATCCAGCTATATTAGCAATCCGGCTCGACGAGTACGTGATACTGAGGAGGAGGCAGGTGAAATCACTTATCTTAAAGCATACATACAAATCCAAAAGCACTTTCTGAATATGTTGAAGCATAATTAGTAAAAGTTTATAGGCTGTATGGATGAAAAGTTAGTGAATAATTACTCAAAACTTTGCAAAATGGTGACTATTTCTGTATTTCTGTTTATAAAGACGTGGGGAAATGTTCAAAAGACGAGGTAATTCTTGGAACTGCAAGTGCTCCTATTCATATGGTCACCGCAGATGGTGGTGGGAATTTTAAAGAGGAGTTGTGGCGTACAGTCAAGACAGTTGTAGTGCTCTTCCTCTTGATTTCTGGTGTTGGAGCACTCATTGAGGATAATGGATTTAGTAAAGGTATTATCATATATATGATTTTAATTAGTGTACAATACTTTGTAAAACTGATTACACTATCCCCTTCGTACCTAGGGCTTGGTATACATGAGGAAGTGCAGCCCGGTGTAGCGTCAAGTACTAAATTTAGCGAAGTGAAAGGGGTGGATGAGGCAAAGGCAGACTTGGAAGAAATTGTTTACTACCTACGAGATCCTAAGGTAAGACTTTTCTGGCATAATCCATGTTCTCTCTTGCATGCATATATATCTTGCAATCAAGCATGAACTAGTTATGATAACTCGTTTCTCTTGTCGCAGCGCTTTACTTGTCTGGGTGGAAAACTCCCGAAAGGTGTTTTGCTTGTTGGTCCGCCTGGTACGGGTAAAACGATGTTGGCAAGAGCCATTGCTGGAGAGGCTGGGGTTCCTTTCTTCTCTTGTAGTGGAAGTGAATTTGAAGAGATGTTTGTTGGTGTTGGTGCACGAAGGGTGAGGGATCTTTTTAAAGCTGCAAAAAAGCAGTCACCTTGTATAGTCTTTATAGATGAGATTGATGCTATTGGTGGAAAACGAAATCCAAGAGACCAAAATTACGTGAGACAAACTTTAAATCAGTTGCTGATTGAGCTAGATGGATTTAAACAAAATGAAGGAATAATTGTCATTGGTGCCACTAACTTTGCCAAGTCACTAGATAAGGCTTTGGTAAGACCTGGTCGATTTGATCGCCATGTTGTTGTTCCCAAGCCAGATGTAGAAGGAAGGCGTCAGATTTTGGAATCTTACTTGTCAAAGGTATGCTAGTAACTCCTATCAAACAATCTATTGCCTCCTTTCCATATATTAAAATAAATTGCTCCTTTTTCTGGCCCAAGTTATAAGGAAAAAAAATTGAGTTTATAATACATTTATGGTATAAATATGTTTTTCGTTCATGCAAATATAGTTGTTTTTCAAATAAGTCTCTTCAATTTTAATTTTTTTAAATAAATCGCTGCAAAATATTTTTATTTTAAATATACCTTTCTGTTAGTCATCTGCTGATGTGGCTAACAAACGTTGGCATTTACACATCATATTTTATTTTCCCTTTTATTTTATATTTGTTTATGTGGATTTTAAGGAACCCTAATCTTTTTCCTTCATCCCTAATCTCACTCTCTCAGCAACTATCCCTTTCCCAGAAAACGCTTCCTACCCCAACCTCAACGATTTTTTCTCCAAATTCAATCTCTGGGTCTTCGCTAACCAACCCTTATCGAGAATTCATCCCCAAATTAAACCCAAAACCCCACCCACAATCTCACCTTTGAACCCATTAGAAAAATGATTCGAACTTTCAAGGCTATCAAGATGTTGCTGTTTGTGTGGACATGGTGATGATGGGGGAAAGATTAGAATGGATTTGTAGAGTGTGGGTTGTGGAAAGATGGTTGGGAATAGGGGTCTTTGGTGATTGGGATGTGGAGGGATTGAAGAACCTTGAGTTCGTTTGGGTCCAGAGTGGAGGTAGAAGGTGGTTATGATGGAGATGTGGGTGGTAGAGATGGAGAAGCTGTGAGGTGATAATGGTAGTGAAGAGGTAGACGTATAAGAGAAAGAGAATGGAAAGATACGTCAGCTTTTTCTTAACTTATCTCATATATGCCAATTCACCTTTTAAAAAAATTAGGAATAAAAAAGAATTACACATCATAAGTCTGTTAGACACATTAGCTTTATTAACTGATCACTAACTGAATGGTATTTTAAAAAATAATAATAATTGCAGTGACTTATTTTTTTAAAAAAAATTGTAATGACTTATTTGAAAAACAACTATATTTGAAGGAACGACAACATATTTAAGTTTGAATTTATTGCTAATTTTAATTATTGCCCTTATTTAATGTGAGACCTGTATTAACGAGACAACTACAAATGGATGGTTCCAAACTCAATTTTTGGAAGCAAACTCAATTTTTAGGAGCATTAATTAAAAAAACTTATTCCAATACAATTCATTGGTTTGTCCGAATTATTTGTTTTTTTAACACTTCCTTCGTTCCTAATTTTTGGCACTTTTGGTCTTCTATTTTTCTTTCAAAACTTTGGTACTTTTAGAAACCCAATATATAATTCACCAAATTTTTCCAAATACACCATTTATATTTACTTTTAGAGGGAGTTCTGTGGCCTAGAGGGAGTATCTTAATTTTTGAGGCATGTGTTTAGTGCAATGTGTAGCATGCTTTCTTTAAGCTATGATTGTTGTCCGCTGGATATTTCAAACAAGCTTACACAACCCACGATACTTTTTTAAATGAAGTCTATTTTTGTTGAGTTTTGTAACGTAGTGCCTCTAGAATCAATTACAGGCAATGCTTATTAATGTTTGAGGTGATATGCTGTCAAATTTTTTCTATAAGGTGATAGGCTGATAGCCAACTATAATTTGGGATAATTTATTAAATGTATTTCATTTTTTACATGAAACCAAAAAAATTAAATACATTTTACTAGTTTCCTTAATATGTGTTAAAGTGAGTATTTTTCTTATAATTGAGTCGAAAAGGAGTAAATATGCATGGGCAGAATTGTGAGATGTAGTATGTATTGGTTAGAGGGAAACTTGTAACTCGTGTGTGTATATTTTATTGTTTCGCAACCCTAGTCAGCTTGTTATGTTGATTTTCTTTCTCAAAATGCAATACAGATTTCGAAGGCGGATGATGTTGATCATGAGATCATTGCTCGTCGTACACCTGGGTTCTCTGGTGCTGCTCTTGCAAACTTGGTTAATGTTGCTGCTCTCAAAGCTGCAATGGATGGTTCCAAAGCTGTGAGCATGGAAGATTTAGAGTTTGCAATAGACAAGATTAGGATGGGAACGGAACGCAAGTCAGCTGTTATATCTGAGGAGTCAAGGAAGATGACTGCTTTCCACGAGGGTGGTCATGCGTTAGTGGCAATGCATACTGATGCAGCGATGCCTATTCACAAGGCAACTATAGTTCCTCGTGGGTCGAGTCTTGGCATGGTTACTTATTTGCTTGACAAGCATCAGACCAACTACTCCCGTAAGCAAATGCTTGCCGATCTTGATGTTTCCATGGGTGGCCCGGTTGCAGAAGAGCTAATTTTTGGGGAAAGTGAAGTTACTGCTGGTGTATCCGTAGATCTTTCTAATGCAACTCGACTTGCCAGGGCAATGGTTACTCAATGTGGTATGAGTACTGAAGTTGGACTTGTCACACACGATTACGATGATGATGGTAGAAGCATGAGTTCTGAAACTAGGCAGCTTATTGAGAAAGAAGTGAAGAACTTATTGGATAGAGCTTACAACAATGCAAAAACTATTCTAACCACCCATGATAAAGAGCATCACGCGCTTGCAAATGCTCTTCTGGAGCATGAGACACTCACAGGAACTCAGATAAAGGCTTTACTTGATAAGGTAAGGTCCCAACAACCACAGTCACACAAAGTTGAAGCTCAAGGCAGTTCAAAGTCCAATCCAGCCGCCGCTGCTACAATAGCTTCAGCTAGTGCTGCTGCCAAGGCTCAAGGTGTTGCCCCAGTGGGACCATAGTCGAGGAGGACTGAACTCATGTTTTTGTGGGTAAATGTGGTTCCACTTCAATCCATGGAACTGAACTCGTGTATTTCGGGTCAATTTGGCTCCATTTTTTAGTGAGTTGAAAGATCTTGTAGGATGTTCCTATTGATTTGTTTTAATATTTTCCCTTAGTTTTATATAGGATTTTCATTTATCAAAACTATAACCATAACCCCATACATAACATTTATCTTCTCCAATTTTTCTCCTTGCCTTTTTCTCCCTCTATTTAATATTAACGTTTCAGCTTTATTAGAGAGAAAGAGTTATACTACTTTATTTTAATACTAACGTTTCAGTTTTCATGTACTATGTGCGGGCGGGTTCGGTTACCGCTGGTTTTAATATTGAAATCTGAGCCCGCCCGTATAAAACCATAAGAATCTGTTTTACCTTTATTCTGCGGGTTCAGTTATCAATGACAGATCCGAAACATCAACTTTTGTCTCGATTTTTGCGGGTTGCGGGCGTGTTGGGCGATATTGTCCACCCAATAGCGTTGTATGTAGCGTTCCTTTCTTTGCCCTAATTTTCCTTTCAGCCGTGACTATTCACTTTCACCGCAAAAGCTGAGCAGGAAAAATCTAGGAAAATGACGCTTATATCCCTAATTGGGTGTTTTAGTGAGCGCCATTATGGTACACAATATGTAGCGGTCCGCCAAGAATTTTGTTTGAAAAGAAGTAGTCCACCAAAAATGACTGCTTCTTTTATTAAGATAATAATAATAATAATAATAATAATAATAATAATAATAACTAGTAGAATACTCGTGCATTCGCACGGGTCAGTTCGTATCTATGCATGTGTTAAAGCAGATATGTATATGTATATAGAATTCAATGTTTATTTAGAAGAAGCTAAATTTTAAAAAAAATTGTTCAACAAAAAAAGGAGAAGCTAAATTTCAAATCTCACTAACAATTGACTTCTTTTCAAAAACAAAAAGACAATTAGTTTATACTTTTATTAAGATAAACTATACCACTAATTTGTAATGATTTCTCAAGTCAAAAAAGTAAAATAATTCTTTTAATATTAATTTTTAATAATTTTGATGTGCGTTCAAAGACACTTAAATTACAACGAAACCATAAAATGTCTCCTCGTAGGAACTAAAAAGTAATATGAGCATAAGAAATAAGTATATACAAGTTTGATTTCTATTTAAGGATGATAAAATTGCAGTGATAACCAAATTTATAGTATTAGATTTGGAGTTTTTAACTCTAGATATAGCAGCGAATAGTTAAAAACAAAAAAAACAAAATAATTCTTTTAATACATATATTATTGAAGTTTTTAAAAAAGAAAGGAAAATATGAGAGGGAAACAAAGTTAGAAAGCTATAAGAACCTTCTCCAATTAGGATTGATGAATGAATTAGGAAGGGAAAAGTATAGCATTTCAATTTCAAGCTCCGGCGATTCATATTAGATGAAAGCTTGCAAATTGCGTTGATGAATTGCGATGACGAAGGCTTGCAAACCTGTAGTATAGCGAAAAGTATAGCGGTCACATATTGTGCGTTTTGGTTTCTTTTCATAAATAAGGTTTCTGGTTTTAAATTGGGTGTGAAATTTAAGTTGAGATTTTGAGATAATTAGGCAAAATTGCACTTTTGGCACTTTATGTTTGGGATTTGATTCAATTTTGTATGTTTTTTTTTCTCGTTTTAGCACCTCTTTTTTTTTGTGTCATTTTGGCCCCTGCCATTAGTTTTTTCTAACGGACGCCACGCTGGCAGTTAACGGCTGACGTGGCGTCCTAATTGTCCAATCTGACGTGTCTTCATTAAATGACATGGCAAATAAGAGACCAAATTGAAACAAATAAAAAACATAAGGGACCAAATTGACACAAACACAAAACATAATCAATCACTCTCCATCTTCTTCTTCTCCGGCGAGCCACCACTATCTCCGGCGAGTCGCCACCACAAGTCAATCACTCTTCAACTCTTTTTTCATGAGACAAACATCATTTCTTCAAAACCCAAAACCCCTAATTTTTCAAATTCCTAAATTTGGTTTCAAATCCCCAATTTCGTACACCCTCGCTGAGTTTTCTCAGCCTTGTTTGGACATTGCCACATAAATTATCCTGAACCTGAGATTAAAATTAAAGGTTAAATAAACGAAAATTAATAAGAAAAAATTGGTGCTCCAGAAATGAATCAAGCACGACATTGTCGGTTACTCGACACTTAACCATTATCCACACTGTTAAAGGTGACGAGACAAGTATACTAAATAATGTTTTCTTACTTCGAATATATGATGCCATTAAATGCTTTGATCGGAACCAAAGCCATTTATAAGAAAGTAATTATGGTTTTGAAGTATGAACAAATATTAGTGCTCATTTGCAGATGTCCACGGTCAATTTGACAGAAAGTATACAAATATTTTTCTGCTTTGCTTTTTTCGGATTTCTCTTAAAGCCCCCGGTTTGAAATTGGATGGTGGTGGTTTCATTGAAGAAATTGGGGATTTGAAACTAAATTAGGGATTTGAGAAATTGGGGGTTTTTGGTTTTGAAGAGATTTCATGAAATAAGAGTTGAAAAGTGATTGGTTTGTGGTGGTGGCTCGCCGGAGAAGAAGATGAAGATGGAGGAAGAAGATGGAGAGTGATTGATTATATTTTGCGTTTGTGTCAATTTGTTCCCCTATGTTTTACTTTTGTTTCAATTTGGTCCCTCTTTGGCCATGTCATTTAATGAAGACACGTCAGATTGGACAATTAGGACGCCACGTCAGCAGTTAACTGCCAGCGTGGCGTCCGTTAGGAAAAACTAACGGCAGGGGCCAAAATGACACACACAAAAAACATTAGGGGCTAAAACGAGAAAAAAAAACATAAATGGCCAAATTGACACAAACCCCAAACATAAAGGGCCAAAAGTGTTAAGAACTGGTAAAGAGAGAGAGTTTTGAGAGTGTAAATCTATCTCATGCTTTTCTTAGTTGCTAGCTGCAACTTATATACACAGAGATACAAAATGTGTACTTGGCTTTACAAGTTTGTTATAGCCCGTACAGTTAACAAACTAACTGATTATTACAATCATTTATTGGTTTACACCCTCTATTTTACTTAATACAATCTATGGCTAACATAGCCTCCCCTAATCTGAACTTACATTGACAGTAAATCAGATTATACTACCATAGCAGTAACACCAAGTTTCTGTCTCAGCTTGGTGAATGATTCAAGTTTCAAAGGCTTGGTTAGAATGTCAGCATACTGATTCTGAGTGTTGCAGTGCTCCAAGCTAATTACCTCTTCTTTGCATAGATCCCTTATGAAGTGAAAGCGCACATCAATGTGCTTGCTCCTCCCATGAAGCACAGGATTCCTTGAGAGTTTGATGGCAGAACTGTTGTCACAATAGATCACAGTTGGTCCCTCTTGTTTCCATCCAATGTTGGCCAGAATTCTTCTCATCCAGACCCCTTGACAGGCACAGGCAGCAGCAGATATAAACTCTGCTTCAGTGGTTGATAATGTGACAACAGGCTGCTTCTTTGATGCCCAGCTGACAGCACCAGTTCCAATCATAAATGCATACCCTGAGGTGCTTCTTCTATCATCCAAGTCCCCAGCATAATCACTATCTGAGAATCCAATTAACTGCTCAACTTTGCTAGATTTCTCATGTTGTTTTCTGTACCAGATACCTAGTTCTGCAGTACTTTTAACATATCTCAAAATGCGTTTTACAGCCACTAAGTGTACTTCAGTGGGTCTCTCCATGAACCTGCTACATAGACAAACAGAATACATCAGGTCAGGCCTAGTAGCTGTGAGATACATTAGGCTGCCTATCATTTGTTTGTATGTAGTCACATTGACAGTTTTCCCATCTTCATCCTTGGCAAGTTTGTTTCCAGGAACCATAGGATTAGATACCCCTTTACAGCTTGACATGCCAAACCTTTCAAGGATCTCTTTGGCATACTTCTGCTGGCTAATGAACACACCTTCATTGCTCTGACAGACTTCAACTCCCAAAAAGTACTTCATTTTCCCTAAATCGCTCATCTCAAACTCCTTTTTCATTGATTCTTTAAAGGCATTGCACATTTCAGTATTATTCCCTGTGTAGATTAGATCATCTACATAGAGACTCACAATCAAGATATCATCCTTATTTCTGGTTTTCACAAACAAAGTGTGTTCATGAGTACACTTAGTGAAACCTTCCTTGGTGAAGTAGGACTCAATTTTACTATACCAAGTTCTAGGTGCCTGCTTAAGCCCGTAGAGTGCTTTATTCAACTTATAGACCTTATCTTCCTCTCCTTTCTTAACATACCCAACTGGTTGTTCAATATATACTTCTTCAGTTAATTCTCCATGCAGAAATGCACTTTTTACATCCAATTGGAAAATTGTCCAGCTTTTCATTGCAGCCATAGCTATGATGGTTCTAATTGTGTCCCATCTAGCTACAGGTGCAAAGACTTCAGTGTAATCTATGCCTTGCCTTTGAGAGTATCTTTTGGCCACCAATCTTGCTTTATATTTCTCTACTTCACCAGATTCGTTCAACTTGGTCTTATATACCCACTTAACACCAATTGCAGTAGCATTCTTAGGTAGACTTACAAGCTTCCAAGTTTTATTTTTCTCAATGGACTCTATTTCAGAATCCATTGCCTGCTGCCAGATTTTAAGCTGCGAAGCATCTTCATACTTGGTTGGATCTTCACCATTACACACTGTCAGGCTCATCTCTCCTTCATCTATTGCTGCTTCAAAAGTATTGTAGTCATTCAGCCACACAGGAGGTCTTCTTATCCTTTTTCCACTGTCATCAGTCACAGCTTCTTCTTGTTCAGAGTCTGTTTCTACTTCTTCTTCGCCAATGTTGTGTGTTGTGTTTGATCCTTCTCCAATTTCTATCACTGGAGTGTTCCTTGCATCTTCACCACTTTCATCAGCATTTGTACTATCTGTTTCTTCTATGACTGTGCTTGCTGGTTCTCCATTCTTATTTTCATTTGAGTCCTGCCATTGCCATTTCTCTGACTCTACAAATTTCACATCCCTGCTGATGACAACTTTTTTTGTGACTGGATTATACAATTTATAAGCCTTGGATTCTTCACTTACACCCAGCAAAATACATTTTATACTCTTGTCATCAAGCTTTGTTCTATGTACATTAGGAACATGAGCAAAAGCAATACAACCAAATATCCTAAAGTGACTGACAGAGGGTTTTACACCAGACCATGCTTCTTCAGGTGTACAGTTTTTTACAACAAATGTTGGGCTTCTATTCAACACGTAAACAGACCAATTAACTGCTTCAGGCCAAAATTCTTTTGGAACATTCTTTTCAGACATCATGCTTCTTACCATATTCATTATAGTTCTATTTTTTTCTCTCTGCCACCCCATTTTGTTGGGGTGTATATGCAGCAGTTAACTGTCTCTTAATTCCATGTTCATCATAGTATGATTTGAATTCATGAGAATTGTATTCTCCTCCTCTATCAGTCCTAAGGCACCTAATTGTTTCACCAGACTCCTTTTCAACTAGAGTTTTAAATTTTTTGAAAATTTCTAAGGCAGTGGATTTTTCAGACATGAAGTACACCCACCCCTTTCTACTAAAGTCATCTATAAAGGTTATGAAATACCTTTTGTGGCTATTTGATTCAGGCTTGATAGGTCCACATATGTCAGAGTGGACTAATTCAAGGACTCTAGTTGCTCTCCATGTGCTTTCTTTAGGAATAGCCTCCCTGTGCTGCTTTCCTTTGAGACAGTCAGTACACTCTTTCTCTGGTTCTGTCAATTCTGGCAGTCCTCTAACCATAGACTTCTGGCTCAAAGTCCTCAGCCCCTTGAGACTCAAATGTCCGTATCTGCAGTGCCAAATATGACTGATATCACCATGTTCAGTTTTTAAGCATGATGGCTCAATAGTCTCAACCTGTCCAGTTATCACAAACATACGATTGCTTCTCATATTACTGGTTATAAGCAAGCCTCTCTCCTCATGATACACCTTACACTTGTCATCCTTAAACACAATTGTCAGTTTTCTCTGTTGAAGTTGTCCAATGCTTAGCAGATTGCTCTTCAATTCAGGTATGTAAAAGATATCTGTAATGATCTGCACTCTGCCCTCTACTCTTACTCTTATGCTGCCTTTTCCTTTAACAGCTAGTCTTGAGCCATTGCCTAATCTTACAAAATCAGTAAATGACTCATCAATTTTAAAGAACCAGTGTTTCTTACCACACATATGGTTGCTGCAACCTGAATCTAGGAACCACAATCCCTCCATGTCTTCATTCTTTGACTCATCTTCTATTGCCATCATCAACATTTCTTCACTTCCACACATGTGCTTGTGATATCCTGAGTCCAAGACCCAAGTTCTTCCATTTAGTAACATTTCTTCATCAATTTCAGCATAATGTTCAATCACTTTATTCTCATCTGATTCTTCTATTGCTGCCATCAATAGCATCTCCTCTTCTTCATCAAACTCAGCAAAGTTAGCATTTTCTTCCCAAGTTGGGCATTCATTCTGATAATGTCCCAACTTGTGACATTTGTAACATTCTATATGTTCTTTGTTGGTGATTCCCCTTCCTCTACCTCTGCCACGACCTCTCCCTCTGCCTCGACCTCCAGTTCTTCCTCCTCCTGTAATCTTGAGTGCTTGTTCTTCTTCTTTCTTACTGTTCATTCTCCTTTCATGAACAAGCAATTTACTGTGCAATTCTTCCACAGACATTGCAGTAACGTCATTAGATTCATCAATGGCACACACCACATATTCCCACCTATCTGTCATTGACCTCAGAATTTTCTCAACTACCATGAGTTGTTCAATCTTTTCACCATGAATTGTCATCTTGTTAACAATGGTTAGGGTTCTTGCCATGAATTCATCAACCTTCTCGCCTTCCTTCATCTTCAATGTTTCAAATTCTTGTCTCAGCGCTTGCAGATGCGCTCTTTTCACTTTCGTTGAACCCTGGTACTTTCGTTTCATCGCTTCCCAGATTTCCTTAGATGTGTTCTTTACCAAGATTGTTTCAATGATTGTGCGATCAATCGCTTGAAACAAGTAGTTCTTGGCCTTTAGGTCCTTTAGCTTCGCTTCGTCAATGGTTTTTAATTGATCAGGGGTAGATTCTGGTGTTGCAACGGGAATTCCAGATTCCACCACTGCCCAATATTCCTTCGATCGTAATAGATTCTCCATGAGGAGTGCCCAGTGATCATAGTGTCCGTCAAATCTTGGTACTGAGGGTTGCATGAATTCGCGTTCTGTTCTTTCAGCCATGGCTTCGTCTTCTTCGCTTGCGATCTTTCCTTCTGTCTTTCTCACGGTAATTGCGGTTACAATGGATCAGGCCCCTTACGGAGCTCTGATACCAGTTGTTAAGAACTGGTAAAGAGAGAGAGTTTTGAGAGTGTAAATCTATCTCATTCTTTTCTTAGTTGCTAGCTGCAACTTATATACACAGAGATACAAAATGTGTACTTGGCTTTACAAGTTTGTTATAGCCCGTACAGTTAACAAACTAACTGATTATTACAATCATTTATTGGTTTACACCCTCTATTTTACTTAATACAATCTATGGCTAACAAAAAGTGCAATTTTGCCAAATAATCATTTTAATATGATTTTAACTTTTCTATTATATATATATATATATATATATATATATATGGGTACATCTGATAAATTTTATATGCTTTTATTTAATTGAAACTTATAAAAATGGGTAAGTTAAGTATATAATTGTTTATTTTATATATATACTAGTATTTTACCCATGTATACGCACGGGTAATACTGTATGGTCGGTGTATTGCCATGAAGTCATAATAGTAATTTGGAAGATATTCATAAGTTGGGAACAATGTCCAAAATGTATGATTTGAAATTCAAAGTGGAAAGAGATAGGTATTATGTGATATAACATACAAATGCAAATTATATTGAGTTGAAGAAATTAAAGGAGACTGACAATCAAAATTACATTGATCCATAATAATGTATTTGGACATTAGAGGTAAAATATGCATCCCCGTTGGGTCTCCCGTTGGCACTCCTGTTGGCTCTCGTTACGTCTCTCGTTGTGACTTCTGTTGCCTCTCCCGTTGCCAGTACTCCTGTTGCAGCTCCCATTGTCAGTCTCTCGTTGTCGCTCCCGTACATCAGTACGGGTGAAACTGTATTTGTCATATTTGCTATGAAATTATAAATATATTGAAAGTTGTAAAATGTAAGAAAATAAAAAGGAAAAAGTCGATAAAAGTCTTTTTTATTTATAATAAAGGCTATATTTCTAATTTATTAAAATATTTGTGTTGCAAATAGTTAAAAAAAAGTTAGTATCTTCTTATAATATTAATAATGGAGTAAGATTTAAGAAAAAAGAAAATGAGATTTAGTATAAGATATGCACCCTGTTGGCGCTTCTGTTGGCGCTCCCGTTGCCACTTGTTTAATACTCACATTCAAATTGATTTAATATTAATTTAATAATCTTAATTATATTAATAAATTATTAAATTTAAAAAAATATTTTGTAGTTTTTGATAGTGGTTAACTTTTTGTGACAATTGTTAGTGGCAAAACTGACTGATTTTATCAATTTTAATAGATAGAATATAGTAAATATTAGTAAAAATATTTAATTAAAACTAAAGAGTAAAAATTTTTGCCACTCTCTTTTTGTGGGCCCATAGTGATTTCCTCTCTCCCTCTTTTTTCGTTGATGCCAACTTTTCACTAAAGTGGCATATTTTTTTGTCTCTATCCTTCTCAATGTTTGCAGCTTTTTTTTCTCCCTTTTTTAATTTTTTTTTTGTTTGTCTTCTCTCCCTCTTTTTTGTCTGCGTCTGACGTGTTTTATTTTAATAAAAGTTGACGCAATTTTTTTTTGCAGGAAAAGCAAACTTTTCAGAAAAGCTGCAAAATGCTGAAATTTTGTTGTCCTTTTGTGATGAAATGGCGAAAATACCCTAATAATTGGACAACCATCCTTGTAATAACCATCCTTAAGTAAGAGGGCGTTTAGTTGTATTTCTAGACAAATGGCTCATATTCTTAAGTTTTAATCCTTGTGGTACCGTCGTGTTCTGTATATAAATTGACTAAGTTAAAAAATTAATTAGCTCGAATATATTAAAAAATTAATACATATAAAATAAATATTGAAGTATAATTTTTCATAACAACATGTAATCTCTTTCGTTGGACCTCAAAAACAATATATATATATATATATATATATATTATATACACGCACGTATAAAAAAAATAAGAGAAAATATTTTCTTGTTGAGACAAAAAAAGAAGAATTATGATTTATAAAATTAGTCTTTAATTATTATTATTTTTGAGAAAATGATCTCTAACCCTTCAATACATATTTTCCTGTCGAAGACTTTGATACTATATCGACAATCTCAATGGAAACCATTATATTATTCTCCGTCAAGACACAAAAGTAAAATGATAACAGATTATTGGGCTCATCGTATAAAATTTGTAAAGTAAATTATATTTATAGTGACAAATATTTTTCCGTGCTTCTTTATGTAGATAGTAAGAAGATAGATCGTAGCTTACAATAGTATTTAAAAATTATAATTATCAATGACAAATACTTGTCTCATGTTTTTTTATATGTCACCGATAGTTATTTGTCATTTTTTAAGTATCATTGACAAATATTTGTCACATGTTTTTTTAATATTTATTAGTAGTTTGAAGAGTTATTAAGTCTTTCCTTTTTTCCTAAGAAGCTAAAAAGTTTTTTTGACATTTTTGCTAGTAGTTAAATTGATTAGTTTTAGTAGATTATAGTAGATAGTGTAACAAAAAAAGATTATAGTAGATAGTAGCAAATAGTTAGTTGATTTCTAATAGTCTTTAAAAATTATAATTATCAAATGACAAATACTTATCCTGTGTTTTTTTATATATCAGCAACCGTTATTATTTGTCCTTTTTAAATATTAGTGGCAAATATTTGTCACGTTTTTTTAATATTTATCTATAATTTGAATAGTCATTAAGTCTTATCATTTTTTATGAGACTAAAAAGTTATTTTGGAATTTTTCTCAATGGTTAAATTGATTAGTTTTAGAAAATTTGTAGATGATAGTAGATAATAGAAGATAGATAATAGATTTACGGTAGTCTTCAAAAATTATAACTAACAATAACAAATATTTATCATTAAATTTTTGTATACATGTGACAGTTATTTGTACTTTTATTTAGGTATTATTGACAAATATTTACCACGTATATTTTTAATTTTTATTAATAGTTTGAATAGTCATTAAATTTTCTTATTTTTTCTAAGAGACTAAAAAATTGGTTTAAATTTTTTTGTTAGTAGTTAAAAGATAGATAGTAGATTGCCAATGAAATTGACTCTGTTGGTTAGGAATTCGTTTATTCTCTGCAAGGCGCCGCCGATGTGAGCACACACTGATCTGTAAGTACATCTGTAAGCACACTGACCATGGTGAACTCCGGAGCCCAACTCACCTAAATTATTATTTTTCATTTTCTCTCTCTTTCACATTCTCTCACTCTCTATTTTTCCTCTCTCCATGTCTCTTTTCTCTTTTTCTCTCTCTCTTTCCTCTCTCACCGTCCTTTCTCTCTCTCTCTCTCTCTACGGCTACTTTTTGGGTTTTTTAAAAAGTTAGTAACTTTTTGTTAGTTAGTTACCAAATTAACCCCAAAATAATGTGTTGATAAAATTTATAGTTAAGGATAATTTTGTAAAATTGGTAGTGGTTGTTTTGCTTATAGATATAGTAGAGTGGAAGTAGGTAACTTTATAGATTGACAAAAAGAGAAAACTATATAGACAAATCATATCTGAATCACCACATTGATATTGCACAATGTGAAGAAGAATTGTTAGCAAAGCATGAATCCAAAATGCACTTGGGCAAGATAAGGATGAATACGAAAATATATCAAACACGTACGCCCTGCTTGCAATTGTTTGACTGAATGCAAAGATTTATAGACATTTTAATACGTATATCTTTCTATTTAAAAGGAATAGGAATTTTACATACAAACAGTGGCGGATCCAGGACCCCGGGGTCAGGGGTGTCAAATTTTTTAAATACACAATTTACTAAAAATATAATTAAAACAACTATAATATATTTAAATAAATAAATTACATTTCATAATTGTCCTCTAGGTGATTTCATATTCTGAAATCGTTGAATAATAAGCTCAGAGTCAATTTTATTGAATACATCACTCTCAATGTATGTCACCAAACAATCGTTCATCCAAGTATCCCCCATCCAATTACGCAACCTATTCTTAACAATATTCAAGAAAGTTACCTTGATTGGTGGAAGTCGATGACTCATCATGACCACGAAAAGCTAATCCTTGCTTTAAGAGCCAACGAACACAATCAATAACAGCAGTTAAACGTGTTCGGTATATGTTCTTAACTTTGTCAGAATGCCTAGACATCGCCGTGTCAATATGTTGATCTTGCTTCATTAAGTCTTGACATTTCCTGAAAGCAATGTTATGAGCACTATTAGGAGGTCCAACATGAGACGCGATCTTATCTTTCTTGTTCCAATGCTTGAATCCCTCGGTCACAAATGTATCACCACCCCCTTGCTTTCCATAATCGGGCCTAAAGAGATAACAATACAAACAATGTGCAGCATCTTTTTCAATGCTGTACTCTATCCAATTTCCAAATTCATTGAACCATGCCGGAGAAAATCTTCTCTTTGCGCCTCCAATATTGCTTTGTGGAAAGTTGTGATTTTTAGGTTGACATGGCCCTTTTTGCAAATACGTTCTCCCTATCTTATCTTGATCATTAGGATGATATGTCGCAATTTTTCTTCGCAATCTAGGATCCGATGGCAACTCATCTAAATTAACTTCAACACGTGGCTCTTGTTGTTGTTGTTGTTGTGAGCTTGATCCACATTCATCAATTGATGACCTTGGTCTCTTTACTAAAAATTTATCCATGACCTTCCTAAAATTAAAAACAGACTTCACTATACCAAAACACTAAACAATTGCAATTTCTATACTAATACTAATTAAACATAAATTAGGGATTTCACATATACCAAATCAATTGCAATTTCTAATAGTAATACTAATACCAAATCAATTAGGGATTAATGCCTCTTCTAATAGTAATACTAATACCAAATAAATTGTGATGACAAATTGGGGATTTAACAAAATTAGGGTTTTCAGTTTTCACATACAAATTACGGATTAAATTAGGGATAAATTAGGGAAGAAAAATTAGGGTTTAAGGCTTACCAATTAGTAACCAAAGAGAAGAGAAGAGGAGCAGATTCGCAGAGAAGAGAGAAGAGGAGCAGATTCGCAGAGAAGGAGAAGAGGAGCAGATTCGCAGAGAAGGAGAAGTGGTCTCTGGTGGATGGTGGTGGTCGTAGGTTGGCAGTCGCTGGAAGAGAAGAAGGAAACCTTCAGCGCTGGTTGGTTTTGGTTGAGTTTCAGCGCTGGAAAAGAGAAGAGAAGATACGCGTGAAGAGAGAAGATAATGGTGTGGGGTCTAAGTGTCAAAAAAATTTTATAGAGGGTGGTGAATGCAAATTTTTTCAGGGGTGTCAGCTGACACCCCTCAACTGCCTGTGGGTCCGCCTCTACATACACATAGGCATAAAGTCATATAACATTGACTATGTCTTAAGTACAAAACATCCATTAGTTTGGAAATACATTGTCCATATCTAAAGATTAATTCATCTAAAAATAACAACCATATAACTGAGTCAAAGAACTTATTATGTAACTTAGTTTCATTCATTTTTGAACGCTTTCTCATCTTAGTGGATAATAATTGTGCCTGCACACCCCATAATTGGTAGAGATCTTGTCAAATAATTAGAGGACTAAGTAAAATAATGTGCATATTTGTAATCCGTAAAAAGAATGTGTAAAAGATTTTGAAGGATGAGGATGACTGTGAAATAAAAGAGGGAAAACTATAACATTGTGCACAATTGTAATACAGATTGAAGAGATTTTGTAAGTTGGGGAAAAGAAAAACCTGTGTTGCAAGATGAGATGTAGTCCTTACTCAGTAGAAGAAGAAATGCGAGAAATGAGCGAAGACCAGTGGATGAAATCAGCGAGAAGAAGAAATTTAGGAAAAGATGGAATGGTATTGACAGAGAAGAAGGTTTTTTCAAGGATAGTGCGGTGGAAGTTGTAAACGTGGAATTCAAAAAAAGGAAGGGGAAGTGGAAAATTGTGGCTTAGGGTTTAGTAATAGTAGTTAGACTCAAACTGAGGCATCAAAAGTGGACACGTGGAATCGGGAGAAGTGTAGTGAGTTTTCTTATATTGGTAATTGATGAAGATAAATTGCAGCCACCACAGTTGTCATTGTCAGCCGCCGGAGAGTTGCTGCCGGTCGCTGTTGCCGACCACCGCAGGTCACTGGAGCGCTGCCGCGGGAATCACCGTCGGTCGCCAGAGCTCGGCTGTCGGCCACCGCCTTCGACCACCACATATATATTTATATTATATGTAATATATATATATATATATATATAATATTAAATTGCTGCAGTACTAAAACATATTAAAAAATATCTTTTTCATAAAAATGTTTTTTTATTAAAAGTTTTTTTTATGTTTTAAAGGTATTAATGGATGGACCATAAAAAAGTTGTTAATGGATGATTTGGTTGGACTTTTTTTGTCAATTGATGGATTGGATTGGATTGGATTTGTTTGGTACAATCCTAATGGATAAAATTTTTTGAATGGATTTCTCCAATCCATCCAGATTATAATCCAAATTCATATTCATCAAATCCATCCATTTTTACACCCCTAAATAGAATCACTTGCCACATCTTTTTCACCTTTCTTCTTTTTTGAAATGCCCCATCTTATCACACTAAAAACACTTCTTCTTGCATCTATCTTTATCCTTAGACTTGTTTTCACCTTCTTCTTTTTTTCTATTTTGTTTGCTTTTGTTCGGTACCCTTTTTCTCAAAGTTACCTTTAACAATAATATTTAAAATAAATTCAATAATATTTATAGAATTTATTATTATCTTGTATGTGTCACTCTATCTCCAAAATTGTCCCACAAGTAGGGGTGTGCATGGTATATAAATCATACCACACCATCCCACACCACTTTTAAAATATGGATATAGTTTACCAGTTTGCATATACCGGTTCTTATTTGTGAACCAATTTAAAACCGTGTCAGAACTGGTAAATAACCGGTTCAGATTCTGAAAGAAAAATGCAACTGAAAAGCTTCAACAAACAGGTTAGGGGTGTGCGACACATGGAGAGATGAGAAGAGGAATGAGTTATTGTAGAGAGAAAGAAACAGATTTAGGAGAGGGGGGATTAGCAGAGGAGAGAGAGAGAGAGAGAGAGAGAGAGAGAGAGAGAGAGACCTTGGAGAGAGAAAGGAGGGAACACAGAGACAAATTTGGGAAACGGGGAAGCAGAGGAACGAGGGAGAGAAAGAGAATCACTGGGAGAGAGATCGAGAATGATGCAAGGAGAACTGACGGAGTTTCCGGCGGTGGGAGGATCGGCACAAGGAGGTGTTTCCGGTGGGAGGAGTGGCACACAGAGGTGTTCCGACGGGAGGAGCGGCAGCGGGAGGAGCGGCAAAAGGAGGTGTTCCGGCAAGAGGTGCAGTGAGCTTTGATTTTGTTTTTTGGTGAACTTGTTTTTTGGGCGAGCATGTAGAGTAGAGTGCAGTGATGTTTGATGATGATAACGAATGGGAGAGGGAGAAGGGTACACCACATACTGTATTGCTATTGAACCGGTGTTCCATATTTTTTATTAAATGGACTGGGCTGGATTTTTTAAAAGTGGTGTGGGCTTTTCTTAACAGTACTAGTACGGTTTTGGTAAGGTTTTAAGTTTACCGGTGTGTTTGCACACCCTTACCCACAAGTACTTGTGAGGATCCAAACTCGTTTAAATGGTGTAATGTGAAAGATGACCAGTAAAAACATTAATTTTTTCAGCAATTTTTAATTTATGGAAGGTGAATGATAAGAAAAATAATTTTTAAAAATGACATTTTATAAGTACTTTTGCAATCATACATCTAAACACTTTTTTTGCATAAGCACTTTTCAATATACACATCCAAACACAATAAGCTTATACAGCTTAAGCTCGTATGGCATAAGCTCTCATACGATAAGCTCTTATGCCATAAGCACTTATATAAATTGTTTACCAAAACAGACCTATATATAAGATCGGACTCCTGAGTATTCATTATTAACTTGGTAAAAAAAAGAGTATTCATTATTAAGAGGAAACTGATTCGGTCTTTTCTTTTCTTCCCAAAACATAATTTTTAAATTTAAGGCTAAATTGTAGTTTTGGCCCTTTATCTTTGAGATTGGTGTCACTTTGGCCCTTTATCTTCTTTTTTTCTCGTTGTTGTCCCTCATTTTTTTTGTGTGTCATTTTGATCCTTGCTGTTAATTTTTTCTAACGGACGCCACGCTGGCAGTTAATTGCTGATGTGGCGTCTTAAATGTCAGTGCTGACTTGGAACTGATTTAGTGATGTGGCACATCAGAGACCAAATTGAAACTTAAAAAGAATATAGGGGACCAAATTGAAAGTGAAAAATAAAATTAACAAAAACAAAAAACACATTCATCTTCTTCTTCCAAACACCACCTCCATCTTCATCTTCTCCGGCGAGCCACCACCACCTCCGACGAGCCGCCACCACCACCACCAAAAATCAATCACCCTTTAACTCTTAATTCCTAACCTCTCTCCCTCAAACCCAAAACCCCCAATTTCTCAAACTTAATCTCTAATCTCCCATCCACCACCACCACCACCACCACCTCTAACCTCTCATCCACCACCACCAGAAGAATAATGAAATAAAGCACCATCAGCAGTTAACTACCACATCACTAAATCAGTTCCAAGTCAGCACTGACATTTAAGACGCCACGTCAGCAGTTAACTGCCAGCGTGGCGTCCGTTAGAAAAAATTAACGGTAGAGACCAAAATGACATACAAAAAAAAACATGAGGGACGAAAACGAGAAAAAAAAATAAAGGGCCAAAGTGACACCGACTCCAAAGATAAAAGGCTAAAACTGCAATTTAGCCTAAATTTAATTTTAGAATTGAATAATGCCTTTGAAGGTGTTTGACACTACAATATCCACCTTTGATGGCGTCTTCGAGAAGTTCCAGTTAGAGGCTCCGCAAAACAAGGCCAACCTAATTCTCTTCTTGGCGATAATGATCCTGCTACTTCTCTCAGCTGGTGCCCTGGTATAAGGGAGATTTGTATGTGAAGATGTTGTGAGGTGGAGTGAGGAAGAAGAGCTTCTACAAATTGATGTTAGAGTTTAGCTGGTACACATTGATAGTGTAGAATTTTTACACCCAGTAAGAATAAGAAGTGATTAATTGTATGTGTGATTTTGAAGATGACTAAAATAAAATTGGCAAAATTACACTAGAGGTCCTTTAAGTTATTTAATTGTAACAAGTTGGTCCTTTAAGTTTTTTTCGCACCACTTAGGTCCTTTAGGTTACATAATGTGTACACCGATAGTCCTTTTTTTATTTTTCATTACAAAAAACCCAAGTTGGCACTAATAGAGCTGACACGGTCATGACGGAGCGTATGTATCATCTGTCTCGTAACAATTTGGTAATTTAAGGCTACCGTCATGTAATAATTTGGTCCTTTTAACTTAAATGAAAAAGAAGATGAACTATTTTTTTAAAAGGAATTTTAAGTTGAAAGTACGCAATTGTTACATGACAGTAGTCTTAAATGACCAAATTGTCACCAGATAGATGACACGTAGCATCTGTCATGACCATGTCAGCTCTATTAGTGCCAACTTGGCTTTTTTGTAATGAAAAATGAAAAAAGAACTAAAGGTGTACACATTATGTAACTTAAAGGACCTAAGTGTTACGAAAAAAACTTAAAGGACCAACTTATTACAATTAAATAACTTAAAGGACCTCTAGTGTAATTTTGCCAATAAAATTCAAATTCTCTGTGTGTCAATTTTTGATTAACTGGTTCAAAAATAATCTTTACAAGGTAATTAAATTCGATATGTTGGGTTTCTTGTTTTTTTATTAATTAGAATTTAATATGCCTATATCAAATTAGTCTTACACCAACATCTAACGAAAATAAAACTACAATTACTTTTTCATATGTCACACTTTAACTGAATTTTAACATGCAAATGTCTGGCGCTCATAGGATGTTAGTCTAAAACTGATCTAGATTGATAGTGCATGTTCCAATTTCTCTTTTTGTTACCCAGGTTTGGATGTTTTGTTATACGTTTGATATGCAGCTTAATAGAATACCTAATGAATATGATTAGTTTTGTCCTTATAGTTTGATGATATTTACTTTTGACTTCTAAGAAACCCTCAACATCCATCCATGGATTTAGTTGCTAATCTTATAAGTCAAAAGCGGGTAAATATCAAAAGTTGCTAATCTTCTAAGAAACTATTTCGGTGGTTTTGACCTTTTTAGTATCATGGATTTAGTTGCTAATCTTATATGATGTTCAATTGCTAATCTTAGATGATGTTCCTATAGTGTTTTGTTGTGCTTTATATTTCAGTGGTTTTGACCTTTGAATATTATGAATCCGGTTGCTAATCTTAGATGAAGTTCAATAAATTCAACTGCACTAGGTGCTCCATTTGGTGTTGTTTTCAGGTCAAAATAATGCTTTGAATTGAAAATTGAGCGAGAGTTTGAACTTTCTTTCATTTGGTGATTAAAGGTTTTAAAAGAATATGTTCTAAATACATAGTAGCTTTGGAAATTTATGTACAGAAATGGAACATTTTGTCCTTTAGAAGTTTATTTCCCAACAAGTTTGGATAAATTTTGCTATCGAAAAATATATTTACGGAGAAATCAGTTTATGCTAGGAAAACTAGGGACTGTTTTTAGTTATTCCCACTCACAAAATGTGTTGCCACCATACAACAACAATTCTTCTGTTGCATATGCTTCTTAGTTGACATTAAAATTGGACCACTATACATTGAGAAAAAATAGTCAACCCTAAAACCAGCAAAATATATATTGAATAAATAGTTGACCATTATTGTTCTACGTAAACTAAGCAGGATGCCAAAACCATATCTTTTCATGTTATACATAATTTTCCTTGTGCCTATACACGCCAAACTACACTTCCATTTTTGACATGAACCCAACTGCAAATCAACAATGACTTTGGCTCTACGGTGATGAGAATTGAGTTTGCATAAATGAGTTTAGTTAAAAGTGAGTTGAATGTAACATGATTTTTGTTTGGATATATTTACCGAAAATTGATTTTCATCAATCATTATTGTTTTGATATATTAAATCAGAAGTGCTTTTGGATGTAAAATAACCAAAATGGATATTTACTTAAATTAGAAATTTAAAATTTGATAAAAGAAACGAGAAAAATATCTTTCCACCCTTTTTTGTAGAACTAGTATCAATGCATTGCCCTTTGAAAATTTGATTTCCTTGTGTCTGATATACACGCCAAACTACACGTTCATTTTTGACATGAAACCCAACTGCAAATCAACAAAGAGTTTGGTTCTGCAATGATGAGAATTGAGTTTGGCAGAATTGAGTTTGCAGAAATGAGTTTTGGTAAAAGTGGGTTGAATGTAACATGATTTTGTTTGGATACATTTACCGAAAAGTGATTTTCATCAATCATTGTTGTTTGAATCTATTAAATCAAAAGTACTAAATAGACAAGAAATTACCAAAAGGGATATTAACTTCAAATTAAATTAGAAATTTAAAATTTGATAAAATAGACAAGAAAAATACTAAATAAACATATAAAATATCTAAATTAAAATTAGAGGATATAATTAAAATTATAAATTATCTTAAAATTACATACAAATCACTCACCAAAGAGGTGGCCGAATCAGCAGCGGGAGTTGAACCCACGCTCATGTGGGGAATGAACAAACTCCTTACCAACTGAGCCAATATTCATTAGCATTATACTTATTCTTTAATTTAGCCTTATCGTAATTCTTCTATTTAATTATTGAATTGACTAATTGAGTAACAATATCTTTCCACCCTTTTTTGTAAAACTAGCATCAACGCGTTGCCCTTTGAAAATTTGATCTAGACATACTTTTACAAAATACTCAGTCAATTTATAATTCCAAATAGCTTTTGATGTCTAGTCTTTGTTAGTTGAAGGAGAAGTCATCATTCTATATAGATCAAACAAGTACATAAACTAGTCAAAAAAACAGAAATTTGTGTATTTTTTTATATATAAACTACCAGATTATAGTCCTTAATGTGATTTTTAGTAATTCATGTTGTTTGAATAGGTTAGATCAAAATTGGTTTTAGGTGTGAAATTACTAAAACGGACTTGAGCTTAAAATTCTACGAAAACAATATAATAATATATTTACTTATATATTACAAATACTTATATATATATATATACACACACACACACACACACTTAGGAAGTGAGAACTAGTTCTTACCGTGATAAATAAGAACTAATCATTATAACCGTTAGATTAAAATCAACGATTGTGATTACCTCCTTAATTATAGGTTCCCATGTGATTTGTAACTAAAAACGAAACAATCACACAACATCCTATAATTAAGGAGGTAATAACAATCGTTGATTTTAATCTAACAGTTATAATGATTAGTTCTTATTTATCATGATAAGAACTAGTTCTCACCGGATACGCTCCCTACTTATATATATATATATATATATATATATATATATAATATGTATCTTAGCAAAAATTAAAGAAAGAGTTCATATCTTTTTTACTAAGATTGTGAAAAGAAAAAAGCAAACGGACTACTGAGCGGTAAAGAAAACGGGCTTTATTAAATAAATGGGCCTAGCCCAATTACCATCATCTCTAACCTAGAAGATACATTCCCTGCATATTGCAAACTAGTAACCACCACTTACAGAGAAGCGAATTATAGCAAACAGGGAGAAGGGTATTAAACGACTAGAATCAATTGAAAGTCCAGATTTCGTTTCTTCTAGTTTCTGACACTTGCTTCATTCCGAGATGATGAAGAGAGGAAGACATCATCACAATGACGACAAATTAAGCGACTTACCAGATTGCGTTTTGGTTCACATACTCTCGTTTTTGAACATCAAAACCGCAGTTCGAACTGGCTCATTATCAAGAAGATGGAAGCATCTTTGGAAACGTCTTCAAACACTTTCTTTTGATGATAGATTTTTCAGAACTTACAAGGCTTTCACCGAATTCGTGATTCAGGTTCTATCTCTTCACGATGCTTCCACGGCGGTAATCGCTCTCGAATTTCAAACCATGATTCCCTTCAGACCTCGTCTACTCAAAACCATTGAAACATTCGCTGCTTCACGAAATCAAAATTTCAAGCGATTAAGTCTTATTTATTCTCGTATTAAAAGGATTCCGAACTTCTTGTTTTCTTGTCACAGTTTGGAATCTCTTAAACTCAAGTGCGTAGTTGACCCTGTAGTGTTTCCAGATTCTCTGAATTTACCTGCATTAACTTATTTGAAACTAAAAAAGTTAGCTTTTTGCAGCGGAGATGATGGCCGTGCTAAACCTTTTTCAGGGTTTAACAAGTTGAATAGTTTGATCATTAAGGATTGTAGACCTAAAGATATTTTAGATAGACAAACTCTCTGCATATCAAACGCTATGCTTGTCGATTTGGTTATAGAGACAAGAAGCACAAGAGGATTTCAATTTTCTAATATTGAGTTATCTGCTCCTCCTAGTCTTTGTAGCTTTATTTTTAATGCCGATACTTATCCAAAACTCCTCCTCTCTGGGAGCTCTCTTTCTTGTGTTAAAGTGCATATCGTAGCGTACTACTACCCACTTGGCTAATAGAACATTGGCTAATACAACTTGTGAATTTGGAATCACTGACAATATCTGCAAATACTCAGGTTCCAACCTTAGCTTAACTTTTTTTATTGTTAAGTTTGTTTTGTCAAAAGTAAAAATATATGACTTGCATTACATTACTGTACTAATTCACTGCTTATTTATTAGTAAAAATATATGACTTGCATTACATTACTGTACTAATTCACTGCTTATTTATTAGGCTCTTTCCAAAATTACTGACTTATGGAAGAGCAAGCACACTTCATGGAGAAACTTGAAGTCACTCCAAGTAATGTTGTACCCGCATAAAGCATCTGTGTTTAAACATATTAATTATGATGAGACAGAGACAGGTAAATCATGAGGTAGCAGGTGGCAAGCCATGGAAAGGAAATGTGAAGTTGCGAGAAGCCATTAAAGCTTTGGAACCATATCCATCCATACCTGATGAAGTAATTGACTTTTTCGTTCAAAACTCACCCTCCGCAAATGTTGACATCGTAAGTGTGAGATTAAATATTTTTTAGTTTGGTTTTTGCCTCTCCGTCTCTATTTCACTTGGTTTCCCTAGTTTTAGTATATATTTGCATATTTAGAACTAGTGGGGAAAGACGGGCACATGTGAGTGTGTTAGTGGGTGGTTAATGTGTTGGTGTGTTAGTGGGTGGTTATCGTTTATTAGAAATTTGAACTTATAATAAGGGCATTTTGGTCAGAAAAATCTGACACCAAAATGACAGTTTTTTTTTAAAATCCCCTTTATTAATAGTTATAGATTAGAAATATATTTACTCTATCCTTTTTACTAGTTAAATTATTATTCTATGGGTTAAGACTGGATTAGAAACCAATAGGACATGAGCATATTAGAGATAAATTTCTCTACTCACTCATATCTTTCTTTTTTCCGGTTCCTTTCTCTTCCTCTGTAAACAGAAATGTAACTGAATTCAACAGTGAATTGTATTATGAAAAATCTCAGTGACACAATTGATACAATTGGTATATATGTGAAGTTTTGCTTCTAACTGAATCTGGCAGCAATCTAACAGAATCTAATTGCTGCTTCTAGAATGCTGAGTCAGCAAGCTTAGTCAGCACTTGACCCAATCACTACTTAGCTGACTCATTAACTAGTTGACTACTAGTTGACTTGGGAATACCTATCTTATTCCCTATCACTCCCCCTTCAAGGTGAAGTTGGGGAATTGGAACAACTTTCAGCTTGCTTTTGAGAGCAGTAAAACTTGGAGCAGGCAAAGGTTTTGTAAGGACATCAGCCAGTTGATCTGCTGCAGGCACATGAAGAATCTTGAGGGCTTTGGCCAGTACACGTTTACGCACAAAATGAATGTCTAACTCAAGATGCTTTGTGCATGAGTGCAAGACAGGATTATGAGCAATGGCTACAGCACTTAAGTTATCACACATCAGTATAGGAGCCTGATGCTGCACCTTAAGCTCACGAAGAAGAGATTGGATCCAAAGTAGCTCTGCTGTGGCATTAGCAAGCCCTCTGTACTCGGCCTCTGCACTCGAACGAGCCACTAAGGTTTGCTTTTTGGAGCACCAAGAGATCAAGTTTGGGCCCAAAAAGATGCATGAGCCAGATGTAGACCTCCTATCATCAGGATCACTTCCCCGATCCGAATCACTATATGCTCTGAGAGTGAGAGGAAATGAAGTGGCAGCAGGTTGAATCAATAGACCATGGTCAGTTGTTGAACCAAGATATCGCAGAATACGTTTCACAGCTCGCCAGTGAGTTTCAAGTGGTTCACCAAGAAATTGACAAACTTTATTAACTGAATAAGCAATCTCAGGTCTTGTGAGAGTTGCGTATTGCAGTGCACCAACTAAGGAACGATAAGTGTGAGGCTGTTGCAGCTTATCAGTGCCAAATCTGCTAAGTTTAGCAGTTGATGCCATTGGAGTGCTGATGCCTTTGCAGTCTAGCATAGAAGCCTTATGAAGAAGATCACGAATGTATTTAGCCTGTGTTAAAATGAGTGACCCATTAGATTGATATTTGACCTCCAAACCTAGAAAATAATCAGGTTTGCCCAGATGTTTCAAAGCAAAGGTGGCCTGCAGTTTGTGTATCAGATCCAGAATCAGAGAAGGTGCAGAACCAGTGATTAATATATCATCTACATAGACCAAAACAAATAATTGAACACCTGGTGAGGAATGTATAAAGAGTGAAGGGTCACACTTGCTTGGTGAGAAGCTAAACTTGTGAAGAGCAGCTTTGAGTTTGTCATGCCAAGCTCGTGGAGCTTGTTTAAGTCCATAAAGAGACTTATGAAGCTTGCATACTTGAGTTTTGTCAGCACTGATGAAGCCTGGTGGCTGTATCATATAAATGTCTTCTTCAAGAGTGCCATTAATGAAGGCATTGTTGATATCTATCTGCTGTATATCCCACTTGTTAGTAACAGCTAGTGAGAGCAGAATTCTGATTGTGGCAGGCTTGATTACAGGTGAATAAGTTTCACCAAAGTCCTAGCCAGGAATTTGACTATAGCCTTTGGCTACTAGTCTCGCTTTGAATTTGTTGATGGAACCATCAGGGTTCTCTTTTACTCTATATACCCATTTACAACCAATAGCTTTTCTATCTGGAGGTAATGTGGTAAGAGACCAAGTTTTGTTGTTCACAAGAGCCTGAATTTCTGCTTTCATAGCTTCTTGCCAATGAGGAACACTGAGGGCTTGCTTGACAGTGGTTGGAGTCACTTGAGCCATGAGAATTTTGGGCTTGAGTGAACCAGTTTGTAACCTGGTAACCATGTGATGAGTCTTAGTTACCATGGTAACCATGTGATGAGTCTTAGTTACTGGGGGAGGAGGTATTGCGGGTGTGGTTGGTGGTGTATGAGGTACAGGGGAAGATACTGGTGCAGGGGAGGTTGCTGTGATTGGTTGGATTGGTAAGATTGATGCTGTGGTTGAAATAATTGGAGTGGGAGTGGAGAGGGTTGGCAGGAGCATGTTGGTAGAGTCATTTGATGGTGTGGAGGTGGTAGGCTTGGTAGGGAATAGTGAGCGATAGGGAAAATTGGTCTCATTAAAGGTGACATCCTTAGAAATTATGATCTTTCCATCAGGAGTTAAGCACTTGTATCCTTTATGAATAGAGGAAAGTCCTAGGTTGATACATTTGGTGCTTTTGAGTTCAAATTTATGTTTGTGGTAGGGTCTTAGATGGGGAAAGCAAGCACACCCAAACACCTTCAGTTGCTGGTAGTTGGGAGCAGCATGATACAAAGCCTGGAATGGTGAAGTGAAGGAGGATAACCCTTGTGTTGGCAACCTGTTGATGACATGAACAGAGGTGCTAAAGGCATGATCCCAGTATGAGAGAGGTAAAGAGGCATGAGAAAGGAGAGTAAGGCCCATCTCTGTGATGTGCCTATGCTTCCTTTCCACAGTACCATTTTGATGAGAAGTGTATGGGCAAGTGAACCTGTGCACAACACCCATATCAACCAAGTGTTTAGTAAATGGAAGATACTCACCACCTCCATCAGATTGCAAGGCTTTAACAGTAGCAGAAAATTGAGTTTGAACAAACTTATGAAAGAGATGGAAAGTAGTTAAAGCATCAGACTTATGTTTTAAGAAGTAAATCCAAGTAAATTTAGTACAAGCATCTACAAATGCAATGTAATAGTAATGACCACCACTGGACACCATAGGAGCAGGACCCCAGAGGTCAGTATAAATCAGTTCAAAGGGTGTATGGTACTTAGTGGTGGATGATGGAGCATATAAACGATGAGATTTGCCAATATTACATGCATCACAGAAGGAAAAGGACTTTTTATTAGATGAACTCATATTACAATGCTTCATGATATGAGAGACTACTTGAAAGTTAGCATGACCAAGTCTGGTATGCCACAAATTTTGTGGAAAAATATCTAAAGAAGCATGTACAGAGTGTATAGTAGATGGAATAGTATTATTATGAAAGCTAGAGGATTGAACCAGATTAGCATTGAGTTGTTTAACTATAGGTAAGCCTTTGAACACATAAAGACCATCACTCCCTAGCTTGCCTTGAAGAACAACTTGATCAGAGACCTGTGATTTCACTAAACAGTAAGGATCATGAAATTCAAAATAAACTCTATTGTCAGGAATAAATTGAGACACAGATAATAAGTTTTTGGTGATGTGAGGTATGTGCAATAGATTATTGAGAGTGAGGTTGATGTGTGGGTGGAGAGGTGAGGTGAATTGTGAAGATCCAATATAATTAATGCTGGAACTATTGCCATTGCCCATGGTAACTCTGGAATGACCAGTGTAAGGGGTTTTGTGCTGCAAATTTTCATCATTAGGAGTGACATGGTGTGAGGCACCAGTGTCACCATGCCAATCCTCATAGTCTAGTTCACTAGAAGTTTGTGAGTTGGATTTAATACCTGTGGCGTCTAAGGCCAAAGTTTCTGCAAGGTTAACTGTTGGAGTGGCAGGCTCATCAGCATCAGCAGTTGCAGGGCGTGTGGAGGTCTCAGCAGTGTTGTTTGTGGTGGAGTTGGCAACATGTGGTGGTGGAACAAAGGATTCATCAAACCGGAACCAGCAATCAAGCACCACGTGGCCATAACGACCACACAATTGGCAAGTTGGCCTGTTACCTGAAGGAGGACCTCGCGCACGGCCACGACCACGTCCTTGGCGCCCACGGCCACGAGCCTGGTAACTCTGTGAGGCATTTTCTCGAACACCTTGTGCGCGAGCAGCAGAATTTGTGGTTGTGTGAGCAGCGTGTGTAGAAACTTGCGCAACATTTGCAGACACGTTTGCAATGGCAAGTTCTTGTCTGAACTTGTCCAATTGAGACTCTTGAATCAGCAACAGAGACTCAACATCAGTTAGAGAAGGTGATTCAGGTTTACTGAAGATCATCATTACGAAGGAATTATATTCCTCCGATAGTCCGTCAAGCAACACATCCACCAGATACGAGTCACCGATAACTTCTCCAGCGGAGGTCAAGGAATCAGCAAGAGTGTGAACTTTGGTGATGTATTCAGAAATGGATTTGGATCCTTTCTTTGTGTTCTTAAGTTCACTTCGTATCTGACGCACTTTTGCCTTCAAATGTGAAAAGTAATGCTGCTGAATCTTCTCCCAGACATGCCAAGAGTGCTGGCAAGTAAGAACACGCGTGAGTGCAGATTCTGAGAGAGTAGAAAGAAGCCATGTGAAGAGTGTTTGATCTTGCACCAACCATTTCTCAAAGTCGTCGGAGACTATGTCAGCTAAACGATCATCTTCCGATGCATATTTCTGAGGAACCTTTGGATTGACAAGGAGGCGATGCAATTTGTGCATCTTAACAACACCTTCAACTTGTTGATTCCAGAGCAGAAAATTCTTGTCGTCAAGCTTGATGGATAGCTTCGGACCAAAGGCGAATTGCTGTGTGGATGTAGAGTTTGTGACTCCTTGAAACACAGAGGCATGATTCGAGTGAGAAGCACCAGCATTGGTTTCAGAAGAATCCGCCATGAATGCGAAATGGTGAAGCAGAGAAGAGAATTACGAAGCGGAGAAGAAGCGTTTGGCTTAGGAACGAACGAGAGCGAATGATACCATGTAAACAGAAATGTAACTGAATTCAACAGTGATTTGTATTATGAAAAATCTCAGTGATACAATTGATACAATTGGTATATATGTGAAGTTTTGCTTCTAACTGAATCTAACAGAATCTAATTGCTGCTTCTAGAATGCTGAGTCAGCAAGCTTAGTCAGCACTTGACCCAATC
Source organism: Astragalus glycyphyllos (assembly GCA_963573325.1). Taxonomy (NCBI): domain Eukaryota; kingdom Viridiplantae; phylum Streptophyta; class Magnoliopsida; order Fabales; family Fabaceae; genus Astragalus; species Astragalus glycyphyllos. Next base: position 33,627,947 of record OY754310.1, on the reverse strand, counting down.
ACTACTTAGCTGACTCATTAACTAGTTGACTACTAGTTGACTTGGGAATACCTATCTTATTCCCTATCACTCTCAATCTACGTTCTACCCCATAGTCATTTTCCTCATCCTTGTTTGGCATACCTCCTAGTCAGCAAGTTTTGTTTAAATATTTGCTATAAATTTCCTTATGTTTGCTCCTAACTTGCACAATGCTTTATGAACTCAACTGAATATGCTATATAATACTATTGTGAACTGGTGATACTGCCTTCTTGAGGATGTTTAATTCAATTTTTTTGGGGGAATGTCGATTTCTATTTTAGCACATAGCCTTTTGACAAATGGGAGATTAGATTTCTTCAATTCCAACTTGGTGAATTCTCCCACTTATATTGGCAACTACTTGTTAACAATTACAGGATACCATATACATATAGCCATTCAATTGGAGAAATCAACTTAAGAGAGTGTAGCATTATATTAGGTTTGTTTCCACATATGGTAGTTATTTATTTAGAAGGATTTGTTCTCATATGGTTTGTTTCTAACTTCACATTTATTTTATACAATTTGTCCCAGAGCATACTATCTGAAGGACAATGTTTTTTTTTTCATTTTAGATGGTACAAGTCTGGATTTAGGTTTATTGTGAAAAGAATGTGAAATTTGTGGTAGTTAGTGGTGGACAAGTTTCTCAGACCCGCCCGTAACCCGCAAAATACAAGTGAAAAACATTGTTTTGGGTTGGGCTGATTCGTTTTGTCGGGCATCGAGGGAGGGAAAAGGGTCTCCATGGGTTACAACAGGGGGGCCCGGGTAGAAAACTCAAGACTAGCGAAACCCGAACCCGCTTTTGTTTATTATGCGCTGCTACCACTTGCTACACTTCTCTCCTGTCAAATCTGATTGCAATTTTTTTGATTTAACACTAGGAGTATACTCGTGCATATGCATGGGTGCTATCATGTTCTTTCTATTAATGGAGTCAGACATAATTTAATTAGTAACAAAAAGTTTAGACACATATGAAAGTAGGGAACTTTAACTTCTCGTCAAAAAGTTTGGATAAATAGCCAAATTGGTCCTTGGAAGTGTAGCTCGCTGTCAATTTGGTCCCTGAATCGAGCGAAAATGCAAAAAGGTCTCTCAATGTGTAATCCGTCCGTCACGTTAGTCCCTTCTGTTAGTGGACCTCATTAACTCCGTCAATTAGGCTGATGTGGCACGTTTTGTAATTTTAATCTTGGGTAAATAGTCAATTTGGTCCCTCAAAGTGTGAGGTGCTGTCAATTTGGTCCCTCACTCGACCAAAAATGCAAAATAGTCCTCCATTGTTCATTCCATTCGACACTTTAATCCTCTTGACAAACCAAGCCCACATCCTTGCTCCTCATCTTCTCCTCTACTAGAAAGTCTCCTCATTTTCGTAAAACCAGTAAATTGAAAAAATCTCATGCGCACAATCTCTCCTTTTCTGGCCACCATAGGCCTCCACCCAAAAAAACTAATGTGATATTTGGACTCCCCTTACTGTCCGCACCAAAACCTCTAAAGAAATTTCATGATCGGACAAACTTCCTCCGGTGACCACCGTGTCGGAAATTGTCTCCGTCGTGCTGGATATGACAGCTGGTGTAACACCCCCTTTCTAACACGTCCAAAGTAATATAAAAATCAGAGTTTTCAAAAAACCTTTTCGATACACCCACAAGGGAGTGCTACATTTACACCATACAACAAATAACCATATTTAAAATTCATCAAAATAGAGAAATGTGATACATAGCACATCGATCGGGACGAACCCTCAAAACACCTGTTCGACTACACCATAGTTATTATAATCACCATCGCAGCGGAATAAAGACAAGTCTCATAATATAATTCATACATCCCAAATAAATAGTTTGAAATCAACAGATAAAACAACAACAAAACTAATGATCGCCCCCCCAGGTGCTACGTATCAGAGCAAACGACACAGACCAGACTAAGGAAGGTAGAAGAACCTTCACTCGGGATCACCTGCACGTTGCCGACATAAGAAGCAACATATAAAGCAGAAGGGGTGAGTCTCTAACAAATATAATAGCATGTATGATAAGCAATATGTTAGAGTAAAGGCAACCATAAACACCGCCTAACAACACTACGAACATACAACATCATTATACAACATCAATTCATAAGCATCAAGGAACATCACCAATTGCATGAGTATATGCATGAGGTGCAACCCACACCAACGGGCATATGCATGTGGTACCATCATCACCAATAATTGCCATTCGGGCATCATCACCTATAATTAATCATAAGGCCGAAGCCTACATCACCGGTAAATGCATATGAAGTATGCGACTCCATGAACAATGCACCAACAACAATCCACAATCATAGTATTATATGTGTAATACAACATCACCAATAATCATTAGATTCATCACCGTCATTAAATTCACCATCACCATAAGTGGTCATAGACCCATCACCTGTCACCGTATTTAAATTCACCAAGTACATCACCAATCATAGCTCTATGGCTAACACCAAACTCGCCGGACACACCAACACCAAAAATATAGACTACTTTATAAGTCCAAGACACGGGACAGTCACCGGAGTTGGCGCCCCGCAGCACACAGGCAACACTGGGCAACACTGCCCACAGCACACAGGCAACACTGGGCAACACTGCACACAGCACACAGGCAACACTGGCAGCACCCTGCGCCAGCACACAGGCAACACTGGCAGCACGCCGCGCCAGCACACAGGCAACACTGGCAGCACGCCGCGCCAGCACACAGGCAACACTGGCAGCACACAGGCAACACTGGCAGCACACTGCGCCAGCACAACACAGGCATAACACCGAGACACTCAACACTCCACCACCAAATTTCAACATCATTGTTCATGACTCTTTCAAGCATATCGTCAAACACCATACAAGCACCATATATTTACATTCAAAATCATTTAATCATTTCATCAAACACCTTACAAGCAACATTAATTTCGTCAATTATTCCAACAAAACACCAAGCATACCAAATTTCATCAAAATGAAATCAACAACATCATCACTCATTCAATCACCAAATCAATTAATTCACAACAACTTAAATTCTAAAACCCCACATAATAACCATCATACAATCCCATTATAAATGAAGAAAAACCCACCCTTACCTTGAATTTTGGTGAAGACAAGCACTCTCCACAAAACCCCAAAGCAAAAGCAAGCAAGCAAGCTCCTCTTCCTTTCTCCTTGAAAATTGCGAGCTCTTCTTCTCCTCCTCTCCCTCTTTCTTCGCGTTTTCTCTCTCTCTCTCTCTCTCTCTATCTCACTTCTTTCTTTCTTTCTTTGATTTGTTTCAAATGAGCACCATCTCATAACCCCTAGACTAGATAATTAGACTCTTGGGCCTAGCTAATGGATCATGGGCCTCCTATTCCCACTCCATTAATTACTCATAACACCTCCTGAATAAATTAAAATACCGAATTATTAATTTAACTTAATAAATTATTGTAAGCCTTAAATAATTCAATTAAATAAATAATCAAATTATTTTAGGGCGTTACAACTCTCCCCCACTTAGAATATTTCGTCCTCGAAATTTTTACCTGAACCAAATAGCTCTGGGTAGGATTCCCGCATCTTACTCTCCAATTCCCACGTCATGCTTTCACCAGCAGCTCTCAACCAAACTACTTTCACCAAATTTATCTCCTTGCCCCTTAAGATCTTCACTTCACGGTCTTCAATCCGCACCGGCATCGTCTCCATAGTGAGATTATCTCTCACCTGCACATCGTCCATGTGAATCACATGAGATGGATCGGGGACATACTTCCGAAGCTGCGACACATGAAACACGTCATGCAAGTTCGAAAGGTTAGGTGGCAAGGCCACCCGATAGGCAACATTCCCAACTCTCTCCGAAATCTGATACGGGCCAATAAAACGAGGGGTCAACTTCTTAGACTTCAAAGCACGCCCAACACCGGTCATAGGGGTGACCCTCAGGAACACATGATCACCAGCTTGAAATTCCAAATCCTTCCTCCGCTTATCATGATAACTCTTTTGTCTACTTTGCGAAGCTTTCATCTTCTCACGAATCAACTTCACTTTCTCAGTGGTCTCGCGAACAATCTCAGGTCCAAGTACCACACCCTCCCCAGATTCATGCCAACACAAAGGAGTCCTACATCTCCGACCATACAATGCTTCAAAAGGTGCCATCCCGATACTAGAATGGTAGCTATTGTTATAGGTAAACTCTATCAATGGAAGATGAGTATCCCACGAACCTCCTTGCTCAAGAACACAAGCCCTCAACAAATCCTCTAAGGATTGAATAGTCCTCTCTGTCTGACCATCAGTCTGCGGATGATACGCTGAGCTCAATCTCAACTTAGATCCCAATGCTTCTTGCAAACTTTTCCAAAACTCAGAAGTGAATCTAGGATCTCTATCTGACACAATACACAGAGGAACACCATGCAGCTTCACAATCTTTTGGATATAAATCCCAGCTAACTTTGGAACCGGATAAGTAATACTAATCGGTACAAAGTGAGCAGACTTCGTCAACCTATCAACAATCACCCAGATGGCATCTTGCCCTCTCACAGTACTAGGCAGTCTCGTCACAAAATCCATTGAAATACTATCCCATTTCCATTCCGGAATCTCTAACGGTTGCATCAACCCTGCAGGCTTCTGATGTTCAACCTTCGACTTCTGACAAGTCAAGCATGCATACACACACTGAGCCACATCACGCTTCATCCCAGGCCACCAGAACAGCCTCTTCAAGTCTTGATACATTTTTGTAGCCCCCGGATGAATACTCAACTTACTCCTATGACTCTCTTCAAGAATCGCTTTCTTTATCTCCACATCATCAGGAATACTAACTCTATCACGGTACCTCAACACACCTTGCGCATCTAGCTTAAAATCATTATCCTCAGCCTGACCGGCTTCACTCATCAAATCCACCAGCTTAACATCCAACTTCTGAGCTTCTCTAATGCTAGCCAGAAATTCATTATTAATCTTCAACAATCCCAATCTAACACTCTGAGGTGTCACCTCGCAAACCAGGCTCATATCTCTGAACTGCTCAATCAATTCAAGTTCTTTAACCATCATTGCTGACATATGCAAAACCTTCCGACTCAAAGCATCGGCTACAACATTAGCCTTCCCCGGATGATAATTCAAACTGAAATCATAATCTTTTAACAATTCTAACCACCTCCTTTGCCTCATATTCAACTCCTTTTGATCAAACAGATATTGCAAGCCTTTATGATCACTAAACACTTCAAATCTAGAACCATAAAGATAATGCCTCCACATTTTCAATGCAAACACAACTGCAGCAAGCTCTAAATCATGCGTAGGGTAGTTCTTCTCATGAGTCCTCAACTGCCTCGACGCATAAGCAACTACCTTACCATTTTGCATAAGCACACCTCCTAAACCCATCTTAGAGGCATCACAGTACACCACAAAAGGCTCTCCCGGATTGGGCAACGTCAGAATAGGAGACGTCGTCAATCTCTTCTTCAATTCATTGAAACTTTCCTCACAACGAGCGTCCCAAACAAACGCCTTCCCTTTACAAGTCAACTGAGTCAACGGAAGTGCCAACTTAGAAAAGCCTTCAATAAACCTTCTATAATAACCAGCTAGCCCCAGAAAACTTCTAATCTCAGTAACCGACTTCGGAGCCTCCCATTTCAACACGGCATCAACCTTAGACGGATCCACCGCAATTCCCTTACCAGAAATCACGTGACCAAGAAAACTCACTTCTTTCAACCAGAATTCACACTTAGACAGCTTTGCATACAACTTCCTATCCCTCAAGATCTCTAATACCAACCTCAAATGCTCGGCATGCTCTTCTTCCGATTTAGAGTAAACTAGAATGTCGTCAATGAACACCACCACAAACCGATCCAGGTAATCATGAAAAATACGGTTCATGTATTCCATAAATACTCCCGGCGCATTAGTCACACCAAAAGGCATCACCGAATACTCATAATGCCCATAACGAGTCCTAAAAGCCGTCTTCTGAATATCCTCATCCTTCACCTTAATCTGATGGTAATCCGACCTCAAGTCAATCTTACTAAACACCTGAGCACCCACCAATTGATCCATCAAGTCATCTATCCTTGGAAGCGGATACTTGTTTTTAATCGTCACTTTATTCAATTGCCTATAATCAACGCAGAGCCTCATACTCCCATCCTTCTTCTTCACTAGTAACACCGGAGCTCCCCACGGCGACACACTTGGTCTCACAAACTTCTTTTCAAGCAGATCCTCAAGTTGCTTCTTCAATTCAGACAATTCAGATGCTGACATCCTGTAAGGTGCCATAGAAACAGGTCTAGTACCAGGTACAAGATCAATAGCAAATTCAACCTCCCTCTCTGGTGGTACATCCGGAATCTCATCAGGGAAAACCTCAGGAAATTCCTGCACCACCGGCAACTCATCAACCTTAGCTTGATTCTCAACAGATAATGACGCCATCAGCGAAAACAACTGAACTTCTCCCTTCATTACCTTCCGCAGCTGACCAGCAGGCAACAAAACAGTTTCCTCCTCTACGGGAGAAGAGAAACTCACAGACTTGCTAAAACAATTAATATGAACATGGTTATCCACTAACCAGTCCATTCCTAAGATAATATCCATCCCTTCCAATGGCAGACAAATCAAATCAACAACAAAATCTCGGCCGAAAATCGACAAAGGACACTTGATCGGACAGACCAACGTGCTTTGATACCACTAATGTAACATGTAACACCCCGGAAATAATTTAATTAAAATAGTTGATTGAATTATTAAAATAATTTGGAGGCGGGATATAGATAAATTAAAAGGTTAATATTTTATATGCGTAGGAGGTGAAACGAGTAAAGGAGGTGGTGACGTAGAGAGCCCAGTGTTTACTGAGCCCTCAACTTAAACCCTGGGGGTTTAAGCCAAACCCTCATTCGCAGCAAGCAAAAGAAAAACGAAAGTGAGAGTGAGAGAGAGAGCACGCGGCGCAAAGAGGGAGAGAAGAGGAGGGTTTCGCGAAGAATTTCAAAAGGAGATCGTTCGTGTTGCTGTGGTTTTGTTCGTGTCTCGTTCGTCGTGTTCCGGAGCTTACGTTATTCGAGGTAAGGGTGGGCTTAACCTTGATAATGGGTTGATGATAATTATGTGTGGGTAGTCTAGGGTTTTGTTGAATTGTTCGTGTTGTTGCATATCGTGTTTTCGTTGAGATTGGTGCTTTGATGATTATTGCACGTTATTGTGATTTGTTTCGTTATTTGTTGTTGCGTGATTGTTGTATCACGATGATGGTGTTGTTATTGTTCGTGTTTTTGTTGTTGCTGTGCGTGGTTGATTGTTGTTGTCGCGTTGTCGAATTGTCGTTTTTGTTGTGGTGGTTGCGGTGTCGTTGCCGTTAGGGTTTGGTGTTTGGCAATTTAGCGATTCTGGACACAGGTTCGGTTTTTCTAAAACTGGCGCTGTTTGGTTGATCCAAAAATTATGAGGTTGATTGTTTTTGAAAATAGACTTAACGCCGGTCGTTTTGGCACTGGTTTCGTCAAATTCGGAGTTGTATAGCTCGAGTTATAGGCGATACAAGTTAGGTTAAAATTCTGGAAACGATTTGGGTATAGATTCGGTATTTCGGTGACTGGGAACGTTGCATTGACCGAAAAATTATGTGGTTTATTTTTCTGGAAAATAGACTTAATGCTTGTTAATTTGGCACTGGTTTGGTTGCGTTTAGAGTTGTGTAGCTCGAGATATGAATTCCACAAGTTAGAGTAAGATTCTGGAAACAATCTGGACACAGGGTCAGTGTTTTGGTTACCACGTTTTCAAAAGAACTCCTTTTCGAACGAATCCAATTTCTTTGAAAACTAGACAAAATTTTCCCCAGTTTATGCACAAGTTTCATGCAATTTGATTGAGTTTTGGTCGATTTGGAATTGCTTGAATTTGAAGGACACAAACTGTCCTCTTTTGCAACTAGCCTGTGTGCTTTTCGAAAACCGTACCTATTGGACACTCTCCTTCAAAAACTGAACTTAGGGATTATAACCAGACCCATAGGGCTTTCCAACAAGTATTTATTTGTTGAAATCCGATGTCGTTTGCTATTTTAATTAATTCGCTGAAGTAGGTGCGATGTGCCTAGGCGCTGTGCGCCAGTCTTGTGCGTGGTGTGCGTGCGTTATGTCCGCGTTGTGGAGCCGTCTGGTGTTAATATTTCAGGTGCGGTGCTGGTATGCTCAGGAGAGTTTAGTGGTAGCTGTGATGCTACAACTTGGTGCTATTTTTGGTGAAATCATTTGTTTTGATTCTGGTGATATAGTATTTATTTTAAATACTTGTTATGGTGAGTTGGTGCATAATCATGGTGTCGCATTGTCATATGCATGTTTTGGTGATATAGGCTCTGCCTCTGGTGTTTATTGGTGATATGCCCGTCGTGGCTCATTTTGGTGATCGGTACCGCATGCATATGCCCACTGGAGGGGTTGCATATCATCCCATTGTCTATGAATGTTATAACTTTGGTGGTTCACTGTCAAATGGACTTTTCCTTTGGTATCTGGTGCTGTGATATGGTGTAATTGTATTGTGTTGCTGTAGTTACCTGATGCTAGCATATTTTTATCATCTGCTTATTACCTCTGTTAGACTCACCCCTTCTGCTTTGAATGTTGCTCTCATGCGGCAACGCTGCAGGTGATCGCTAGTGCTCGTGGAGGAATTGCTAGGTTTTGCTTCCTCTCTCGTTTGGGTCTGTGTCAGCTCTGATATGTAGCACCGGGGAGTCGTTAGTTATCGTTTTGAACTATTATTTTTGTTATTGGAAATTGTTTTAATTAATTTTGGAGATGTCTCTAATTGTTAATTCTGGAGATGTTTAAACTGGTTAATATTTCCGCTGCTTGGTGATTTCTTTTATATAAATTATTTTGGAGATTTTTTTTTGGAATAAATGGTGTTTTTTTTTTAAAATGGTGAAAAATGTAGCGCCCTTCGAGGTGACTCTGATAATTGTCTATTTAGTTGTAATAGTAAAAGGGGGGTGTTACATTAGTGGTATCAGAGCAGTTCGGTCCGTCCGGCCAAGTTGTCGAGTCGTCGAGTCGAGTAACACTTGAGTAATTGTTACTCGTTTCTGATTATAGTATCTGTTGCAGTGTTAGGTTGAGATGGCAGGACGGAACGATGCTGCACTCGCTGCTGCTTTGCAGGCTGTGGCTCAAGCTGTGGAGAATAGCCCAGGTGCTGCTGGTGATGCTGGGTCGCGCAGTTTGGCTACATTTCAGAGGGAGAATCCTCCTACCTTTAAGGGCAAGTATAACCCTGATGGTGCTTTGGCGTGGCTGAAGGAGATGGAGAGAATCTTTCGTGTTATGGATTGCTCTGAGGCGCAGAAAGTCAGGTATGGTACTCATATGCTGGCAGAGGAGGCTGATGACTGGTGGTTGGAGGTGAGGCAGAGGTTGGCGACTGTGAATGAAGAGGTCACTTGGGCTGTGTTCAGCAGAGAATTTCTGAGAAAGTATTATCCTGAAGATGTCCGTGGGAAGAAAGAGATTGAGTTTCTGGAGCTGAAGCAGGGTAATATGTCGGTGACTGAGTATGCTGCCAAGTTCATTGAATTGGCGAAGTTCTATCCACATTATGGTGAGGCTGGTGCTGAATTCTCCAAATGCATCAAGTTTGAAAATGGGTTGCGGGCTGATATCAAGAAGGCGATAGGGTATCAGAAAATTCGGGTGTTCTCGGAGTTGATTGACAGCTGCAGAATCTTCGAGGAAGACAGTAATGCTCATTCTAGAGTCATGAGGGATAGGCAGAAGAATTTCTCGAGTCGTGGGAAGCCGTATGAGGTTCCAGCTGGTAAGGGCAATCAGAGAACTGCTGTGGGTAAGAGACCTAGTGGGGGAGATGCTGCTGCTAGTGTGGTATGTTACAAGTGTGGTAAAACCGGTCATAAGCGTCCTGACTGTCCAGGTGATGTGAAGAAGTGCTACAAGTGTGGTAAAGAGGGTCATATGGCGTCTAGCTGTGATCGAAAGGATGTGTTATGCTACAACTGTGGTGAGGGTGGTCATATCAGCACTCAGTGTCCTAAACCGAAGAAAGAAAGGTCCGTTGGGAAGGTGTTCGCTCTGGCGGGGTCAGATGCAGTGAATGAGATCAGAGGTACATGCTATATTAATAATTCTCCTCTTATTGCTATTATTGATACTGGTGCTACCCATTGTTTTATTGCTACTGCATGTGTTGAGAAATTAGATCTTGTTTTATCTTCTATGTTGAGGGAGATGGTTATCGATACTCCGGCTAAGGGTTCGGTGACTACCTCGGTTGTTTGTGCTAAATGCCCTTTATCGATATTCGGTAATGATTTTCTCGTTGACTTGATTTGTTTGCCGCTGAGCGGAATGGATGTTATTCTAGGTATGGACTGGTTAGTTGATAACCATGTTCATATCAACTGTCATGAAAGGTCTGTGAGTTTCTTTTCTCCTGAAGAGGAAGAGTCTGGTTTGTTGTCTGCTGGTCAGTTGCATAGGGTAATTGTTGCACCCCGAAAAATCCGGATTGGACCTTTCATCGTACAACGTGAAAATATGTGAAGCCGCCATCAACATTTTTACTTAGGGACCAAAACATTGAAAAAGGGTCCTTTTTAAGGCGGGTGGCCCTTTGAGAACTAGAGATGTAGGTTCGGGGGTCGGTTAGGTGTGGGGAAGGTATTAGCACCCCACACCTCCTTTCTACCGAAAGGGAACCTTTAACTTGATGTGCGGTTTTGACAGAGTTGATTTGAAACAATTCGTTCTACTTCTTTTTTTATTTGAGAAAAGTGTTTTTGAAAACGGGGGAAAAGAAGAATCTTTTTATTATTTTTTTTAAAAGTGTGCTTGACGGGATGTGACCCGCTCCTACGTATCTCCCGGTGCGATGGAGAATTCAAAGCTTACGTAGTTCTCTTTAGTCGAGAAACTTTGTGTTGGTGTTTTTTATTGTAGGGGTTTTCGGTCCTAGACTGTACAGTCCACTAGACCTAGAACAAAGACAACCCCGCCTGTACAGACGACGTGCCCCCTACTTATTGAAAATGTTTTTTTTTTGATTAAGGAAGAAAAAGATTTGTTGTGAGGTAAGTATCTTAGGCTCGCACGAACTGTACAGCTCGCTAACCCTAAGACGCTAACCAATACCGGATGTACATCCGACTCGATTCCTTACTCATTTTTTGAAATAGGGTTCAAGTTGTTAATTACTTGTTTTAATTCTCATAAGTATCCCAAGATGTTTGAGCTGTACAGCTCCGATCTTAGGACGCTAGACAACACCGGCCATACGTCCGACTTGCCTCCTTATGAGTTTTCAAAAAAGTTTATTGTTGATCTTAGAAAGAATTTGATTGTCTTATGAAAACAATTTAAGAAAAGATTGAGTTTGGAAAAAGCTTTAGAAAATGATTGATTTGAAGAAAGGAGAAGGGAGTTTGAGGGTGACATTGGTCACAAAAGGTTTGTTGGGATGGCGTGGCATCCAAAAGGAAAAGAAAGTAGAACATTCAATCAATTTCCAAGTCAAGAACCAAAGTGCAACATTTAACAAATTGCAAGCAAAGCAATCAACAATGTAAGCATAAGCATAAACATTACCAATTAAAACATTTGAGCACAAGAATGACACTTAGTCATCAACATCTAATGGCATGCATATGTAAGATCAACAATAGGCACACAAAGAGATCATACAAAAGTTCAATTCAATTAGGTGTCAACACAAGATAAAGCACAAGGTTGAATCCCTTTTGGTAATCCTTGACGCTTGAGACAATGCACAAGTGCATAAGTGTCTAGTCCTTTTACCAAATCATCAACATTAAAGCATAACATTGACCTAGAAAGAACATCACATTTGCAAGACCAAAAGTGACCAAAAGAGGGCATTAACAAGTCCTTTTTGTAACCAAAATTGATTAATCAAGTTAGAAAACTAGCATTTGCATTTTCAAGCAAGAATTGCACAAAGAAAATTGAATCATCTTAGGCAATCCTCATCACTTAAAGTGAAGTGCACTAGGCACAAGTGAGAGTCCTCTTGCCAATCCTCAACATAGAATAACTTTGCAAACAAGTTACTAACAAGCAAACCAAAGTTTTCAATCAAAGCACAAGGTTGTGTTGAATCATCTTAGGCAATCCTCAACACTTAAAGTGAAGTGCACAAAGACACAAGTGTGAGTCTTCTTGCCAATCATCAACATATAACAATTTGCAAGCAAGATACAATCAATTAGCAACAATATTTTGCAATCAAAACATCAAATCAATTGCGTTGAATCATTTTAGTCAATCCTCAACACTTAAAGTTAAGTGCGCAAAGGCACAAGTGTGAGTCCTCTTGCCAATCATCAACATAACAATGACTTGCAAGCAAGATACCATCTATTAACATCAAAATAACTTGAGAAAATGTTTTTGATCACAATTGCAAACCCATTTCACAAGAAAATTAACAAACCCTAATTCTAATCATGATTTGCGAAGCATCACATCATTTTATTCAACAAAAATGCAAGATCATAGTGAAAACAACATAAATCACAATTTATTCAAGGGTGAGAAGCATCTCAAGCACCCAAACCTCCCACAGTGTTTGTCAAAATGCTTGAGACACCTCTCACCAACAACAATCAACAAATCAACAATATAACAACACTAAAATGCATGAATATGGTAGGATGCAAAATTAGAAACATGATATCTACATTTTGATGCAAAAAAGTTGAAGATGATGCTAGGTTTTAAGAAGTTTACCTCAAATCCAAGCTAGGGAATGACTAATATGAAGAACAAGACCACAAATCAACTTGAATCTTCACCAAACTTCAATGAAACCCACGAAATGCTTGCTTAAAAATGCCCTTTGATGATGCAAGCTTGAATTAAATTAGGAGAGAAGGAAGATATATGAAGTAGGAATGGAAATGAGGTGAGAAAATGGTGATTTGGTGAAGGAGAAGTGAAGAATTGATGGAGGAAGAAGGTGGTATGATTTCGGCCAAGAGAGGGAATTAGGAGAGGGAGTTGTGTGCTAGGGTTGTGTGAGTGAAAATGAGGCCAAAAGTTGTGAGAGGTAAGGTTAATAGGGTATTTATAGAATGCATCTAGGTTTGAGGGTATTTAGGTCAATATGCACTAGTTGTGCTCTAGGATTTGATTTTAACTTTGAATCAAAGGCTAGGATTGAGGCTCACATGGATTGAGGACATTGAGAAAACACAAAATGAGAGAATAGAGAGGGTGAAATTCGAAATAGCAAGGGAGAGTGGTGCCCAAGTTTTGCAAGTTGTCATCTTGTACTATTGTACTATTATATGACCATTCTATTATCCCTTCATTTTTGATTATTCTTCTTAGGATAATTGTACAAAAATACACCCAATTTAGGCCACATACTAGGAATCTTAGGAATATGCCATTTTATGAGATCACCATGACCAAAAATATCATAAAAACCTCATCTTGAAATTTTTGTAGAATATTCCTTTTTGATGCCTTTTTTGAATTTCAATTTTTATGCAAATGTGTGCATGTATACGCAAAAAATATATGACCAAGGGTGTCTTGCTTCAAATAATTTCCTCTAAAATTGCACAATGATTTTTGATGAAAAATTATCCTCTTTTTTTTGAAAAATGACCAAAATACCCTTGGCCCTAAAAACATTTTTTTGTCCAAAAATGCATTTCCAACCTAAAAAAAAACTTTAGAATGCATGCACAATGCTCTTCACATTTTTCAAAATAATGCCACACTTCTCAATTTATTTATTTTTGTTGAGAATTAGGGTTTTGACCTAGGCGGACAAAATTAGGGTATGACAGCTGCCCCTCTTTATTTGGATTTTAACAAGGAATATGAATTGGCCACAACATATTCCGAGGCAAAATAGAAATAAAGAATTCAGAAATTATACCAATTTTGTCTACTTAGAGAAACCAGAATTTTCCTTTTTCTTTTTTTCTCTTTTTTTTGTTCCTTTTTGAAATATGATACAAATGCAATGAAAAGATTTTTTTTTTTTTGCCCTTTTTTTCTTCTTCTTTTTTCTTCTTGTTTTTCTTTTTGGAATCAATTGGTGCCAACCCTCAATAAGCCAGCGAAAGCAGTAAAGAAAACAAAAAAAAGGGTGCCGGCCCTCATTAAGCCGGCGAAGGAGGCTGCCTAAAGCCTTTTAACGAATCACGAACGATCCGAGTTTGCACTTGGGCCTGGGGAGCACGTGGGCTCAAAGGGGTGGTCTTTCGAGCGACCGGGGGAGGGTACTATATCAAGTCTAGATCTCGATATTTCCCTAGGACTGCGCCATGTTTTAGGCCAACACTGCTATCCTTTTCGGCTGGACCTATTGAAGTCAGGGGGACTTACTCGCAGCTCGAATACGAAGTGAAGTCAATCTTTCTAGAGGACACGTGGGTCCAAAGGGGATTTGAAAATCCAATTGGTTTTCTTCAGTTGGTCAATGCTGCCGCACCGATCCAGGGTACCTGCATACGTTAGTTGATGCAAGGAATGGTGCATGAATGCAAGTTTTTTCTTACCTTAGTGGTGATCGAACGAACACGAGTTTCGTAGGATCGACCATCGGCGACTTGAGCTGTTACTAGCAGATAGCAACTTATTTGGATGCAGAAAAATTTAGCAAAGACATGGATATTCATGAAATGCTCCTTATTATTTTTTTTTCGATGAATGCACAAGAGGTGGATATGCAAATGTAATGCAAATGTATGTTATGCAAAGGCAGGTTATGCGAATGCACGTGATGCAATGAATGTTTTTAATTTTCTTTTAGCATAGGGACTTTAGGATTCTTGAGTGATCAATTCAAGCGTCCTATCGTGACGACTATGACTATTTATTAAGAATGCCTCTTTTTGTTTTGAAAACTGATTTGATGTTTGATGTGATGATGATAAATGCTATGGAATGTCTGTGTTCTTTTGCTTTTATTGTGATGAATGTGGATGATGCGAATGTAATGCTTTGAATAACATGAAATGCCTACATGCATGAGGAGGATGAATGATTGGAGTATTTAAACATTTTTGTAAACATTTTTATGATGATGAGACGCGAGACTTTGAATGCAAAGAATTGAGATGGCTATGGACCATTCTTTGGAAAAACTAGATTTGATTCAAACTCTGGTGTTCTCAAGGTTTTTATTAACAAGCTCACTTATTTTCCTTTCCATTTCCATGATGACTGAACTTTAAACACCACATGATCAATTTGTATTCTCTCTCTGAAGCATTGACTAGTAAGTATGCATAAGAGTGCAGATGTGGACGAGTGAGTCAGTTAACTTGGGATTGGTTTAGGACAGTGAGTTGAGAGACTGCCCCGACAGGAATTTATGGATGTGAATGACTTTAGGGAGAACTCTGCTCATTTGAGCGGGAGTGAACAGTTATGGAAATGCCCCACTTTAGAATGACAATTTCAAGTGGGTTCTTTGAGTGGGTTTGTGAAAGGGGATGAAGTTATGGTACTGGTTATGAACTGAGGGTGGTATATGAATGGGATGGACAATGAACAAACTTTCCCAAGACCAGGGTGGGTGGGTGGTGAAGAGAATGCCCCAACTTTTGGATCTGAGTGGTGTTCTCAGTGCAAATCTTTGGTTCTCTATGAATGTCTTGACTTTTGGCATGAAAGAAGCCTCACTTGGTGATCACTAAACCTTGTTTTAATCTTTGGTGCAAATCTTTCCCTTTGGGCCTGAGACATGAGGACCATCTAGGGTAATAGCAATGCCAGAGCCGCGCATAAGTTTGCTTGCCATTTGAAGTGATTGTGCCCGCGTTTGTTTTTTTGCCAATTCATTTATTTGAGGGATCCCCTCTTTTCTGTGATTTTCAGAAATTTCGCAATGATTGTAATGCTTTTTGACTCATGCACAGGTTTCACAATTCAGTATCATCAATCATAAAAACATTTATTTTAAAATAAAGAGACAGAATAAGTGAAGATAAAAGACACGAAAAGCAAACACATGGAAGAAAAAGTTGAATTCTTATTGTTATGGAAACTGGACGTGCAGAAGGTCACGCCAATTGAAAGTACATTGAAAAATTTTTAAACTGGAAAAATACAAGAAAAAGGGGAAGCAGATCTTGTGTTTTTTCTTTTGAAGTAACGATGCCAATCGTCCATACTCATGACCTTGATCACCCCTTTATCCAAACTTTTGGGAGTGCTGATTGCCTTTTTCATTTCAAGTCCAAGTTTTCCGACCCTAATTTTTGCCTGGATCGCCCTTTGCAGGTTTTCAATCCACCGGGTCGCTCTGGTTTTGCCTAGGCCTCCCTTTGCGGGTTTTCAACCTAGCGAGCTGATTCTTACTTGGCTCATCTTTCTCTTTTTTCATTTATTTCTTTAGGCATACTCCTTTCTGACTGTATCTGAATTTACTGGAAACTGGGGTTTTCTTTTCTTGCATCCCATTTTGCGAGAATTAAAGGCCCCTCCGGAGAATAAGTTCTTCGTCTTCATGATACTGGGTTCATCTCCATGGGAATCCCTTTGGAGGTTCATGATCTTTTTGAGCATTGAGTCTTCTTTGAAATTGTTGAAGATGAGCTTTCTTCGGTTTGAGCTTTCTCTTATTCTTCTTCTGACATAAGACAAATGTACTTTGGTTTGATAAGGCTCAATGAAAGTATTACTTCCATCATATGGGGTTTGCCCTTGTTAGAGTGTAAAACGAAGCCTGATTTCCATGAAGGTCATCGTCGTCCTTGATATCCTTTGTTGATTGTCTCTAACTGCCCCATTTTTAGGGTGGCGTAGGGAGGGATCATGATGCTTGACCTGGAGTCTTCATACTGTCATTTGTGACTACCTTAGCTTGGAAAGCTGCGCAACAGACCGAACTTTGGTAATTACAGACTTTGTTATAATGGCAAGTGTCTTATGTCAGAAGGGTGATTTACACAAACTTGTTGATTCATTGCTCTTTATCATCTCCTTTGCTCAAATTGATCATGTCACTTGATTCCTCATGAGGACGGACCACTTTGTTCTCTTATTCTTGCACAACAGCTTGATTGCAAATCTGATGGTGGAGTCTGAGGAAGGACTGAGGGTTTGGTCGCGAAAGAGGTTCGCTTGTAACATTTGTTTGGTTTCCTCAGCATTGCTCCACTTTGCTTGAACTTGTGCTTTGACTTCATTGCCCAACCTAGTTGTGGCATCATGAATTTCTACAGCCTTAGCCAATTCTTCACTTATTAACTCCGAAGAAACATCCCAGTTGTCTTCAGCCTCTCTCTCAATTTGGTTAATCGGGTAATCAGAGTCACAATATGAACCATTGGCGTCGTTGTTTTCAAAGATTATTTTCATTTATTATTATTTTTGATCCGCGTTGGGAGGAATTGAAAAGTAAATAACAGACACATGACAAAATGAAAGAAAGAAATTTTATTGAGGAATTCAAAATAACATTTTATTGATGATGATGATACTAAAAGGAAACATGTGTGCCCTTATTGAAATATCCTAAGGCCTTGGTAAGCACAAGAACGAATGACTGAACAAATGCATGCACATTTTTAGACTTGCACCAAAGAAAAGCAATCTTAACAAGGTAATTAAGTGATTACAAAATTGCCCTCTTGTATGGAGGATTTAAACCAAAAGTCAAGTGTGTACTAATGCGGGGAGAGTATGTACTTTATGGGTGGATGGGGCGGGGTCAAACTTGGATGGAGAGTGATGATAAGGGAAGGAAACTGACAGACTCAAACAAGAGAAACTGCACATGGCATGCACGCCCACTAGAAGAATGCTTCGTAGAGAGTTAACATTGGTTAAAACCTGATGGAAAATTTTTTTGATGAACTGTTTCAGTCTTTTATCATGGAATGGATGGGATGCAATGCCTTTTTTGAAGAAGATGCAAATGAACTGTTGATTTGAAAAACTGAGTGCCTTGGAACATCTTGAGTTTGCAAACAAGTAAGGGTAAACTTTTTCAACAGATTATTTTGCAAAAGCGTCTCGTTTCTCATCACAACTTTTTTATTTGGTTGATGCAATGTATGAACGAACAAATCATGATAAGCAAATGCATGAAAAATGACCACTTGAAAAGTGTAATTATTCTAAAGGAGATTTTTTTGTTTGTTTTTGATGCAAGATGAAATGCGAAACTCCAATGCATTTTTGGATGATGCAAGATGCAAGAATGATATTTTTTCAAAATGATTTTTATTCTTTAGAGGCACGGCAAGATCTGAAATACCAATGCCCCTTTTTGCGAAAATGATGACGTGAGGCAACCAATTGTCGTTACTCTGAGTAACTTGCATGAAACATTGAGTGGATCCTGACTCAATACTTCACGCAATATACTGAAATGCTTCGACATTTGGTTGACTCCACTTAATCACTTTATTTGAAAACAAACTGCGCCTGATTGGGTCAAAGTGCCCCGATATCGTAGAGTATCATCTCAAATTTGTAGTGCACAAACAAATTTGAGATATTACCCTTCATCATTCAAAGATGCACTTCTACCCATGGAACGATTGCATAAGGAATTTCTCTTATTTCATTTCATTTCATTTTTTTTTTGGAAAATGATTTAGAAAATAATTTTAAAAACGATTTGAAGATGCAAGTGATTTATTGAATTTTTTTTTATTTAGAAAAAGGTGCTTTATTTGGGGAAAAAGGTTTTTAGAAAAATGTGCTTTATTTGGGGAAAAAGGTTTTTAGAAAAAGGTGCTTGACGGGTATGACCCGCTCCTACGTATCCCCATTGTGATGAGGAATCAAAGCTACGTAGTTCTTCTTCGTCTTTTTTCTGACATAATGCTTATGAGGTTAATGAAATGATGCATAAATGCTACATTGGCTCGACGCCCACATTATTTGCTGAAGGTTTTTGTACATGATTATGGATGACTGAAATGCTTATGCTATGCAGATGATAATTGTTTTTTTTCGTTTTCATTTTTCTTATGCAATGAAATGAAATGCATGATACTCGCAATTATTTTTAAAATGCACGAGAGACGTGATTTTTATTAAATGAAACTATATGCAAAATGAGAGGTTCACATATTTATATGCAAGGGAAAATAACAATGCACGAGAGATGTTTCTAAAAAATGTTCTTTTTTTATATGCGAGAAAGTGCATGATACTCGCAATTTTTAATGCATGAAAAATCATGATCTTCACTGGATGAAGATGTATGCAAAAGGAAATGAGTAAAAAATTAAATACAATGCAAAGGCTTTCAAAAGCCGGAAATTCACACATTTTTTTTATAATTTTTTTTTCGGTTTATTTGCAAAAATATTTTATTTAGCATGGATGCAGGGGTATGAAGCTCCTTTGTGTCCTACCAAGGTTTCTTAGAGACAGGATATATGGCTATTTCTACGGGTACACACTTCAAGGTTAGCACTAAAAGAAGGACCCTAAATAAGGCTCCTAGAGCCAACGACCTCATCTGAGACCACCGATCACAGGGCCGTACGTCCAAGTGATGGTATCATCAAACAAAGCCAAACTCTAGGTGAAGTCTTCGCAACCACCCAACAAGACGTACGTCCAGTGAGCAGCCACTAATGACTTCGTTCTAGCCTAAGATATGCTCTAGCCCGGGTATAGGGCTGTCTCACCAAGAAATATAAGGGTAAAAAGAGTGCAACGTGTGTGTAGGAGCACAACGACAAACATACCCCCCACCTGCAAGGAAAAACCAGAAACAGTCCAGACAAAGAGTCGTCTACCCTAGGGTTTTGCAAGCATATATCATTTCAATACAAACAAGTAAACTAACCTAGGGTTCCAACAACAATCATATGCACTGCTTACCTCAAGAAAGGGAGCCAAGAAGAGGGGTCATAATAGAATCGGGGGAATGCATGAACCTACCTTGAAGAAAGGGAGCAAAGAAGAAGGGATCATAGTAGAATTGGGGGAATAATGCATGAGCTTACCTTGAAGAAAGGGAGCAAAGAAGAAGGGAACATGGGGATTGGAGAAATGCATGATCATATTAAACATATAAACAAAAGAAGATGAAAGGAGAAGAAGGAACAAGAAGCGAACATAGAAGAAGAAGAGTCAAATGCACATGAATGCAACATAACAACACGAGAATGCAAGAGAACATTCAAACATCAGAAAGAGAGAAGAAAAAGAAGGAGAATAAAAGAGAGAAATAGAACAATCACATTCAAATCAAACAATTAAACTGCACATCAAGTTAATTAGGCCTGACCCTCGTTTTTTTTTTAAAAAAGAAAGTCCCCAGTGGAGTCGCCAGCTGTTGCACCCCGAAAAATCCGGATTGGACCTTTCATCGTACAACGTGAAAATTTGTGAAGCCGCCATCAACATTTTTACTTAGGGACCAAAACATTGAAAAAGGGTCCTTTTTAAGGCGGGTGGCCCTTTGAGAACTAGAGATGTAGGTTCGGGGGTCGGTTAGGTGTGGGGAGGTATTAGCACCCCACACCTCCTTTCTACCGAAAGGGAACCTTTAACTTGATGTGCGGTTTTGACAGAGTTGATTTGAAACAATTCGTTCTACTTCTTTTTTTATTTGAGAAAAGTGTTTTTGAAAACGGGGGAAAAGAAGAATCTTTTTATTATTTTTTTTAAAAGTGTGCTTGACGGGATGTGACCCGCTCCTACGTATCTCCCGGTGCGATGGAGAATTCAAAGCTTACGTAGTTCTCTTTAGTCGAGAAACTTTGTGTTGGTGTTTTTTATTGTAGGGGTTTTCGGTCCTAGACTGTACAGTCCACTAGACCTAGAACAAAGACAACCCCGCCTGTACAGACGACGTGCCCCCTACTTATTGAAAATGTTTTTTTTTGATTAAGGAAGAAAAAGATTTGTTGTGAGGTAAGTATCTTAGGCTCGCACGAACTGTACAGCTCGCTAACCCTAAGACGCTAACCAATACCGGATGTACATCCGACTCGATTCCTTACTCATTTTTTGAAATAGGGTTCAAGTTGTTAATGTGGATATCTTGTGTTGCAGGTTAAGTTTTGATGATGAAGTGATATAAGACAAAGTGACAAATGGAACTCCAAGGCACAACGAACTCAAGAAGTAAGTCTGTTTCAAGGGTAGTCGCTAGGAAGTTGGGTCGTGTATTAGGAATGAAATGTAAACCGCTTTTGAGGATCGACTCAAATCACTCAACACACTAGCACTCACACAAACAAACCTAACATATGTTATCGAATTGAGAAAAGCATGTTAAATAGGTTAGGCACTTGTTGTTTTTATAATTATAGATTCATGGCTTAATGTTTTAAAAGAAATTGTTTTTGAAGTAAAGAATTGATTCTTGTTTTGGTAATTTTTAAGCTAGAAATTGATTTCTTTCATATTAGTTAAGCTGAAAATCGATTTCATTCATGTTGTTAAAGATAGAAATCGATTTGTGTCTTAATTGGTTTTAAAAAGGAAGTTGTTTTGGAAAGAAAACAATCGATTGATGACTTGTTGTTTTTGAAGTGTAAAATCGATTTCTTTCTTGTTTTTAGAGTTAGAAATCGATTTCATTATTGCTTTTTGAAGCTATAAATCGATTTCACACTTGATGTTTTTAAAAGGAACTTGTTTTGGAAAGAAAGCAATCGATTGATGACTTGGTGTTTTGAAAGAACAAAATCGATTCATAGCCTCCTATTTGAAAGAAGAAAATCGATTTCATGCTTCCTCTTTGAAACAAAACAATCGATTTCATGCTTCCTCTTTGAAACAAAACAATCGATTTGTGACTTCATTCTTCAAAGAAGAAAATCGATTCCTCACTTGTTTTTGTGAACTTGTTTTTTTAAAGCTAGGAATCGATTATCCACTTACCTCTTTAAGCACCAAAATCGATTCTTCTCTTCTCTAAGTTAAGCAAACAATCGATTTCTTCTACTATGTTTTAAAGGACAACAATCGATTGTCCACTTATCACAATAGAGTTAAAAAGTGTTCCAACGGTCATATTTTTACAAACTCTATAAATAGAAGTTAAGGTTTCACGATTCAACAACAACCTACGCATAACAAAGAACAAATCAAACCCTATTACACAAACACACTTGCTCTTCACTATTTCTATCAATTTGAGTTGATCTCTCACAAGGGTTAGGTTGGAAATCTTCAAGTTGTTGTATTCGCCTTCTCAGAGGTATTTGTTATTTCATTGTAATTTCTTTTAATACTGTTATTGATTTATACTAGAGAGTGGGGAATCTCTCTAGGGTTTTGATTGTAACAAGGGTGGGGTATCTCTTGTTTCAATTGGTTGTACTAGGGAGTGGGGTATCTCTCTAGGGTTTTTGATTGTAACAAGGGTGGGGTATCTCTTGTTGTAATTGTTTTTAGGGCTCTTGCACAAGGTGGGGTATCCTAGGTGAAGAGCGCCTGAGTCTGTAAGGGTTTTAAAGCACCCGATTGAAAGCTTTATTTTGATAGTGGAAAATCTCACAAAGGGTTGTGAGGACTGGACGTAGGTCACTGGGAGGTGACCGAACCAGTATAAATCTCGTGTGTCCTTTATTGTTTTAAGTTCTAATTCGTTCGTTCCATAAACCTGCGCGAAAAATTAATCTAAGTCGTAAAAAGGGGAAAACTTTTTAAAGTCTCAATTCACCCCCCTCTTGAGACTGAAGCCACTTGGTAACAAGTGGTATCAGAGCTAGAGTCTTGTTTAAAGGGCCTAGCAGCTTCAAGAGAAATGGCTTCAGGTTGGTCTACGCAAGAGGGTGCGTCTCTTACCCGTCCTCCGGGATTCAACGGGAAAGACTATGCATATTGGAAAGAAAGAATGAGAATATTTATAGAAGGGGTTGATATTGATGTATGGGATGCTGTGGAAAATGGACCCTATGTCCCCACGCACATGGTAAATGGTATTCTCACTGTCAAAGAAAGAGCTGAATGGACTGATAATGATAAGAGAAAAGTTCAACACAATTTTCGTGCCAAGAATATCATCACTTCCGCCCTCAGTCCTGATGAGTTCTTCAGAGTGTCAAACTGTAAAACTGCCCAAGAAATGTGGGACAATCTTCAAGTCACTCATGAAGGTACTAGTGAAGTAAAAAGAGCAAGAACAAACACTCTCATCCGGGAATATGAACTATTTAGAATGAATCAAGGAGAAACTATACAAGAAATGCAAAAGAGGTTCACTCACATAGTGAATCAACTGGGCTCATTAGGAAAATCATTTCCTGCAGAAGACTTGATCAACAAAGTGTTAAGATGCCTAAACAGAGAATGGCAACCGAAAGTAACTGCTATAGCTGAATCAAGAAATTTAGCTACTATGACACTCGCGACTCTTTTTGGGAAACTACAAGAGCACGAATTAGAGCTCGCTCGTCTAGCAGAACATGAAGAAAAAGACAATAAAAAGAAAAGCTTAGCTCTCAAAGCTTCTAGTTCAAATCCATCTGATGATAGTGATGATTCGGAAAATGAAGATGATGAAGACGAGGAGAATATGGAGCTAATGGTTAGAAACTTCAAAAAGTTCATGAGAAGGAAAAGCTTCCCCAAAAAGAATTCTTCACCCAAAAGAGTCTCAAGCAAGGAAAACTTCCCAAGTCCACCAACTTGCTACGAATGTGGCAAATCCGGACACATGAAGATGGAGTGCCCGAACTTACAAAGAAAACTGTCAAAATTTAAGAAAAAGGGATCCAAAGGAAAGAAGGGTAGAAAAGCCTACATAGCATGGGAAGACTATAACATGGAGTCATCAGATGATTCAAAAAGTGAAGAAGCTCAAGTTGCTCTCATGGCCGACCACGACAGTGAAAATGAAACTGAGGTAGATTCTAACTCTGAAACTTCACAAAATGCATATGATGAATTACATGAAGCATTTCTTGAATTACATAATGATTCTTTGAAACTAGCTAAAGCATTAACCCAATCTAAGAAAACAGTTGCTCATCTTCAAAACGAAGTTATTGCTTTAACTAAGGAAAAATTAGAACTTAGAAATGAAAATCATAGTCTTGGTTGCTTTAAAGCAAATTATGTATGTGATAAGTGTGCTGAATATGAAAAGAAAATTCATGAGCTTGAATGGACAATAGGAAAAATGTCCAACATACAACATATGCATCCTAGGTCTCCAAGAAATAATTTCATAAAAAGACATGTGCATTATAGACCTAAGTTCACTACTAGTCCATATATTAGATGTTATTACTGTGCCAAATTAGGACATACTGCATCTGTTTGTATGGCTAGAAGCAGACAAGTTGTGAAAAAGGTGTGGGTTCCCAAAGGAACTCTACCAAGTACTAACCCACAAGGACCCAAAGAAATTTGGGTACCAAAACTTTCAACTTGATCTTATTGCAGGTATGCTTCAAGGTATGGGGGAAAAATTAATACCTTGATAGCAAGTACTCAAAGCACATGACTGGAGATATGACAAAGCTCTTAACACTCACCCCCAGAAAAAGCCGTCATGTGACTTGTGATAACAACAATAGAGGAAGAATCCTCGGTGACAATAAGATTGGTAAAAGTCTATCCACCTCTATTGATAATGTGCTTTATGTAGAATATCTTAAGCATAAGTTACTTAGCATTAGACAAATACGTGATTATCATTGTTTGATTTTGATTTATGCACCATTGAGGACAAATCAGTAAGCAAGTTAGAACAATAGGAAATAGAGTAAACAATAACATATGGTGTCGATATAAATCACATTAATCTATAGATGGACCCCGTTCAACATTCTAGAACTAAGCATATAGAGATTAGACATTATTTGCTTAGAGATCGTGTTCAAAAAGGTGATTATGTGATTGTTTAGTTGAGCAGTCAAAACCGCTAGCTGATATTTTTACAAAACCATTGCAAAAAGAAAATCTCTTTTTCATAAGAATAAAACTTGGAGTTATTAATTTATCAATTATCTAAATGAATTATGAATTGCTGATTGAATTTTGGTTAGGCTATCTTGTGTTGAAACTCGACTCTCATGTCATTTTTTGATTTAAGCTATCCTTTTTTTAAATGCAATGAACTCACTGTTACTATTAGCTGCGTTTTCAACTCACCAACTAAGTTTGGCATTAACCCTTTTGATCATGACAAAAAGGGGGAGAAATAGTAGTGTATTGTATTGTCACTTTGCATTTAGATAGGGGGAGCATCAAGTAAGGGGGAGTCTAGATACATATCTTTAATATTAGCGTATTGTTTTGCTTGATGAACTAACCTCCCACTTGAGATGAATTAAAATTTTGTCATCATCAAAAAGGGGGAGAATGTGGATATCTTGTGTTGCAGGTTAAGTTTTGATGATGAAGTGATATAAGACAAAGTGACAAATGGAACTCCAAGGCACAACGAACTCAAGAAGTAAGTCTGTTTCAAGGGTAGTCGCTAGGAAGTTGGGTCGTGTATTAGGAATGAAATGTAAACCGCTTTTGAGGATCGACTCAAATCACTCAACACACTAGCACTCACACAAACAAACCTAACATATGTTATCGAATTGAGAAAAGCATGTTAAATAGGTTAGGCACTTGTTGTTTTTATAATTATAGATTCATGGCTTAATGTTTTAAAAGAAATTGTTTTTGAAGTAAAGAATTGATTCTTGTTTTGGTAATTTTTAAGCTAGAAATTGATTTCTTTCATATTAGTTAAGCTGAAAATCGATTTCATTCATGTTGTTAAAGATAGAAATCGATTTGTGTCTTAATTGGTTTTAAAAAGGAAGTTGTTTTGGAAAGAAAACAATCGATTGATGACTTGTTGTTTTTGAAGTGTAAAATCGATTTCTTTCTTGTTTTTAGAGTTAGAAATCGATTTCATTATTGCTTTTTGAAGCTATAAATCGATTTCACACTTGATGTTTTTAAAAGGAACTTGTTTTGGAAAGAAAGCAATCGATTGATGACTTGGTGTTTTGAAAGAACAAAATCGATTCATAGCCTCCTATTTGAAAGAAGAAAATCGATTTCATGCTTCCTCTTTGAAACAAAACAATCGATTTCATGCTTCCTCTTTGAAACAAAACAATCGATTTGTGACTTCATTCTTCAAAGAAGAAAATCGATTCCTCACTTGTTTTTGTGAACTTGTTTTTTTAAAGCTAGGAATCGATTATCCACTTACCTCTTTAAGCACCAAAATCGATTCTTCTCTTCTCTAAGTTAAGCAAACAATCGATTTCTTCTACTATGTTTTAAAGGACAACAATCGATTGTCCACTTATCACAATAGAGTTAAAAAGTGTTCCAACGGTCATATTTTTACAAACTCTATAAATAGAAGTTAAGGTTTCACGATTCAACAACAACCTACGCATAACAAAGAACAAATCAAACCCTATTACACAAACACACTTGCTCTTCACTATTTCTATCAATTTGAGTTGATCTCTCACAAGGGTTAGGTTGGAAATCTTCAAGTTGTTGTATTCGCCTTCTCAGAGGTATTTGTTATTTCATTGTAATTTCTTTTAATACTGTTATTGATTTATACTAGAGAGTGGGGAATCTCTCTAGGGTTTTGATTGTAACAAGGGTGGGGTATCTCTTGTTTCAATTGGTTGTACTAGGGAGTGGGGTATCTCTCTAGGGTTTTTGATTGTAACAAGGGTGGGGTATCTCTTGTTGTAATTGTTTTTAGGGCTCTTGCACAAGGTGGGGTATCCTAGGTGAAGAGCGCCTGAGTCTGTAAGGGTTTTAAAGCACCCGATTGAAAGCTTTAATTTGATAGTGGAAAATCTCACAAAGGGTTGTGAGGACTGGACGTAGGTCACTGGGAGGTGACCGAACCAGTATAAATCTCGTGTGTCCTTTATTGTTTTAAGTTCTAATTCGTTCGTTCCATAAACCTGCGCGAAAAATTAATCTAAGTCGTAAAAAGGGGAAAACTTTTTAAAGTCTCAATTCACCCCCCCTCTTGAGACTGAAGCCACTTGGTAACAGTTAATTACTTGTTTTAATTCTCATAAGTATCCCAAGATGTTTGAGCTGTACAGCTCCGATCTTAGGACGCTAGACAACACCGGCCATACGTCCGACTTGCCTCCTTATGAGTTTTCAAAAAAGTTTATTGTTGATCTTAGAAAGAATTTGATTGTCTTATGAAAACAATTTAAGAAAAGATTGAGTTTGGAAAAAGCTTTAGAAAATGATTGATTTGAAGAAAGGAGAAGGGAGTTTGAGGGTGACATTGGTCACAAAAGGTTTGTTGGGATGGCGTGGCATCCAAAAGGAAAAGAAAGTAGAACATTCAATCAATTTCCAAGTCAAGAACCAAAGTGCAACATTTAACAAATTGCAAGCAAAGCAATCAACAATGTAAGCATAAGCATAAACATTACCAATTACAACATTTGAGCACAAGAATGACACTTAGTCATCAACATCTAATGGCATGCATATGTAAGATCAACAATAGGCACACAAAGAGATCATACAAAAGTTCAATTCAATTAGGTGTCAACACAAGATAAAGCACAAGGTTGAATCCCTTTTGGTAATCCTTGACGCTTGAGACAATGCACAAGTGCATAAGTGTCTAGTCCTTTTACCAAATCATCAACATTAAAGCATAACATTGACCTAGAAAGAACATCACATTTGCAAGACCAAAAGTGACCAAAAGAGGGCATTAACAAGTCCTTTTTGTAACCAAAATTGATTAATCAAGTTAGAAAACTAGCATTTGCATTTTCAAGCAAGAATTGCACAAAGAAAATTGAATCATCTTAGGCAATCCTCATCACTTAAAGTGAAGTGCACTAGGCACAAGTGAGAGTCCTCTTGCCAATCCTCAACATAGAATAACTTTGCAAACAAGTTACTAACAAGCAAACCAAAGTTTTCAATCAAAGCACAAGGTTGTGTTGAATCATCTTAGGCAATCCTCAACACTTAAAGTGAAGTGCACAAAGACACAAGTGTGAGTCTTCTTGCCAATCATCAACATATAACAATTTGCAAGCAAGATACAATCAATTAGCAACAATATTTTGCAATCAAAACATCAAATCAATTGCGTTGAATCATTTTAGTCAATCCTCAACACTTAAAGTTAAGTGCGCAAAGGCACAAGTGTGAGTCCTCTTGCCAATCATCAACATAACAATGACTTGCAAGCAAGATACCATCTATTAACATCAAAATAACTTGAGAAAACGTTTTTGATCACAATTGCAAACCCATTTCACAAGAAAATTAACAAACCCTAATTCTAATCATGATTTGCGAAGCATCACATCATTTTATTCAACAAAAATGCAAGATCATAGTGAAAACAACATAAATCACAATTTATTCAAGGGTGAGAAGCATCTCAAGCACCCAAACCTCCCACACAGTGTTTGTCAAAATGCTTGAGACACCTCTCACCAACAACAATCAACAAATCAACAATATAACAACACTAAAATGCATGAATATGGTAGGATGCAAAATTAGAAACATGATATCTACATTTTGATGCAAAAAAGTTGAAGATGATGCTAGGTTTTAAGAAGTTTACCTCAAATCCAAGCTAGGGAATGACTAATATGAAGAACAAGACCACAAATCAACTTGAATCTTCACCAAACTTCAATGAAACCCACGAAATGCTTGCTTAAAAATGCCCTTTGATGATGCAAGCTTGAATTAAATTAGGAGAGAAGGAAGATATATGAAGTAGGAATGGAAATGAGGTGAGAAAATGGTGATTTGGTGAAGGAGAAGTGAAGAATTGATGGAGGAAGAAGGTGGTATGATTTCGGCCAAGAGAGGGAATTAGGAGAGGGAGTTGTGTGCTAGGGTTGTGTGAGTGAAAATGAGGCCAAAAGTTGTGAGAGGTAAGGTTAATAGGGTATTTATAGAATGCATCTAGGTTTGAGGGTATTTAGGTCAATATGCACTAGTTGTGCTCTAGGATTTGATTTTAACTTTGAATCAAAGGCTAGGATTGAGGCTCACATGGATTGAGGACATTGAGAAAACACAAAATGAGAGAATAGAGAGGGTGAAATTCGAAATAGCAAGGGAGAGTGGTGCCCAAGTTTTGCAAGTTGTCATCTTGTACTATTGTACTATTATATGACCATTCTATTATCCCTTCATTTTTTATTATTCTTCTTAGGATAATTGTACAAAAATACACCCAATTTAGGCCACATACTAGGAATCTTAGGAATATGCCATTTTATGAGATCACCATGACCAAAAATATCATAAAAACCTCATCTTGAAATTTTTGTAGAATATTCCTTTTTGATGCCTTTTTTGAATTTCAATTTTTATGCAAATGCGTGCATGTATACGCAAAAAATATATGACCAAGGGTGTCTTGCTTCAAATAATTTCCTCTAAAATTGCACAATGATTTTTGATGAAAAATTATCCTCTTTTTTTTGAAAAATGACCAAAATACCCTTGGCCCTAAAAACATTTTTTTGTCCAAAAATGCATTTCCAACCTAAAAAAAAACTTTAGAATGCATGCACAATGCTCTTCACATTTTTCAAAATAATGCCACACTTCTCAATTTATTTATTTTTGTTGAGAATTAGGGTTTTGACCTAGGCGGACAAAATTAGGGTATGACAGTAATGAGGGAAGACGTCCAGTTGTTTTCATTAATGGCGTCATTGTCTGCTGAGAGCCAAGCGAAGGTTGATGAGTTGCAGGTGGTGCGAGAGTTTTCTGAGGTTTTTCCCGACGAGATTCCGGATGTACCACCAGAGAGAGAGGTTGAGTTTGCTATTGATCTGGTACCTGATACTAAACCTGTGTCTATGGCACCGTATAGAATGTCTGCATCTGAATTGTCAGAACTGAAGAAGCAACTCGAGGATCTGCTTGAAAAGAAATTTGTGAGGCCAAGTGTGTCGCCGTGGGGAGCTCCAGTGTTGTTGGTGAAAAAGAAAGATGGTAGTATGAGGTTGTGCGTAGACTATCGGCAGCTGAATAAGGTGACTATTAAGAACAAGTATCCGCTTCCGAGGATTGATGACTTAATGGATCAGTTGGTGGGTGCTCAGGTGTTCAGTAAAATAGATTTGAGATCGGGTTATCATCAGATCAAGGTGAAAGACGAAGACATTCAGAAGACAGCTTTCAGAACCCGTTATGGGCATTATGAGTATTCCGTGATGCCTTTCGGTGTGACTAATGCGCCGGGAGTGTTCATGGAGTACATGAATCGTATCTTTCGTGAGTATCTGGATCGGTTTGTGGTGGTATTCATTGACGACATCCTAATTTATTCTAAGTCAGAAGAGGAGCATGCAGAACATCTGAGATTGGTATTGGAAATTCTGAGGGACAGGAAATTATATGCGAAGCTGTCTAAGTGTGAGTTTTGGTTGAAGGAGGTTAGCTTTCTGGGTCATGTTATTTCGGGGAATGGAATTGTCGTGGATCCGTCTAAGGTTGATGCCGTGTTACAATGGGAGTCTCCGAAGTCAGTTACTGAGATTAGAAGTTTTCTGGGTCTGGCAGGTTACTATAGGAGGTTTATAGAAGGATTTTCGAAGTTGGCACTTCCGTTGACTCAGTTGACTTGCAAGGGTAAAGCTTTCATCTGGGATGACTGTTGTGAAGAGAGCTTCAAAGAATTGAAGAAGAGGTTGACGACGTCTCCTGTTCTGACGTTGCCTAATCCGGAAGAGTCGTTTGTGGTGTATTGTGATGCTTCCAAGATGGGGTTGGGAGGTGTGCTTATGCAGAATGGTAAGGTAGTTGCCTATGCGTCGAGACAGTTGAGGACTCATGAGAAGAACTACCCTACCCATGATTTAGAACTTGCTACAGTTGTGTTCGCGTTGAAAATTTGGAGACATTATCTGTATGGTTCGAGGTTTGAGGTGTTCAGTGATCATAAGGGTTTGCAGTATCTGTTTGATCAGAAAGAGTTGAATATGAGACAGCGCAGATGGTTGGAGTTGCTGAAAGACTATGACTTTAGCTTGAACTATCATCCGGGAAAGGCTAATGTGGTGGCTGACGCTTAAAGTCGAAAGACGTTGCATATGTCAGCAATGATGGTTAGAGAACTCGAATTAATTGAGCAGTTCAGGGATATGAGTTTGGTTTGTGAAGTGACGCCTCAGAGTGTCAGATTGGGGATGTTGAAGATTGATAATGAATTCATGGCTAGCATTCGAGAAGCTCAGAAGTTAGATGTTAAATTAGTTGACCTGATGGTTGGGATTGATCAATCCGAGAATAAAGACTTTGAGTTGGATGCGCAGAATGTATTGAAGTACCGTGGGAGAATCTGCATTCCTGATGATGAGGAGATGAAAAGAGCAATTTTAGAAGAAGGTCATAGGAGTAAG
Organism: Astragalus glycyphyllos; assembly: GCA_963573325.1. Classification (NCBI taxonomy): domain Eukaryota; kingdom Viridiplantae; phylum Streptophyta; class Magnoliopsida; order Fabales; family Fabaceae; genus Astragalus; species Astragalus glycyphyllos. Next base: position 33,596,490 of record OY754310.1, on the reverse strand, counting down.
TTGAGTATCCATCCGGAAGCTACAAAGATGTATCAGGATCTGAAGAAGATGTTTTGGTGGCCTGGTATGAAGCGTGATGTGGCGCAGTTTGTGTATTCCTGCTTGACTTGTCAGAAATCGAAGGATGAGCATCAGAAGCCTGCTGGGTTGATGCAACCGTTGGAGATTCCGGAATGGAAGTGGGATAGTATTTCTATGGATTTCGTGATAGGGTTACCTAATACTGTGAGGGGGCACGATTCGATTTGGGTGATTGTGGATAGATTGACGAAGTCTGCTCATTTTATTCCTATCAATATCACGTATCCGGTGTCGAGATTGGCAGAGATTTATATTCAGGTGATTGTGAAGTTGCATGGTGTTCCTTTGTGCATTGTGTCTGACAGAGATCCTAGGTTCACTTCTGATTTCTGGAAGAGTTTGCAAGAAGCGTTGGGTTCTAAATTGAGGTTGAGTTCAGCTTATCATCCTCAAACTGATGGGCAGACAGAGAGGACCATTCAGTCGTTGGAAGACTTGTTGAGATCTTGTGTTCTTGAGCAGGGAGGTACGTGGGATACTCACCTTCCGATGAGGGAAGACGTCCAGTTGTTTTCATTAATGGCGTCATTGTCTGCTGAGAGCCAAGCGAAGGTTGATGAGTTGCGGGTGGTGCGAGAGTTTTCTGAGGTTTTTCCCGACGAGATTCCGGATGTACCACCAGAGAGAGGTTGAGTTTGCTATTGATCTGGTACCTGATACTAAACCTGTGTCTATGGCACCGTTCGAGGCATTGTATGGTCGGAGATGTAGGACTCCGTTGTGTTGGCATGAATCTGGGGAGAGTATTGTTCTTGGACCCGAGGTTGTTCGAGAGACTACTGAAAAGGTGAAATTGATCCGTGAGAAAATGAAAGCGTCGCAGAGTAGACAGAAGAGCTATCATGATAAGAGAAGGAAGGATTTAGAATTCCAAGCTGGTGATCATGTGTTTTTGAGAGTCACGCCTATGGCTGGTGTTGGGCGTGCATTGAAGACAAAGAAGTTGACTCCTCGTTTCATTGGACCGTATCAGATCACTGAGAGAATTGGTAATGTTGCTTATAGGGTGGCCTTGCCGCCTAATCTTTCGAATTTGCACGATGTATTTCATGTGTCGCAACTTCGGAAGTATATTTCGGATCCGTCCCATGTGATTCCGATGGATGATGTGCATGTGCGGGATAATCTCACTGTGGAGACAATGCCTGTGCGAATTGAAGATCGTGAAGTGAAGACTTTACGTGGCAAAGAGATAAACCTGGTGAAAGTGGTCTGGTTAGGAGCTGCTGGTGGAAGCATGACATGGGAGTTGGAGAGCAAGATGCGAGAGTCCTATCCGGAGCTGTTTGAATCAGGTATGTTTTCGAGGACGAAAGATTCTAAGTGGGGGAGGGTTGTAACACCCCGGAAATAATTTAATTAAAATAGTTGATTGAATTATTAAAATAATTTGGAGGCGGGATATAGATAAATTAAAAGGTTAATATTTTATATGCGTAGGAGGTGAAACGAGTAAAGGAGATGGTGACGTAGAGAGCCCAGTGTTTACTGAGCCCTCAACTTAAACCCTGGGGGTTTAAGCCAAACCCTCATTCGCAGCAAGCAAAAGAAAAACGAAAGTGAGAGTGAGAGAGAGAGCACGCGGCGCAAAGAGGGAGAGAAGAGGAGGGTTTCGCGAAGAATTTCAAAAGGAGATCGTTCGTGTTGCTGTGGTTTTGTTCGTGTCTCGTTCGTCGTGTTCCGGAGCTTACGTTATTCGAGGTAAGGGTGGGCTTAACCTTGATAATGGGTTGATGATAATTATGTGTGGGTAGTCTAGGGTTTTGTTGAATTGTTCGTGTTGTTGCATATCGTGTTTTCGTTGAGATTGGTGCTTTGATGATTATTGCACGTTATTGTGATTTGTTTCGTTATTTGTTGTTGCGTGATTGTTGTATCACGATGATGGTGTTGTTATTGTTCGTGTTTTTGTTGTTGCTGTGCGTGGTTGATTGTTGTTGTCGCGTTGTCGAATTGTCGTTTTTGTTGTGGTGGTTGAGGTGTCGTTGCCGTTAGGGTTTGGTGTTTGGCAATTTAGCGATTCTGGACACAGGTTCGGTTTTTCTAAAACTGGCGCTGTTTGGTTGATCCAAAAATTATGAGGTTGATTGTTTTTGAAAATAGACTTAACGCCGGTCGTTTTGGCACTGGTTTCGTCAAATTCGGAGTTGTATAGCTCGAGTTATAGGCGATACAAGTTAGGTTAAAATTCTGGAAACGATTTGGGTATAGATTCGGTATTTCGGTGACTGGGAACGTTGCATTGACCGAAAAATTATGTGGTTTATTTTTCTGGAAAATAGACTTAATGCTTGTTAATTTGGCACTGGTTTGGTTGCGTTTAGAGTTGTGTAGCTCGAGATATGAATTCCACAAGTTAGAGTAAGATTCTGGAAACAATCTGGACACAGGGTCAGTATTTTGGTTACCACGTTTTCAAAAGAACTCCTTTTCGAACGAATCCAATTTCTTTGAAAACTAGACAAAATTTTCCCCAGTTTATGCACAAGTTTCATGCAATTTGATTGAGTTTTGGTCACTTTGGAATTGCTTGAATTTGAAGGACAGAAACTGTCCTCTTTTGCAACTAGCCTGTGTGCTTTTCGAAAACCGTACCTATTGGACACTCTCCTTCAAAAACTGAACTTAGGGATGATAACCAGACCCATAGGGCTTTCCAACAAGTATTTATTTGTTGAAATCCGATGTCGTTTGCTATTTTAATTAATTCGCTGAAGTAGGTGCGATGTGCCTAGGCGCTGTGCGCCAGTCTTGTGCGTGGTGTGCGTGCGTTATGTCCGCGTTGTGGAGCCGTCTGGTGTTAATATTTCAGGTGCGGTGCTGGTATGCTCAGGAGAGTTTAGTGGTAGCTGTGATGCTACAACTTGGTGCTATTTTTGGTGAAATCATTTGTGTTGATTCTGGTGATATAGTATTTATTTTAAATACTTGTTATGGTGAGTTGGTGCATAATCATGGTGTCGCATTGTCATATGCATGTTTTGGTGATATAGGCTCTGCCTCTGGTGTTTATTGGTGATATGCCCGTCGTGGCTCATTTTGGTGATCGGTACCGCATGCATATGCCCACTGGAGGGGTTGCATATCATCCCATTGTCTATGAATGTTATAACTTTGGTGGTTCACTGTCAAATGGACTTTTCCTTTGGTATCTGGTGCTGTGATATGGTGTAATTGTATTGTGTTGCTGTAGTTACCTGATGCTAGCATATTTTTATCATCTGCTTATTACCTCTGTTAGACTCACCCCTTCTGCTTGGAATGTTGCTCTCATGCGGCAACGCTGTAGGTGATCGCTAGTGCTCGTGGAGGAATTGCTAGGTTTTGCTTCCTCTCTCGTTTGGGTCTGTGTCAGCTCTGATATGTAGCACCGGGGAGTCATTAGTTATCGTTTTGAACTATTATTTTAGTTATTGGAAATTGTTTTAATTAATTTTGGAGATGTCTCTAATTGTTAATTCTGGAGATGTTTAAACTGGTTAATATTTCCGCTGCTTGGTGATTTCTTTTATATAAATTATTTTGGAGATTTTTTTTTGGAATAAATGGTGTTTTTTTTTAAAATGGTGAAAAATGTAGCGCCCTTCGAGGTGACTCTGATAATTGTCTATTTAGTTGTAATAGTAAAAGGGGGGTGTTACACCAGCACACAGGCAACACTGGCAGCACGCTGCGCCAGCACACAGGCAACACTGGCAGCACGCTGCGCCAGCACACAAGCAACACTGGCAGCACGCTGCGCCAGCACAACACAGGCATAACACCGAGACACCCAACACTCCACCACCAAATTTCAACATCATTGTTCATGACACTTTCAAGCATATCGTCAAACACCATACAAGCACCATATATTTACATTCAAAATCATTTAATCATTTCATCAAACACCTTACAAGCAACATTAATTTCGTCAATTATTCCAACAAAACACCAAGCATACCAAATTTCATCAAAATGAAATCAACAACATCATCACTCATTCAATCACCAAATCAATTAATTCACAACAACTTAAATCCTAAAACCCCACATAATAACCATCATACAATCCCATTATAAATGAAGAAAAACCCACCCTTACCTTGAATTTTGGTGAAGACAAGCACTCTCCACAAAACCCCAAAGCAAAAGCAAGCAAGCAAGCTCCTCTTCCTTTCTCCTTGAAAATTGCGAGCTCTTCTTCTCCTCCTCTCCCTCTTTCTTCGTGTTTTCTCTCTCTCTCTCTCTATCTCACTTCTTTCTTTCTTTCTTTCTTTGATTTGTTTCAAATGAGCACCATCTCATAACCCCTAGACTAGATAATTAGACTCTTGGGCCTAGCTAATGGATCATGGGCCTCCTATTCCCACTCCATTAATTACTCATAACACCTCCTGAATAAATTAAAATACCGGATTATTAATTTAACTTAATAAATTATTGTAAGCCTTAAATAATTCAATTAAATAAATAATCAAATTATTTTAGGGCGTTACAGCTGGGGCCTATTTGTATTAACCATCATGTGTGCCTTGATATTTTCATCCCTACAACTCTAGTTAATTTTTATCAGAGATGTAAAAAATTTATCATAATATTTGAATCTATGAGAAAGAATGTGTTGGGGAAGAAGAGGATTTATTTTGGTGTTGATTTTTCTGGAATATGCTCCTGGTCCAAACGTAGATGGTGAATGGTTCTTGTTTTTTATTAAAAACAAGTATTTTAAAACATGTTTTTTTAATGTCAATTTGGTCCCTCCCTACGTGGCATCCACTGTGGCACTAAACGTGCCACATATGCAACTTTGACGGAAATGTGGACGGCAGCTAACGTGAGGGACTAAAGTGACGGACAGAATGAACAGTGGAGGACTATTTTGCATTTTTGGTCGAGTGAGGGACCAAATTGACAACGCCTCACACTTTGAGGGACCAAATTGACTATTTACCCAAGATTAAAATGACAAATAAGCAGATCCGTGTGGCACAAAACATGTCACATCAGCCTAATTGACAGAGTTAATGAGGTCCACTAACGAGAGGGACTAACGTGACGGACGGATTACACATTGAGGGACCTTTTTGCATTTTTGTTTGATTCAAGGACCAAATTGACAGCGAGTTACACTTCTAGGGACCAATTTGGCTATTTAACCCAAAAAGTTTTGTTAACCATCAAAATAACTTGAAAGATGTCTCCTCAACGGATAGGAGTTAAATTGTTTGGCCTCATTGTTATCTAACTTCTCTACTTGAGTTTATGTAAAAAAAAAAAAGGTTTTAGTCAAAATGTTAGAAGACAAAATGTACTTCATGACAATAAGAATACCTATCGAGCTGCCTCACATATATGAAAGAGATTTAGGGTCCGTTTGATTTGCAAATAGGTAAGTACAAATGTATTACTGAAGGACAGAAAGTTGTACTGTGATTTTGTGAGAGGTTTTGTGAGGGACAGGAATTTAGATTTTTGTTCAGTCCCCTTGCCCCCACTACTCTCTACTACCGTGAACGATTTTCAAATCAAACAAGGTACAACTGGAGTTGTCCTATCCAGTCCAATATGCACCCTTAAGGTAAGGTAAGACAAAATATAAAACAAAATGAAAACAAGTTGCAAAGAAAATCTATATAATGAAGTTTCTCAAGATGAGAAGATCCGCAAAAGAAAATGTCACTCATGCCATTCTCTTGCAACTAGTGCATCTGTTAAGGAAAATAAATACAAAGTCAAAGACAACATGTATTTATTAATATTATGTTCCTTAAAACCTAAGACATCCTTATCCGGAGAAGATTCATAAACTCATGAGAAGGAAACTCTACTGTAAAATACATGTCATAGCAGCAGTTGATGAAAATAATCATAGTTGTTGTAAGACTGGGTATATTTACTTTTGGAATCTTAAAGATTAAGTATTGTTCTCAATGATTTTCACAATTTTAATAATCTAAAGAAACTTTTTCTTTCATCAACTCTGAGCTTTGTAGTCTACTAAAAAATTATTACAGGTTACAAAGCATATAAGCAATCATAACTGCTGAGATGATTTTAATATGTTTTAGGTGCTTAAATGCAGAGATGAATTCTGTATAAGTTAACTCAAATAGTCTCTTGAGATGCCCATCCTTTCTTCTCTAACTCTTGTCGCAGTGCCTGTCAATGAGCAACATATTTTTTCATCACATAAACATGTTATAACCGATTCGATTTTCGAACATCTTCGGAGTAAATATTCTCTTGTGTAAAACAAAATGACTTCTTTCTTAATACAATACCAAATAAAATAAATTCTGCAAGATATTCATGGCATTCACGCGGTCATCAGCTCGATGCTGTTAGATCAAGTTTAGACGACTCTGATTTCAAGTTTTCTTTTAATGCCGATTTATCGAGTTCTAAATGAGAGTCATCCGAACTTGATTAAATGATTCTGAGCTGCTAATTGTGTGCATGCGTGAAATCTACTACACGGAAACCAGATTCAAATAATAGAGACTATTGGTTCTTTAAGCTCAGAGCTGCTAATTACTTAACTAAATTCATATTCAGTTAAAGTAACTGATTAGCTTAGAATAAAAAAATTGATTGTGACTCAAATTTAGTTAATCACATAGAAAACTTGATTAAAAAGTATTTTTGTTGATATGAAGAAAGGGTAAGCATCACTATGGAACCAATAGATAAATCACATAGCAGTAATGAAATGTTACCTTGATTCTTTTTCTATTCACATCAAAATCGAAGTTTCCCAACCTCGATGCAGACCGATACTCGACGATTGAACCCTTACCCGGTGGGAACCAAAACTCAACATCATCCACAAACTGTTACCACATGACAATGTGAGAAAATGCATAAATGATGATTTTATTTCATGATAAGTTTCCTTAGAGATGTAAGTTACACACAGAAACATACCCCTAAGATTGAGCTTTGATACTCGACTCGAACATAGTCTTCTTTTCTTTCAACTATTTTTGGTGTAAATTTGTCTGGTCTTGTTGATTCTATCTGTAAAATTGTACAGAACTGGTTTTCAGCTTCAATTTAATGATTTGAGAAGTGCAATTAACAAGCTATTACAAGTCTGAAGCACCGACACTTCAGATTGAAGACGCGTCCGGTATTTGACACGTGTCGTGTCGGACACCAACACTGACACTTCAAATACTTCTATTTTTAAAACCAATGTCAGTGTCGGTGTCGGTATCAGTGTCGTGTCCGATGTCTGTGTCTGTCTCAGTGCTTCATATTCACAACCTAATTTTAATAGTTGTTGATAGCCAGAGAAAAGGGAACAAAATTACAATCTAGTGGTAAAAATATGTGTACTCAATTAGATTTATTACCACATCTATAAGTTCTTCCATTGCCTCTTCTTTGCTGATAGGATTTTTCCTACCTTCAGGGTTATAGTTCCTGTACAATAAATAAAAAATTAATTAATGTGAACTGTGAAGTGACATCATTGTCCAATAAGATCTGCATTTTGGTAGGACCATATATACTCGATGTACAAGGATCAAGATAATGCAAAAGTTTAATAAAAAAATTAAATAAAACATTGCAATACTTGGACCAACCAATATTTAAGTCAACATTCAACAGTAATCAACTTAAGTCAACACAGGTTGTTAATGACTTATTTAAAACGTGATAAATTATTTTAAGTGCACCTAGATGCCAAAACTTGTTCAGCAGCCTCTCATTTAAATGCCAAAAATTAACATATTGGTTATCTAATAAACATTACATCACACTAAGACTTCAAATAAATAAATTGTAGCTATAGTTCATATAATCCCAGAAATTCAAACTTAATATTAAGATGAGAAAAAAAGAAATTTACCAAGGAGGAGCATAATGGGCGAGATCACTGGTAGTCTCAGAGGTTGACACACAATTGCTAGTTGCTGGACAGAGAGCCAATGATGGTGGATTTTTCTGAACTCCAAGATATTCTGGCTTCTTTCCACTGCACCAAAACATTTTTTAGTGTTTTTGGCTCTGCTGTTGAAACTAGATTGATAAGTGATTTACATTGACAAGGAAAAAAAATTATCTATTCATATTATGATAGTTTGGATCATATCAATGTTTATTTAATTGAATAGATAATAAGGGTAAACTCTAAACTTCATTTTCCTAACAAGAGATTTGTATCAAAAGGTTTTAACAAGACTCCATATCTATTTCTTTAAAAAAAAAGTGGTATTCATTTAGATAAGCTATATGTAGATAACTTCAAAATATGATATTTTAAAAAAAATAAATTATAAACACTTTGAGATATCTAATTCATATCCAAAACACAGACTGAAATCAAAAGGATCTTAATACATTTCCACCCTTCATTGCTCATAATTTATCAAATAACAAAACCAAATCTTGAATACATAAAAAAAAATCCATGTTTACTTTCAAAAAGAAAAAGGGGTTACCTTAAATTGAAGATGGCACCAATGGTAGCTAATTCACTGCTCTTCAATATGAGTTCTCTAGAATATGATTCAACAAGGAAATATTAGTGAGTGATTTGAGTGGTAATTAGAAGTAATCAATCATAGAAAGTAATGAGAGAGGAAAGAAGAAAAAACCTTCGGTTGATTTGGTTGATGGGGTTGTAGTCGTTGTCTTGCTGCTTCTTCTGACAGAGTGGAATACGAGGAAGAGAGAAACAGTTGTTTTTGATTTTGTTGTTGTTTAGTTTGGTGTGAAATTTGAGGTTGCAGAATGTGCTTGAAGATGCCATTGAAGCCATTGAGAAAGAGAGAGTTGAGAGCAATATTGGAAGTTGAGGAAAGTATCTTAACAGCAAACACACTTATAGAAACAAAGAAATATAAAAAGTGATTTTGACCCACCAAAAATATTAGAAAATGAGTGGGTGGGTTCTATACCTTAGACGGTGGCCGGTGGGTCTCTTGGTTTCCGCGTTCAAAATTCCTAGCTTTTTATTTTGAAAAAAAAAATTCATGTATTAATTATGCCTATGTTTGATTCAAATGTGAGTCTCCATAATCACTTTAGGATGCTTGCTTCTCAACCTCAAAATTTAGACAAAAGGCCCAATTTGGTCTTAGGAAAATTTTGTTAGAGATAAATTGGTCTCTAACAAATTTTTAAGGATACATTAATCCTTTGTATTTTCAAAATAGGACGGATTAATTAGTCTCTTCGTCTGTCCAAAGTTAAAAGTGTCTATGAAGCACATAACGTGCCCACGTATAATGTTCAGTGACACGTTATGTTACATTTTGGGACAAGTTGGTCCCTCGTTTAACCTTTTTAAGATTTTTCAAAAATGGGACATTTTAGCCCCTTTCATTTCGTGACTACTTAGTCCATGACACCCTTCTTCCACCAATCTCACTTCTGATTTTTAGAAACTAGTAATCCTGAAACACTAAATCAAAAAAAACTCAAGTTCATTAGAGAAAATGAAGCCTAACCATGGATGTCGCCTGACCAACTCAGATTTTGTTTTTGTGATGTTGTGCAACATCACCTCGCGTAGAAAGGCATCAATTTGTACAATCAAAAAACCTATCCTATCAACAACTAGTGCCAGAACTTCCAAATTAGTAATAGTAATGGGTGAGACAATAAGTCTTCGAAAGGAGAATGTGGTGTTCAAGTAGCACACGTTAGAGGTGTTCGTAATTCAAGGTACTCGAGAAATAATACAAATCTGTCACATTCAACTTAGCAAATCTTGGGTTTCTGGTTTAGAGTTTTAGGATTTCTGATTTCTGAAAACACAATTTGGGTTTGGTGGAAGAAGAAGAAGAAGGAGGGTGTTAGGGACTAATCTGTCCCAAAGTGATAGGGACTAAAATATCCCATTTTTGAAAAATCTTAAAAGGTTAAACAAGGGACCAACTTAACATGACATGTGGCCACATTTTGTGCCACATGGACACATTTAACAAACGTTTTTGGCTATAGATGGACGGGGGACTAACTTGTCCCATTTTGAAAATATCAGGGACTAATGTGTCCCTAAAAAATTGTCAGAGGCCAATTTGTCCCTCACAAAAACTGTTAGGGACCAATTTGGGTCTTTTGTCCAAAATTTATTTCATTCTTGAAATTAAAAATACTCGAAACCTATTGTCGTCAAACTCTTATATCCTAGCCGTGGGATCGACCAGAGGTTTGGACAGCCTTTGATTCCTCTTTTATTCAAGTAATTGCGTCGACAAGGGAACTCTGTACTCTGGGTTTCCTAACTCCTCCAAAAAGGGTCAAGTTAGGTAGAAGGTGTAACACCCCCCTTTTACTATTACAACTAAATAGACAATTATCAGAGTCACCTCGAAGGGCGCTACATTTTTCACCATTTTAAAAAAAAAAACCATTTATTCCAAACAAAAAAATCTCCAAAATAATTTATATAAAAGAAATCACCAAGCAGCGGAAATATTAACCAGTTTAAACATCTCCAGAATTAACAATTAGAGACATCTCCAAAATTAATTAAAACAATTTCCAATAACTAAAATAATAGTTCAAAACGATAACTAACGACTCCCCGGTGCTACATATCAGAGCTGACACAGACCCAAACGAGAGAGGAAGCAAAACCTAGCAATTCCTCCACGAGCACTAGCGATCACCTGCAGCGTTGCCGCATGAGAGCAACATTCAAAGCAGAAGGGGTGAGTCTAACAGAGGTAATAAGCAGATGATAAAAATATGCTAGCATCAGGTAACTACAGCAACACAATACAATTACACCATATCACAGCACCAGATACCAAAGGAAAAGTCCATTTGACAGTGAACCACCAAAGTTATAACATTCATAGACAATGGGATGATATGCAACCCCTCCAGTGGGCATATGCATGCGGTACCGATCACCAAAATGAGCCACGACGGGCATATCACCAATAAACACCAGAGGCAGAGCCTATATCACCAAAACATGCATATGACAATGCGACACCATGATTATGCACCAACTCACCATAACAAGTATTTAAAATAAATACTATATCGCCAGAATCAACACAAATGATTTCACCAAAAATAGCACCAAGTTATAGCATCACAGCTACCACTAAACTCTCCTGAGCATACCAGCACCGCACCTGAAATATTAACACCAGACGGCTCCACAACGCGGACATAACGCACGCACACCACGCACAAGACTGGCGCACAGCGCCTAGGCACATCGCACCTACTTCAGCGAATTAATTAAAATAGCAAACGACATCGGATTTCAACAAATAAATACTTGTTGGAAAGCCCTATGGGTCTGGTTATCATCCCTAAGTTCAGTTTTTGAAGGAGAGTGTCCAATAGGTACGGTTTTCGAAAAGCACACAGGCTAGTTGCAAAAGAGGACAGTTTCTGTCCTTCAAATTCAAGCAATTCCAAAGTGACCAAAACTCAATCAAATTGCATGAAACTTGTGCATAAACTGGGGAAAATTTTGTCTAGTTTTCAAAGAAATTGGATTTGTTCGAAAAGGAGTTCTTTTGAAAATGTGGTAACCAAAACACTGACCCTGTGTCCAGATTGTTTCCAGAATCTTACTCTAACTTGTGGAATTCATATCTCGAGCTACACAACTCTAAACACAACCAAACCAGTGCCAAATTAACAAGCGTTAAGTCTATTTTCCAGAAAAATAAACCACATAATTTTTCGGTCAATACAACGTTCCCAGTCACCGAAATACCGAATCTATACCCAAATCGTTTCCAGAATTTTAACCTAACTTGTATCGCCTATAACTCGAGCTATACAACTCCGAATTTAACGAAACCAGTGCCAAAACGACCGACGTTAAGTCTATTTTCAAAAACAATCAACCTCATAATTTTTGGATCAACCAAACAGCGCCAGTTTTAGAAAAACCGAACCTGTGTCCAGAATCGCTAAATTGCCAAACACCAAACCCTAACGGCAACGACACCGCAACCACCACAACAAAAACGACAATTCGACAACGCGACAACAACTATCAACCACGCACAGCAACAACAAAAACACGAACAATAACAACATCATCATCGTGATACAACAATCACGCAACAACAAATAACGAAACAAATCACAATAACGTGCAATAATCATCAAAGCACCAATCTCAACGAAAACACGATATGCAACAACACGAACAATTCAACAAAACCCTAGACTACCCACACATAATTATCATCAACCCATTATCAAGGTTAAGCCCACCCTTACCTCGAATAACGTAAGCTCCGGAACACGACGAACGAGGCACGAACAAAACCACAGCAACACTAACGATCTCCTTTTGAAATTCTTCGCGAAACCCTCCTCTTCTCTCCCTCTTTGCGCCGCGTGCTCTCTCTCTCACTCTCACTTTCGTTTTTCTTTTGCTTGCTGCGAATGAGGGTTTGGCTTAAACCCCCAGGGTTTAAGTTGAGGGCTCAGTAAACACTGGGCTCTCTACGTCACCACCTCCTTTACTCGTTTCACCTCCTACGCATATAAAATATTAACCTTTTAATTTATCTATATCCCGCCTCCAAATTATTTTAATAATTCAATCAACTATTTTAATTAAATTATTTCCGGGGTGTTACAACCCTCCCCCACTTAGAATCTTTCGTCCTCGAAAACATACCTGATTCAAACAGCTCCGGATAGGACTCTCGCATCTTGCTCTCCAACTCCCATGTCATGCTTTCACCAGCAGCTCCTAACCAGACCACTTTCACAAGGTTTATCTCTTTGCCACCTAAAGTCTTCACTTCACGATCTTCAATTCGCACAGGCATTGTCTCCACAGTGAGATTATCCCGCACATGCACATCATTCATCGGAATCACATGGGACGGATCCGAAATATACTTCCGAAGTTGCGACACGTGAAATACATCGTGCAAATTCGAAAGATTAGGCGGCAAGGCCACCCTATAAGCAACATTACCAATTCTCTCAGTGATCTGATACGGTCCAATGAAACGAGGAGTCAACTTCTTTGTCTTCAATGCACGCCCAACACCAGCCATAGGCGTGACTCTCAAAAACACATGATCACCAGCTTGGAATTCTAAATCCTTCCTTCTCTTATCATGATAGCTCTTCTGTCTACTCTGCGACGCTTTCATTTTCTCACGGATCAATTTCACCTTTTCAGTAGTCTCTCGAACAACCTCGGGTCCAAGAACAATACTCTCCCCAGAATCATGCCAACACAACGGAGTCCTACATCTCCGACCATACAATGCCTCGAACGGTGCCATAGACACAGGTTTAGTATCAGGTACCAGATCAATAGCAAACTCAACCTCTCTCTCTGGTGGTACATCCGGAATCTCGTCGGGAAAAACCTCAGAAAACTCTCGCACCACCCGCAACTCATCAACCTTCGCTTGGCTCTCAGCAGACAATGACGCCATTAATGAAAACAACTGGACGTCTTCCCTCATTACCCTATGCAACTGACCAGCAGACAACAAACCAGACTCTTCCTCTTCAGGAGAAAAGAAACTCACAGACCTTTCATGACAGTTGATATGAACATGGTTATCAACTAACCAGTCCATACCTAGAATAACATCCATTCCGCTCAGCGGCAAACAAATCAAGTCAACGAGAAAATCATTACCGAATATCGATAAAGGGCATTTAGCACAAACAACCGAGGTAGTCACCGAACCCTTAGCCGGAGTATCGATAACCATCTCCCTCAACATAGAAGATAAAACAAGATCTAATTTCTCAACACATGCAGTAGCAATAAAACAATGGGTAGCACCAGTATCAATAATAGCAATAAGAGGAGAATTATTAATATAGCATGTACCTCTGATCTCATTCACTGCATCTGACCCCGCCAGAGCGAACACCTTCCCAACGGACCTTTCTTTCTTCGGTTTAGGACACTGAGTGCTGATATGACCACCCTCACCACAGTTGTAGCATAACACATCCTTTCGATCACAGCTAGACGCCATATGACCCTCTTTACCACACTTGTAGCACTTCTTCACATCACCTGGACAGTCAGGACGCTTATGACCGGTTTTACCACACTTGTAACATACCACACTAGCAGCAGCATCTCCCCCACTAGGTCTCTTACCCACAGCAGTTCTCTGATTGCCCTTACCAGCTGGAACCTCATACGGCTTCCCACGACTCGAGAAATTCTTCTGCCTATCCCTCACGACAATAGAATGAGCATTACTGTCTTCCTCGAAGATTCTGCAACTGTCAATCAACTCCGAGAACACCCGAATTTTCTGATACCCTATCGCCTTCTTGATATCAGCCCGCAACCCATTTTCAAACTTGATGCATTTGGAGAATTCAGCACCAGCCTCACCATAATGTGGATAGAACTTCGCCAATTCAATGAACTTGGCAGCATACTCAGTCACCGACATATTACCCTGCTTCAGCTCCAGAAACTCAATCTCTTTCTTCCCACGGACATCTTCAGGATAATACTTTCTCAGAAATTCTCTACTGAACACAGCCCAAGTGACCTCTTCATTCACAGTCGCCAACCTCTGCCTCACCTCCAACCACCAGTCATCAGCCTCCTCTGCCAGCATATGAGTACCATACCTGACTTTCTGCGCCTCAGAGCAATCCATAACACGAAAGATTCTCTCCATCTCTTTCAGCCACGCCAAAGCACCATCAGGGTTATACTTGCCCTTAAAGGTAGGAGGATTCTCCCTCTGAAACGTAGCCAAACTGCGCGACCCAGCATCACCAGCAGCACCTGGGTTATTCTCCACAGCTTGAGCCACAGCCTGCAAAGCAGCAGCGAGTGCAGCATCGTTCCGTCCTGCCATCTCAACCTAACACTACAACAGAAACTATAAACAGAAACGAGTAACAATTACTCAAGTGTTACTCGACTCGACGACTCGACAACTTGGCCGGACAGACCGAACTGCTCTGATACCACTAATGTAACACCCCCCCTTTTACTATTACAACTAAATAGACAATTATCAGAGTCACCTCGAAGGGCGCTACATTTTTCACCATTTTAAAAAAAAACACCATTTATTCCAAAAAAAAAATCTCCAAAATAATTTATATAAAAGAAATCACCAAGCAGCGGAAATATTAACCAGTTTAAACATCTCCAGAATTAACAATTAGAGACATCTCCAAAATTAATTAAAACAATTTCCAATAACTAAAATAATAGTTCAAAACGATAACTAACGACTCCCCGGTGCTACATATCAGAGCTGACACAGACCCAAACGAGAGAGGAAGCAAAACCTAGCAATTCCTCCACGAGCACTAGCGATCACCTGCAGCGTTGCCGCATGAGAGCAACATTCCAAGCAGAAGGGGTGAGTCTAACAGAGGTAATAAGCAGATGATAAAAATATGCTAGCATCAGGTAACTACAGCAACACAATACAATTACACCATATCACAGCACCAGATACCAAAGGAAAAGTCCATTTGACAGTGAACCACCAAAGTTATAACATTCATAGACAATGGGATGATATGCAACCCCTCCAGTGGGCATATGCATGCGGTACCGATCACCAAAATGAGCCACGACGGGCATATCACCAATAAACACCAGAGGCAGAGCCTATATCACCAAAACATGCATATGACAATGCGACACCATGATTATGCACCAACTCACCATAACAAGTATTTAAAATAAATACTATATCGCCAGAATCAACACAAATGATTTCACCAAAAATAGCACCAAGTTGTAGCATCACAGCTACCACTAAACTCTCCTGAGCATACCAGCACCGCACCTGAAATATTAACACCAGACGGCTCCACAACGCGGACATAACGCACGCACACCACGCACAAGACTGGCGCACAGCGCCTAGGCACATCGCACCTACTTCAGCGAATTAATTAAAATAGCAAACGACATCGGATTTCAACAAATAAATACTTGTTGGAAAGCCCTATGGGTCTGGTTATCATCCCTAAGTTCAGTTTTTGAAGGAGAGTGTCCAATAGGTACAGTTTTCGAAAAGCACACAGGCTAGTTGCAAAAGAGGACAGTTTCTGTCCTTCAAATTCAAGCAATTCCAAAGTGACCAAAACTCAATCAAATTGCATGAAACTTGTGCATAAACTGGGGAAAATTTTGTCTAGTTTTCAAAGAAATTGGATTCGTTCGAAAAGGAGTTCTTTTGAAAACGTGGTAACCAAAACACTGACCCTGTGTCCAGATTGTTTCCAGAATCTTACTCTAACTTGTGGAATTCATATCTCGAGCTACGCAACTCTAAACGCAACCAAACCAGTGCCAAATTAACAAGCTTTAAGTCTATTTTCCAGAAAAATAAACCACATAATTTTTCGGTCAATACAACGTTCCCAGTCACCGAAATACCGAATCTATACCCAAATCGTTTCCAGAATTTTAACCTAACTTGTATCGCCTATAACTCGAGCTATACAACTCCGAATTTAACGAAACCAGTGCCAAAACGACCGACGTTAAGTCTATTTTCAAAAACAATCAACCTCATAATTTTTGGATCAACCAAACAGCGCCAGTTTTAGAAAAACCGAACCTGTGTCCAGAATCGCTAAATTGCCAAACACCAAACCCTAACGGCAACGACACCGCAACCACCACAACAAAAACGACAATTCGACAACGCGACAACAACAATCAACCACGCACGGCAACAACAAAAACACGAACAATAACAACATCATCATCGTGATACAACAATCACGCAACAACAAATAACGAAACAAATCACAATAACGTGCAATAATCATCAAAGCACCAATCTCAACGAAAACACGATATGCAACAACACGAACAATTCAACAAAACCCTAGACTACCCACACATAATTATCATCAACCCATTATCAAGGTTAAGCCCACCCTTACCTCGAATAACGTAAGCTCCGGAACACGACGAACGAGACACGAACAAAACCACAGCAACACTAACGACTTTGCGCCGCGTGCTCTCTCTCTCACTCTCACTTTCGTTTTTCTTTTGCTTGCTGCGAATGAGGGTTTGGCTTAAACCCCCAGGGTTTAAGTTGAGGGCTCAGTAAACACTGGGCTCTCTACGTCACCACCTCCTTTACTCGTTTCACCTCCTACGCATATAAAATATTAACCTTTTAATTTATCTATATCCCGCCTCCAAATTATTTTAATAATTCAATCAACTATTTTAATTAAATTATTTCCGGGGTGTTACAGAAGGGACGCGAGGATTGGATTATCTACGGGCCTAATGCATAAAAGTAAAGTAAATTGCGATAAAGTAACATAAAACTGAGAAAAATAGATTTGTGTATTGATTGATGTATGTTATGTATGAGTATTCTTATATATATATATATATATATATATATATATATATATATATATATATATATATATAGACACACACACACAGGCCACTGTACGAGCCAACATTTACCTATTGTTGGATCAATCAAAGATCAACGTCTAATCTCGCTCCTAAGCCGTAAGAAATCGGAGCCATAACCCACGATCTCACTAGCACAGTTAAGGGGATAAAACTTCCTCACTCAACTTCCCCAAAGCTTCTTTTCCTCGTTTGATCTTCAACCGCTCCCACGTTCTGTACACGTGCTTCTTTTTCTTGCCTCCAAAGCAAGTCTTCCGTACTTTGGCCATATAATTCCTCGGCTCATCCTTGTCCTTGGCCTGTAGCCATTAAACCTAGGCAAACGAGCCATTATGGTTGTGGTACTCTATGGGTTAGGACTTGCTCTTCCTCGGCACCCACTCCTCGGAGCATTCACATTGCATTTTGCCTCGAGCCCCTCCTTTGAGGTCGTTCCTCCGGAAAATATCTTTTGGGACTTGCCAAGTGGTTTGCCTCGGTGCCCTAGTCTTCTCTCAACTCTCCCTTTCATCCCTCGGCCAACGACTTAATTTATTTTGGGTGTTAACAAAAACTGAGGCCCATTCCGGGGTAATTTTTTATTTTCTATTTTGAAATTTTCAAAAACCAAAACTAGTTTCTGTTTTGAGTTTTAAAATTTTCAAAACCTAAAACCAAATTCAGTTTTCAATTAAGAAATTTTTAAAAATCAAAATTTGTCTCAAACATAAACAAATAAATAAATATTCATCATATATTTTCAGGGACTAATTTGTCCCTCACAAAAAATTCCAGGGATCAATTTGGGTCTTTTGTCAAAAAATTATTTCATTCTTGAAATTAAATATACTCAAAAACTAAGGTCCATTTAGGGGAAGTTTTCTGCTTTATGTTTTGAAATTTTCTAAAACCTAAACCAGTTTCTATTTTGAGTTTTAAAAATTTCAAAAACCAAAACGAAATTGAGTTTTTAATTAAGAAATTTTCAAATCAAAATCAGTCTCAAATGTAATCATAAAAATAAATATTAATTATAAATTAATCTTAATCAAAACAATGTATAACATAAATTTTGAAAAAAATTAAAGTATTATAAATATAAAATTAGCCTAATGTGGACTTTTTTATAAGGTTCACCGGTGGTCCCGGTAACATTACCTGCAAGCAATAGCAGGTATGTGCGCCCCCACTACATATTTTTTATTATTTACACTCGCTTCCCTATACATTTATTCATTTACATTTGAGTCCCTTAGAGTTTACTAAATTTGAGATTCAGCATAACTGTGGGATACAGAGAGAGAGAGAGAGAGGATCGCGACGATGCGGTGGAGCGTTCACTAAAGGATCTCCTTGTGCGATGCATCGACAATCTTCCCTTCTCTTGTGCGTTGCGTTCAGAGCTTTTCGGCGATTCGTTTAGGAAAGACAATTGTTCCAATTTTTGATTCTGAAAATGTGATTCTTTTGTGCGATTCTTTTGTTCGATTCTTTTTTGCGATTCACTTGGATGTTTGTTTCTGAAAATGATGTTGGTCGTTATGATTGTGACCCTCTTATCGACTCATTTTTTTCTCTAATCAGAAACTTGGAATATGAATATCGAAATTTCATTAGTTGGAAGTTATTAGAGTGTTGATCAAATGAACCACACCCACTATATGAACTTATTGGAGCGTTGAAGGTGTCCCTCTCCGCCACAAATCTTGATCTCTTCATTTCTTTAAATACTCCTGCTATTTTGGAGTCCAATCCATTATGCCCAAACACGACCAAAAGGGTGTTCCAATTAACAAT
Source organism: Astragalus glycyphyllos (assembly GCA_963573325.1). Classification (NCBI taxonomy): domain Eukaryota; kingdom Viridiplantae; phylum Streptophyta; class Magnoliopsida; order Fabales; family Fabaceae; genus Astragalus; species Astragalus glycyphyllos. The sequence goes on along the minus strand of OY754310.1, from coordinate 33,577,286 downwards.
GTCAGAGGAACACCCAGATTCCTTGATATCCTCAAAAACTTTCATCATTTCCACAAACTTCTCACGGTTACCATGCATCTTAATAAGGGCATTAACAGTGCAAATATGGAGTTTGCATCCTACAACTTTCATTTCTTCACAAACTTTAAAAGCAAAGTCATCTTTTCCAGTCTTCTCAAATCCCGACAAAAGGGTGGTGTAGGTAAAAACAACAGGCTTAATCCCCTTCTCCAACATTTGGGTTTTAAGTTGGGATGCTTCCTCCAATAAACCACCTCTAACATGAGAAAATATCAATGAATTATAAGTAATAGTGGTAGGATCAAAGCCATTAGTTTCCATGTCATTGAGAACCTGCGGGGCATCCTCGGGTCATCTGGACTTAGCAAAAATATCCAATAATGCGTTATATGTAACCTTGTCCGAGGTGAATCCTGCTAATTTAACATGATCAAACAACATGACAGCTTCCTCATAGAGAGAACCACGGTGACAACAAGTTATAAGGGTATTGTAAGTGTACAAATCAGGAGCAACACCATTAGTTTTCATAGAGCAAAAAAGAGACATAAATCGAAACCAAGGCATTCCCATTTTGTCATAAACATTTAAAATGAAATTGTAAGTGATGAGAGTTGGAAATATTTACCAAAAAAATGAGCATAGGAAATGATGAAGACTTCAAAATATTTGTGGTATCAATCTTTGTGCCCCACAATTTTTAATGCTTTTCTCTGCCATCTCCAGAACCTTCTCCCTTAGTTTTATTTTATTTTTGCAACTCACTTGATCTAAATCACTTGTCTCCATCTTCACGCTCACTTTCTCAGCCAAACACAACTACTAGCTTCATCAATCATTTTTCTCACCCCAACCCTCTTCATCTTTCAGAAACTACGGCAAAACTCCATCATCTTTCATCACCCTAAAAAAAATCATCTTTCAGCCTTCATCTCTACAAAAGCTTCCCTCTCATGGCTTCAAGATCTGGTTTTTTTGCTGTAGTTTGTTTGGAAGATGTAATTTATTTTTAAATTTTAAATTTTCCAGTCTTCTTCTCCATTAAAATCTTCTTCTCGTTCATTCATCTATTTTGTTTTACAAGTTTCAGTAAAAAAACATTTTAATCAGGTTCTACACATCTTTGTAATTTCCGTTGAATTTCTATATTAAAAACTGCTTTTTCTTCTGGATAGCTCACATAGTCGCCGGTGCCAAAAAATTTCCAATAAGCAGTGCCACGTAGGATTGGTTTAGCGCTGGTTGTTTATAATCGCCCGTGCTTATAGAAACTGCCAAATCCGAACGAGTAACCGGTCGAAATTGGGTGTGTGTTTTTGTCATTCGGTTTTACTTGGATGAGCTATTTTCAAATCGGATCCAATGAACCCGCCCGTTTGTCCAGCCCTAATTTGTGGGACCTTCGTTTGACTGAGACGGGAAATTGGATTCTAGGGATTACTCCGGTAAAATCCAGTCTCTAAAGCAGGAACTCCAATGATTTAGAATGGAATTCGGTACATTAGAGAAAATGTAGAGAGAACTAGAGAGTTTTTTAGAGAGAAGATAATATTTGTGAAATGTTGATTGATTATCAAAATGAGGCACTAGGCCAAGCTAAATACAACAATCAAGGGTAAAAGAGTAAATGACATAAAATAAAATAATCCCATAAAACAAATTATTATATTCCTGTTACAATACTCCCCCCCCTTTCAAACATCCTTGTCCTCAAGGATGAATACTTCCAAGTGCCATGCTTAAGAGGTAAGGTCTTCCACTTAATCACAACTAGATGATCATGAATTCGTCCTCTGTCAATCATTTTCCTGTGAAAAATTGCCATTGAATCCTCCCATTTCAGATTCAGAAGAATTGGTGTTGGAAAATAGTGGGCTAAAACCAGAATAAGTGCCACACCAAATTTTAGCAAATCACCAAGATGACTAGTTGACCCAATTTCTTCATAATGTGCAACAGCATCAACAGGAAATGCAACCACATCGGGTCTAGTGATCTCATTTGGTTGTTCAAAGCCCTTTATTGTTGCCAAACCCATTCTAAAACTTACTTGAAGAATGTGAACTCGACCCGGTCAATCATTTTTCTGTGATAAACAGCCACCACATAACAATTTTGGCATTCAAATGTAATCACAAAAAGGGAACCATGTTCATCATTTAGGAAGACAACCTTGAAAGCCATCTCCAATTGTGTCCACTATTGGCACCAAAGTTCTAACAACCACTTTAAAACTTCTTGTTGCTGTTGAACACTAGCAGAGGAAGCCATCACAAGAGAAGCAATGTCATCCCAAAAAACCACTTTTATAATGGCAAGTTTGTAGTCAACACAAACAAATTTCCTGCCCAAAACAATACCATGTCCACAAGATGTATGTTATTTGGTATGCATTCTGGAATAAAACAATATGAGTAAGAGGAAGCATTAATTGCGGCTGGCCCAACCAAAAGTATCTGTCTGAGGCTTGAACAAGGGGAATTCCTTGGACAACTACACATCTTTTTGTGATTTCAAGAGCCACCTCTGTCAATAAGACTTGAAGTTTTGTTCCAACATCCAAGTTTATCTCATCAACTAATGCAAGAATTAGAAACAACCAACAAGCCTGATGCACAAAATTCGTAAGGGTGCTTGTATCAGAGGAGCCACCCTTAGAAGCTTGCTGAAATTGGAAGACAAAATCAGGCATTACAACAAACCAATAAATGAAGACCGTTCCTGCATCCACTAAAACAGCTTCAACCTCTTCCAAATCATAAATGTTAAATGCTCCCCTTTGAATCTCTAATTTCAGCCTCCAATCAATAACAAAATACTTAGGATCAAACTCATTCAAGGCGTGAGCAATATTGTTAAACAAATGGCACCTAACTACCTCCAGTGTTCTCATAAATCTTGTTGCTCTGATGTCTCTTCTAATATCCTTCTCCATGGATACACCTTGTACTTCTCTTTTAGCCCACTTTCCATTCAACAGCAAGGCAATATCACCCATGGCAATGGACAAGTCCACAATGAAGCCTAGTCTTGTATCCACCACAATTGAGCCATGTCCTTTCTGTAATTCACAGTCACACAGTTCTATAAATCTAGAAGTCTCATATGAAAGAGCATTAACAAGTATCCCAAAGATTTTTGTCGCATTCTTCAAAGAAACAAATGTTCTAGTTTCAATCAGTTCAAACCAATTCTGATTAGCACAGCATAAACCAAACCAATTTTTAAAATTACTCTTCCAAACATCATTTGTCAGCCAAGATTTTGAACAATGTAATTTGCTATGCTCAATGGTGAACCAAGTCCAAAGCAAACAATCACAATACTCAAAGACCCAATCAGCTAGCAAATCAAAAGCATGATTTATATAAGTTTCTACATACCAAGGGTCTTGAGGGAGATAAATGATGTTAGCAAAAGCTTCTTGGAAATGCTTCCCATTTTCAAAAATAAAAGGGACCATTGCATGATCAACTTCATTTAAATTAACACCCTCCAACTCTCCAGCTATGTATACGGCACTAATGGAGGTAGACAAACCAAGAACAAGTCTAGCAACAACACATATATCTTCTTCCAAACCTGGTGTTGTCCTGGCTGAGGCTCTAACAACTCTTCCTAGCAATTCAGAGTCTCGAACCTTCCCTTTCACGATGGAGGTGAGATCTGATGGAAACAGATCTAAAGTCGAAACGGGAGATAGCGGCAGAAATGAGAGCGACAATGGACCACCAGGATCAAAACATCTGCGGCTTCCCAAACTATGTAGATGTGGTGGTAAGAAATGCGATGGTGGTGCGACGCAGATGTGACGGTGAGATATTGCGATGTCACATGATTGTAGCCGGCGCGAAGACGACGGTAATTTCTGATTCTTGAACATGGAGATCAATTTTGGAGTGGTGGTGAGTGACGGAGCCCGATTAAGCGACGATGATAGAGCTGCAATCATATCAGGTGGTTTTGGTGGCAGAGAGAGCCTTGTTGGCACCGACGGCACCATGCCTGTGGACACAACTGGCGTGAACTCGTAATGTAAATCACCGAGAATGAAGTTGAAGCAGGAACGCGAACTGAAGGCTACGACGTCGTTTGCTCGCTGTTCGTCAACAGGCTCAAGAATCAGATCTGCAATAGGTTCTTCCTTAATGGTTTGATGAGGGTTGGACACTGAATCTGAGACACTGTTTTCTCCAACCTGCGATTTCGTTGCATCATCATCATCATCAGAAATCTTTGGAACAAAGGATGAGGTTGCGCTGAAAGTTATATCGCTGGTTTCGGCGAAAGGTGTAGATGAGGTTAACGAGGAGGAACTGAGAGGTAGAGCTTCACCATCATTTTCGAGCTCCTCATCCATAATCAGCAACCTGTAGTTATGTATTGATTGATGTTCCACCGTATATGACTCCCCACATACTAAGCACAGTCCCATTTTCAATTTCTCATCGACTTCTTCAAAACTCATCATCCTCGAAATTCTTTTCACAGCCATGTGGAAGCAAGCAACAGGATCGTTGCTTGATACCAATTGAGACGGGAAATTGGATTCTAGGGATTACTCCGGTAAAATTCAGTCTCTAAAGCAGGAACTCCAATGATTTAGAATGGAATTCGGTACATTAGAGAAAATGTAGAGAGAACTAGAGAGTTTTTTAGAGAGAAGATAATATTTGTGAAATGTTGATTGATTATCAAAATGAGGCACTAGGCCAAGCTAAATACAACAATCAAGGGTAAAAGAGTAAATGACATAAAATAAAATAATCCCATAAAACAAATTATTATATTTCTGTTACATTGACTTAGGTATTTACCTCACCCTTTGAAGCGGGAAGACGAATGAGCCAGTATACACATTCAATTATTCATCTTCTTCTGCAAGCTTAAAATCTCACTCTCCTTTCTTTTCCATCCATGGCTCGAAACAAGGTTCGTTCGTTTTTCTTTTCCTTTCATTTCCATCATCCTTTTGCATTCCCTAACTTCGTTCCTCTGGGTTTAGGGTTTTACTTCTATTTGACTCATTTTCTTGGGAAATCCCATTTATGATTTTTTTTACTTAAAACTTCACTGCTTCTGAACGCATAAATCTGTTATTTGTTTTCAATTACTATTACTATGAATTAGTATGTAATCAAAATTCTGCAAAAACAAAAAACAGGAATCGTTACTTTTTCTGCTTGATGTTGGCCCATCCATGCATTCGGTTCTTCCTGAAATTGAGAAAGTATGTTCCATACTTGTGCAGAAGAAGGTATTACCACTAATCATCTTTGTAATCCCATTTTTTTGTGTATGGTGTTGTTTACTGAGAGCTTAAATAGCATGATCGTTCTATTTATTTATTTATTTTTTATATTTGTAATGTGCAGCTGATGTATAACAAATACGATGAAGTGGGAGTTGTCTTATTTGGAACAGAAGGTAATTACTTTAATTTCCATGGTGCAATATGCAATACATGATGTTGACTTGGTGTTTACTAGTTAATCAGAGAAAAATAATATCTTGGCCGGGTTTGCGCTTGTTTCTGGATCTGTTTTTAACCTCTAAACCCAAAATTGTCACCCTCCCATAGCCTCAAAGCCTCACTCTCATCTTCCGGACCCGTTTTTAGCCTCTAAACCCTAACTTAGACTTTTATGTTTAAGCTTTGAGTAGGTTCCTTGGTGGACTTAGTTGTCGGTTTAAGACGTTGAGTAGTTTTCTTGGTGGACTTGGTTGTTTTAATTTGATTAAGACTGCTGAACGCACTATATTAGTTTATAGTAATATTTTCGTTTTTGTAGAATCTTACGGTTACGATTCTACTTGCGATTTTATGAGTTACAATCTTGGTACCCCCTCCCGATCCTACATAATTTCTTGTGTAGTATCTTACGATTCTACTTGCGATTTTACGAGTTACGATCTTGCTACCCCCTCCTGATTACCTTGAATCTCTATTTTGATTACATTGCCCCCAATTACTGAAAGATGTTGTGGAGTTTCGAGGTTCTTCAGTTCCTAAGCTCAAAGGCCCTAATCCTTGACTCGAATGGCAAGATGCTTCCTCATTCTTTTCTTCATATATAGTTATTAATAGCAGCGAAATGGTGGGTGTCCTCTATTCTTCAGCAGTGGTGTCCCAAATTTGATTGAAAACACCCCTGTAATTCCTGCTCACATGCTGCATCAAAGTCCCAAATTCTGAAGTGCATATCAGTAAGTACAAAAGGTTCACACCAAACAGAAATAAAACCAATGTCATTGTGTTGTGCTTCGAAAATTGGAATAACTTGACATTTCCATGGGCCTTGCTAATTAGCACAACGAATTGGCCCAATGTCTGAAATCTCTTTGTTCCTCCCCATGTGTTGAGCAACCAGGATGAGGTTTGTGCCGTGGCGACCTGTTGTGCGTGCATCTTAGTTGCAGGGGTCTCCTCGGAACAGAATAAGTCACTACAGATAAGTTGTAAGGTTGAGAGAGAAATGTGGGGAAATGGGGAGCTTGTTCAGTGATTTGGGAAATGATTGTCGGAGAGTTCAAGTATGTCAAAATTTTTTATCCATCTTTGTAACTTCTGACCTATTCCTATTCTGATATGACATTGGACATTGGTACATGATTAAGAATCAGGGTTCTATTAGTAAATTTGATTTTCCGATGTAGAATATTACTCAGTTTTTATGAAATCAAGATTTTCCATTTTGATTTCCTGTTGCTACTGCAACTATTTACTACATTGTGTCATGGAATAACTGTGCTTTTACTTAACTATTTATTTTCTTCCAGTCAGTAGTTTTCCTTACATTATGGATGAGTGCTTTGACTATATTTTTCATATAGAAGTGTTTCTCAATATTAAAGAAAATTTTACTCCAAGACACATAAGACTTTTGATATTGTATAGGACTGAATTTTGGCCGTAAAAGGCCAACAAGAAAATAACTTCAATTTTGTACAGATTAGAATGTTAAGCTGAAGCAGTAGACACATAGTCACATACCACACAATAGAGTTAAAAATGAATAGGTTGAATAATGTGTTGAGGTAGCACCTATAAATAAAGAAAGTAAACTGTTGCCTTAGGTATATTCTGGGCAAGTGCAAAGAAGACATGTAAAAGTAGAAGCCTCAGTAAGGAGAGTAGATTAGATGAAGGATAGTCTAGTAGTTAGACGTAGAGGTAGAAGAAAACCTAGAAAGAATATAGTTCAGACCAGTAAAAGGATCTAGATTTGAATGGTTTATCTATAGGCATGATGATGGAGTTAGAGTATTTCTTTAGGGTCTGTTTGGGAGTTTGGAGGGGAGCACTTGAAAAAAGAAGAAGGATGAACATAAAAATGTATTGGAGGAGGATTTCAGAGGGCTTTGACAAATTTTTCAAATCATGGGGTCCCAACAATATCTCCCCCCCTGGCCTCAAGGTTGAATTATGGAAACTGCTCCAGCATAATTGCCTCTTCCTCCCAAGTAGCACCCTCCTCTTTGCTGCTGCCACTGCACCAGCACCTGTGTCGCCTTCTCGTTTCCCATGTTAATCACCCGTTTGGCCAAAACTGCCTTAGCTACGATATCCTCTGCATCCATTTGTATTGAAAGAGATAAAGAGATGCTTCAACCTCTTGCTGTTCACTATTCTTTTTTAGTTGAGACACATAAAATACTGGATATACTCTGGCCATGGCAGGTAATTGCAGCTGAAAGTCAGTTGTGCCCGCCTGTTTCAGCACTGAAAATAGCCCATAAAACCTGGCAGCTAGTTTAGGATGCAGTTTTTGTCCCAAAGAGCCTTGCCGGTGTGGCCGAATTCGAAGATACACCCAATCGCGCCCACTTGAATGGTTGATGGTCTTCTAAGCTTGTTTTCATAGCTTCTCATTTGCTCTTGAGCATGTAACAGATGTCCATCAATTGCTTCACTGCCTCATCTCTGTCTTGTAAATATTTTGCAACAGACTCTACAAGCACTTCACCAGGTATGAATCTAGAAATGGAGGGGGGTGGCTTGCCGTATACAACCTTAAAAGGTGTAGGTTTAGTTGCCTGAAAACTTGTATTGTACCGGTATTCAGCCCGATGTATGAAATTCCTCCACGCCTTTGGTTGTTCAGCTGTAAAACAACGTAGGTAGGTCTCCAAAACTTGGTTTATAACTGAAGTTTGACCATTGAATTCCGGATGGTAAGCTGTGCTCATTGCAGTTGCGTCGCTTGTAATTTGAAGATCTCTTGCCAAAAGTTGCTCACGGAAGTAAGGTCCCCATCAGTTACTATGGACACTGAAACCCGTTGTAGTCTAGCTATTTCTCTAGCAAAAATCTCAGCTAAAGTTCTAGCTATATAAGAATGTTTCTGAGGGATAAAGTGGGAATACTTACCTAGCTTGTCAACCACCACCCAAACGGTATCACCAAGAACTCGTAGTTTCCTTGGTGAGTTCGAAAATTTGTTTTTTAACACATCATCCTCATGCATGCTCACTTGATGATAACCAGATTTCTTATCTATCTTTGGAAAGAAAACAACCCCTAGCTCATCTAGGCCTAGCAACTCTTCAATAACAGGCAGTGGGTACTTATATGGCACGTTAGCCTTATTCGAAGCCCAATAGTCCACACAGAAACTCCATGTCCCATCCTTCTTGTTAACTAGAAGATTTGGACTGGAGTAAGGACTACAACTAGGCTGAATTATCCCGGTTTCTAACATCTCAGCCACCAACCGCTCAATCTCATTCTTTTACACATGTGGGTACTTGTATGGTCTCACATTTACCATTTCTGTGCCTTGTTTCAACGGAATCCAAAGAACCACATTACGACGGGGAGGTAACACCTTAGTATCAGAAAACACACTCTCGAATATAATTGAAACACCTTAATCACACCATCCCCAACTTCATCTTCGTCTTCCCTCAAGTTCATCACCAATAAATTTCAAGACACACAATGGTGACCTGTAGCGAAAGCCTCATTCCAGCTAAAACAACGACCTTCCTCACAGCATCACATGTACCCGCGTTAAAGTAACTATCTTGCCACAGTACTCGTGGGTGTAATACGCGAGCTGGCCGTCCCTGACTTGCCAATCGCAACCCTTGAGTCACGAGCCCCCTAAGTCTTGATGGGATTGGCACCTTTGGTTGCCTTGCCACAGAGATGCTCGATTTAGCGGAAGAATTTGCCGAAGAGAGCGAAGAGCCACATGTACGCACCCCCATTACCTAGAAACATGCAAATCTTTTCTGAAGGCTTCCTATAAGATCAATTGCTCGTGTGAGTGTGATGGGATTGTAAATGTGAACCTTGCTAAGCAAGTATGGACAAAGACCTCCAAGAAAATAGCCCAGCAGTTGTTCATCGGGCATCAACCCAACCATGGCTGTTGAAGATTCGAATTCCCACACATACTCCTCCTCCTAACCGTGTTCATGCTTCACCATAGCCAAGTGCCTAAACACACCTTCGCCTGCTCTATCACCAGAATCGAGTCCATGGAGAAAATCTCCCAAGAACTAGTTGAATTTTTCTGGCACTAGAAACGGAACCATTGAACCCCTGCTCCCTCCATACTCACAAGCACCAACTGTAAGTGTTCGACGACTACAATCCGGTGAATTTCAAAGAACATCTCGCGAGCTATCCACCCAATTGGGTCGGTACCTTCGAACATTTGTACAACTTTCTTGATCCATTTATGAAATTGGTCCCTGACTGTAGAAGCGTGGGACTCTCATTCACCGTCCTCTAGTTTATCCCACTAAATGCCACGACCGGTCAAGAACCATTGGAGCATTTTGTTGATTTCATCGGTAGTAGCAATACAAGGTTCAAATTTCGTGAGTTATGAAGAATGTTGCAAAGCCATCTTATTCAAGAATTCAGTTGAAGCATCCAAAGAATCCATCCGTTCTTCCATGGCGAACCAGAACACAAGAAATCGCGTGGGAAGATGGCAGGTTAGACCAAATTGATACAGCTAGAGTATTTCTTTAAGGATTTTTAGAGAGAATATAGGAGAAAGAAAAAAGAAAGATAGGAAGGAACAGAATTCTGTTATTATCTCCACCAAGGGCTTAACCCCTTACAACTACCAAGCACTTACACAAAGAAAGTAATACCAATCTATGTCCTCATAGAACACTACTCACTTCTATTTATACTCTTGGGCCTTCTAGAATAGACTTGATGTAAAGGGGCCTTATTGGGCTTATTTCTATTACTTGGGGTCCTCACACATGATATACAAATGGATTTAATGGCTTTGTCAAATCCATGTAGATTACCCTCCCTATGAAAAAGACTTTTGTAGTTCTGTTGGTATTGGAGTTTGATCAAAGGCATCTCTCAAGTCTCACTCATGTTTTATTATACATTTTTCAGATACTAACAACGAACTAACGACAGAAGTGGGTGGATATGAGCATGTTGTGGTTTTGAAAGATATTAAAGTTGTAGATGGAGACATTGTTGAGGCCTTACAACAACTGCCTCGAGGAACTACTGATGGTGATTGTATCCAAAAAGCTGTGTATATATATATATATGTGTGTGTGTGTCGATATATGCTATTGAATTTTGACCTAATTTTAAGACTACACCTGTTTGTGAACTTTTCATTTAGATTGCAACTTATTTCTTAGATTTGCATTTGTGATTCCTATTGTGCATTCTGACTGCCATTTATCTTGCATTTTGATTCTCTTTTTCTTTTATAATAATTGGCTATATTCTGTGGTTAATTATATTTTGAAGAGGAAGTTGATCCTTTCCTCCTGCAATGGAACCCGATTAGCTCTTTTACCTTTTTCTGGATACCTTGACTTTGATGTTAGTTCTTGATGCTGTCATTGTTGGCATGGATATGTTAATAAAAAAATTTGGACTAACTAACAAAGGAAAGAAACGTCTTTGTCTTATTACAAATGCACACTGTCCAATAAAAGAACCCTTTGAAGGAACCAAAGAAGAACAAGTTACAACCATTGCTAAACAAATGACTTCTCATGGTATGAGAATGGAAAGTATAATTATGAGAGGAAAGCTTAGTCAAGATGCAAACAAGAGAATAATGGACGAGAATGATCGTCTTTTAAATATTTTTTCAAAGGAAACATCGACAAGATTGTTGTATGTGGATGATCCAGTTTCTTTGTTTGGTGCTCTCAGAACCCGAACTATAACTCCAGCTACCATTTTCAGAGGGGATCTCGAATTCGGTCCAAAACTAAGGATTAAGGTGAGATATACATTATGATATGTTGCATTTAGTCTTCAGATCCATGATGAATGTCTTATTTTCGTGTCATTATTTTTTTTTAATGACAAAACCAATATGTCATTTTGCATGTTTTTCTGTCAATGATTTTCAAATGCTCCAAGTTTGAGTTGCCTATAGACAGGATGAATATTTATATCAAATAGTTTAAGGCAAGGTGAACATGTGATGGCATACCCAGTGTTGTTTTCTCTCCTTCCTAATATTTAAAATCATATTTTATATTTTGCTTCATTCTTAGGACTTCAATTTACTATTTTTTATTTCGATGCTATAATACAGCAACAATAACTACAACCATAGCTTTTTTCCACTAAGTGAGGTTGGCTACATGGATCATATGATACTATCGTGAATCGTGTTTAGTGATAGATCACATAAATCCAAATTTCTCTCCATGGTTTGACTTATAATATCTTGGTCTCTCTATGCATACTTAAACCACTTACCTATCTTTATATTTTCTTTTAATATGATCGTCGATTCTAAATCTAATGAAGTCCAAGATGGATCCAATAAGAAGAGGATCCTACAAGTTAATGCTTGAAGGCTTAAGTCCACAAAAGCTTAATTGTAATAAGGAGGGAAACATGTATATGGAGATGGAGGTGTTAGTTATAGAGTATAGTTGAGAGAGAATTGAGTGGGGTGGGGGGCATATTTTTTTCTTGTTAATTTTGCTATCGGCCTTGGCCAAGGGAAATATATTGGGAGTAAATACTGCTCTTACATTTCTCTGTTTTCACTTCTGATATCATCAATACAATCTCCTTTTTAGAGATATGTATTCTTTCCTACCATCATCTTTGCAATCAGTGGCGGATCTTGAAAACAAATTCAAAGGGGCCAATATAGTAACAAATATATAAAAAAATTTCACTTTATATTCTAATCTGTTTCATTTGGTTCGTTGCTTAATTATATGCTCCCAACCACTGGCCTCTAGCTAACTTTGATTTTTACTGTTCACTTAATTATATATAACCTAATTTTAGTATAAAATATGTATATATAGATTAATTTTTTTAAAAAAATTGGTGGATGCCATGGCATCCTTTGGCTCCTAGTAAGATCCGCCACTGTTTGCAACACCAACCAAGCTTACTTATTTGTTGACTTTTTACCAGCTTACTTTTAATCCATATGATAGTATTGTTTGTCTTATAGTTATGGTAAAATTTTCCTTTAAGCTTTTTTTGTTTTTAAGCTTAAAAAATCATAAATTACACGAGAAACTTTGCTTCGTTTTATCGATATGCATATATTTACTTAACTGCAAGAGTTGTGGTATGTTATGCTGGAATAATGAACACAATGTGTTTTGGAGTCGCGTGTTTCAAGATGTGTAACATTCTTTATAGTTTATTTTTATTTGTTTATTTTGTCTATATTTTTCTTCTCTGTTTAGCAAGTAGAGGCTCCATGCAATTGTATTAGCTATCCAATTGGCTTTTTAAATAAAGCGATGTTAGTAGCAAAAAGTGTCTTGTTTTAATGAAATATTTAATTATCATCAGGTAATGGTATACAAGAAAACAGCAGAAGAGAGATTTCCAACTCTGAAGAAATATTCTGATAAGGCTCCTACAACCGATAAGTCTGCCACACATGAAGTCAAAGTAGATTACGAGTACAAGAGTTCTGAAGATCCTGATAAAGTTGTACCTCCAGATCAAAGAATCAAAGGTTATCGTTACGGCCCTCAAATAGTTCCTATAGCGCCTGCTGAATGGGATGCTGTTAAATTCAAACCAGAAAAGGGTGTAAAGGTTTTGGGATTCACTGATTCTTCTAAGGTATCGAGGTAAGATTGCATATGCTTTGATAAAATATATTTGATATTTGATTAAAATTTGTAAAAATCTAAAGGATATTGCAGACTCATTATTTCTAATTTCTTTCTGTTTTCAAATGTCCGCTAAAGGCACTATTACATGAAAGATGCCAATGTCTTCATAGCTGAACCTGGAAATACAAAAGCCATACTTGCAGTTTCTGCACTAGCAAGGGCTATGAAGGAAATGAATAAGGTGGCAATTTTACGTTGTGTTTGGAGAAACGGACAAGGGACTGTTACCATTGGGGTATTGACACCCAATGTATCTGACACAGAAAAGATTGTAGGTTTTTTCTGCTTCAGTTTCTTGTATTGTTTATCAGTTTGCTTTTACTGGTTTTCATTATGCTACTTTATTTATTAATTTATTAATGACTTGGTTCTCTTTGATTATGCTGTACAGCCTGATTCATTTTACTTCAATGCTCTTCCTTTTGCCGAGGATGTTCGAGAGTTTCAATTCCCTTCTTTCACTAATTTCCCGGCATCGTGTCAGCCAAACCAACAACAACTAGAATCGGCAGCCAACTTAATAAAAGCGCTTGATCTTGCACCACATGGGAAAGAAGAAACTTTGCTACCTGACTTGACCCCAAATCCAGTTCTTGCAGTATGTATTCTATCCACTTATATCTGTTTCTACTTTATTTCCTTTCTTTAACCAGTTATCTGTATATTAAAATATTAATACGCTTATTTACCCCATTGAGTAAAAATTATTTTGATGACTTTGAGGTAGATGGACCTCTAACTAATTATCATCTCTCCCCAAAAATAAAAAACTGGCTTACGATTAAGTTAACAGATGTATTTATGTAACTTTTCAGCGCTTTTATCATTATCTTGAGCTGAAATCGAAGTTTCCAGATGCTGCAGTACCTCCTGTTGATTACACACTTAAAAAAATTACAGAGCCTGATACTGAACTGCTTTTGCAAAACCAACCCGTGGTAGACTCATTTCGTAGATCTTTTGAGCTGATGGGAAATCCCTTGGTAAGAATCTGTACGTAGCTCCTAGTTGTTACCGACAACAATTATGTTTCATATTTGAATTTGAATCTCATGGCAGAAAAAGTCAAGACGTTCGTTGCGAGATAAGAGAACTTTTTCAAGTGAAGAAGAGGGTAAAGGAAACATTATTGCCGAGCCTGCCAATCTCATTGAAGATACATCCATTAAAGTTGAGAAGATTGGGGATCTGGCTCCTGTCCAAGATTTTGAAGCAATGATTTCACGCCGAGATTGTCCGGGTTGGGTTCTGAAAGCAATTAAGGATATGAAAAATAAAATATATGACCTGGTAGAAGATTCCCATGAAGGTGATAACTATCCCAAAGCACTGGAGTGTTTAGTTGCTTTTCGCAAGGGATGCATCCTTGAGCAGGTAATCCATATATACCTTACTCTTGTACTCAAAAAATTTGCACTTTTGAACCTCCCCATTTTTTTCATTTTGGCGATTTTAGTGCATCTATTTTAATTTTAGTGAATTCAGTCCTCCATTTTTCTCAATATGGCGAATTTGGTCCTCGTTTTTTTCTTTTTAATTACAATTTTGGTCCCCAAAAGTGTTGATATTGGGGAAAATGGGGGACCGAAGTCCAAATGTGTAGAATCCATGATTTTTTGGTGTGTAAAAGTGCATTTAAAAAAACACAGGGATCAAAATCGCCAAATTGAAAAAGTTTAGGGTACCAAAAGTGCAAAAATAAAATAGGGTGACCAAAATTGCAAAAATTGAGAAAGCTGAGGGACCAAAAGTGCAAAAATTGAGAAATCTGAGGGACCAAAAGTGCAATTAAGTCTTAAAAATAACAGTTATGACTTCCCTGTTTAACTTATAATTTATCTATTATCCCACTTTGTATTTGTTTATTTAATTTGCCTCTATGCTTCTTTTTTTGAATTTGATGTTCGTGGTAACTTGTTAAATTCACAAACTTGTTCTGGAAAGGAACCGAAACAGTTCAACGATTTCCTCAAACATCTTTGCAATTTCTGTCAAGAGAAAACACTTCAAAGTTTCTGTGAATATCTTGCTTCTAATGGACTCACGTTGATCTCCAAAACAGAAGCAGTAGACAGGTTTCTGCATATAATCTTTTTCTTACTATTCAGTTCATTTGTGTTAAGTTTTCTCTTTAACAGATCATAATTATTGTTTGGTTTCACAATACAGCGATGTTACTGACGAAGAAGCCAGAAGTTTCTTGGTTAAATCCGAAGCTATAGTTGAATAACTCTCTTATTTTTGTTGAAATATTTAAGAGCTTCATCTTTATTCCCTTGACAAATTACAGGAATACACTGTAAGTAATATTTGTAATCTTTTGCTTTTATTTACTAGAAGTTAAAAGGATTACTATCAATATACTTTTTGAGTATTTTTTTTGTTCGTTAATTTTAAGTAAGTTGTCTCATAAGCTGAACATGGGTTTACCCATGGCATAAGGGTAAAATGGTAAAAGGAAAAGTGTATTTAAAAGAATGTTAGTAAAATCTCTATGGTCCAGTGTTCTTCAAACGAGTAGTATTATCAGGGTATAATAAAAGGTAAATGATCTTTAGTAATATCAGGGTATAATAAAAGGTAAATGATCTTTAGTAATAAAAGGTAAATGATCTTTAGTACGAAACGGATTTCAAGGAAGACACGTATTATCTCCTAATTTCAGTTAAAAATTATAACTAATAAGCCCAAATGTTTTGTTATTGCTTATGTCAATTCTTTTCATACCAATTAGCAAAACTCAGATTCCATCCGTCCCGTAAACATTTTATGTTTTGTTAGTCAAATGATCATTTAACCATTTACTTCAAACTATACTCTTAATAATCCGGATGATCCGGATTTGATGGCTAATAGGCAACTCATATGCGTAAGTTAGATGGAGAATATGGAGAATGCTCTGAACACTGGCTCCTTTGTCTTCTCGGCACAACCACCTCCACCACCACCGGATGATCCGCCTGATGGAGGAGGACTTGGTCGGCAAGGAGAAGAACCTAAGCTATCTTTTCGAGACAAACTTCTAGGAAATAAAAAGGCTCCACCTCCGAGGGAGAAATCTGATTTGGTGTCACAAGGCTTGGTGAAAATCGTTCATGAAGGAGGCAACCGACTTTTGCCAAAGGTACATATTGATGACAACATCTTCCAAGAGTTATGTGGCCCATGGAGGGAGGCTCTGGTGATTAAACTGCTCGGCAAGAAGTTGGGATATAAGACTATGAAATTGAAACTCTCATTTACGTGGAAACTCATCGGGGACTTCGACCTCATGGATGTGGACAACGGATATTATATGGTAAAGTTCGATATTTCAGACGATCGGGAGAAAGTGATATCTGGTGGTCCGTGGATGATCTTTGATCACTACTTAGCAGTCTCTGAATGGAGCCCGGATTTTGTCTCGTCGTCCGCTAAAATAGAAAAGACTATGGTGTGGGTTCGTTTCCCTGGCATGAACTTGGTGTACTATGATGAAAGTATTCTAATGGCTATGGCCTCAGCTATTGGCACTCCGGTTAAGGTCGATAAACATACTTTAACTGTGGAGAGAGGAAGATTTGCAAGAGTTTGTGTGGAGATCGATCTGAGCCAACCTGTAGTGGGGAAAATATGCATTAGGGATTCTTGGTATAAGGTTGCCTACGAAGGTCTTCATCTCATCTGTAGTGGATGCGGTTGCTATGGTCATATGGCCAGAAACTGTATTACTCCGGTGACCGGCAATTCTCCTCCGCCTGTTTCAGCCACTAACGGAGACAGCCAACAAAAAATTATTGCCGTTACAAAACCTAGCAATGACTCTTTACCTAGCATTGATGGAGGAAATATTTGTTCCACAAATTCAGATAATATTCAAAGCAATAATGAGGGCAACTTTAATTCTATTGGACCCACTCATGGTGAGTGGTTAGTTGTACAAGATCGTAGAAAAAAAGTCAACAAATCTACTAGTACTTCTTTTGGAAAATACACACCACAAGGTAAAAAAAATATTCCTTATCCAACTAATAGGTTTTCAGCTCTATCCCTGGCAGCTAATAAATTCGTTGGGTCTACAAAAGGGAAAGAAGTTAATGATGGAGAGGGTACTTCTATCTATGTGCCGCAAAAGGGGTTAAAGAAAAGACAAAGGAAGGAAAATAGTAGTAGTATTGTTAAGTCTCCAGCTATCTCAAATCTTGTCATTATGGAAGGTAAAACCAATAGCTGTCAGCCGAAAAATACAGCCACAAAAGCTACAAAAATACCTATTCCGAAACAGGTCCAAATGCGTCAGTCCGAGGCAAGTAATAAAACTGGGAAAATGCAGGTAACTAATGGGACAAATATTTACTCCATCGGCAATGGGAACCTGTCTAATAGTACCACTTTAACGGATCAAACCGGGGCCAAATTAATGGGCCTGCTCCACATCTCTTCATCAGGCCCAACGACAATTAAAGAAGGAGTTTCACTTGGATCTCACTCTGACATGGAGCCCAAATTAATGGAAATAGCCTCCTTTGACATGGAAACAACTTAGCCTTTCCGGGTTCTTTTTCCTATCCCTATTTTATTATTAATATTATCATGTCTGATTTTATTAATTTTAATAATTTAAGTATTCTTTGTTGGAATATTAGAGGTGCCGTTAATAAGGAAGGTAAGAGAAACACACGTGTCCTCATTAGAAGACACCGACCCCTTATTGTTGTGCTTATGGAAACCCATTGTCCTTTCAAAAGGGTGGCTAATTTTTGGGCCAACCTGGGTTACGATGCTTGTGCTATATCTGAAGCATCTGGTCATGCAGGTGGTATTTGGATTCTTAAATCTAAAGATTATTCTTTTGATGCTCATGTTGTTGATATTTATTTTCAATCAGTAACGATTTCTTTACAAGCTAGAAATAGTACTTGGTACTTCTCAGCTATTTATGCTAGCCCCCTTTATAGAAATAAAGAACTCCTTTGGCAATATCTTAAAGAGCTACGAAGTCACCTAACTGGTCCTTGGCTTCTCATGGGAGATTTCAATGAGATCCTCCTTCCCTCTGAAGTTAGAGGAGGTGAGTTCCCTATCACTAGTTCTTCCAAATTTGCTAACGTGGTTGAGAATTGCAGGTTAATTGATCTTGGTGCTACTGGGAGTTCCTTTACCTGGTACAGACAAGAAGCAGGTTTGCCTAAAATATCCAAAAGACTTGATAGAGCCCTCGGGGACATTCAATGGCGCAACCTTTTTCCAGAGGCCTATGTTGAGAACCTTATGAGATATCACTCTGACCACCGCCCCCTCCTTCTGAGAAGCAGGGGCTTCATTCCAGAAAGAAATTTGCGTCCTTTCCGTTTTCAAGCTGCTTGGCTTACTCATGATGATTTCCCGGAGGTGGTTAGGAACGCATGGGGGAAGGTAACCACCAGTTACAGACTAGCCTCGATATGGTCCGTGAAGACTCCAAAATTTTTAATGATGAGGTTTTTGGGAATATCTTTCGTAGGAAGAGAAAACTGGAAAGTGACTTAAGATATGTGCAACAATGTCTTGAGCACATCGACTCAGCTAGATTACATCTCAAAGAAGCCGCCCTAAATAAAGCTTATCAGGATGTTCTCAAACAGGAGGAGATCCTTTGGTTCCAAAAATCAAGAGAGAAGTGGGTGAAATTTGGTGACAGGAATAATAAATTTTTTCATACCCAAACTGTGATCAGGAGGAAAATAAACAAGATCCAAGGTTTACACCTTGATGATGGGTCTTGGTGCACCGATGAAGCAATCCTACAGACCTATGCCATCAATTTCTATAAGGATCTCTTCCAGGCTGACATTTCTGTTTCCCCAAACTATCCTCTTGGTAATTTGTTGCCTTGCCTTAGTGGGAATGGGAAGGACATGCTTTTGGCACCTGTTGCTAAAGAGGAAGTTAGGGAGGCTCTTTTTGGTATGCAATCTTACAAAGCCCCTGGCCCAGACGGTTTTCAACCACTCTTTTTTAAACACTTTTGGGACCTTACTGGTGATGATATGTGGTCCCTTGTCAAGACTGTTTTCATGAGTGGGGTCATTGACGATAAGCTAGTTGAGACCTTACTTGTTCTTATTCCGAAGGAGAATAACCCCACTAGTCTCAGAAAATTCAGACCCATCAGTCTCTGTAATGTGATCTATAAAGTCATCACAAAAGTTCTTGTTAATCGTATTCGTCCTTTCTTAGACGAGCTCATTGGCCCTTTCCAGAGCAGTTTTATCCCAGGTAGAGGAACTACTGATAATGCCATTCTTGCTCAAGAGGTGATCCACTATATGCATACATCTCGCTCTAAAAAAGGTACGCTAGCTTTTAAAATTGACTTAGAGAAAGCATATGATAGAGTAGACTGGAATTTCCTTGAACTAACCTTGCAGGATTTTGGTTTCCCCATGGCTACGGTCTCCCTTATCATGAGTTGTGTTCGTGCTAGTAATTTCTCTATTCTTTGGAACGGCGCTTCTACTGAGAAGTTTAGACCATCACGGGGTCTCCGTCAGGGGGATCCCCTATCTCCCTATCTGTTTGTTATGTGTATGGAGAAGCTTGCTTTGTTTATTCAAAATAAGGTTGATATGGGGGTTTGGAAACCAGTTCATGTTTCCAAAAATGGACCGGGTTTGACACATCTCTTGTTTGCGGATGATGACTTTTGCTTGGCTTCAGGATTGAAAGTGAACTTGACAAAGTCCAAGGCTATGTGCTCTAAGAGAGTGCCAAATAGAGTTAAAAGACAACTGTCAGACATATCCTCTATTCGGTTTGTTGCTAACTTAGGTCATTACTTGGGCTTTCCTCTGATTCAAGGCAGGGTTACTAATGATAATTATACTCATATCCTTGAGAAGATGCACAGGCGTCTAGCAGGTTGGAAAGGCAACCTTCTAAACAAAGCTGGGAGAGCTTGCTTGGCCAAATCTGTTACTACTTCTATGCCTATTTACACCATGCAACTCCATCACCTTCCTAGTCAGGTATGTGACAGTGTGGATAAGATTACTAAAAGCTTTATTTGGGGTGGTAATGGCATTCAAAGGAAATGGAATCTGGTGAAGTGGAAAACGGTTACATCTCCCAAAAGACATGGGGGCCTAGCTATCAGAGAAACAAGAATTTCAAATTTGGCTTTGCTAGGCAAACTTGTGTGGAGTCTTATTCATAATACAAATAAGCTATGGGTCAGAGTATTGAGTCACAAATACCTCCAGAATGCTTCCATTTGGTGTGTTGAAAAGAGAAGCAATTCTTCCCTGATCTGGAGAGGTATTCTCAAAGCAGTTGAGGCTTTAAAAGATGGTTTTAGATACCGTTTTGGTGATGGAGAGTCTTCCTTTTGGTACCCTAACTGGACTGGTAGGGGGGCCCTCTGTCACTTGGTTGATTTTGTCAACATCTCAGATACTCAGTTACGAATAAAGGATGTGTGTACAACTGGCTCTTGGTCTTGGGATAAATTTATGACTATGATTCCCACTTCTGTTCAAGGGTTGGTGGACTCCCACTCTCCCCCTAGTACTTTTAATCCTATTGTCCACGACCAATGGGTCTGGTCAGCTACAAGTAACGGCACTTATACACCCTCTTCAGGTTATAAATGGCTAACCTCTCGCAACAGGTCGTGGGGGAATGATGATTGGCGTTGGATTTGGAAGTTGAAGGCTCCTGCTAAGCTTCAACATTTTGTTTGGCTTTGTATGCACCAAGCTCTTCCCACTAACCAGTTGAGACACCGTTGCAACATGGCCGAGTCACCTATTTGTACTCGGTGTTCAACTGGGGCGAGTGAAGACTTGATTCACTGTTTTCGTGATTGTTTGTTGTCTGTACAGGTTTGGCACCATTTTCAATTCATGGATGTGCAAGGATTTCAGGCTAGTACTTTCACTACATGGATTTTTCATATGCTCCAGGGTGATATGTCTTTACCTTTCCTCATGATTCTTTGGTGGCTGTGGAGATGGAGGAACAACTTTTGTCTCGGTGATCGCTCTTGGAAGATTCATCATGTCATTCACCATGTTAACACCATGCACGTGGAAATCATCAACCAGTATCACTCCCCTAATCCTTCTCCATCTCGAGATAGGGTTAGGTGGCGTCATCCCAATCCTGGTTTCTTCAAGATTAATGTTGATGGGAGTTGCTCATTAGGTGGTGAAATGGGCTCAGGTGGTCTTGTCAGGAATGAATATGGCCATTGGGTTGGAGGTTTCACTTCTAAGGACGGAATAGGTGACGCTCTTATGTCAGAGTTGTTTGCTATCTTTCATGGTTTGTCTCTTTTGCTCCAGTTGGGCATCTCTACTGCTACGTGTGAGTCCGACTGTAGTGATGCTATTGAGCTCATTCTTGATCGGGGTCTTCATATGACTCATGCTTACAGCTCCCTTTTGTTGAAGATTTCGTCTCTTATGGATATGCTTCCAGGTTTGGAGATTCATCATGTTCTTCGTGAAGCCAACTATTGTGCGGACTTCCTAGCGAAGTATGCCAATAGGCATATGAGGGGCATTAGCTTTTGGAGCTCTCCTCCCTCTGGGGTCGAGAGTCTGCTCGTGGTTGATGCTAGGGTGTCCTAGTCTTCTCCTTTCTTTTTTTCTTTTTCTATGCTTTGTACCAAAAAAAAAAAATACTCTTAATAATCAGAAGACTATTATAATTGAGCCTTTACTAGGCACCAATATGAAAACAAATATATCACCATTTATAAATGTGAATTCTCATCATCCAAAATATTGATGGGTTTGAGTTTCCAAGAGCGAATATTCTCACTAGGCACCAATGTCAAAACTAATTATGATAACCTTAGCTATATTAATAGTGGAGAATAATACATCTATCAAAGTAAAATTGTGGAGAAGAAATGAGGGTATTTTAGAGTTTGTTTGTTATAGCTTATTTTAAAGATTAATCTCTTTTTTCTTAAAATAATCTATTTTAGAAGATTTCGATCTGTTTGTTGCAGCTTTTGAAAAAGAAATGGGAATATACAAATAATCTAAAAACAGCTTTAAATGGGAATCTATTTTGAGTAACCTCTTATAAAAATCATTTTTTTAAAGATTGTTTTTTTTTAAATAAGTGTTTTTCGCTATGTTGCATTAAGACAAAACTTCTCATTTTCTTAAAATTTATAAAAACTAATTTTTAAATTATTTCACAATAAAATTACTTATTTTTTAATCCATAACAAATGGACCGTTAGTCTCTCTTTATTTCCCTAGTTAATATTTTTCTTATTCCATGTCCATTTGCTAAAACATCCAAATATTTGGATGAGAGGAAGTAATAAAATTAAAGTGTGCTGATGTACAATTAAAGTAAGGTATTTTTTGCATGTATGGATATGCAACTGAGCTTTCATGCAAGTTGAATGAAATATCGGTCTTTTTTGTGTGTATTTACATATAGGTGCTCTCATGGATGGTGCATGATAAGTTCACGTTGTTTACATTTACAAAACACTATATAAGTGGGAACGATTTATGTAACACTCCCAAAATTCCATAATTTATATTCTTATGTTATAAATTGCATTTATCACAAAAATTTGAGCAAATTATATAAAGATAATTTACTTAAGTTTTTTTATTATACTTACAGTAGCGATCTATGGAAATTATTGAACAATCATTCACCCAGAATATTTAGTTTGCTAGCTATATTAACACCACAGAGGAGTGTTTAGATGATAGACCAGTAAAACAGTATTTTAGTGATCACAAATATTTAGATGATAGAATTATACTTTCTCTATTTAGAGTATTTTGTAGAAGAAATTTGTTTGATAAGTGTATTTTTGAATATTTTAAACTAGTTTTCAACTGTTATTGTAAAAAATATTAGTGACATATTATTTAATTATGTTATTTTATAAAATATTAGTGTTTCATTTAAGAAATTTTTTTTAATCCTCCATAACAGACATTTATAAATATATTCATCCAGGCAGCACAACCAGATTGAAATTCCACATCACTATGGGTATGGATTCATAATTTAATTTAAGGTGAATTCTTCTGTACCCATTCTATAATGAAGGGGTATCATATCTTCTTTACTTGTCCTAATTTAATTGGGTCATGTGTCAGTTGTATTCCATATTATTTTTAAGATGTAATTTTTAAAATATACTTAAATCTTTAGAGGAATTATGGTAGACCCTAATTCTTCACACAAATCATACCAAAAGCCTATTTGTTTCAAAATCCAAGTTTTGTGACCTATTAAAATAGAACGATTTCTTCTTCCTCTTCTTCTTCTCCTCCTTCTGCTTCTTCTTCTCCTTCTCCTCTCATTGGTTCTGTCTTCCTCTTTTTTGTTTCTCTCTTTTGAGAGTTGTGTTGTGGCTGAAAACAATCTTTCATCATCTCTTTGAATAGGGTTCTCTTTGAAGCAGTGAGAAAAGAGGGAGAGAAAGAAGAAGATGATGTACGTTGAAACCGTTCTGTTTTAATGGATCACAAAATTTGATTTTGAAACAAATAGGGTTTTGGTGTGATTTATCCAAAGAATTAGGGTCTAACATAATTAGTCTAAAAATTTGGGTATATTTTAAAAATTACATCTTAAAAGTGACATGGAACACAGGTGACACATGACCCAATTAAATTAGGACAAGTAAGGAAGGTATGATGCCCCTCCATTATAGAATGGGTATGGGAGCAATCACCTTAATTTAATAATAAACTAAAAGTTTCAATCGATGGTTTTCTAGTTCTAGGTATCTGCATCAGACGATT
The DNA here is from genome assembly GCA_963573325.1 of Astragalus glycyphyllos. Classification (NCBI taxonomy): domain Eukaryota; kingdom Viridiplantae; phylum Streptophyta; class Magnoliopsida; order Fabales; family Fabaceae; genus Astragalus; species Astragalus glycyphyllos. Next base: position 33,553,392 of record OY754310.1, on the reverse strand, counting down.
ACATTGACTCCAAAAACAAGGCTTCTTGCTTGCTGGTTAGACCAAATTCTTCAAGCCTCGATGCACTCTCTTCATAACTAAAGGCCCGCCAGAGATATGGTCTCACCAGTCAGCAACGGCCTGGTTTCACTGCTCTACCAACGTCTACGAAATCAAAAAGAGACCGTAGGTTATTAGATCTAAGGAATCGGCTTCCACGACGACTGCCATCTGACATTTTCCGGCAAGGTCACAAAATTCTCATCGTCGAAGGATGGTTCAGATGGTAGAGAAGCTTCTTTAGCTGCTAACTGTGCTTCCAACTCTTGCTCTTCCTACAATTGCCTACGAGATTCTTCCTTTCCCCGCTTTTCCTCGGCTTCTTCAATGGTTTTCAATTCCTTTTCTCTATCTGCTTGTAACTATCATATCATAGAGAAAAGAATTAGCATGCTGACGGAGATTAATGTCATCGTGCTGTTTTGTTATTGGTGGTGTACTTTCCCCAATAGCTTCAACACTTCTTCTTGACTCTGAGGAGCCAGAGGCATACGCCTAGACCTGTTCCTGACTAGGTTGCCCTTCTAAGTGTTCACCATCATTCAGAAAGGTTAAGGTTCCTGTCTGCAATCTTCCATTTCCTTCAGATGAACCGATGTTGCTGATGAAAGTGTGAAGTGCTTCTTGATTAGGCCTCGCCATTGACAACCGAATTCTCTATCGATTGGAAATTCAGCTTTTTTTTATGGAAGAAAAAAAAAGAGATTTCTTTTTGGCTACGAAGTGAAGAGTATTTTTAATATAATTGTCATAACGAAAGGAAATTTTATATATATACACACACGAGAGTTTTTACACACTTTTTTCGCTAATTTTGCCATATTTTAGTTCATGTACCCCATATATTTTAGTTCATCAACTCCTCTATCTTTCTAAATAAATAGATATTTAAGAAAGTAAAGAGCTTGAAAAATGTCCCTACAAATGATGGCTACCATCGTACTTGCCTCGCCCTCCTGAATTTGAAAATTTCTTTCTTTTGCAAACATTATAATATCTAGAAATTTGAAAACCGACATCTTCTCTCCTCTTTTCTAGTTAGGCCTGGACAAATAAATGACTCTGCCCAATCCAACTGCAGAACTATTTAAATGGGCGGATGCAGGCAGGTAAACGAGTAGGCGTGTACTACAATCAGTTACAACTGGATTAGGACGGACAAGTGCCGATATAAAAAACCACCGTCGAAATCTGAACTCGCCTGCAATATTGACAGTTAGACTAAAAAACCAAAATCACTTATGAGTAACAGGGAAAGATTCAGATTTGATCATCAAGTCTTCTTCCACATCCCTCTATTCCAAAAAATGTAACGACTTAAGAGATTAAGTGAATGATTAATTTGTAGTGATTTAAGAGGATATTATCATATGAGATTCTTGAAGTCAATAAATGTCACAAGGAAGGGGTTGGAATTGTGACCATTTTAAAATTTACCTGAAAAATAAAACTATCTTCGATATTAAGATTGTGAGTGATTTAAGTTAAGAAAGGTGAGTGAAAACTATTTTCTTAACTTTGATAGTGATTAGAGAAGGTTTAAAATAATCTGTCTTCTCAACTATATAACAGAGTTGTGAAGAGCCAGTAAGTTCTGTCTTCAACTCTTATTGTTAACTGGTTAACTGTGTTTTAGTTTAAAACATTTCTTAGCAAAGAAGGGTCAGCATGCTGTCTTCTTCAGTTTTCATAAAGCTTCTCCTGAAGGAGTTTTATCTCAAAGAGTAAAACAACTTAGAGAAAGCAGTAAATAACCGTAACACCCTAGTATTTCTAACAAATAGAAATACTAAGATATACAGTTTAGCATACATCAGAGAATAATTTCCTGTTTCAGATATTGAACAATACTAAAACTCTTGATAAATAACATCAAAGAGTCACACGAATCTCAAGTGCATCAAAATATAACAATATCTCAAGTACTTAAATTCTTGGATCTGTCTTGAACTTGACTTCACCTAATGTTCAATATCCAGAACATAGAAATAGCAGAAACGATTTTACAACTTTACGTAAGTTCAAGTCATAAAGTTGAGCTACATAGACAACAAGGAATTATATATAACATAAGCGTAAGTGCTAACCTTTTCTCGAGCACATCAACTACTCGTGCCTCTTCGCTTTCCTATTTCCCTGTTTCTCTGTAAAAACAACATATAATGGGTGAGATTACAAATCTCAGTGAGTCCTATCGTGACCCCTCACTACACTTACGGTTCAATTATGAATCCTTTTTACTGGTAATTCAATTTATGAATTAAAAACGTCGTTAATTATAATAATATCGACTACATTACTGACAACTACCGATAATTGTTAAAAACATCTTTTAACGAGAATAATATCGGCTACATTACTGACAACTACCGATAATTCTCCGTTAACATCTTTTAGCATAACACCGGCTACATTACTAACAACTACCGGCGAACCCCGTTGGCCAATAATACTTTCCCTAATGGCAATATGATAAACATCTAAGGGCCTAGGCTAAGGGATCATGACCTCCTTCGCCTAGTATGCTAACCTTTAGAGGTCGTCACCTCGACTTGATATGATATATATACCGTGAAACATAAACAGTCTACCAATCTTTCAATGTTAAATTGAACTTATAGTTCGTTTGATTTTCAAAAATCACATGTCCTCTCACGTAGACTAGATTTCAGTTTTTCGAAATATTTATATGCTCAAAACATTTCATGCAAAACCATCATGAAAGTGTTTAAAACCATGTTTTTATCAATCATATTTCATAACAAATGGTTGGAAGGAAGATTGGAAGAGGTTTGGAATCGAAAGGAGCGACGAAACGGAGTTTTGGCAACCGGGGACACAAAAAAACACGGCTACCCGTGTTTTAAAACACTGCTGCCAGTGTTTTAAAACATGGCCATGTTTTCTGCAGTTTTCGAAACTTCGTTTGTTTGTTTTGTTTCGCTTCTCCTATCGCGTCCAATCCGTAATCCGATCTGTTTCCAACATAACCAAGAATATCACATAATATTCCAGTCCAACAATACCAATCAACAATCATCATACAACATCAACCAATCATATATATATATATATATATATATATATATATACATACATTCGAAACACACAAAATACACGATTCCATGAACACATTGTCTCGACTCGAAACTTCAAAACGATTGCAATTAAAAACTCAACTCAGAATCATGTCATGACACATTTTCAAAACATAACACTAAGTGGTATAGAACTCACCCGGAGTGACGAGCGATACGAATAAATGAAAAACACGATCATGCTCTACCCAAACCGAATCTGTTTTGGACAACATCTTTGAGCAGTTTTGGAACGCGCATAACTCAGTCAATTCTTAACCAAAACTATCCAAACCAGTGCCTATTGTGTATAATTTTTTTTTTCCTTTTCACATGGTTCAAGTCCCTAACTAATATGACAAGTATTCAGGGAGTTATGGCTCCAATACGGTGACTGGTTCAAAATCGTTACTGTTACAAAAGTAAAACTTGTAATCAATTTTTGTCCCTCAATACTCAGCCAAATCTAGTGGTTCTTGTGCCTATCTTGAAGGATTTTGTGTCTAGTTTCTCAAGATTTAAAAATTAACTTCAACTAAGGTCTGTAGAGTGAGATTCATCGAAATTACCAGAGACTGCTAAAACGGGTTTGATACAGATTATATTGTGAAGACATCTTCAACTCTCATCACCAATAGCCACGAACTCAAGCTCCAATTAGCTCAAAACCACAATCCAAGCACATATGCAACACTCCAATTTCAGAACAACAAGCATTTAAAGCTCAAAATCCTAACACACTAACATGCAAAGATAACAAGAACTCACATGATTCTTTGAAGAGGTATCAAGGAAATCAATCAATTAGCAAATTTGTAAACGCCAAGTAGCCTCTAAGCTCCCAAAACCGAAAACCCTAAGGCCTGAGTAGTTAGGTTCAGCGTCACAACCCCTAATCCATGAGAAAGTAACCTCCAAATGACTCCCACAGCTGTTACTTTATCTAATTGCTACAATACCCAAGTCTCCAAAGTGTTGTTTATAGAAGAAAGAAGTGAGGACAGATTTAAGCTCTTGAACACTAGGAATGGATTTTTGAGAATCATTTGCTCAAGGAGGAAGAGAAAGGCTTGCAATGTTCCAATGAAAGCATAAGAATCAACATGCAAGGGAATTCCATGGTGCTCTCTCCCTACCCACTCTTTGAGCTCCCTCTTTCTCGTTTTCTTTTCTTTCTTTCTCAGATTTTGTGTGTGGTGTTGGGTTGTTGTTCAGCTCATCTACTCTCTAATAATCAAAACAAACACTAGCAAATTTACAAATTCAGGTTCCTTAAATTTTAGACATTTGTCAATTTTTAGGGGTAAATTTGACAATTTACCAAAAAGCAATCTGTTTTTCTGGAACCTGCAGCAGACCTACTCTGCAATCTGCAACATCATAGACTGATTTCACTGTTCACACTGCTCTTCAATATGCAGCATCATGTCAACTCACCTCATATCACACGCAAAAGAGAGACAACTTTGGAAACTGATATTTGAAAAGCCAAACTTTGAAAACCCAAAAACCCATTTCAAAGCCACGGGAAACGCTGAGAAAACGCAGAGGGAGAGCAAAATAAAAAAAGCCCACGGCAGCGACAGAGAAAGCGTCGAAGAGGCGGTTGGAGACGGCGGAAACGGGAACGAAAAGCCGCCACAGGTAGATGGGAAAGGCAAGAACGAAGTGCATATGTCATCTTCCAAACTGAATCTCTCTTCCATCTCTCAATATCATTTCTGATTTCATCTTCAACACAAGTAAGGTCTCTTCAATGTTACTGATTTCGTTTTTGCCTTCATTCTTCTTGCATTTCTTTACTTTTCATGTTAAATTTGTCAATCATTCAATTTAGGGTTTTCATGTTCCAACTATTTTCAGATTGGGTTTTTGGTTTCATTCATGTTAGGGTTTTGTTTGCATTAATCAATTAAGATTTTAGGGTTTTCTATGTCAAACAAGAAACCCCAACCAACAGTATATGATATGCTATTGCAAGGTTAAAGTTTTCCGTAAAAAAAAAATTGTTTCACTTATAGCCAATATGCATCAGGACATCAGTTAAGGAAATACAAATAATAAATTATCTTCAAATTTTCCACAGTATAATAACCTTTTACACAAGACTCTTTCCCCCCTTATTTTCCTTCTGGTAATTTCAACACTGTTTTCAATTTCATTTTCCTTCAACATATTCATATTCATAACAATGTTTTTCTTGATGACTTTACATTTCAAACAACTTGCACTTTTAATAACTATATTAGCTCACCTCATAACTAATGTGCAACAGACTTTACATTTCAACATATTCATATTCAATTCAATGTTTTTGTTCATAAACATATTATTGACATTTAATCAATTAGTTCAATATACTAGACGATCCACTTTTAGTTTTAACATCAACATCTATGCAATGTCGACAGTCATGGCACGCAAGCCCAAGCCTCTGAAAAAGCTTACTCCACCAAAGGAATTATGGAAAATTCATGTTCGAGTCATCGACGTTTGGACAGTTTCGCAAAACGGCACCGAACATCTCCAAGGCATTTTAAAGGATGAACAGGTTATCTTTCTATCAAGTTCCATTTGTTATTCCCCGCCCCTAACATCAACTAATTTCATTCTTTTCTTTTATAGGGAGATACTATTCATTTCGTCATTCCTCCGAAAGAAATGCCTTGCTGGACACTGACATCCTTGCAAGAAAACATGACTGGAGAAATTCAAAATTTCTCTCTGCAAAAGAATGACTTCCCATATAAGGCTTCAAAACACCCTTTTAAATTGGTGTTCAATGTCAAGACTACCATCAAAAATGTTGAATTACCCGGTATCCCTCCATTAGAATTCCAGTTTCAAGATTTTGGAGACATCCTCAATGGAAATTGTCAGCCTGATATGTTACTAGGTAGATAGCTGAAATATACTACCTCTTTTTGTTCACTCATATATTTTAATCACTAATGTTATTTTCTATTTCTTATATAGATGTCATTGGCGTGGTTCATCAAATTCAAAACAAACATATTGAGGATCATATCACATACAAGAGGATTTGCTTTACTCTAAAAGATGCAAGGTATACAATAGTGATGAATATTTTACTTCCACTCAATTTAAAGGAAAATGTTGCCTACTAACTGAAAAACTTACTAATTCAATGTTAGTGCGAACGTGCTTCATTGCACTCTCTGGGGAGATTATGCACTTTCGTTCTCTACCACCTTTGATAAGAGACCTGACGCAACACCTTTCATTATAATCCTGCATAATGCAAGAATTCAGCCACCAAAAGGTGAACTCTTCTTTCAAAAAAATTCCTGCTTCCCAATTAAAATCTCTTTGACACCATCCCAGGAGGAACTCGATCTGATATTGTTCATGCCACAATAAATGCATCATACATATGGGATCATTGTCAGGTACTTACTCTAACTAAAAACATGCGCCTCCAACGTTCATTGGATCCTCAATGTGCAGCTGAACTTAGAGAGTTTTCACAATGGATACTAGATGTGGGAAATGGGAAAATAAATGAGCCAAATGATGGGTATGTTGATATACAAATACCTGAGGAATTATTAATCACAGATTTTGAGGATCTAATACATGCTATAGTAGAGAGCACTTATCCAAATTTGTTGGACAATTACACCAATGACAAGTATTTGACATCAAGAGCTATTTTAGCTTCAACAATTGAAACTGTTGATGAGATTAACACATATTTGCTTAATTTCATTCCAGGTAATCATAATAATCCTATAACTTCTTCCATTACAAAAAAAAAATTTCTTTCAACTTTTTACTTCATAATTTTTTCCTTATTTTCACATATAGGTGATGAGAAAGAATACCTTAGTTCTGATTCAATTGATAGGTCAGACACTTATCAAGGTGAAGCTGAAGAAGTTTTAACACCAGAATTTCTAAACACTCTAAGAACTTCAGGGCTACCCAATCATAGAATTAAGCTTAAAGTTGGAACTCCTATTATGCTTTTAAGGAATCTAGACCAATCTGAAGGTTTGTGTAATGGTACCAGATTGATTGTAACCAACCTTGCAAATCATGTTACTGAGGCAAAGGTAATTTCAGGTAAGAACATTGGAAATGTTATCTATATTCCAAGAATGTCAATGTCACATTCGCAATCACCCTGGCCATTCAAGATGATTAGAAGACAGTTTCCCATTGTTGTTTCATATGCTATGACTATCAACAAATCACAAGGACAATCATTAGCATCTGTGGGATTATATCTGCCTAGGCCTGTTTTTAGTCATGGTCAATTGTATGTAGCAATTTCAAGAGTTCAAAGCAAACATGGGTTAAAGATTTTGATACATGACAATCAACGAAAACCATTGAAGACTACTACCAATGTGGTTTTTAAAGAGGTTTTCCAAAACATCTAGCAATTGTAAGTTTAATCTATATTTTACATATAGTTTTATTGAATATATGTTCATATTTACATCTTCCTCACAACATTCTTACTTAAATTATCTTTTACAACTATACATATAAATTAATCATTATTCTCTATTTTGCTTTCATTTCTGTTCAAATTATTATTTCAATCAAGGGATAATAACTATTCTTAAAATGTCAATCAGGTTTTCTCGAGGTGAAGTGGAAGCAGCATTTTTGTATTCTAATGTCCAAATACATTATTATGGATTCATGTAACTCTCATTGTCAATTTCCTTTTATTTCTTCGACTCAATATGTAATTTGCATTTCTATGTTGTTTCACAAAATACCTATCCCTTTCAACTTTCAATTTCAAATTATACATTTTCAACTTTCTTCACAACTTATCAATATATTCCAATTTACTATTAGCAATTCATGGCAATACACCGAAGATACAGTATCACCCGTGCATATGCACTGGTAAAATACTAGTTTGGGGATTATAAAGGGGAGTATAAATGAAGGTTAGATTAGTCATTTGAGATAGCTCAAGGGAGTGATATAGTGAGTGAGGTGTATGGTGGGGTATGTTCCATGAGCTATTACTTTTTAAAAAATATTCTATTCCCACCCTCATCCTTAATCTATTTCTTATTTCTACCACAATTTAAATAAACTAGTAAATCACTAGTTACCCTCCATTTTCACATATAATCATGAAATCACCAATTCAAAACAGCACGTCAATTTATTTAGAAAATACAATAAAGGAAATGACTTAGTAATCAAAGTAGGGATGTTACAATTACACAATAATGTATAGTGGTTCACCCAAAACTTTGTGCTACATCCACTCCTCACTCCCTGCGAGTATTTCCATTATTTTCCAAATAATTTACAACTTTTACACCTCCCTAGACTAAAAGTACTCTTGGTTGTTTTCTTCGCACAACTCTACCTACTGTTAACACCTCTAATAGAATCCTTCTGATTTATTAGACTGCTTCTATCACAGAAGCACTCACTTCTCAAGCCCTACGAAAACACATGCTACTTGAGAAGGTTTCCTACAGGTTTTCTGTTAAGTGTTTGGGTTTGTAGGATTCCTAGAGCTTGATTGATACAAATGGAGTTTTCAACATATACAACAACACAAGCATTTATACATACTCAGAGATCAAGTAAATACCTTCTGTTTTGTAGCAGTTGAGTATGGATGAGAGAGAACTTTGACACTTGAGAAGGTCGGAAGATTAAAGCTCAATGTACTCTCACACGAATCAACTATGGCCAGGAGCGTTTATTTATAGCTGAAATTATGTGTAATAACCTCTGGTCCATAGAAAAGAGTCATCGGCAAAAGCATATAGCCATTTATAGCCATTTGAGATGTTGTCTGTTTAATACAGCTGTGTTTCTGCTTTTCTGCAGAATACAATTGTTTCCAGTTGTCATGACTCTTCTCAGCTATGACAGATGTTGAAGATTATGCTTCTCAAGTTGATTCTGCTAATGAAGATGCTTGTGGTATGACCTTTCTCAACTTGACTGTTCACATCATGACCCTTCTGATTGTCATGACTCTTCTCATGATGCTTCTCAACTTGACTCTTCTCATCTGATGCTTCTCATCTCCTTCTGGTTCACTCTTCTCATGTTGCCATAGAGATAGATGATGCTTCTCATGATGATCTTTCTCAAGTTTACCCATGTGGTCTTGATTTTGATCTTGTCAAGAGAAGGTTCCTTCTTTAAGATCTTGTGAGCAACATCATATTAAGTCTTCCCAGCTATAATGCTTCTCATAAGCATGAATCTTCTTGAGATTTGATTGATTATACATGTACTTATTGTTCCCTCAAGAAGAGGCATTAATAGCATATGAAATCAGATAACTTAAGCTTCTCACATTTGAAGTTTGTTAATTGTCAAAACTAATTAGAGATTTTGCCTCAACAATTCTTGTGCTTGATATTAATATTTAACTCGAAGTACACTATAACATCCTAGATTTTAGACGCATATAAAGTCTAGCATATTACATTTTGTAATTAATCAGAGTTGCACAGCTATAACTTTGGATTAAATTTTGAATATAGAAATTCAAAAGGGTTTAACTCAATAACAAATTAAGAGTAGTCTTATAACCAGACCCATAATGAAAAGATTAACCTCAAAGGGTTAAGTACATAATCTGAATCCAAAATACAAAACGTGCATAGCCAAAGACTTTTAGTGAATATCATTAAAACTTTGGACCTTTAAATGGTTATTATTACATCACTTAAACATTTACATCACAATGCATCATCAAGATACCGAAGGAATTCAACATAGCTAAACTCAATAAGCTTCATCCTTTTTTTTTTGCCATTGCCATTTTTCACCTGTTTATGTGTAAGATACCACATAAATAAAGGGTGATTTATAAAATTTCGGTGAGTTCCTCAACGGCACCTCGCTATACTACTTATGGTTTTTTTAATTAATATCATCCATGACGCCATCCCCAAAGAGATGCAGTCTTACATATATAAATGCTACAATCGCCACAAGCGGGAAACCCTAACTCGAACATAATATCCGAGATTCATATTGTCTGAGTCTTGGACAGGGCTCATGACTTCCCCACCCAAGTGTGTGCCACATAATTCTTTAATCCTTTTTATTTATATATATATATATATATATAGTTTTTTGCTTATCTGTTCTCGTCTAAGCATCAATAAGCAATCATATACACATCTTAACTGAACATTTAGTTGACTAATCAAGTTGTAAACATTTGTATTTGGATTGAGTATGGAACTGGGTTAGACATAGCATCAAAAGAATGAGAAAATGGAAGAATTCGTTTAAGGAATTAGAAGGGCGCACGGGTCGAGCTTCCCGCACGCACTAGTCGTGTGCCCTGCAATCCAAAATAAACCAGCTACACAGCACGCATGGTTCGGGGCGTGATGGAGGCACGAGTCATGCTTCCCTATAGCTATGGATCTCTAAAAGCTATTCCACTACCTACCTAATAGGTTTTTATCTCACTTTCTAGTTACAAGGTCAACATAATATTTCACCCCAATCTTCTATCTAAAAAAACACAATTTTAATCAATTAAGCTCAATAAATTAAATCACATGTCAAATATATAATGATTTTAAGCAAAGATCAATGTAAGCCATAATTTATCAAGACATCACCAAAACAACCATGAAAGTAATTTAAAATTACTTTGGGTGTTATATTACACCCCAACTCAAAAAAAATTGTCCTAAAAAATTGTTCAAGTCTTACCTAATACAAGACAAGGAAATAGATTGTCCATTCCTTTTTCAAACCCACAAATTTCACCTTTGGGATCGGAGGTTTCACAAAAGGTTCAGATTAACGGAAAGAGGTTTTTTGATCCTGATACTTCACATTACAATCCTATAATATAAGATAGTCATGCTAAAACCAATAGAAATAGACAACCAATTGCTAAAAAAAATTAAACACACATTATGCTTTGTTCGGTACCTAGATTTCAGATGGCCGAATCCAGGGTACGAGGATGAAGAGATGTGCTTCCAAGGGTTGAAGATGGACTTCGGGTTGATTGAAGATTGGTCTCGGATGATCCGAGCTTGCGCGTATGTCCACGCCGAGTAGGGGGTACCTGCAAGACACTCCGACGCTCAAGTCAGTAAGGAAAAAAGAGTGTTATTAGGAAAAGGGAAGGAATGAGAACAAACCATTGTTTGGAGGGCGGAACCTTTATATATAGCCAGTGCGTCGTACCTGAGGCATTGGATGCGGGCGTGTTGATCCTGTCTGTTGGATATGGACACCAGCTGCGGACGGGCGTTGTGCTATCTTGAGTACGGGATTGGGCCGGGCCCAAGTCTTGCGAGGTTTAGTCCACTCCGGAACAGTGGCCCCTCAAGTCGAGGTTGGCTGAAGAGTGAGGTCGGCCTCGGCTTGGTTCAACCATTGCTTTGAGATACTCGCGTGCCACGTGTCATCTTCTGAATGGGGGAACAGAGACGTGACGTTTGGTAAGATCGAGAGTGTCTTGTCGCGCTGAGTTGAAGAGACACATTAAAGGGACATGACGCTTCGCATCTCGCCCCTATATAAGGCGAGTTGAGGGCTCATTTGTCTACTTTGCATTTTTCTGAGAGAGTGAGCTTTGAGTGATCAGAGGAGTGGGAATTTTCTGACCACTGCGCCGAGATCAGTGCCACCGTCCGCCGCCCCTGTTTCTGGGTTTTTGCAGAGGCGAGATCATTGCTCGTTCTTCCAACCGCAAAATTCAAGCCGACATCAGAAAACCCCTTACCCGTGGCCGACGTCGCTGCTCGCCTCAGGGGGAGGAGATAGGCCGGCCCAGGGATTACCGGGGTCGGGATTAACACCGCTTTAGCTCTAGATAAATAGATTTAGATGGATAGTATTAGATAGTGATAGTGCCATCCCCCCCTTGCAGATAATGGTCCGATCCAAGAGTGAGGAAACTCATCCTTTTATACCACCTGGTAAACTGATCTTAAGGAGGTCAGCTACTAGGGAGCCAATGCCGGCCCCAAGGGAGTTCCTTCCCTGCTCTCTTCGACGTATGGGAGTTCACCTCGGCTAGGGAGTTCATCAGACTGACTTTGGAGGGCACAGTTGAAGAAAACACCGAGGTCGCTTCTCAAGTTCAGAAACCCAAGGTCACCGAAGAAGATGAGAAAACGGCCGAGGAAGCGTATGACTGGGTTTCCACGAATATCTGCAATATCTGCCCAAAGTTGAAGTTGGACAAACCTGTGTCATACTATGAACGGTACGTTGCTGTTGCTGCTGATCAGAGATTGAAGCTCATGACGACTGACTATATGCCAGTGTGCACTGAGCATGATGGAATGAGTTTTTTCTTCTACGGAGCCATCCTGGAGACCATGGGAGTTCAGATCCCCCTCAGTCAATTTCAGAAAGATGTACTAGATTACTTGCGCGTGGCCCCTTCTCAACTACATCCGAATGGATGGGGATTCAAGCGCTGCTTCGAGCTGGTCATGGAGCGCCTCGGGAGGGTTCCTTCAGCAAGGGTCTTCTTCTGCTTATTCAATGTGTTCCATTCCCCGGAGCCGGGGACAGGTGGCAAGAGGTGGGGACACATTGGACTGCGGGGCAATACAAAACGCTCCTATTTTGCTCCGGCCAACGATTCAAACAAGGATTTCAAGATGAACTTCTTCTTTGTGAAAGCCTTGAATAATGGAGCAAAGTAATCCATTGCGGATTACATAGTGAAAGATCTGACCAGGGTGCACTTCCCGTTGTCCTGGAGCCGGGAACATTTCGTCCGGGATGGAGAAGAGATTGAGACCAAGTCTTACATAGTGAAGCCAAACTTGCTGGAGGGAAATGACGCGGACTCATATAAGATGATCAACAAGTGGGGGAAGGATATGGCCAGGAAAGGCTTGAAGTTCCATTGTGGTTCTATGATCGATGACGTGGCCGAGTCTGAGGCCAAGTTCAAGAGATACTTTGACACCTGTAGTTACCTTTACAATTTATTTTTATTTTTACGTCGCTGTTATAATCCTAGTCGGTCTCGGAAATGCATTGATTCTGACTGTCTTCCTTCCTTTTGCAGGTAAAATGGACGACCTCGATGACATCTTCGAGAACTCCAATATTGATACTTCTGTTCGTATAGAGGCGCCGAAGAAGGTGCCTGAAAAGAAGAATAGCACGGGGACGGGATCAGCATCCGGCCCCATTTTGGAAAAGGCGGCGAGCAAGTCCCAATCAATTGGGGGCAAGCCTGCCGAAAAACTCAAATCTCCTGCTGTCAAGTCTTCGAAGCCAATCTCGGAGTCAGGCGACAAGGAGACTCAAAAAAGAAGCCATCCTGATGTTGGCAATGCCAACCTTTCCGCCCTGAAAAGAGAAAAACAAAAGCAGCACTGAAAGAAGGAGGAGAGAAGAGAGAAAGCCACCGTGGAGGACTTCGTGGCCTGTGCCCCAGTTGGCAGACTTGCTGCTGATGCCTTCAATGAATTGGAGGAGCTGATAGCTGATAACTCTATTTTATATAGAGTTATATACGCTTTCAAATCTAAATTATTGTGACAAACTCAGTAAACATAGAGTGTAAAATAATGAGACACAAAAGAAAATCAACATCTTTAAATATGGAACTCATCATCATTGATTATCATGATTTGTGGTATTTTATGTGTTTGTTCAATTGCTGCAGCAATCATTGCACCTGCAATATAGCGAGCAACCATTGCACTTGCAATGAGAGTAGAAGTTATTGCCCCAGCAATGAGAAATTTAGAAGACACATGCCACTACAAAAAAATCAGGGATTAGCGAGGGAAATTTCCCTCGCAAACTGACCAAAATCCCTCGCTAATGGTCATTTGCGAGGGAATTAGCGAGGGACCGGTTCCCTCGCTAATACCTTCCTCGCTAATGAAATTAGCGAGGGAGGTTCAAATTCCCTCGCTAAATCCCTCGCTAACGGTCAAATTTTCAAATTCCCTCGCTAATTCCCTCGCTAATGTCAGTTTTAGCGAGGGAATCACATTCCCTCGCTAATTCCCTCGCTAAAGTCAGTTTTAGCGAGGGAATGTTATTCCCTCGCTAATGTCCCTCGCAAATAAGCGTTTTTTTTGTAGTGTGCATTGCACTTATAATAGTGCCAACAACCATTGCACCTGCAATAAGCTCAGATGTCATTGCACCAGCAATAAGGAGTTTAACAGAAGACAAAAGCATTGCACCAGCAATAGCCACAACACAGAATGCCCCTGCACTCTGATGATGATGTCAACATGTCAAGTTGCAAGTGCAAGTTGCACAAGTGGATGGATGCGGCGCCAAGTTCAGCCCCCTTAGACAACAAGTTGTAACTTTTTAAGTACACTTGTCCACACACCATTGGACCACTCTTCATAATTGGTGGGAAACCTTAATTCAGCTTGGTGACCAAGGCAAACTCACTTTTGGAAGCCTATAAATACATCCCCTCTTCCTCATTCAAGATATATCATATTCTCTCCATCTCCAAAGTTTAGTAGATAGTTTCATTTTATTTTTAGAGTTAGAGGTACTCAACAAAGCTTGAAAGAAGGAAAGAAAGTGACAGCTTCTTTCTTCTCTTCTCGTGGAGTTCTCTTTGCTGTTTTCATTGTTGAGAGGTGGTTGCCACAACATTTACTAGGCAGAATATGCAAAGGATCGTCACTTGTGTAATTCTTATCTCATCTTGTTTCCTTTGTATTTTCCTTCTTATAAACATGTCTCATTCTGTTTATATGTGTCTAGTAATATCAAGCATGAACTAAAAACCCTTTGGTTGGGGTGCCTTAACTATGTAATGAATCTTTGATTAAGTTATTATGTTATATTGATGTTTTTGCAATTTAGTTCTTGTGCTATAATTCTTTCAACTTATTTTGAGAATGATCACTTAGAATAAGTAGGGTCATGAATACAGAAATGGTTTATGATTTGAACTCAAGAACTAATATGATTAAGTGTTTTAATAATAGGAAACTTTGTTATACCATGCTAAAACCTAGACATAGGATAGCATAGTCCATAGGGTGATTCTGTAAGAGCTTAAATAGACAAGGGTGAACTTATTTAGGGCTTAGAAATAAGACTTGTAATGAAACCCTGAAGACAGTAGCTGAAAAGCACAAAATCATTTTATTACAGCATCCATTGCAGGTGCAATCATTGCAGGAGCATCATATATAACATAATTCTTTCAAAGTGAAATTACATAGGAAGGTGCATTCCAACCATCTCTCTCTCAATTGAAACACAACACAATTTACTTGCTTGAATTACATTCTGTTTACACACACCACAACCTTACCAATTTTATTTTTACTTCCCTTTATCACTAGCATTGCTACCATTTTAACCTCTAAAAAATTAATACAATCCCTGTGGGCACGGTCTCTTCTTATCATTATATTACTTGTTAAATACTGTGTACACTTGCACACCCCTTTCTGTACAACAATAGCTGGGAAAACTACTGTCCGCCTCCGAGGTAAAATCTCTGACTTTGAGGCTCACAATAGATATTTAGATGGCGAGTTGATTCGCACTTCTGCTGACCTGGGAATTTACCGGGATTATAATTTGGTAGCTTACTCTAAAGAAAATCGAAGTCTTAAAGCCGAGCTGGAGAAGATGTCCAGGGTGCAGAAACAGCTTGATAAAGCGCATACCAAGGCCGGGGAGCAGGCCAAGAAGATAGCTGAAATTCCGACGTTGCGGGCAGAGCTCCAGAAAATTCAAGATAAGCGATGAAGAGGCCGAGACTGAGAAGAAAAGGAATGCTGAGGAGACCGAGCAGCTGAAGAAGGACAAGGCCAACCTCACAGACAGAGTCGCGACAGGGGTTGTGGCCGGCTTCACACGCTGTTTGAAGATGGTCCTCATCCTCGAGCACAAGGCTGTGGACGGGAAGATCGTGCACAAACGCCAAATGCTCTATGACCCGTTCTCCGAGTCTTCACTGGGGAACGTGGCGGAAGGCCAAGCTGATATTGGAACCGATGCTCCCGCTGTCGAGGATGAGGCTAATCCAACCGCTGCCGACCAGAATGCTGCCGAGGTCGAAGGAGGGAAAAATATTTAAAATGTAGATTAGATTGTCGTTTTCTTCTTTTGAATATTAAGGTTGGTCTCGGGCATGCTCGGGGCCAACTCTGGCTTGTATGTACAATGGGCACCTTCCCTTTCCGGCCTTTATTACTTTGTCAATTTGCTAATTCTAGTTTTGCTCGCCTTTGAATGCCTTACGTGTTTCAGTGGCTGTATGTCGATTGAATGTCGGGATAAAGATTAGGATTTCAGTGCTGAAGTAGAATGCTGATATAGAGAATTAGGATTCTGACGCCAAAGTAGAATGCTGATAAAGAGAATTAGGATTCCGACGCCAAAGTAGAATGCTGATTAAGAGAATTAAGATTCCGAGATAGATAATACTGTCAATAACTCTTGAGTAGGCCTACACCAAAGTAGAATGCCGATATAGAGAATTAGGATTCCGACGCAGATAATACTATTAATAACTCTTGAGTAGGATTCCTGAGAATCGAGATTCCTGAGGATGATGCGAAGTCATAAGTGGGAAAGCCGCTCGTCAGCTCGGAGATCAGAGAGAAGGTCGACTCACGCGAGGCGAAATTTGGAGGAAGTCGCTGTGGGCTTCTTTGTTCGGACTCTTTGATGGAGCCGGAGCTCGGGGACCAGAGAGCTGTTGAAGCCGCTGTGGGCTATTTGCAAGAGATCCAACTGAGATAGAGGTCCGAGATCGAATACAGGAACTCTAGGTTGAAATTCGGTCTGACCAATAAAGAGAAGATCAAAGCATAGGGAATCCGAAAGAGGATGAAGATCCGAGATAGGGAGAAAATCTAAGAAAATCCAAGGTAATACGAAGATCCAAGATAGTATGTAGATCCGAGATGATTCGAAGGTCCAAAGTAATACGTAGATCCGAGATAATTCGAAGGTCCAAAGTAACATGAGGATCCGAGGTGGGATGATGATACAGGACAAGAGTTCCTGTCTCTCGTGCAATGCAGACGAGCTCAAGCCGTTTTGGAGGCGAGCGAAACCTGTGAAGAATGCAGGATGATAGCCAATGATTCAAATAGTGGAGATAGGGGCTTACCTCGGAGGAAAGGACCAGGTCGGGAGGCAGACCGGGGTTGCCGCTGTTTAAGGAGAAACCGTAGAGTAATAGAGAAATCAGAAGAGAGATGTTTGGTAATGTTCGAAAGCAAGTGATCATGCTCCCACTGTGGTCACCATTGTTCAGTACCTAGATTTCAGATGGCCGAATCCGGGGTACGAGGATGAAGAGATGTGCTTCCAAGGGTTGAAGATGGACTTCAGGTTGATTGAAGATTGGCCTCGGACGATCCGAGCTTGCGTGTATGTCCACGTCGGGTGGGGGGGTATCTGCAAGGCACATCGACGCTCAAGTGAGTAAGGAAGAAAGAGTGTTATTAGGAAAAGGGAAGGAATGAGAACATACAGTTGTTTGGAGGGCGGGACCTTTATTTATAGCAGTGCGCCGTACTTGAGGCATTGGATGCGGGCGGGTTGATCCTGTCCGTTGGATATGGACACCAGCTGCGGAGGGGGCGTTGTGCCATCTTGAGTACGGGATTGGGACAGGCCCAAGTCTTGTGAGGGTTGGCCCAGTCCGGAACATGCTTAATCAGACTTTATGTGTCTCTACAGCAGAATGGCGTATGGTTTAGACATAAGATATTAAGGATGTGAAAGAAGTAAAAGAAAAGAAGAGTGTTGTGAATATATTGGATGACTATCTATATTTCTATGATGCTCTTGTAAAAGGATTTAACTCATTGTAATTGCTCTTCATTATATAAGTTAAAGGCACATTATAATAGGCCTTAATTCATTTGTAGGTTTCAAGACTTATGTCCTATAAATAAGACTCATATGACATTGTAAAGAAGATACCTTGAAGACTATAATAGAAGAGCCCTCATTTTCCTATTCTTCTTCTTGCTCTATTTTGGTTTATTTTACAACACGTTATCAGCACGAAGCTCTACCAAAATCATGGCTTGATCATCTTAGAGGCTATTTCAACAGATATGTTTTCTTCTACTATTTTTCCTTCTAACTTATTATCATGTTATGATGTTCTTCCTCATAGCTTTAATTTATCATGTGAATATTTTATGTTTCTTGTAAAGAAATTTTATTTAGTTACCACAATTATCTTTTTTTCTATTCTTGATGAATTCCAGAAGAATTCATCATTCAAGCATCCTAGAAGGATTGCACAAAGAACTCAATAAAGAGATAAGACTTAATATCAAGTATCCCTGCAGGATTATTCAAAGCATTTTTTATGCTTAGTCTCGTGATATAGTTCTGAAAGAACTGAAAGAAAAAAAAACGTAATATTCAGGCATCCCTCTAGGATTACTTAAAGAATTTTTTTCTTTATCATTGTTTGTGATGATTTGTTATATAATTCTTGAAGAACTGAAACGAAGAAAAATGAATATTCGAGTAGGATTAATCAAAATGTGAAGATTTGTGATAATTCTTGAAGAACTTAAAAAACAGAACATTAATATTCAACCATCTGTGGTGGATTTGTTCAAAGAATGATTGTAATCATTTAAACTCGTGGTCAAGTTCTTGAAGAACTAAATCTTAATATTCAACATCCCTGGAGGATTGTTTCAAGAATGGTGATTTTTCTTGGTCATCACTAATGAAAAATTTGTGGTCAAGTTCTTGAAGAACTAAATCTTTAGACCATGATTCGAATCTAAATGATCTATTTGATTTTAGGTTAACTTGAAACAAAGGAAAATAATGGGAAATGTATTTCTTTATCCTACTCGAATATGCTCCTAGAGTAGCAAATGTGAGAAAATATTTTTAGAATATTTTGGAAATTTAGTCACAATTGTGATTGAACAAAGGACTTCTGAATGATTATAATGTGAAAGATCACATAATGGATTGAACTTTATTCCCAGAAGTGAACAAATTACGTAATGATCAGTACTTTATCCCCTTGTAGGATGGCTTAAAGCATGATTTTTCTTTGGTCATTGTTTAGATGTGAGATACAGTTCTTGAAGAACATATGATCATAATTATGTTTTGCTTTGATAAACCCTTTTTAAAAGTTTGTGGCGAGTTCTTGAAGAACATAACATAAAAGTATGTTTTTCCCCTTTGATAATCCTATATGATTTTCTTTGCATTCTATAAATAATGTAACAAAAAAAAATGATGTGCGGTATGTGAAAGGCAAATATTGAGTGTGCTACAAGTGAATGATGAAAGAAAATTCTTTATTATGATTTATGGTTATTTTTGTTATATATGATTTATGGTTATATTCTTTACTATTTCTCATAATGGTGTAGCGGTTTTAATTTTATGAAAATAATATGTAGTAACTCATATACATTATGGCAGAGTTTAACTTTTCTAAGTAAAAAGCCACCTACAGACGCTTTACGCCCAATCATTCCGGATAACGCTTGCATCCTCTGTCTTACCGCGGCTGCTGGCAAAGAGTTAGCCGATGCTTATTCCCCGGATACCGTCATTGCTTCGTCTCCAGGAAAAGAAGTTGACGACCCGTAGGCCTTCTCTTTCTATTTACCCTTGAAATTCTAGTATTTTATTTCATGAGTGGAAACAATAGAAAGAACATGCGATACAATCAGACATTTCTTAAAGAATTAGATCTTTTTATGTTCTTATTTTCTTTCATCTTGTTTTGATTTCATGTTAACTTAATATCGTAAAGCATATGAGTGCAACTAAAATTATGCTATGGTAAACTAGAAGTTTGCTATGCACTTTTAGAAACAAGATGTTATTTTAAACCCGAAGTTTAATAGTCTACATGATTTTACTATTTAGTATGTGTTAAATTATATTTTTCTAATGTAAAGATGACGACACATATTAATATTTTTGAAGGACCAAAAGATTCTTCAATATAATAAGTTTTTGTGTCACGTGTACTTAATGCATATAAATTATCAGAATGTCATATGGTAGTTCGTGTTTTTATTATCAACTTGCAATCAAAAAATTTGCAAATGTAATTGAAGGCTCCAGAAGAGCTAATTGTATTGTTACCTAGCATGAAGAACAAAGATTTTACACATTAATGCCATATTTTCTCCAGTCTCATAGAAACTAATTGAGTTTCAAGGATATACATCTAAGTGCATATAACATATCAGAAAATAAATGAAGAAAATCTTCAATGTCTGTATATCATGAGACTTACTTTAGAAAATACAAAATGCGTATTAAAAAAAAATACTTGTGTTTCTTTTGGTTGATACTAAATGCATATTAGTACAACACATGCTACCTTAAACCAGAAGTTTATGGATTATAATAAATTTCTCGTTGGCAAGACCGGTTGGGCCATCCCGGGTCTATTATGATGCAAAAAAATAAATAAATAAATAGTTAAGAATTTTAGTGAACATGTATTGAAGAGCCCGTAGATTCTTCAATCTATTAAATTTTGTGTATTAGTAGTTCCCAAAGGAAGTTGAGAATTTGAAAAAACAAGTCCCTCACATTTCTAAAATGTGTATAATATGATATTCGTAAACAAATACATCAATCATGTGATATTTTATGATTTTAATTGATGCATCAATTAGATGACCAAATATATACTATATATATTTGTCGCCAACTCACGACTAGAAGTTTGTGAGATGGTTTGCTCAACTAATTTGAGTAAAAGGTCATGTGAATTATCTTGGAATCATTTGGTAATAATTGTGTGTATATTAGAGTCTATGTTGGACATCACATAACTATGTTTATTCATAAAATGGTCTTGAAGAACCATGCATTAGACGTCTATAGTTAATAATACAACCAATTCTTATGAGACCAAAACTTAAATTTCTACATGGGAACATGCAATATACGCATCAAGCCAACAAGGTATCATATGTAAACTCTCCCGTTTATGATTGATTTTTAGTCAATAATCCAATATCTCTCGTCTTAAAGTTTTTTTGGATGTGTTGTGCATGTTCACATTACTATACTACTATACAATAAGAAGTATGCGTAAAGAATGTTGGCAATATATGAGTATATAAATCTCCATCATAAAGTATTTTGAGCCAACAACTGGAGATGTATTTATAGTTAAGTTTTGATGAATTTGTCTTTCCAATATTATGGAGAGAGACGAGCAGCTGAAAATGGTAATTATTTGAAATAATATTATTATTATCTCATCTTAATCCTCTTACAAACCAATGTGAACCAGAAGTTCAAAGGATAAATCATTTGCAAAGTTTAGCAAATTAATCACAACTACAGTGCTCCAATAAAAATTGATGTCCTTGATGGACACTTAAAAATTGCAAATGAATCTTAACCACGCATAAAGCGTATAGCATGGTCGGTTCCAAAGAAAAATAAATCATCCTCAAACAAAGAAATGAGCTTAAAAGTAAGATGACCCAAAGGAGGATATGGAAGCTCTAATAGAGTAATTTGACATAATTGATTTTTCAAGTTCCAGAAGAACTCTAAAAAGTTCTGAAATTTGTGGAAATGATATCTCAATAAATTATGTCATGAATAGAGAAAGATGGAACCGAAGTAAAGTCATTGACAATATTTTGATATATTAAAATTCGAAATGAGGATCATGAACCAAAGTCTATGAAGGACTACAGACAAAGAAATGATTGGACAAAAATGAAAAGAGGCCATTAAACTAGCTTTGCAAGCTGAAAAGTTTTTCTACTTGTAGTCCGTACACCGGAAGTTGTAAAGCTACTTAGATACTAGCGACTATTGTGCAAAAAGTAAATGCAAATAGTGAAGTAGTGAGATGTAAAATTTGACAAGTTGTTCAAGAGCATTTGAACAAACCCTACTTGGATTTTGAAAATATATTCACTTGTAGTGGATGTGAGTAAATTTTAATACTTTATTAGTTTAGTAGCACATAAAAGACTCAATTCACATATGATTGATGTGTTGCAACTTATTTATGTAGTTCATTTGATAGTGACAATTATGTGAAGATCCCTGAAGGATTTAAATTTGTAAGAGCTTGGGCTCTATCTAGAGAAGATTACTCACTTAAGTTGAATTGGTCTCTTTGTGAGATAAAATAATTTGGACGCACGTGGTGTAATGATTTCAGTGCATATTCTAAATGAAGAATATAAAGTTACCCCATTGTCTATATATTCTAATAAAATATTTGGAAAAGATTATGTATATTGATGGCATAAAGAGTATACGAACTCCTGAAGAGTTTCTGAAAGTTAATTGCTTAAATAAAGAGTTTGAGAGAAAATACTTTGGAAAAATAAAAAGTTGTTTGCTATTACAACTGGAGTTTTTAAAGAATGAATTTTTAATGTTTCAAGAAGCTTTTATAGAAAAAGTGCTAAAACATTTCAATGTGAAAATTTACATATTTTTTCCACTCCAATGGTTGTAAAAATGGTATATATGAACAAAGATTCGTTTTGACCTTGAGAAAATGATGAAGAACTACTTGGTCCTGAAGTACCATATTTGTGTGCAATTGGAGCGCTAATGTAGTTTGCTGATATGATCAAATTTTAACACTACAAGAGTCAATTCGAGAATGCATTTGATTGACGTTGGTAATTCAGCAAATACAAAAAACTTGTGGTTTGTCTAATGGAAAATGATTGCAACATGTATGAAGATAACACCACATTCTTTGTTGAGTTGAATGAAGGATATCTTAAAAGAGATAAAGCTAAACAAATTTTGCCAAAGTTCTTCTTCAATCGCGATCTTCAAAAAGAAAAGAGATATTAGCATTCAACAAGTCCGTTCATGTAATAATTTAGCAGATCTTCTAACAAAGTCATTGCCAAGCAAAACTTTTGAGATGTTAATACGGAAGATTGGTCTTCGTCGTCAGAGAGATGATTACATGCTTGAGGGAGGGATGGGGGGGGGGGGGGGAATAAACATTTTTTGCACTCTTTTTTCCTTCCCCACGGTTTTATCCCAATGGGTTTTTCGGGTAAGGTTTTTAACGAGGCAGCTCTCAAGCAAATTATATTGTACTATTTTTCCTTCACTAAGATTTTTTTCCCATTGGGTTTTCTATTAATAAGGTTTTAATGAGGCATATCCTTAATAGACATCCAAGGGGGAGTGTTGTGAATATATTGGATGTCTATCTATATTTCTATGATGCTCTTGTAACTCCTATTAGTAAAAGGCTTTAACTCCTTGTAATTGCTCTTCATTATATATGTTAAAGACACATTATAATAGACCTTAATTCATTTGTAGGTTACAAGACTTATGTCCTATAAATAGGACTCATATGACATTGTAAAGAAGATACCTTGAAGAGTATAATACAAGAGCCCTCATTTTTCTATTCTTCTTCTTGCTCTATTTTGGTTTATTTTACAACAAAGAGAAAATAAAAGAATTAATGCGACAATTCCTTGAACACAATCTAGCACGAACACTTAAACAATTCTAATGGCTTTTCTATCATTAGTTAGGCATTGAGATTTGAAACAAAATTTCCTAACCTTAAAGTAAACCAATCTACGTTTCTGAAATAATACAAAATTTAAAAAAATTTATCAGTAAAGACGATAATTAATATAGAAGTACTATTCCAAGCAAGTATTAGTTAGAAAAGTTTAAAGATTCCATTTTACACCAAAGAGGAAATATCATTACTAAAAGAAGAGAGAGTTTCATATATAAATCACAATTAGAGCTGGAATCAGGCAAGTTAATGGAACCACAAGTACAACCTTTAGAATAGCAATTAGTCAAATTTTGTCTTACCAATTAGACAAGCAATAGGCATCATGTCATAATATTAGAAGAAAAAAATCATTTTATGCCAACATGTACTCAATCAAAGTATTGGACTAAGTTAGGAACATTCTTCAGAATAAGAGAGGATCACAAAACAATGTTGATTTATAAATGGAGATCTTCTATCAACTTTTCAACACACCCCAGAGTGTAGCGCCCTCAAATTTTAGGTATAGGCGTACTCAAACAAATAAATTATCAAAGAATATGTTCTATAGTATGCATTTTCTTGGTTTTGAGGTTCCTATTGGGGAAGATGATAGAGGGGATGCTCAGAGCGAAACTGTTCGGGGTGAAATGACGAAAAGAAAAGGAACAACGTTTCATTGAATGACATGGATAAATTTTGTCCAGGTGTTTTGTTTTAATTGGGCACCGGTACCACCCGTAAGTAGGCCTGTTCATGGTTCAGTTCGGGCGAAAAACTGAACCGAACCGAATCGAACTGACAGAAACAGTTCGCCGAACCGAACTATGTTAACAGTTTACCGAACCGAACTGAACCATGTTATTAGTTCGGTTCATAGTTCGGTTCATAGTTTTTAACTCCGAACCGAACTATTAGCATATAAAAACTTGGTTAACAATTCGGTTAACAATTCTGCAACAGTGTGATGAAATTGTGTTGGTGTCCAGAAGAATCAATCATGTATGTTCTTTCTAATGTGCAATTATATATATATATATATATATATATATATATATATATATATTAAAATAGATCTGTGAAAATTAGATCTCATCTGTGACATTCTAGCCATCAATAAACAGTGTGATGAAACTCGTTGAAACATGAAAGTGCAAAATTGAAACACAAGATGCGTAGGAAATTAAATCCTAACACCAGATGAATGAAGCCCAAAAACCCAGAAACAATGAAACATTCATTTGAAGATTTGAGAAATAAGAAAGCCATAAATTCCAGAAAATGTAACTCAAATAGAAACCCAGAAAATGAAATCGAAACCCAAAAATTCCAGAAAATGAAATCGAAACCCAAAAAATTCCAGAGATGAAAAACGAAAATCGAAACCGAATCCTTTTGATTTTTAATGATGTAGCGCCGGTAACAAAATCGTTTTGTTCTTTTACTTACCCTTTATACCACATTATTTCCTTTTATCAAAAACAGATTCAAGAAGATGGCGAAAGGAGAAGAAGAGGCGACCTTCACTGAGTGGATCTTTTATGATGAGAATTTAATGAGAGCACATATCAAAGATAATGGCTCAATGGGAAAGGAGAAGAGGCGACCTTCACTGTAGTGCTAATCTAGGTATATCATTTCCACATAAATACTTTAACAGCCACTTGGGTTTTTTTGAAGAGAGTTTACCAGAGTTAATAGAGGCTAACGGAAAAGGGCAACTTTGCTAAAAATTTAAAATATAAAGGACTTATTTGGGACAAAAAAAGATAAAGGACTAAATTGTTATTTAAAATAAAGTTAAGGGACCCCAGGAGTATTTTAGTCTTTTTTTCTAATAGTTTCTATAATTAAACTACTAAATCACAGAAGTGCCACTACGGTGTTCTAATTTTCGAACCGAACCGACTTTCTATAGTTAATAATTCTGAACTGAACTATGCTATTATTAGAATTTGAGCTAGAACTGTTCCAAAAAATTATCAGAATTGTTCCAGACCAAAGTTGAACAAAGTTTATTCAAAATCAACCTCAGATTCATCATCAATTGACTTCAGAACTGTTCTCAGAACTAAACTGAGTTGGAAGTTTGAGTCACATTAAGTTAAATTGACAGTTCGGTTTGTTTTGGTGCACTAACTGAATTGAGTTTAACAGTTCAGTAACTGAACTGTGTTTTAGATGTCAGTTCGGTTTGAGAACTGTTGCAAACAATTCAGTTTTTATGGTTCAATTTGGTTCAGTTCTATTGTTCAGTTCAGTTATTTGGTTCATTTGAACGGCATTACCCCGTAGGTATGGTACAGGACCTAAATTTTCTTAATTATGTCTTTTATTAGTATCTTTTGTTAGTAATTGCTTGTAGGGACAACATTTATTGTAGCCATAGATTGCAAAATAATACATTGGCAAATTTGGTGTTTTTTCTTAGATCTGTCTTTTATCAGTATCTTCTACCTCTATTAGTCATTGCTTTAGGGAGGGACAACACTAATTTTAGTCATTGACTGCAGAATAACACAAGCCAATATTCTACCCTTATTTCCTACAATATATTATTTTGAAGTATAAAATAACTAATTGGCAAGGACAATGACTGTTGCTTTTACCATCAAGATAGATCTGTAAAAGTATCCAACTAAACAACAGCCTTGAACATTAGTATCATGGATTTGCTCTGACTCCAACAGCTCCAATTGTTAAAAGATGAAGTGAGGAACTAGAAACAATTGTGATCGGTGTAGGAATTAGTTGCAATTTAAAAAATACTCACACTAGTTCTAGTGTTCACATTATATTATTTGTTTTTTTTAAACCGGATATCCTCTGCGCGCAACTGCAGAAACTAATTTCTCGAATCAGGTAGGACCACAATGGCGGCAAAACTCTCCCTCAAGAGTTTTGAAACTAATGTTGTATTCCCAAGGCTACGAAGAGACTTAAACTATCTTATTTAAGCACTCTTGGATTTATAATATTTGGTTCTAAGCGCTCTTTGATTTATATTATTTAGTTCGAAGACCTATACATGTCAATAAAATGATATTTTTTTCACCAAAAAAATAAAATAAAATGATATTTTGACCGTAACCTATAAAGTTCAGCCGTAAAATGAATCTTGCATAAAACAACGGCTAAATGAGTCTTTACTTGGATTGATGCATATCTCAAGACTTGTTGCACTTGAAAACTAGTTGGCGTTATTAGCTGAAGCTCTTAACAAGGATTCTTTTTTCTTCAACGAGGAACTCCTTCTCTCTCGATTGTGGGTTTCCCGACTAATCCAAAAAGCATAGTTTAAGCGATTAATGGAAGGACTACTAAACTAAAATAACCACAAGATTGAAACAACAGAGTTGTATTAATTGACACGTGTTTACAAAATACCTGAGTCTAATTCCTATTAGCCATTACAATTGGTCAAAAATTAAATATATCATTCCTTCCTCTTTGTAAGTGAAATTACATTAGAGTGAATTTGACATAAAAAAAATCATATATATCATAATATACCAAATGTGTTCATCCCTTGTTAAGAAGGCACAAACTTTTTCTATGTATAAACAATTACGAGTCAGTAATTGATACAAAAAGAATAGCCGCCAATCTTCTGGCAGTTAGCAGTCTTCAGAAACACTATATTCCGAGGCCATTCAGTGCAGGTGCAAGGTTGCTGTCGGCCAATACCTTCAATTTCTGCGCATTCGACCACATAAGAAAAATTAAAAAAACTATATATATATATATATATATATATACATCAGCAGCTTCTTCAATTAAAATCTTCTTTCTACCTAAACATTTCTTCCTATCATGATTGATCATGACTTTTTTCTTATGTAACGCAAATGCACATATCACACACTTCATGCCCAAAATTTCTCAGCTATTTTCTGGTATAAAGTTTCTCATCTCTTGATTCTCTTCATTGCATTGTGAATGTTCAAATGAAGGAAACTAATCATGTTAGTTGGACGCGACAACTTTCGGGCACGAATTCCATGTACCTCCGTCCAATCTTTAATCGACGGCCGAGATTAATGAAAACTGATGTAATGAAGGTGTAACGTGAACCGTCTAATCTCAAATAAATGGTCGAGATTAATTACTACGTGTAACTACTACCAGTGAATTCGGATCCAAACTATTTTGGCAACGTGAAAAATATTCTTTTAGGATGAATTTAATTAAAAAAACCTTGCACTTCATGAATTAAAAAAGACACATTCAATAGCATAAACCAGCTTAGATGATGATCAAAGAGCAATGAACTACACTATTACTCCTTGAGAAGAAAATGCGAAAAAGATTAAAGACTTAATACCGTAAGATACCGCGGAGGGTCATCCATGGAAGTAGTGCCTAGGATTACTTCCCTCCTTAGTTTTGTCGTCATTTTGTGACAAGCACGTAACTGAAAATAACAATATAACATAAGATGGGATTAAAACTGCAACATACCGGAGATAGTAGAAGAAGTTCTTTATCATGTTTTACCTCGGATCTAGTAGCCCCACCAATAATAAACACAAAGATTCGCTTTCCCATATTCTTTTTGAAATCAGTAGATACGTTTTTCAACGTGGAATCACTATGGAAGGTGGGAAAAACTATGAGTTTAGAGCGTTAGAGAAGAAAATTTATGTTTAGGTAATACTACTCTCGTCATATTTATAAGAAAAAATGCAGTTTTAGGTTCATTTAATAACTTATGAATCTAGTCTATAATATAAACCAAATACATGAGTTATTCAATGAACCTAAAACTGCAATTTTTTTCTTATAAATGAGACCGAAGGGTGTAATTCATGTCACCTTGAATATCCATCATCAGAAGTACGAGATTTTGCCCAGTTGGCTGTCCGCCTAGATCTCATTGAATGAGGAGCAGTGGTTGGAGCTGTCGGCTGAGTGCGTTGGGTGCTTCTAGCAGAACCCACTTTAGCAGCAGGAATTGGTGCATTTTTACATGAATACTCATTCTTTGGCAATTCACCCTTACTAAGATTTTCAATCAGCTCCTGACAAGTGCAATGAAATCTATGCTTTACATTTGATCATACAATAATAAAACTAGTCTGCTAAAATTGAAAGGCTTGCATGATCTTTAGTTATACCTCTACCACCGGATAAAATCGAAATAGTTGCCAGGTTTCTTCCTCTTCATCAGTACGATCTTTACGTGCTGCTTGATTTGTCTATGCAAGAAAAAGAAGTTTCTATTTTACAGATAATTTGGTGCATAGAATGTATTCACAAAAGGGCATGAAGGAGAACATTTTATGATATGATAGTATTATCCTCAGCTTGATATATCTAAAATCCTGAATGAAAAAGGAATCCAAAAATCATATATTTTTCCTTTTGACTTCTATCAGCATGAAATGAATATATCAATTTACCTTCTGGTTACTGAACTTCAGTGAGAAACTACCAGCAGATGTCTTCTTCTTTGACGATCCACCCAACAGTTGCATATTATTGATAACTTTCATGTCATCAGTTGATAGTTTTGCTAACTAGTTAGATAAACAAAACCATCAATAATGCTTGCTTATGGTAAATTCTTTTTCTTTGAATTCTAGTATTAGTAGTTATAGTATTAGTAGCTATGAACCACCAACACAGACACGGACACTAGACATGACACTCACACAGACTCGTAGTTGAAGTGTCAGTGTCGCTGTTGGTGCTACAGATATTAGGAGTTGATACTGACCTGCATTAGCTTTATACCTTTATCACCTTCGAACTTTTCAGGGTAGACCGATGCATAAATCATCAACAAACGCAACTTATATTCAGGAGTCGTATTCTGCACGTTGCACAGAATTTTAATGAAGACACTGTACTACATTGTGTGATGAAAAATAAATGGTATTGCCTTATCAGATATATATTGTCTTCTGTAACAGACCTGCTTTGTTCTTAAAAAGTTAATAACGTCCTTGCCTCCAGCATCCCCAAAAACAAGATCTTGCTCCAACTGTCCAAGCTCTCGAAGATCTGTTTCTCTGATAATTTTGTTGATCTTTCCAGCTATCTGCTTGGAATTAATAAAGCAGAATGGTCAGAAGAGTTGTGTTGACAACTAAAACGAAAATAAAACTAAAAAACAGCGAAGTAAAATAGACAAATAAACTACCTCTACGTGGAGTGAAATCTTTTCCACTTGCTCGGTGTATTGGGGCAAAGCTTGAACCATTTTTTGCAAATCTCGTGTAGATAATTCACTGCCATCTCTGCAAAGAATCGAATGTATAAGCTAGAAGTGTGCAGCCTTAGAACCATGTTCAAAGGGACATCAACACACTCCCTCACGCTCACACAATTGAAGTGTGGACATTAGTGTGTGGAATTGCAGAATATCAATACACTCCCTCACGCTCAAGATTCGACACCCGTAGCGTTGGACAAATGAGTGAAATAATAGAGATCTTGGCCCAATTAAACACAGATTCTAATACATTTTTAAATTTGAGCTTAAGGTCTAACTCATCCCATAAAACTGCCTTGTAAGGTAGGGACCGCCCAAACCTTATAAGGATTACTTTGGCTTAGGCCATATCCCTAGTCTGGACTTCAACAATTCTATTATTCAATTCTTACTTGTTAGTTCAACTATTTACACTGTCAAGGTTAGTTTTACTAACAAATTTGATTGTCTGAGGTACACCTAGGCAAATTATTACAAGATAGGTTTACAACGAGAATTTTAAAAAGAATAAGGCCATGACTACAAGAGGATAGGTTTGGGCCTAAAATTTTAAAACAGTCCATACCTAAAGTTTTACTTGATCTAGCCTACTTCAATGCCTACAAGTCTTGTTAAATAATCATAACAATAAAGTTATTTTAGATGAAAAGACACAGCTTTTTGGTTGGGACTTGAAAACTAGGTGTACTTGAATTAGCTTGTTTCATATTAAATGAAAACAACTTCAAATAAAAACTTCATGAGAGAACTTGCAATAAAAAGAAGCGGTTATTTCAAACAAATAAGCCTCCACAAACATGCTATAGTGTAAATCATTATTAACAATACAATGAAAGCTAGGACCTTAATTTATACCGGCAGTTCATGAAACAGACACTATTTTTTCACTAAACAAGGAGCAGGGTGCCATTGCGAACCTTCCACTTTGTTGGATTTGTGCTGCTTTGTTCTTTGATACAAAGTTGGTAAACTTATCATGCAGTCTTTCACTAGCCTGATATTTTAGTTGGTAAAAGAGCATTGAGATTTTATTTTAGGCATAAGAAATGTGACCAGATAAAGAGTACGAAACAGACGTACATCTGCTATATGTGTATGGCGAAGTTCAAGCCAAACTGAATCGTGTTCTTCTAGAAGGACCTCCTTGGTCTCAGGTGGACCCCCTGTTTTGCTGGGAACCTAAAATGATTTGTATCTCAATCAAAAGCAGAAAAATGTAAAAACCTAGTCTACAAGATGATCTAGAACCTCTGCTGCGCATAGCACGTGCTGCGCCTGCATGAACACTTCTCTCTAAATCAGACGATTCATGCTGGTGTGCACAACAGGCGTGTCGGTCTACAAGATAATGGGAGGAGAAACGAACAAAAAGACATACCTCAAGCATACATTTATTTCCATCCATATCCAACAAATCATGGCACATAGCATCATAGGTCCATTCATGAATGACAGGAGCAATCTGTGGTGCAGATTCATCACAGATATCAAAAGTTAGATAAAAAATAAAATGAAAGATTGACAGTGAACAAAATATATTTAACCTGATCTATGGATCTGTCAATAATGAGCAGGTCACATGTTTCTTTTTGTGGAAAGTTGGGAATAGTAGATTTATATTTAGAAACCATGTCCCAAACCGCATCAGCAAGTTTGGTTGGAACTAATTCACGAGTTGTTGTGGATTCATCATCTTCTTTTGCAGCACGACACCATACATTTGGTAACTCCTAAGGAAATAGAAATATTAGGATGTACTCCGTTAGAATTTATAGAATATACAAATAAATTATTAAGGCAACTTATTCCTTTATTATATATAGAATGAATCTCAAATTATATGACTAGAACTCAATTTTTCACGATAGTCCATGCATTAAATAAAGCTACTAAAATTTTCAACTCACTAGAAGTTTTATTTTGACACCCCTTTTTGTGTTATTTTACACGCTTCGCTCAGCTACAGGTGGCGAACCTACTTACCGTCATCACCTCTGAAAAATAAAATTTTTCAATTATTTCCCTATATCATTTTTATTTTGACCCTGAGTTTACAACTTTGAATCAATAGACCTCTTAGCTCTTTCAGCTTTGACAATTAAATAAAGACTAAACTTTTAATTTAGTTCTTAAACTTACCATTTCTCTTCTATTTGATCTTTAAAGTATATCATTAATAAGTAGTCCATAATGTTTTTGAAACGTTTGAAATTTTAAAAGATTTGTCTCTTTATTCTTCCTAAGGGACTTCTTATTAAACTTTAGGAAGTAATTTGATGCACATCACAAACTTTAGAGACTCAATAGAATAAAGGATGTAAAATTAGATCCTACATTGAAGATTTTCTCTAAAATAAATTTGGAGTTTAATAATTTGATTTCTTAATATCAACGAATCTAGTGAAGATATTTGAAAATGAAATTTCTAAAAATTATGTGAACCGATGATCTTGATAATGAAAGTTTCTTTTTCACCCCCGGGCTGCCACTCCTACCTATAGAATATTTTTTATGAGATATAACTATAACTAAAGAAAAAGGAAGGACATTGTGCTACAAAGAAAATTATTGTTAAGTTTGATTAGAAGAAATCAAATATTGTCCCGTAAAAACCTTGAGGTGAGTTAGTTACAAACATTGAATGTGGGGTGTGAAAGCAATACCTTCATTGAAGCAAAAACTGTAGCTATTCGAATTGCCATACTATTCAAGCAGGTATTAAATCTGCGAGTATTTTCAATATTTCCATAAAGTTCTTCCATTGCTGTTTCTTGATCAGTGATAAACCCCTACATCATATATAAATTTCCCAAGACAAATTAATTTTCCCCTCATTCAGATCATTATGTAAGAAGGTTCAGGAGATTCTTTGCTTAAAAATTAATATAAAAACCAGTGCATTCATGGTTGAAAAAGAGTAGCTTCTTAATACAATTGCATCACAAAATATGGATAGTTAATTATGGCAATCACTAGGACATGATATCCAAGTACTTTTAGGAGAAGCATATACTTGCAATATTCCAAGTCACTAAAAACCAGAGTTATTAAACCCAGACCGGCCGTCAAAACGGTCTGACCCAGAAAGGTGGTATGACTAGTCCAAGTGAGTAATTAGACCGGACATGTCAGTGACCCAATTAGACACAGCTGATTTTAAAGTCCAAACGATTTCTGGCTGGTTGGAAAGTGGGCTGAACCAGTGACATACTGGGTTCAAGCATTTTTTATTTTCTACTGTAAAACGTCGTCATGTTTAATAGTCACGGGCTCATGGGGTCCAACTAATGACCCATCAGTCTGACCAATGACCAACCGACACAATGCCAAGGGTTCACTTGCACATAATGTTAATGTACCTCTACCATTTTTATAAGATCCCTAGGCTTTATTGGCCTTTAAGTTTCCAAATCTAAATTTAGCAGTGCTCTCATGGAATTGACATCTGCAATGACTTCAAAGTTCCTAGTAAGAAACTCCTATTAGCTTCTGGATGGTAACTGCTGTAACACTGTCAGAAACATAGAACAGTTTTAACATTATGTACCTGGCTATCTATCGGAAAGTATTCCAAATTCATCTGCAAAATAAAACCAAAAGTAACATCAGTTAAAAATAGTCCAACCATGACTATTTGCTCATAAATACTACCTCTGGTCTATTTTATAAGAGACAATGCAGTTTTTAGTTGATTAACCAAATATATCAGTTATTCAATGAATTAAAAACTATATTGTCTTTTATAAAGTAGACCGGAGGTAGTACTTTAGAAGGTTAAATCTTGACCTCTCTCAATGCACCTATGCGGGGTAAGACACTTGTATCACACTTGATATGGTTAACAAGTTCCTTTGGGATTGGTGAACTGAAAAATACATAGGCTCTGAGAAAGAAAAAAGGAAATGAAACAATCAGTTTGGTCCTAAGTTAATCCCATAAAAAAATTACTAAATTTGTTAGAAAAAAAGTCTGTGCATACTTCTTGTATAGGGGCTCCCTTCCAGACATATCAGATAAGAACATGACCACACTGCATGCTAGCAAAATAGATGTTTAATATGGATAAAGTAACAAGTCAGGTGAACATGCCCATACTCTAGAGTTTTGTTGGATATGGTACGTGACTTTTTTTTTTATATCGGTTGCTGACATAAAAATTGAAAAACATAAATATTGAAAATTTCTAATTAAGAAGCACAATTACTTTTCTTTTGAAGGCTGGATGAAATAAACAGCATCCAAAGATGGTAACGGTTGCCTTCTCCGGAAAAGGTCTTCCACCACTGCAATGAGATATTATAAAGTTATACTACATCAAAATTTTAACAGAGAACCATAGAAATCGTGATGCAGAAAAGATGATTTTGCTAATATTAGGTGGAAACGTAAAAAACAATGAACAGATGAAAGCATCTAACATATGCACAATACTCTAAAATGAAAATAAGTGTCGGTGTCAGACACCGAACACGACACGCACATAGACACACTAACAGCGGTTTTTATTTGAAAAATACAAGTAGTTGAAGTGTCAGTGTCTAATACGATACATATCAGACACCAAACACGTCTTCAACTGGAAGTGTTGGTGCTACAGAAGTAACTACCATCATGTGTAACACGATACTATGGCTTCATGAATAAGAAACATTGTGGAAAATGATATACTATTTGATTCTAGTCACCTAGAAAGTAAAATAGTACACTTTGTGAGAAAAAAATCCTAACCTTATTATCGGATTTTTTAAAATTCTTGAAAGTAAAGAGTTTTAGCATCAATAATCACATCTTAGGCCATTTTTTTGATATTGAGAAGTGTTTCTTACAAAGCTAGTGACATCTACTCTTTATATTTTTCTCTTAAGCCAGAGAAAATGGGTTCTTATAGAGGAAATGCAGAAAATGAAATAAACTCTGAGAAGCCATATCTAGGATTCTTACAAGAAACTTCTTGGTCTGTAATATCTGCCATTTTACATGAATGTGACATAACTTTCACCGTGACTTTGTCCATTATGAGAACCTGTGAGAATCAGAAAAAAAAAAATGGACAACATAAGCTGTCATATTAAATGAAGTAAAGATTGCATGAAAATATAAAAGCTTAGGAGAAATGTAAAAAATGTCCATATTAAGCCACACCTTCCATGCTTTCGAATCCACTGACTTTGCCGATCTAAGCATTTCATATAATAATCCTATGAGCATGCATTCATGAAAATAATTAGGAAACAAATGGACGCTAAACACCGAAACGAGTTCTGACAAAATCAAAGTCATAAAATTGGGTATTTCTATTCAAGCATCAGAGAAACCCTACAGGTTAATTTTTTGGAAGATTTGACGCATCAAAATCAACACAAAAAACAAGGAGGAACCAATATATGAAGATGAACCTTCACAAATGTGAGGTACATTTTTAGTTTCCCAAATTTAATTTCTGAACAAAACGAAATGCAGATGGTGAACGATTTCGAAAGTTTCAAGTGAAAAATGTTCGACACTGAGCTCTGCTTCGCAGCTCAAAATCGTTTCTCAACAAATTGAAACTTCACAGACACGGATACGCTATATCAATTTTTTTCGTTTTGCTAGACAATCGTTTCGGTTCTCGAGAAATAAACGGAAAACGAAGGGAAAATGGAAGAAATAGAGAACAAATAGATGCTATGAAGAAAGAAATGGATCTCACTATCACGGCTGATATGACGAAATGGCTTGTACTCCGATGCACCACCGCCATAGGAGGTTTCAGAATCCGATAACGACATTGTTGCAGAAAGTGGTTGCAATTGGTGTTGTTAATGCAGATTTGAGAAAGGAAGATGGAGAAAAATAAGAGAGAGAAAACCGTTGGAACATTTGAAGGGGGGAAAGGAAAGGAAAGGAAGAATGAGCTCGAGAAAGTCGTTAACGTGTGATTTGGAACTCAAGTTTCGGTTACGGTTTGCGCTCTCAATTTTACCCCTTTACTTGGCTTTAAACGGTGTCGTTTTATTGTGGCTTGCGAATTGCCCCCCACATCAGTTGAGAAAACAGTGTGAGGAATTCAGACCAGTGTTTTGGTATAAACTCGTTATCTCTGCGTGCAACTGTATAGGCTAATTCTTCGAGTCGGGTAGAACCACAATGAGCGGTAAAACTAAGGAGATATAACACTGTTGCATGCTCAAGGGACAAGTATTTCTCTCCTTTTAGAAATTCCGTAAAGGGCTTCAAAAAGAAGTATTTTTACGCGGTAGCTGAGAATGAGGCTGCCTCTGAAGCTTTGTGCCATGTCAAACCTCAGGCGAGGAGGGCTATAAGTTTCTGCTCTGCTGATCGGCAAACTTTTTTGATACTGATTTTCGTCTAGTGTCCTTGTCGGAGCTTCCCAAGGCCGGCAGGGATTGTCACCATTGGATTGTGGATTTTGCTACCCGTTTGGGTGTGGATAGGGGCATTTCATAGATATGTGTGCTTTTGTCTGATGTCGTCAGGCTGACCAGGCTCGACGTGTTATTGGTTGGGATAGCTTTATTTTCAAACGAATTGGTGATTTTACACTCCTTGGATAATAATTTCTGACTGATCATATGTGCTTCTCTCTTGCACAATCTATGGGATGATTTGCGAAATTTCAAGAGGTTGTGAAGGACTTGTCGAAGAGCTGCCTCTAAGCCCTGGAGGTTGAGCTTGAGTCGATAGCGGTTGATGCAGTGCCATGCACAACCTGAGCAGGAAAGGGATGTGGTCGGTGTTGAGGATGTTTCTCCCGTGGACGATGTTGTTATGTTGCCTTAGTCGAAGGAAGGTTGAATTGAGGCAATCGTGGTCCCTGATTCTAGGGAGTTGCTTAAGGGTTCGACACTGACGTTGTCGGGGAGCCTGGTGTGTAGGTGCTTGTTTTGCATGCATGTTCTGTTCTTGGCTTAGAGGTTGCAGATCGTGTTGAGGAGTAGGGGTTGTCAAAGAAGTGTCCTCCCTCTTTTGAAAATCAGGGCAAGCAAACGAAAAAGAAGCGTGTGGAGAGATCATGTGTGGATGTGATTAACGTTGGCTCAAAGGACCTTCCTGGAACGTACGTCCTGAAGCATCCTTGGTAGTTTTTAAAGGGTGTTGCTCGTCGTGGAAAGGAACTGGAACACAAGGCTTGTTCACTGAAGGGTAGTGATCCTTCCTCTTTGTAGTCCAATGTCTCGAAGGTGGCTCATCTTTATTGGAGGAGGACGAGAAGGTGAAGGACGCTGCTTTGAGGAAGGCAGAAGAGTAAGAAGCTTTGTTCCTTCTGTAATAGGGGAAAGGAGGAACTAGAGAGGTAATTATATGATCAGAACACTACAAGAAAATCAAGTTTTAGTTGCCAACAGGGTAGCGTGGACCTAGCCGTCACTTGGCCCGCGCAATAGGTCAGTTTTCAATTTTAATTGTTTAAAAAAATAAAAAAAGGATGCGTCGACTGTTTGAAGAAAAACCCTAACATACATGATCTCACTTCTCTTCCCACTTTTTGTTCTCCCTCCGAAAGGCTAAAGCCTTGGCACTCTCTCAGCTTCCCATTTTTTGTCACACACTGCTAGTTCATGCTTTCATTCCATACTTTCGTTCCATCTCAGTTTCTCTCTCAATTTCACCGCCAGTTCCAGTACCACACTATTGTCATAACCATATATACATATTGACAATGAGATCTAGTAGTTTACATTCAGTTCCAGTACCACACTGTTGTCATTATTAATTAAAAGTAAATGATTTTTGCTGTTGTTGCTATAATTATTGATTAATTTTTTTTTTTGTAGAAACAAGTTTAATGGGATCCTCGTCATCATGATACTATTAAGCACCTATTTGAGCAGAGAGTTACAAAACGACTTTCTGACATGCTCATAAATGTGAGAAAAAAAGGCAAAAAATCCGGTTGGATATGGGATGAGGCATATAAAGGTCTTCTTACCTATTGGAAGAGTTCAGAATTCAAGAAATTATCTAAGCAAAATAAATCTAATCAGACTTCTTCGAAAGGGGCCATACTACTGGTCGTAGATCTCATCATGAGGTGGCACTAGATCTGGTATGTCTTCGCTCAACGCTTGCCTTGTTTATTATCTGGAATATTTGATATTTATAAATATGCGTTGACTTTTTGGTAGGCCATAGAACTTGGGCGGTCTGTTGATGTTGATGAACTTTTCTTGGTTACCCATAGAAAAAGGTTTGGAGAATGGGTTGATAGTCGTTCTGAAAGAACATATGTAAGTTACTATAGTAATACACTTTATCAAATATGAGTTTGTCAAAGAAAAATATCTCTTTATATATATATAATGTGGTTACGTTGTGTTTTCATGTGCCTAGGAGTTGTATCGTGAACGTTTGCGTGAGATACAAACTTAGATTGGCGACACTACGTACCCCAACTGGGACACAAGTAGATGAGTCGAGAAAACTAAATGAGTGGAAGAAGGTTGTTGGGGGTAAGAGTCGAGGTCGGTGCTTTGGAACTGGAGACATATCTTCAAATGTCACATGTGGTAGTAGATCGTTGCTTCAGGAGTCTCAAACAAGTTTTGGTAGTAATGATGGAGTTGCAAATGCTGCACTTCTTGATCAAGTGGCTAGAGCTGAGGAAACAGCTTCAAGAGCTAAGGAAAGGTATTGTGATTTGGAGGCTAAATATAATGCTTTGATGGAGCGTATGGAAGCATTAGAGCGTCAATCAGGTGGAGCTCGAAGTAGCACTAGTCTTGATGATGATGGTGATGATGATGATCTTGATGATCAATCGATGGATGATGATGAGGCATTGCCAGATGATTATTGTTGATAGATTTCCAATCCACTTCGAATGTTCTTTCACTTTTTGCGTTACTATATAATTTTGTGCTAGTATCATGACACGTACAGTTGAATGTTGCTTACTCTGTTGAACAGTTGTTTATCCCGTTAAATATTGTTTATTCTAATGATATGACGTTGAACTTTGTTTATCCTAATGGTCGTTAGTTTAAATATATTTTAATCATTGGTATTTTGTTTTAATTTAACAAAGCGAAAACATTGTTTTATATATCCAGGTTAGCGTGGGCTGTTTTCTACATAGCGTCGGTCGTATAACCACCCACGCTAAACGTTGCGACGAGGGTTTTAGCTGCGCAACCGAGCAATCTCATAGCCGACGCTTAACTCTTCCCTAGCGTCGGATTTTTAAGGCTAGCGTCGGCCTTTGGCCCACGCTAAAAGCGAAAATTCATGTAGTGGAAGAAGAAGGTGGAGAATCTTGCTTTTAAGTTTCAATCGTCGTTGAGTTTGCAAGATAGTATCAAAGATGACTTGGAGGAGATGCGGGCATGGCTAACCACGTTGGTGAAGGCTGAGAAGAAGTAGGAGGCAAAGAAGAAGAAATTGTTGGCGCTTAGTGTCGCACAGTTTAAGAATTGTCGGGATTACATCCTAACACTCGACCATGGGCGTCATTGAATCGTAAGGAGATTGGTTCTGGGCGAGAGATATCTGAGGCTGGAGATCTGGTTGATTCGAAGACCGATGTTATGATTGTCATGCTAAGCTAAGTTGTCCCGTTCTGCTTCGACTATCGTTTGCTTTTGATGTGTTTGTGGTGTTAGTAATGTCTGGACATGGTGTTGTTTGCAATTGTTTCGATTTTCTAGGTTTTATTGGATGATTTTGTTGTCGATCATGTGGCTAAAAGCTATTATTTGCATTATTTTCCTTGTTTGTGATATTTTCCTTGCTTATACCTCTTGTTTGTTCAACATCAAGTGGCCACTGAGAATGTTTAGATGCAAGAACACCACGCTCTCTGCCAGGGGGAATCAGATCGATTCATTGCTTGGACTTAGCTAGAAGAATTTTTGTTTTAGTGTGGTTATTAAGCGTTTCTTTTGATTTTGCGTTCATGAATAATTCCTTTCGCATTTTCCTTGTGGCTTTTCTTTTTTTTGAATGGATAGATGCACCTGTTTTTCCTTTCTTTTAGAAGACCGACTCATTTGCTCGGGGTTGGCCAAGGCTCTTCATCTTGACCCCCTCCTTAATTAGATCAGGGGAAACCCAACTTACCACCCTGGGACGGAGAGAGAAAACTGATTCATTTTCTCGGGGTAGGCCAAGGTTCCTCACCTTGACCAGCTCCTGAATTAGATCAAGGGAAATCCAATGTATTGCCCTAGGACGGAGAGGGAAAACTAAGTCATTTGCTCGGGGTTGGCTAAGGCTCTTCGCCTTGACCCCCTCCGGTGAATTACAACAAGGACAAACCGGTTTGTTAAGCACCTTCATTTTGTTGAGGCAAAATCCCTAATTCATGTTTTGATGAGAACAAACAGTTTTGATAAGCTTCTTAAACACTATGATTCATTAGTGTTCTAATGAGTCTTCTTGAGTGATCCTTAGACAGGTACAAATCATTATATCTTAAGAAGAACATGCGCTAGACATAAGCACATCAAGAGAAGATAGTTTGAGCTTTATAAGATATATGTAAAGCTCAAATAGGTGATCAGAAGATAAGGACAGTAGAACAAACATCATATGGGCGTCTAATGAATCAAGAGAACCTATGGCAACAATGTATCATTCAGAAAGGACATAAAGGCATAGTGTAAGTGACTCAGAAGATACCTTAGATGGCATTCAGAAGGTATCTCAAAAGATGTTTGGGAAGACAGTGTTGGGAAGCTAGTACAGAAGCTTCTGAAGCACAAAAGAAATTATTAAACTCCTCTCGACGGACAAAATGACACATCAACAAGGGTAATATCCTAAGAAGAAGTGATTCAAGTCTTAGAAGCCATCGCAAAGAGAATTCATGAATTAACAATCTTAGAAGCTCCTAACAGTCACCTGCTGCAGTGTACAGCCTGATGTAATGTACCCGTCTAGGCGCAAGAGGCACAATGACTAGAAATCTCTTTGCTCAAGTGTTCCAACAGCTCTTTTGGAGCAAATAGCCTATAAATATGTCATGGAGTTTCTCAGAATTTCTTTAGAGAGACTACACGTAAAATTGGTCAAGACATCAGAAGCTTCTCAAAAGCTTCTGAGTAAGTCTATCTTCTCTCTAAACACACTCACTACAAATCAACTTCTCTAGGATCTGTTTTAGTGTGTTCATACCTTGGTGTCAATTGATATATGTATTTGATTAAGATATCTTTTTCCCCAATTTAGAACAAACATATTTTGTATATGTGTACCTTCTAAACAATAAGCATGAGTTGTTGTATTCACTACGCCAAATGTTGAAGAAAAGAGCACATCCATAAGTAGCGCTTCTTTAAAAAATGCTACGCATTGATAGAATAGAATAGGCATGGGTAGCGCTTGGTCCTCTAAGCGCTGCTTATAGGTGTAACGGGCTAAGCAATGGGCAGCGCCTTGTATATAAGCGCTGCTTATAGGTGATACGCGCCTAGGCAATAGGCAGCGTTTCCTAAAAAGCACTGCTTATAGGTGAAATGCGTCCTCCAATAAGCAGCGCTTATTAAGAAACGCTGCCTATTGCCTAGGCGTGTATCACCTATAAGCAGCGCTTATGGAGCAAGCGCTGTCCATTGATATAAAGCGCTACACCTATAAGCAGCGCTTATAAGTAGAAAGCGCTGCCCTTTGCCTTTTTTTTTTCGTTTTCTTACACTAGCTAAGCTTCCAACGTCTCTAGCTCTCTCTTTCTCACTTTCATTCTCCTCAGCTCCCACTCTCTCCCTCTCACGAAAACCCACCCATTTTTGTTTTTATCTCTCTCTTTCTCAACCATCTTCAACCCTTCTTCAAGGAAAACCCACCATTTTGTTTCTCTCTCTCTTTCTCAACCATTTTGTCTCTCTCTCTCTCTCTCTCTCTCTCTCTCAACCATCTTCAAGCCATTTCTTTTTTGGTGACATATTCAACCATCTCCAAGCCAGGCATCTTTGAAGGTAACTCATAAACTCATTTCTTGTTTTGCATTTAAAGTGTTATTGTGATATATGTGGTTGTTTTACTTGGTTATTTATTTTATGTGTTCCTTTTCTTTTAGTTGTGCTTGAAATGAAAGATTGATACCTAACTTGTGATGAAGTTTAGTCTTGGCAACAACAATGATTCTAAAAATCAATTGCTAATAACTGTTTTGATTGAACCATGATGATTTATTTCTTCATAGATATTGCATTGATATGTAGGCTTTGTATTCTTGATACCTATCAAATATAAGTTATGCAAACTCTTCTATTACTATTTTTTAGAAATAGATCACCTTTTTTTATATTATATATTTTATACTTGAACAAGAATATAAGTTATGCAAACTTGTATATGTGTTGTGAATGAAACTAGCAAAGTAAAATCGAATATGCCTAAATATGCGAATTGTTTGTTGTTTGTCACCTATAATAGGTTTTTGAGTTCTCTTATCAGGATTTTATTATAAATAAATACTGGGAAATTATGGATAGAGAGTGGATGTCTGCCAATCGTCTGTCTAAGGAATATGTTGCTGGAGTGGATTATTTTGTGAAGTGTGCTGTTGAACGTTTAGGGACTTCTAGTAACATGAAGTGTCCTTGTTTGAGTTGTTGTTATGTAAAATCAGTTAATGCAGAGGAGTTGGCAGGACATTTAAAGGGATACGGAATAGATCAAAGTTACACTTGTTGGACAATGCATGGTGAGGAAAGAGGTGAATCTTCAAATATGGGTAATAGTACTGAGAGATGTGCACCGGTTGACACCGAAAGACCTACATTTGAAGGGGGCGAATTTGAAGAGATGGCAAAGGCTGTTGAAGACGATCTTAATGACTGTCCTCAAATGTTTGAGAAATTGATAATGGATGCGGAGACACCGTTGTATTCAGGTTGTACTGAATTCACAAAACTATTGGCTGTGATAAAGTTGTATAATTTGAAATCTTTCCACGGATGGACGGATAAGAGCTTTACGGAATTACTCGCACTGTTGAAAGAAATGTTGCCGAAGGATAATGTGCTCCCATCTCAGACGTATGATGCAAAACAAATGTTAGGGTCCATTGGGTTGAACTATGAGAAGATACATGCTTGTCCCAATGATTGCATTTTATTTCAGAATGAACATGCATCGTTAAAGTCGTGTCCTAAATGTAATGCATCGCGATATAAAAAGAAAGAATCTGCTCCAGAAAAGGTGTTGTGGTATTTTCCCATAATTCCTCGATTTAGGCGCATGTACCATAGTTCAGAAGATGCAAAACACTTGACATGGAATGATGATGAAAGGATTAAAGATGGCATGCTACGACACCCGGCGGATTCTCCGCAATGGAAGAAAATTGATATTGATTATCCTGATTTCGGGTTGGATCCAAGAAACCTACGACTTGCATTGTCTGCTGATGGATTTAATCCACACGGCATTCAGAGTAGCTCCCACAGTACATGGCTCGTGATTTTGGCGATCTATAACTTACCTCCATGGCTTAGCATGAAACGCAAATATATGATGTTGTCTTTGTTAATTTCTGGGCCCAAGCAACCGGGATATGTTATTGATGTATACTTGGCTCCGTTAATTGAAGACTTGAAGCTAATGTGGGAGACTGGAGTAGAGGTGTATGATTGGTTCACAGAAGAAACTTTCACCCTGAAGGCTATGATTTTTGGCACAATTAATGTCTTTCCAGCATACGGCAATCTATCTGGGTACATTAACAAAGGTCAGTGTGTGTGCCCTATATGTGAAGATAACACTGATTGAATGTGGTTGGAACATGGTAGGAAGAATATCTACTGTGGTCATCGTAGGTTTTTGCCATCTACTCATCCGTATCAACTGTTGAAAAAGGCATTCAATGGGAATATCGAAACCCGTAAAGCTCCCATGGCTTTGATGGGTGAACAACTATTTGAAAAGGTGAGAGGTTTGAACATTAAATTTGGGAAGCCTTTTGCAGGAGAGCTTGCCAAACGGGGTTGGAAGAAAAAGTCAATTTTCTTTGAGTTGCCTTACTGAAAGTCATTATATGTAAGGCACTTCATTGATGTGATGCATGTTAAAAAAATGTCTTTGAAAGTGTCATCGGTACCTTACTCAATATGCCAGGAAAGACTAAAGATACCATCAACTCGAGGTTAGACTTGCTTAGTATGGGGTTGAGGCCAGAATTGGGTCCGATAAAGAAGGGTACACGTACATATCTACCTCTGGCAGCTCATACTTTATCTATAAAGGAGAAGACCGTGTTTTGTAAGTTTCTTCATGGAGTTAAAGTTCCATAGGGTTACTCTTCAAATATTATGAACCTTGTATCGATGAAAGACCTCAAGTTAAAGTCTTTAAAGTCTCATGATTGCCATGTTCTAATGGAGAATTTGCTACCCATTGGTATACGTTCCATTTTGCC
Source organism: Astragalus glycyphyllos (assembly GCA_963573325.1). Taxonomy (NCBI): domain Eukaryota; kingdom Viridiplantae; phylum Streptophyta; class Magnoliopsida; order Fabales; family Fabaceae; genus Astragalus; species Astragalus glycyphyllos. The sequence continues at coordinate 33,509,236 of OY754310.1, read as the reverse complement.
TGAGAAAGTGCGCAAGACCCTAACGAAACTTAGTTTCTTCTTTAAGGCGATTTGTAGTAGAGTGATTGACCCTGGAAAGTTGCCATCATTGCAAAGAGAAATTATTGTCACTTTGTGTGAGCTTGAGATGTATTTCCCACCTTCGTTTTTTGACATAATGATTCATCTAATAGTTCATCTGATTAGAGAGACACAATTGTGTGGCCCATGTTACATGAGATGGATGTATCCGTTTGAGGGTTACATGAAGATATTAAAAGGTTATGTGAAAAACCGATCACGACCCGATAATTGTATTGTTGAGCGCTACATAGTTGAAGAAGCTATTGAGTTCTGTACCGGCTATCTATCTAGTCTTGAATATTCTGTGGGACTGCCAAGGTCTCGTCACTTAGGAAGCATTAGTAAAGGGATGTCAGGAACAAAAATAGTGATGGTATCAAAGAAAGAACTAGATGAAGCACACTTATATGTTTTGCACAATGATACTGAGGTTGATTCATATGTTTCCAAGCACATGGACATACTTAAGAGTGATCACCCATATAAGACTCAAGTTTGGTTAACAAAAGAACATAATCGGAGGTTCATAGTGTGGCTAAAAGACCACATTGATTTCGAATTTGCTATGAATCCTTCCTCGATTTCAGAAAGATTGAGATGGTTAGCAAAAGGTCCAAATATGCAAGTTTTCTCTTACACCAGCTATCTAATTAACGGGTACACGTTCTATACAAAAAAACATGATGATCAAAGTAAAATGCAAAATAGTGGGGTGACTTTTGTAGCTCAAGCTTTGCATACATCAAGTGCCAAAGACAAAAATCCCATATATGCGAATATGTCATACTTCGGGGTCATTGAACACATATGGGAGTTGGATTACAACATGTTTCGGGAGCCTGTGTTCCTATGTAAGTGGGTTGACAATAATAGTGGTTTACAGATTGATGAGTTGGGGTTCATGCGGGTGAATTTCAATAAGTTAGGATATAAAGATGAGCATTTTATTTTGGCATCCAAAGCTCAACAAGTGTTTTATGTCACTGATCCAGTTGATACAATTTGGTGCATTGTTATATTGACAAATAAAAAATTGGTGAATGACATTGAGGATCAAGCAATCGATGATGATGGTATTGAGGACGACCCTTTCTTTGGGACATCACTACCAATTGTAGGGGAAAGTACTCCTATAGAGGATTTTGTGTATGTTAGAAACGATCATAGTGATGGGATTACGATTCGTCAAAAAAAATACTAAGAAGCGAATTGCAAATACAATTATATCCAAGAAAAGGAAAAGGTAATTTAGACTTACATCATATGCTTTTTATCTATTTCCAAGTAGTTATTTTACATAGTTTTCATCTTCTTGTCTGTTTATTTATTTTGGATAGATAAATATAACAATAACAATGATTATGTTTTATTGCAGGTCAGATGGCGGATCATAGTGATCACGACAGTGATCATGACAACGATCATGAGTGTGATGTTGAAAAGTATATCAGAAAGCAGGCTCCTCGTGGGGGAGAATGGTGCAAAGCTTGATGAGCTTAGAGGAGAGTGGTGCCATTATGTCTCGCAATTCTTTTGATTTTAGATAGATTGTAATGTTGTAAATTGTTAGAGTTTTATTTGGATACATTCATATGAATTGGTTCATGCATATGTAAGTTGCTAACTTGTTTTAATTTAGATACATATTGTAAGTAGCTTGATAGTTTTGGATACATGCATATGAATTGGTTCATGCATATTGAAGTTGCTAACTTGTTTTAATTTAGATACATATTGTAAGTAGCTTGCTAGTTTTGGATACATATTGTTAGAGAGTTTGATTTGGATACATATTAATTTGTTAATATTGTAAGTTGCTAAGTTTTGGATACATGCATATAATAACTTGTTAGCTAGTTTGTTTTGGTTTGTGATCATATTAGTGCATTTGGATATATAACTAGTTTATATATATATGTTGTTAGTATATAATTGATTGGATTGGTATTAATTGGCTGTATATGACCAGGAAATTATCAAATGTAAAAAGGAAAATACAAAAAAACAGAAAAAAAAAGGAAAAAAAAAATTAAACAATGGGCAGCGCTTGGTGGGAGAAGCGCTGCTCATTCACCTAGCACGTATAGCAATGGGCAGCGCTTGGTAAAGGTAAGCGCTGCCCATTGCTAAACGTGCTAGGTGAATGAGCAGCGTTTGGTGGGAGAAGCGCTGCCGATTCACCTCTTTCTTGTGTCACAATTCAAACCCCCTCTTTCTTGTGACTTATATTTGAATTCACCTTCTAACGAGAGTGTGGCAAGTGGGAACTGAGGAATGATAAAGCTGCCAAATAAAAAGTTGAATGCTAGCGAAAACCTTCAACTCCCAGATCCATTTCCAATTACCTCTATTAATCTCATCACTATCTTCATGCAATAACCTCCTATAAGCTGAGATTGTAGTATAGACGCCACTTACAATTGGTTCCCACCTCCATGATCGGCAGCCTCGTCCACCAGTTTCGGACATTGGGTGTGAATAAGCTGCTTCATCCCATCAGGCAACATAGAATAAAGCAAATCTCACTGTCAGGCCCCATTCATGCGCACGTGTTTAATTGTTAAAGCAGTATCATAAATATCCATATACAAAACTCCTTGGTAAAGGCTCAATCTATAGATAAAAAGGCTTATGTCTTTGAAAGTGATCCAAAAGTCATACCAAAAACTAGATTCCCCATTCCCAAATTTGAAGCTGAAGCCACCCTTAAGCATATCAAAGGTCTTTCTAATGGAATTCCAAATTGTTGAGCATCCACCTTCTCTAACACAAAAGAAAGAAGTATTAGGGAAATAAATACTCTTGAGCATATTCACCCACACCTTGTTAGAAGAGTTAACCAATTCCTAAATAAGCTTGGCCAGGAGTGCTGTGTTTTGATGGCGTGCCACCCACACCCCCAAAAACCACCATCTCACTTGAGTCTTGTGATTTTCTTCCAACCAACCATATGGATACAATGATTACAATGGCGCTTCGATATAAAGCACTGAACTGTACGATCAAGCTGATCCCAAATGGATTGAGGGAAGCAGGGGAGTTCAATCCTGTAACACCCCGATTTTCTTAAGAATATGTGTGCATATATTAATAGTCTTATGTGTTCTTATTTTAATAATTGACATATTTTAATAGTGGGTTATTATTGTATTATTTTATTTTAAAATTTTAGCCATGAGTTATTAATATTATTTCAAATTATAAGTTTAATGACTTTACGATATTATGTATCTTTGAAGTATTAAAATATATTTTATTGACATTTAATTGTCTTTTTATATGATATTAATAGTATATGGTTGTTATTGTTTGATGTATTTTGATAATGTGAAGTACTTTATTGTTATTGTTGTTGTTATTATTATAATAATTATTATTATTATTTAGTGAAAACATTTTGAGTTAAAAAAATGGGTTAAACTAGATGTTGTAAGAGAATTGGGCTTTAGAATATAATTAGAAACAAGTTGGGCTTTTGTAGTGGTCCATTTCTTTTTTTAATGAAATTACTTGCCACACCCCCTTCATTGCCGCACCGCCGGAGAGTTATCAAACTCATTCTTTTGACAAAAAAAAAACTCATTCTTTTTCTTCTCAGTTCCTGTTCTCTCTTATTTGATCACCAAAAATAACAAAACTTTATATTCCTATACAAAATCACCTTCCGAATACGTTTATGAAGTTATTTCGGTTATCAGAGATAGAAATTATACCGTATTTCTTCATTTATATCTCTGATTTTGGCCACTACGACTGTCATTTGGAAAAACGAACATCATCTTTGGATTCTCCTCATCGAAGTCTTCAAGAAAAGGTACTGCTTTTATTATTTTGGTGAATTTGAAAAATGGTCTGTTTTACCCGTGATTGCAACTTCCAGTCTCGTTTACGGCTAAACCCGTTATCATCTTGAAAAACTGAGACCTTCTTTACAATCACTGAAGATAATACTTTCATTCCATTCTATTAGATTCACAAACCGAGACGCTTCAAAATGGGTCCCGTTATTTGTCGTTCTTCTTTGTTACCGTTGAGCAATACGCAAGTTGATTCTCAAGTCCTTCATTCCATAGACCTCAAGAGACGTTCCAATCCGTTAAGGAACCTTTCCTTTGCTGTTTTTAAGTCTAAATTTTTGGTAAGCACATGTTCCTTATATTCAAGTCCTTTCTTTTAGTTTTATAAACCGTAAGAAACTGTTTTTGGCATAACTTCTCCTACCGTAAGAAACTGTTCCTTATATTCAAGGCTGGGGATTTGTTTTTATAGCGTTAAGGGCTGAGGAACATACCAGGAAATTAAATTCGTGGTAAGCACATGTTCCTTTTGTGAGCATCTTATGCTTATATGTTGTTGTTGATGTTGTTTTCATCATTGTTGTTGATGATGATAAGAGACCAATTGGATTAGGTTGAGTCTTGTTGTTAAGGTTTAAAGCCTAACCTCTTTAGAGTAGATATGGTTGTTAGTGTTGTTGTAGTTGTGTATTATAATTTATGAACTCTAGGGTAGTGGACCTTATTGGACCTTTGAATAAGTTAATGATTAATTTATATGGTTAGATAGCCCATAAGTTGAAGATTGACTATTTACTTATGGTTTAGATTATATCTAAGTTAAATGACAAGCTTAAACTTTAGTATAGAAGATTGGATTCATAATATTGAGAATCCTAAACATTTTAATGGTAAACTGAGATCAAGAATAAGCTATAATGATTTCTAGGCATGAATGAGGATGATGGTTGATTAGGTCGATGTTGTTAGTTTATTATAGTAAGTGAAAATTACCTAATAGACAACTTAGAGCCTCCTAATTGATTAAGACTAAGTTGTTAATGGATTAGAACTATTCTCCGTGTGTCGGATATTAAAATACCTAAGAGACCATTTGAAGCCTATTAGTTGAATAAGACTAAGCGGTTAATGCATTAGGACCATTGTAGGGATGTTTTGGATGACACTTGACCCTTCCTAAGCTAGTTTCAAGTAACCTTGACCATGGATGATGATTTAAACAATAAAAGTCATAGAAGCCTTAGAAAATGTGAAGTAATGGGTGAAGTTGGGTATTGATGCTAGACAACTAGATACGAATATAAGGTTGACATTGTTATCTAGGATTAGTGGGAAATTTGACAATAGCTAGGACTGGCGATGATGTTTACAGGTCAAGTGACCCTTTAGTTGTATGAGAACACCCAAAATGATGATTATAGTATAAGTGACACTTAGTTGATGATGATACCCTTAGACTGAGGAAATCTTAGGGACGCTGATGATGATGATGATGTTTAAGGAACCTTGTCGCAGTATGGGCAAGGACTCGTCGCAGTAGGGGCGAGCCGTACCTTAGTAATTTAACTTGTAGGAGGAACATTGTTGCAGTATGGGCAAGGACTCGTCGTAGTATGGGCGAGCCGTACCTCAAAGAATGGTGATTATGATAGATGGGGTGGTAAGCAAACGATTATGGGAGTAGCAATAGAGACGGCCACGACCCTGCCTTGCGGGTAGTCCCAGGCGGAGGTCCTAAGTGGGGCACTGCTGGGCCGTTCTACAAACTACTGGGGTACCCTGACTAGACTCTATCTATTTCCCAAGATGTGAGAGCACTTGCATCTGCTTACCCAGAGTTAGATGGATCCAGATTTGTTGATAGAATAGATGACAGTTTGAGGATGACGTTGGAGTAGTGGGTATTAGGATTGCGTTGACGTTGTAGTCGTAGGACCGTGCGTGAGGTTTCGACATTGAGGATTAGATGATGATTACTTGATGATTGGTTGTGTATGCGTGTTATGTTTATTGTATCCACTACCGTTGATTGTCTCCTATGTTGTGTGATTTCCTCACTCTTCTTTATGGCTACTCGTGTGCCATTGTACACGTTTAGGTGATGAGCAAGCAGACGGTGATGAGCCTATCGACGTGGACGCCAAGGAGTAGTTCGTGCTGATGAAGATTATTATTTGCTAGTTGTATTGTTAATTGTTTTTAAAAGTTGTAATAATTGTTAAAAGGTCTAAGACATGTGACACAGGGGTTCCATGGGTTTTTACTTTAATTTTGTTATTTGGTTTATTTGTATTTCCGCATTTATTGGTAATACTTGTTATTTCGTTTGATTCAAAGTTTTTATAAAGACGTATTTTCTATTAATGATTTTATTTACGTCACGTTTTCCAAATAAGGTAGCGGGTGTCACACATACCATAAGCAGGTAAGGATGTGAGCACCACATTACTCAAAGTCATCCTACCCGATCTATTCAAAAGATGCCCCTTCGAGGTTGCAAGCTTGGATTTCACCCTCTCATGTTAAATCCCAAATATTTGCCAATATAATTTGGCAGCAGAGTACATATTTAAAACCTGGTTAATCTTCTCCCTCTTAGGAACCGTGACTCCTTTAAAGCCAAAGAGAATCGATTTGTCCAAACTAATCTTCAAACTGAACATGGAACAAAAGGTATCCAAAACATGTCTAATCTCTCTAGATTGTGAAGCATTTGGTTTGCTTTAGCAAATAATAGAATATCATCTGAAAAACAAATATATGGGAAATAGTTGAACCATTATTTTTAATCCGAGAGGCCTCCAAGAATTATTATGGCCTGTTTGTGAGCTCATATAACCCAGCTTCTCCATGCATAGCACAAATAAGTACGTGGAGAGGGGATCACCTTGATGTAAGCCTCACCTAGGCTTAAACCTCTCCATGCAACTTCCATCCCAAAGAAGCAAAGTGCAAGAGGAAGAAATACTATGCAGAGTCAGAGATATTATACCCTCCGGAAAGCCAAAAAAACTTTAAGAAAACCTTCCAAATATTAAACATCTATAGTTAAGCCCCTCTGTTAACTTTCTGTTAAAGAAATGACGTCACTGCCACATGTCACCATATTATTGGACCTTTGTGCCATGTGTTACCGACACACCACATCATCACCCTATTGGTTGCTGACGTGGCAGTGTTGTTACACTCAAAATAAATTTTGAAAATGGCAGGAGTAGGACATGAACTCACAACCTCTGGTTCACACACAAGAGGAATTACCATTGAACCAATGCTTCACTTGTGAAATTATACCAGTTCTATTTTATTTATGTTGTTAAAAAAGATAGATTTAAAAAAAAAATTGGAAAAAAGATCTGTATCCTCCCCTTCCCTTTCCTTCCCTTCGCATAAGCCTTTCTCCACCTGCTCCTTTGAATTATTCTTCTTCAAATCAAGCAGTAGAAAAAACACAGATTTGGATTTACTTCAAATGGGAACTTAGAAGCCGAAAATGGGAACAAAAACGCAGAAACAATGGAAACAAAAACTCAGATATGGAAATGATTGAAAACGAAAATGGAAACCAAAACGTAGAAACAATGGAAAACAATGGAAACGATGGACAACGAAATCGATCTGGCAAACGAAATGGGTATATGGGTTTCAAAAATGGAAACGAAAATAACCTTTATGGGTTTCGAACTTGTTTGAGTTTGAGTTTGAGTTTTGATTTCGTAAATTTCATTTATGGATTTCGTTTATGGGTTTGATTTTGTTGATTTCGTTTATGCATTTATTCATATCTTCAATTTGAGTTTCTGGATTTATTATTGTTGTTGAGGATGATGATGAATTGAGTTTCTGGTTTTATTATCTACAGAATCGTTTGATGATGAGGAATGATGATGATGAATTTGGTTTTGGTTTTTTTTTAAATATAAATTTGTTTTTATGTAAGAGATATATATATATATATATATATATATATATATATATATATATATATATATATATATGTAGTTGGTTTAACATTCACAAGAATTGATGTGGTTTAATGGTATTTGTGGGTGGGGTATTACTAAAGAGTAATGAGCTCTCACCCATATCCTTCAAATTCCTTAATTTTTTAGTAACAATGTGTCCCCACTTTGCCATGCTTGTTGCCACGCCACATGGCAGCCATCCATTAGTTGCTGATGTGACACATGTCAGTTCCATGTGGCACAGAGGCTCAATTAAATGATGACACGTGGCAGTGACATCATTGATGATGTCATGCTGACGTCATCTCTGTTAGCCATGTCAGCTTTTTTGGAAGGAAAATTAATCGATGGACTAAACTATAAACGCTTAATATTTACAAGATCTTTTTTAAATGTTTTTTTTACAGGGGGCAAACTGGATTATGACCATATTTAGAGGGGCCAAACATATATTTAAGCCAAAAGTACGATTCTCAACGAATATCATTTGTGAGCACCGTCTTAGCATCCTTAGAAAGCGTATTGCAACCAAAAGAATTGATCACTAGACTATTGTACACACTGAGTATCACAAAGCAACTTCTTGAAAAATCTACCAGCTTCCCCTCATATTCCTTCAAGAGCTCCTGTTGTAAACAATTGATGACAATCATTATGAGTGCACCAAAGAAACATTACAATACATCATTATACCACCACGATTCCAAGCTTCATGAACCAATTGATGACAATCATTATGAGTGCACCATGCAAAAAAGAAACCTCTAGCCTCCGCCAGAGCTACATTTTGATACCCCATCTTATCTTCTGGGTTAGTTTGCATTTGCAGGTTAATTTTTATTGAAAAATAAGAATAAAGATAAATTAAAATTCGAATAAAATCCCTAAATACTAAAAGAACAATAAAATGGTCTCAAATTTAAACCCAAATTAAAAAATTTAGTATCCTTAGAAAACTTTAACAAATAACTTATTCTATATCAGCAATATGCATATTTTTCTCTTTAGTTATCATGATCCTAATAGATGAACTAAAGAATGCCCTTCTCATTGCAGGAATGTATAGCTCCATCATACATTTCATTGATGCCGTACATAAACTCGAACCCAGTCTCCAAGAGCTTTCTTGATGACATGACACTGAACTTCTGATCACTATTTATTGTCTCCTTTGCTTCTCTGCAAAGATAATAATAGGAAAATTAATTATTAATCATTTTTCATAAAAAAAGCACATATGTAAAACAACTAGAAAAAGTAGACTCATCATTATATAAAAAGATGATAGAAATACAAGGTATAGATTTCATTTATTTTTTAATCTAATTTTTTCTACAATTCAATTTCTTTAATAAAAAACAAAATATGAAACTTACACTGGTAGTGTTATGCGATACTCTGGATATCTTCGACTAAGAAATTCATACATCTGATGAAATGATATTTGTTCGGATGAACAAATATACCTTCCATTAGCATTGGGATACTCAAAAAGATATATAAGAGCACGAGTGGCATCTTCTATGTGCACCATGTATGAGTTGGTAAGATACTGGTATTGATTCTGGTCTCCTAATTAAACATACAAACACACATGAATTAAAATATAATCATCAGAAAGTGTTAAGCATACATACGTTAAATATTAGAATCATGATGAAAAGGATAGGAGTGTTTTTATTGTATTTTCCTATTTTTTGACAGCTTCTTGTATTTTTTTTTTAAACAATCACGAACGAGAATATTCAAAAAAAAATTGGCTTAAATGCACTTTTGTTTCCCTTATTTTACTCAATGTGCAATTTTGATCCTTCTATTATTTTTTTGGCAATTTTGGTCCCTCTGTTTTACAAAATTGTGCAATGTTGACCAAATTTGAATTTCAAACTCTAAGATGTTGACGTGTCAATTTTTTAATTGACATGGTAATTAACTAAGCTTTATTGCCATGCCACTTCGTTTCTTTTATAAAAAGACATTTACTTTAATTTTATATTTTAAAAAATGTTTATTTAAAATAATTAAATAATTTTTATATGCCATAAATAATTAAATAATTAAACTTTATATTTTACAAAGCCATGACATTTCGTTCTTCCCAGAAATCCATATTTTTCGCGGTTAATCCATGGTGTATTTAAATTCGAATCATCTCATAATAAATGAAATGTTCATTATTTTAAATAAATATTTTATAAAATTAAGTTTAATGTTTTTTAATAAAATAAATGAAGTGGCATGCAAGGCTTGGTCAATAGCCGTATCAATTAAAATATTGACACATCAGCAATATATTAGAGTTTGAAATTCCAATTTGGTCTATATTGCACAATTTTGTAAAATAGAGGGACCAAAATTGCTCAAAATGAAATAGGGGGATCAAAATTGCACAATGAGTAAAATAGGGAGACCAAAAGTACATTTAAGCCAAAATTCTAATAGTGATATACTGGGAAATGGATCTTGTGCGGTCACCATTTTGATGCGTTTATGCAGTCAATCAATCTGGATAATCTGATATTGATTAGATGGTCTAGGTTTTTAACTTTAAAAATAGATAAAAGACATAAAATTAAAATCAGGATCCTTTGATCAATATCGGACAGTCCAGGTCTATTGACTGCATGACTGTACCAATCATTGACTGCAGAAGATTCAGGTCCAATATATTGTGTGTTCGGTTCTTCAAACGTAGGGTAGTAAAACGTGTTGGACTGAAAGACTGGTTCTACAAAAAAGAGAGGAGTGAGTTGATGCAAATCAACCTACCACTATGTGTAACCCGACTCACTTATCCAATAAATCCGATGAGCTGCATGCGAGTCAGCCTATTGAGCCAAAAATATTTTGTATTGATTATTCATTCTTTTAAACACTTTTTTAATGTTTTTTGGTGGGTGGTGGCTGGTTAATATGACATTTTGATTGTATGATACGAGTTTGGACGAGCCAACAAGTCACTTTTTAGCCCAAATTATCCTTTTGTAACTATATTAAATTAATTTTCATTTATGGGCGGACCAACCTGGCAACTCACGGTTGGACAGAATAGTCTTAACTTCTGAATCCACTACTTATTGACGGGTTGGCCCGTCCTACAAATTTTTTAGTAGGTTCATATATGGGTGTTCATTGGTTTGGGTAAATCCGAACCAACCCACTACCCGATCCAAACCAAAGTGTTTGGTTTGGACAATTTTCTTGATCGGGTCAAATCCGAACCAACCCGTCGTAACCTGTACTAGTTCGGTTCGGATAACAGATTTTGAAAATTATACCCGAACCAAACCGTGAACCCGTACATATACATTTGCCTTTTAATATTCCAGCCCTCTTCAACCTCGGCCATTTAATTTTCACAGCCAACAAGTAGTTCCTTCCTTCCTTCCTTCAAAGTTCCATTCCTTTATTCAATGTTTATTATGCGTATTTTCTAGGCAGTGCTTAATGTGGCACTAAATACATTTACATCTTAAGGTAATTTGAGATTAATATGAGTTAAACATCCTGGAATAGATATTTGTGTTATAACTTGAATGCTGAATCTGTGACAAGACAATGGAATTTGCATTGAGATGTTGATTTTTTCCTTTTTACTAGAATCATAGTGGTTTCTGGGTTGTGCAGAAGGTTATAATGCAAGTTTATAGGTTGGTTGCTAGTTGTGCAGAAGGTTTACACACGGGATGATAGTTTTTATTATAATGTTGGACTGATTGTGTACTTTTGTAATGGTTTTTTATTATAGATAATGAAATGAAAAGAAGAAGTAATCTATTTAATACAACTTCTGATGTTTCTTTTGCAGGATTATGGGCTTGGCTGGGTTGAGCAAGAAGCAGTTTGTTTTTGGAGCTACGTTGAAGAGTGCCTACCTAGACTTTTTATTTTCGTATTTTGTGTTTAAAAGCACCGGATGTGTGCTAAGACTTTTTATTCTTATTTTGCAGTTAAGTTGTAAGACACACTTTAAAATTTGGATTGGATGTTTTTTTAATTATGATTCAGTTTGGTTTTAAATTAAATGCACATGATGTGTGCTTAGACTTTTTAAATTATGATTCTTATTTTGAAGTAGTGTTTTAAAAAGTTGGCGTTAGAACATGACCCGTGAGCCCAATCCGAATCGACCCATTCAATATCGGATTGGTTTGGTTTGGATTTTATAGTAAAAAACTCAAAATCCCCAAACTGATTAAATGTGATTGGTTCGGATAATGGATCTGGTCAAAATCCATCCAAACCAACCCGTGAACATTCCTAGGTTCATGGCAAAGTAAGGAGGATTGGGCGGAACCGGCCTGCTTTTGCCATCCATATTAAAACATGGGTTGGCAACATAAACTAGAGTTTGCATTTGTTTAGGGTTTTTCAAACGTGGGATGACAATGTAAACCAAAGTTTGCATTTGTATTTAATATAGGGCCTAAAGATAAATTTTACACGAGTAGTCTTTAACAACTCTTCCTTGCTATGCCCTGAGTTCCTTAACTGCAATAATGAGACCGTAACTTTTAAGGATATTGGTCTCCTTGTTGATTCTATCCCTGGGAAAAGCTTGGCAACCTATGCTTGAAATTTTGCAAAGTAAATTAGGTTCCTGGAGGAATAAGTACATTAGATGGGTAGTCTTCGTTAATTGTTAGATAATGAAGTAGTCATGATCTTCTACACGTCAAAAAAAAGAAGATGTTCCTCAAGTTTTGAAGGGGGTGGTTACATTACAGGGGGATTTCCTTTTGCCTTAGGAAGGACAGCAATATTTCTTGTGTTAAGTGTGTTGAGAGTAAGCGATAAATAAGTCCACTTAGAGGGCCTTTCGATCCACTCTTGGGCATCAGTTTGGTAGTTGGACATTTGCTTGATTCCAACAAGTGAAGTGAGTGGAGAGGACGCGTCTGTGGAGTCATTATCCAAAAAGCTCGGAAGTTTAGGTCAAATGGTTGGATAGGTCCACCCCTTGAGTCTGACCTTCCCGAGGCTTTTTTCCATGATGATACAAAGGGTGGAGGACAAGGGGAGGTAGGGAGGATGGAGGATAGAGTAAGCGTATGGCAATGTTATCAGAATCGGATCGGTTATCGAGCCGGTCAAGACACAGTGGTCACTGGTTTTTTGGTCAGACCGGTCGGTCAACCGATTCGTGTGCAGAGCTGTTTCAACATGCAAGCCGTGCCGGTAGAGTCACCGGAATCCTGTCCGACCGACCAGTCCGGTTCTGATAACACTGCGTATGCGACCTCAAATCTAGGAGATGATATTTTTCTTAGGAGGGGAAACTTCTCGGTGGTCTTACTCGATTTTTAATTTTTTATCCTCATTCCTCTCCCCCAATTAGATGGTCAATTAACTTATAACTACTTTTCCACTAGCTAGAGTATAGTGCAAGATGGCGATTCCAATCTTGAGATTGATCTCCGTTATGAATAAGGCTGTAATCGTTTTTACTTGACAGCTTCTTAAGAATAAGATCCCCTATATAAGGAAAACCTAATCTGTATTAAGTTTAATTGGAGATTCTAATCATGTTTCTTGTGTTATCTATGGCTATCCTGCGGAGACTGAGTCCCACTTATTTGTATGCTATCACTTCTCTATCTCACTTTGATATGCTATTTTTAAGTGGTTGAGTCACTTTGTGGTCATGCCTCTCGACCTCTTTCATAGTTTTATAGTCCTTCAAAAAAAATATACGTACATGTATTTATTTTTTCATTAGTTTTAGTTCCTTATAACTTTTAATAGTTGGTTTTTGACCTATTATAAGCGTTATTAAAAGTTGGAAAGCGTTATTAAAAGTAATAAAGTAATGAGATACTAAAAACTGATAAAAAATAAAACTTGGACAACAAAAGTAAGTCAATTTTTTTTTGAGAAACTAAAACAAAAATATCCAAAATTTATAAGTACCAAAAACATATTTAACTACATATTTCAACTCATACAACTTACAAAAACAAATAAATTGGATGCATATATCTATTACCAAATTTTTTATGGGGAAAGCAAAGTGTAAGTAATATAAGGGAAACGTATACATACCGAAGATCATGGCAAGTGCTATATATACAGATGAGGGTATCTTAGGACAAATAAATGGTCCTACAACCAAAGGCAAAACCAAACTCACAACCTCCAATCCATTCTCTTCTCCAAACTCCAACACAATCCTCTCAGCTGAAATTTTAGAGACCAAGTACGAGGAGCTAATGAGGTTGTTACTTCGACAAAATTCAAGATCACTCCACACATCTTCATCCACAACATCAACATTCTCATTCTTATTAGTATCATTGAATAATACAGTGGAAGCACTAGAAGTGTAAACCACTCGTTTCACTGTCTTTGATTCCAAACATGCCTTTAAAATTCCTAGTGTTCCTTCTACTGCTCGCTTTGTTACTACTTCTTCTTCCTCTTCGCCTTGCACATCCATAGGGTGTGCAAGATGGAACACTCCGATACAACCTTTAATGACCGTCGCGAAACTACCCTCTTCGTTGAGGTCAGCATGGAAGATTTGGAGCCTCTTTGATGCTTCTGGTAAGTTTTTGAGATAGCTCAAGTCTTTCTTTTCTGTTGATTACATACATATAAGCATAAATATATTCATCATGATTGAATTAGAATTTCATTCATATAAATTTATGTTAAACTATTTATATATATGTCTTGTAAGCCCAACTCACCTAAACTTTCTGTAACTATAAAACTTTTTTATATATGTCTCGAATATGACAACCAACAGAAGTTGAATAACAACATAAATTAGATGCAAAAAAAAAAACATCTCGAGTTTTGTTTTAAATTTTTGATACGTCAAAATTGGAGTCAAATTACATTTTTCCTTTTAATAATTTCTCTCAGTAATTCAACTTTTTCTAATAGTGTTTGTTTATAATATGAAATTCCGATTCTTCAGTTATCTCAGTTTTATAGTGGTTACCAATTGAGTAACTTTTTCTTAATGACGTCTAAACTTGTAATTGGTAGATAGTATAAAACATTTCTACACCTATTGTTGTGTATATAAATTCAATCCATATCAAAGAATAGAGGGCACGAAAAAATTTGTATGTATACAAAATCAAATCTGAACATTTCGAACTCTACAAGCACAAAACATGTAGGAACAGAAACAAAAGTTTGCCTTTAATTTGAGGCTGCTTGTTGCTCAATTATACAAACTAAAGAATATTAATTAGGAGGAATTCGTAATACCTGTAATATGGTGTGATCTAACGGTGGTTCGGACAGAGTAACCATGTTGAAGAAGCTTCACAATTAGCCATGATGCTATATACCCAGTTCCTCCTGTTACACAAACTGTACCTTTATCTTCTGCCATTTCTCTCTTCAATTCTCTCTATGCATGAATGTATGTCGAAGTATTTATATAATGGTTATTATTCGCATAATTAATGTTATTAAGTATTAAAGTTTTATATATTAGCTTTTTTTTGTAAAGTGTTTATATATTAATCTGTATTGTTATTTTTGTTATTTTAGTAAATAATAACTTTTCGTATCTTTATTTTATTGATTGACTTTTTCTATTTTAAAAAAAGTAATACTGAACCATATATAAGGTCATATTCAATAACAATTAAAATAATTTTGTGATTATCAGTTTTTTTTTTAATATTTTAGACTCTTTCTGATAATGCCTTTTTTTTTCTTCTAGATGAACTTATAAATAAATGTAATATTTTATATTTTTAGGTAAAGACTAATGCGTGCTATAAGGATCCTAACTAAATAATCAAATATAGAAATCTCAAAAAAAAAATCAAAAATAGAAATATTTTGTTTTTGTGACAATGATAGAAATATGGTATTTCAATTTTTTATATTCTTTTTAATAAATTATTTTATTTTTTATTCCATGATTAGTGTTGTAAGGGCACTCGTATTAGTTTGATAGTTTATTGTATAAATTGGACATCTCTTGTACGAAACTGCAAAGACTAATTTTTCAAGTCGACTACAAATGACGGTAAAATTATCGCTCAAGAGTTTTGACGTTGTTGCATTTCCAAGCTGAATTCGAACCAAGATCTTGTTTAAACTGGAAGAGACCCGAATTATCTCAACCAAATGCTATCAGATAATTTATAGTTTATTATAGCGTATATACATTCTAATTATTTAACTATTTCCATTATATAGGGCGCTAGTTGAGGGTGCTTCATAGTTTTCACATGCCATTCCAGCTATTTTAGCTACATTTGTTAATTAATACATTATGGTATTGCATTGCTAGCTAGCTGTACAGTGTTACTTGCGAAAGAATCCGTATCGAGTTGTTCTCTCGTCATTCATTATATTGCGTCACGCAACTTTTATTATATTTAACTTTGAATTAATGCTGTCGTGTTTTAAACATGTCCTATAATTAAAAATATATCCATGTCTTTAAAATTTCAACTATCTCTTGATTTTGTCCTTATTACCAAATTTCGAGCTTATAGATTGTTTAGGGTGTAAGTTACACGTCTGAAATTCATAAAAGAAGAGAAATGCGTGAAAAAATGTCATAACTCTATTTAATAATAATGCCAACATAATGCGTTAACACCAAAAAATTTGTTAAATCTTTAGCTAAAGTAGGGCCTCAGCTGAGGTAGATAAATAGCCGAATTAAGGTATGCTGATTGGCTTCATTTCACAAGGAGTAGTAGCTCTTAGAGATCCATTTTAGACTTCTGACTTCTATGTTCTTTCCTGTTTTTCTGAATAACTTTCAAAGTAGCATAACTAGAAGATCAGTGGTGATATTGTTGAGTAGCCCAGCGTGGTATTCCCGACTTAGTTGAGTATCCATCAGCTGAGGAAGATTCAAGAAGCCAAGTGGACCAAACACGTGGGAAGTTTGATTAATGATGATCAAAAGCAAAACGTGGAAATGTCAATGGTTCAAGTGCCTAGAATGTAGGAGATCATGGATAACTCCCATGATTCGCAACCTAGGTAACTATATAGTGGGGCAATTTCTTAGGGCTTTTGGCGCATGATAGACATGATGTAGGGTATTCTTTGCCGAGTAACCACTTTTGATCATCGTTAGTTGTTGTCGAGATGCTCCAGCTCCCGTTGTTCCGACGAGGGGGTGGTACCTTCACCCACTTTGATGCTTAAGTCAATATTGGGAATAGGTGATGTGAGTTAATAAATGTGCACTTGTAGCATTGATAGAAATGCGTATTTATAGGCAGAAGTATTGAAGAGGGGGATGGGACCCCATCCGTTAGATGTAGGGTTTTAATCTCCATCGTCCATAAGTTTGCGGGTCAAGAACATGCTTGCAACCCATGAGTCACCCTCGGCCAAACTCAGTGCTATCCACAGTGTTTTACCCGATTCAGAACAGTTTCCTCCCAGGCCGAGGTGGTCCTGCACGGAGGACCTCGGCTTGAAGCTCAACATTTTGCTAGGATATGAACGAGATGGATAGCGCTTTGAGGTGAAGGGGCTTACTCGACTGGCATCTCCGCTCGAGTCTGGCGCCGCTTCCTCAGTTGTTCACACATGTAAGTTGATGTATGTTTTACTATAAATGCTTTTTATGGGAGCGTGTGCACTTTTTCTTGGAATTTGTGCATGTGTCAGATTAGTTTTGAGAATAGTGTGACAACTGTCATTCTTTAGAGTTTTCTATAAATATGAGGAAGGATTTGTAGTTTTGCTGATTTTGTTCTGGGAAGCTTGAGTTCAGACCACCTTAGTTTAGTCGAGACCTAGCTAAAGCTACCGAAGCAATGTTGACGTCCTCTCTCTGGTTTTAAGGTATATTTTAAGTGTTTTCCTTTGTTGTCTTTAGTTGTGCCTACTTTTCACTTCTTCGACTAGGAGGTCTGGCCGAGATGACGATGAGTGTCATTCCCCAGTGTAGTTGTGGAGTTTCTTTTGATCTCCCCTGAAGTCGGTTTCCTTTGTAGGTTCTAGGTTTGGTAACGAGATGTCAGCTCAAATGAAGCGGGATTCTCCCCTAACTGATGGTTCCTCCACATCTGGCCAGGATAATAGGCCTTCGGTGGGGGACCGAGACCTTTTCCTAGCTTGTACTTACTTGGGTGTTGCTGCCTGGGTTACTCTGGATATTCTTTCCTAAAGCAGCATCCTTTGAGAACATGATTTTTCTCCTTTAGCTGACCTTCGGTCGCTGGTAGGTTTAGGGCGGCTAGAGGAGTGGGATCTATTTAGAGTCCCTTACGGAGTACCGATATGTAACCCTGCTAGAGATCGATGGTCCGGAGTTTTTCATTCACTCGGCTAGGATTACCAAAGCAGGGTCCGCCCTCCCTTTACTTCTTTTGAGAATAGAATGCTTGAGTTCCTCTGTGTTTGCCCTTCGTAGATAAGTCCTTCATGATGGGGCTCTATGCAAGCATATGATTTGGTGATGAGGAGTTTTAAGCCCCCTTAAATCAGTAGATTTATTTCTGTACTTGTTTGATGAGGTGCGGAGTTCCAAAAAAGACTCTAGGAAGGTTCGCCAAGGTTTTAAAGACTTGATCCCCAACTCTTCTGAAAATCTTTTCACTCCCTTTTTGATCAATGGTTTTATAAATAAATTCCTTCTAGTTAGGCCTCGGAATTTGGCCGCCATTCAGAAGATTGGCGTAGTCGATAATTTCGATGTATTAGTTGCGTCATTTTTTTCGATTCAGTTGGTCTTTCGATCTTTTTAAAAGACCTCTCAAGTTTTACACTCGGTCTCGTGCTCAGTTGCATGGGGTCAACATAGTGACCCTAGAACTC
Organism: Astragalus glycyphyllos; assembly: GCA_963573325.1. Taxonomy (NCBI): domain Eukaryota; kingdom Viridiplantae; phylum Streptophyta; class Magnoliopsida; order Fabales; family Fabaceae; genus Astragalus; species Astragalus glycyphyllos. The sequence continues at coordinate 33,490,650 of OY754310.1, read as the reverse complement.
CTTCGGTCATGGTCGTCTGTGTCCCGGGGAGATCCCCTGAAGATAAGTCGACCCGATGCAGAGGCCTTCAAGTCCCCCAATGAAACCAAGGTGTGAAGATCCTGCTGATGATCAAAATGCTTCTGAAGAAAACTCAGATCTCGAAGGATTTAGTCTGGAGGACCTACAACTGAATCCTTTCGACGTGGTTCTTCGTATTGCTTCTTTTGGGACTAAGTTGCTCGAAGACGATCGTAAGTTTGCTGAAGGAGGTATTACTTCGGCTTCTATTTTTCAGATTTGTTTCCTTCTGCTCTTGACTGATGTAAGCTTGTGATCTTTACTTTAGTAGAGAGGTTGCAGCTTCTAAAGGAGTGTGATGAAGCGTTGTCCCACTGTGAATCTACAAGCAAGCTCTCAACGTGGCAATGAAGATGAAAAAGAAGGAGATTACGACTCGTTAGGTGGCCAAAGAGGAACGGGATATCGCTATCGGGCATATTTGTGCACTTTCCAAATCTCTTGAGGAGGTCGAGAAGAACTTTGTTGATGCAGCTAAAGTAGTGGGTCAGATTGAGATCCTCCATTCAAGAAATTTCGACCTGGAGGGCGCTGTAAAGAAGGTCTCGGCATAGCGGGATGATGCTCTTAGGGAAAGGGATGAGGCGCTCTCGACTAGTTAGAGAGTTGTTGTGAAGTTCATGTCATTTGGTGATGAGGCTTTTAAAAATCCCTTAGAACAAGTGGTGGTGTTGAACCCAAGGGATTCCCTTCGGGCTCGAGCAGCTAATATCGCCTGGAATGATCTTAGGCGGCGTGTTGGTGGAGTACAATGCTGATAGAACCAAGCACAAGTTTCGGTTCATTCCAAATGTGCCGGGCAGCTGATATTTTTATTGTTGTTTTTCTCTTGTACTTTCTTTGTTGCTCTTTTTGCGGCTTTTTTAATAATCTCACCCTTATTTCAATATTGGTGAGTTAGTTCGATCCCCTTTTGTCCAAGCTCTGAGAGTTTATAGGCCGATAGAGACCTTTAGAGGTTATAGGCTAGTTTGATCCCCTTTGGTTTGACCTCTCAGAGTTTTCTCAGGTTGTTTTTGAACCGAGAGGATCGAGTAGGTCGATAGAGAGCCTTTTGAGGCTATAGGCTAGTCCGATCCTGTTTGGTTCGACCTCTAAAAGTTTGATCTGGTCGCTTTTGAACTAAAGGACGAGTAGGCCGATAGAGAGCCTTAGAGGCTCTAGGCTAGTCTGATCCCCTTTGGTTCAACCTCAGAGAGTTTGCTCAGGTCGGTTTTAAATTGAGAGGACCGAGCAGGTCGACAGAGAGCCTTAGAGGCTATAGGCCAGTCTGATCCCCTTTGGTTCGACCTCTGAGAGTTTACTCATGTCGGTTTTGAACCGAGAGGACCGAGTAGGCCAATAGAGAGCTTTAGAGGGTTTAGGATTTGTTATAGGATTGATGCAAAAGATAGAATTATGTTCATAACACTTCACCTACACAAGCATCATATGGTCCTAACTATAATATTTCTTTAGCTTTGGTGGCATTCCACGTTCTCGAGATGGGTTACCCTTCCAATGTTTGAATAGAGTTAACCTTTGTGCCTGTTTTGGTAATTATGCGGTAGGGTCCTTCCTAGTTAGAGGCGAGCTTTCCTTGTTTAGTATTTTTCCGCCCTATATCGACTCACCTTAGAACAATGTCGTCAACTTCAAAGCCCCTTGGGATCACCTTTTTATTGAACCGAGTTGCAATTCTTTGTTTGATCACAACTTCTCTCAAGGAGGCTCGACTTCAGACTTCTTCAACTAGGTCTAACTCCTCTTGAATTGCTTGCATGTGTTCTTGGGGGCCTATTTGGGTGAGTCCTCTCCCTCGAGCTCTCCTCTCTCTCTCTCTCTCTCTCTCTCTCTCACTCACTCGAAATTTTGAAAACTAAACCTATGAGTGTGTGTGTGTGTGTGTGTTTCTCCTCGGTTCATATGTCTTATGTGTGGTTTCATGAGGGATAAAAGGGTATTTTGAGGTGGATGGATTAAGACAACTTAAAAATGGTTGTAGCACTCAATAATCCTCCCTTTCTAAACTGATGCATCAAAATAATTATCACAATAATTCACACAACACTTTAAGTCAACCAATCAAAATAATCATTAAATCACTAAGAAATTAAAGTAATCGAAAATTACTTTGGGTGTTACACGAGTCAAATATCATAACTCACATTCTTTGAGAGAAGGTAGAGGTACAAAATAAATGACTTGCATTTTCATCATCTTTGAAGCATAGCACATAACAAACTTCTCGAGTTGCCGAAATTATAACTCGCTTTATCAACGTATCTCTTGCTGCAAGTTTATTCAACAACAACTGTCATGTATGCACAATCGCTTTTGATGGCACATCGCTCCGCCACAACTTCCTGCAAGATTTCACAATCCCTTCCTCCAGTATTACACCAGAACCAGCAAAATTCAAACATAACACAAATAACATGCTTTCACATTGAATTGTCTTATGGAATCAAGACACGAAATCCACTTGTCTTCGTTGTCCTTTATTGGTGATAAATTCATTAGCATCTGCTCAAGTTCATCCAATTTTTCAACAGCCTCTCCCTTTATCAATTTTCAAATTCCACTCCCAATCCCATTCCCATTGCTCATTTTGGCATCTTCCAATGCTTTTCACTGTCATAGATCTGTCAATTGAGTGCTGATACAGATTCGAAAACAACAAATAGAAGGGAATTCTGCTACACCAAAGCTTCAACCCTATTCTGGACTGGCCCAAGAGGCCCAATCCGCATAAGAAATGGCCAAGTTTAGTGTTGGATCCAGCCCAACCAGGAAGCCATCACGCGAAACCGAGATCGACGACTCAGATCACAGTGCCTCCAACGGCTCCGGATCAGGCAAGACCCGCAGGACCCCTTGACCCGCGTCGATAAATACGGCTCTACCCACCAGATTCAAGTACGTTTTGCTCATTTATACCTCTCACTGACTTCTGATTGCTGACTTTGGCATCAGAGTGTCTGCAGGAACCCAACCCGCTGAGTTCAACCTCGAAGGAAGACGACGTTGATGATAACTACCTCGAAAGATTCTGACTCCCAAAGCACTTAACCGACCTCGGCCTAGGAAAGGACTATTATGAGACTCGAGATACTAAACGCTGATTCCGGATTCCAAATCCCGAGGCAAGCTACACAACATTTAGCGACTACAATGGGAGTTATCATTAATCTCTCATCAAATCTAAGTCTTTTCTCATGGCCCCACAAGGACGACCCCCAGGTCCAGCAACTCCCAGCTGAGGAGGCTCGCTCCGCGACGCTCCTCTTACCTCTTACCCGATCTCTTGGACTAGAGAAGCCGAGATATCGGGCAATAGGAGATACGCCTAACCTAGATGGAAGAAGAGGTCGCGGCCACCCGAGCTAACACCGCTGCATCCTCTGCTCGACCTCGCGAAAAATCTCCCGTTCAACAGACTGTTGTCTCTAAGTGTCATCGCTCCCCACCTCGAAGGAATCTCGTCCAAATTCACCAAAATAATAAAAGCATTACCTTTTCCTGAAGGTTTCGATGAGAGAAATCCAAAGACGATGTTCGTTTTTCCAACCGAATGACCATAGTGGCCAGAATCAGCGATATACACTACGAAAGATGGTATAATTTCTGTCTCAGATGACCAAAATAACACTGTAAACGGATTCAGAAGGTGATTTGTATATGAATATGAAGTTTGGTAATTTTTGGTGATCGAATTAGAGAGAACGAGAACCGTGAAGAAGATGAACATTATTTGGAAGTAACTCCATTGCGGCTTGCTTACATTAGAGTTTAGGGAAGGAAGAATTAACGTTGAAAATAAAAAGATACGGGGGTGCAGGTAGCAAATATTAGGGGCTGTATTAAGAAAAAGTGTAACACTTGTTTAAAATGCCAAATAGTATTCTAAAGCCCATTTTCCTTATAAACCCCACTTTAACACTTCTCCAAATTATAATTTCTCAAAGACTTATATTTTATAAAACTGAAATTAAATAATTAAATAAATATAATATTATATTATCTAAATACACAATTAAATATCAATTCAACATATTTTATAGTTCTAAACCACGTTAAACATTAAAATCATTTAACAGATTATTTAAAATAATAATGATGATCAAGCATGACTAATATTTAGAAACTAAAATAGTCAATGATAATATACTATTATAACATACTGGTTATTAAAATAAGCACACAAAACTACTAATATATGCACACATATATGCACAGATATATTAATAAGAAAATCGGGGTGTTACAATTCTACCCCCTAAACTCAAAATTTGCATAAAATCTAACAGAAAAATAAGTAACTATTATAAAGAGTTGGAAACTTATACGGATGGTCAAGCCATTTTTGAAGATAATGAAAGGGAGAATGTCAACAACAATTGCTAGGAAATGATTGGTTGGTCAATGAAAGCAAGTCCAAAATTTGGGTTTGGTAATTCTTAACTAGCTCACAAAAAAAAGTTCTTATACCTATATTCCCCCTTCTAAAGTTAACATTAAACTTCTCTACAAGCCTTAGCATCTATGGGGTGGAACTAAGAAACTTTTATTTCTATCTCGCCTAGGAGGTAACTCATTAATACCATCGAGGTCCTTTGATTGGATTTACTATTGCTACTCACTAACTTATACCTAAAGGTTATTGGGGGTCTATCTACAAGCCAACTCTTACTCAGGGTACTCCTCACTTACTCAAGAATCCCAAATGCTAAAACTAACCAGCTAAGTTATTCATCATTGCTCAATTACCAGCGACGATGGTCACAACGGTGTTCGCGGCGAAGAGGAGGGTGCGACGACATTTTTGGAGAGGACGACCATCGTCTACGGTGGGCTAAAGGTATCTTCGGTTCTAATTCTCTCTTTTTTTTTCTCCTCTTCTACTATATTATTCTCCTCTACCTATTTTGGTTTTTAAGAGTTCTAAAACGATTTCCAGGAACTGATATTCTATTTGATAGTTTTTTTTTATTTCAACTTTTTCACCCACCTCTTATCCTAAAGTTTTTGATTCTACTATTTTTAGATGTATGAAAACTGGTACATCCTTGATTTTAGTTTCATTCACCTATTGATTAACACCTATTTTCATCTACATTTGTTCAAAATCCTATTCTGTTTTGCCTCTATATTTTTGAGTGATTGTCACTAACGAAACTAAAAAGGAGGTAATACCCAATTTATTCTGACTTTTCAGATATGTCAATTTAGTCCTCAACATTTACAAATGTGTGTCAATTTGGTCCTTCGGTCAACCATGGTTAGTTACAAAGCTGACGTGGCAAATGTCAACCATGGTTAGTTACAAAGCTGACGTGGCAAATGTCACGGACCAAATCGACACTACCAAAAAAATAAAAAATCCATGTCAGCATGCCACATCACACAAATGTTGGGGACTAAATTGATACTTTCAAAAAAAAATAGTTTGTTATGATGACCAAACTGATACTAAGTTATATAAGTCAGAGACCAAATTGATACTAAGTTACATAAGTTAGGGACCTAATTGATACAAAGTTACATAAGTCAGGGACCTAATTGATATCTAGTAAAAAAAACCAATGACCAAAGTGCTACTATTTTTTTAAGTCATATATTGTATTGTTACAATATTCAACCCTGTTTATGTTTCTATTTCTACATTCAGCTATGCATATATTACATTAAAACGGAAACTTCAAATTTAACAAAATAGTAGATTAAATTGAGCAAAGTAGTACATATACTTTTCAAATCTTTATTGTTATATGTTTCTGGATTTGGGATTATCTAGACCAGATTAAATTTATTGTTATATGTTTCTAGATTTGGGATTATCTAGACCAATATATTATTTTGCACTTTATGATTTGTTTTTTTTTGAATTTATTTAGTGTTTCACGTAACGAATTTATGGTTTACGTAACCGTTAATTATACATTATGGTTTAGTTTTTTTAACCAAGTGTTTCACGTAAAGAATTTACGTAATTGCACTTTGTTCAAGAGACTTTATATATAAAATCATAAACAAGGTTGAATGTTGAAACAATACCATATATGACTTAAAAACACTAGTAGCACTTTGGTCATTGATTTTTTTACTAGATATCAATTAGGTCTCTGACTTATGTAACTTAGTATCAATTAGGTCCCTAACTTATGGAACTTAGTATCAATTTGGTCCCTGACTTATATGACTTAGTATCAATTTGGTCCTTGTAACAAACTTTTTTTTATTTTTATAAGTATCAATTTAGTCCCCAACATGTGTGACGTGGCATGCTGACATGGATTTTTTTATTTTTTTGGTAGTGTCAATTTGGCCCCTCACATTTACCACGTCAGCTTTGTAACTCCATGGTTGACAGAAGGACCAAATTGACACACATTTGTAAATGTTGAGGACTAAATTGACATATCTGAAAAGTCATGGATCAAATTAAACCAACCTACAAAAAAGAACTAACCCTAGCTACTAACTCCCCCCCCCCCCCCCCCTCTCAACAAGCTTCCCCAGAAACAACCAACCAACCTCTAATCCTAACTGTGACTGCCCTATCCAAAAACCAAACACAATCAAAAGCAAACAAACCTTGGAATGGGAAGAAATGATTGCAAATTGCTCTGATGGCATACCAGCAAAACAGTGGGGACAAACTTTCAAACCCGTCCAGTTCAACATGTTCATACCTACTGATATTCCCCATCCTTTCCCTTTCAAAAATGTCACTACATTTACAACCTGCACAAAAACACCAATATTAGACAAAATAGCCTGTGAGAAAGCCAAAGAACAAGAAAAAGAACACCAGTACAGAACACAACAACACCTCCTTATGCCCACCAAAATACCTTTATCTTCCACTGTCCCAAGCCTTAGCCTTGGCCCTGAATGCATTGATGATCTTAAACTGGTTAAGGAAGATGTTGGTCTTCCTGTTCCCATTATCTCCAGAGACTACCCCAGCCCTACAAATGAAAAAAAATTAGGTATGGGGGTGCTGATATTTCTTTCTTGGAAGCTCTCAGAATCAGGAGAAAACTAAGCAAATGAATTGGAAACAGAAAGAAGAAGAAAGACTTAACTGGGAAAAAAACAAAGCAGCTGAAGTTGAAGAGGAGAACATCAGAACCTCTTGGAGGGAATCCCCAAAACTAATCAACTCTCCTCACACCGAATACATTGTTCAATTTCCACTAGAAGATAACTGTGAAACCACAAGTTTTGCTATCAGAAGAGATGAAGAGGATGCCCTGGCTCTGACCATGATATCTGGTCTGCAGTTAAGGAAAAGAAAACAGTTTGGTACTCCACCATTAATAAAATGTTTCAAGGGGATCGACAAATATTGAAGAACACCATTCAAAAGTTGCAAGGAAAACAATAGAGGAATAAATTATTGCTGGAGAGTTTGGAGTTTTCAATGTCGGTCACAGCAACCCTAAGAAAGAGGCGGTAGGAAAGCACCTACCCCCTCCATCCCAATGACTTGCATAAGCTGGAATTGTCAAGGATTGGCGGCATCCTCGACAAATAGGGAATTAAATGACCTCATTCGAGGTCATAAGCCGGCCATTGTTTTCCTTATGGAAACTAGAGCTCATAAGGAGCGTGTAAACAATGTTAAGAGACGTTTTAGATTTCAAAATGTATTTTGTGTGGAGGCTAATGGAATTTCTGGAGGTCTTTGCCTTCTATGAAATGATTACTATGAATTTCAAGTTGTTGAAGCTTGTTTGAATTTCATTCATGTTGCTGCTAGGGAGAGAAGATCTGGTTTGTTCTTTGACATTTCCTTTGTGTATGGAAATCCTACCTTTGCTGCTAAAAGAACTTTATGGGCCAAATTGGCTTCTTTGAAACCTCCTAATGATAGTGCTTGGTGCTTAGTTGGTGATTTTAATGAAATGCTTGATCAAAATGAGAAGGATGGCTTGAGAAACCTAGAACCCATCAGAATAAGACTTTTTAGAGAGTTCTTAGACTCCACTGGACTTATTGATATGAAACTACAGGGCTGTAGATTTACATGGACCAGTAATCCTAGAGAGGACCAGAATGGTGAGGGCCAGATTACCATGGAGAAACCTTTTCCCTCATGCTATGGCTACTGCCTTACCTATTATCAGTTCTGATCTTTCTCCTATTCTTTTAAAACCTAAACCACCTCTCACCAGTCGTAGATCCTCAAGTATGAGGCTATTTGGGATGAAAATGATGACTGCAGACAGGTAGTCTTTACTAGTTGGAACAGCAAAGATCTTGATGAGCCTTGGGACAATTGGAATGCTAAAGTTTCTGCTTGTACTACCCACTTGAAGAAGTGGAAGTCAAATGTCTTTAAAAATGCGGCCAAGGAAATCAAAATTCTGAAAGGGAACCTAGAGTTGCTTCTAAACCAACCAAAAGCCTCTATCAATTGGCAGCAGGTGAAGGAAATCAGATCTGAGATTGAAAGGTTATGGAAACAAGAGGAAATCTATTGGGGTCAAAGATCTAGGGTTAAGTGGCTAAACTATGGAGATAAAAACACAAGGTTCTTCCATGCATCTACCATTCAAAGAAGAGACAAAAACAAAATCCATAGAATTAAAGACAATGCAAATAACTGGTTGGAAGGGCAAAATGCAGTTACTGATGGTATCTATGAGTTTTACTCTGACCTTTACTCAGCTGAACCTATTTCAAACATTGCAGAATGTATTAGGGTTATCCCTAAAGTAGTTTCTACTTCTATGAATGACACCCTTTGTAGCCCAGTGACTTTCAAAGAAGTAGAAACTGCTGTTTTTGACCTAGGTGCCTACAAGGCACCTGGGCCTGATGGTCTTAATGGCCTATTTTTTTCAAAAAAATTGGGCTACTATACAAAAAGATGTTTTCAAAACTGTTCAGGTTTTTTTTCTCAAATGGCTTGATTGATACTGAAACAAATTTCACCACTGTTGCTCTGATTCCAAAAATTCCCCTCCCTGAGTGTATCTCCCAATTGAGACCTATTAGCTATTGTTCTTTTCTCTACAAGGTCATAGCCAAGATTTTTGTGTCTAGACTCAAACCTTTCTTGTCCTCTATCATCTCTCCTCAACAAAGTGCTTTGTTGGTGGAAGGATGATACAAGACAATCTAATAGTGGCTCATGAAGCTTTTCATTTCCTCAAAAAAACACAAGGTAGGGGTGGTAAGGGAGTAGCTCTAAAACTAGATATGAATAAGGCTTATGACAGAGTGAGTTGGGATTTCCTCCAACAAACCCTTCTGGCCTATGGTTTCTCTACCCATTGGGTGTCTCTTGTCATGAATCTTGTGTCTACAGTTTCTTACTCCTACCAAATTAATGGCTATGCAAGTAGAAAGCTTTTTCCACAAAGGGGACTGAGACAAGCTGACCCTCTGTCCCCTTACTTATTCATTCTGGTGTTTGATGTTCTATCTAGAAAGATAACTACTGCCATTGAAAACAATATTTTTCAAGGAATTAAACTGGCAAAATCTGCCCCTACTCTTACTCATCTGTTTTTTACAGATGATGCTTTGTTATTCACTAGAGACTCTACTGCTGATGTGCACCAGCTCATTAAAAATCTAAATATTTTCACTGCTGCATCTGGTCAAAAGATAAATCTATCCAAATCAGGTGTGATTTGTGGAGGGCAAGTGTCCAGGTCAAAAAGGATCAACATTGCTTCTATTACAATAATTTCCCTGTGGGATAATCCTGGGAAATACCTTGGTGTCCGTGCTCAATGGGGAGGATCCAAGGTTCAAGGTCTAAACTGGTTGAAAGAAAAAGTTTGTGCCAAAATGGAAGGTTGGAAGTGTACCCTTAATCAGGCAGGCATAGAAATTATGATTAAGGCTGTTATCCAAGCTATTCCAAGCTATATAATGTCTATCCTTTTGCTGCCCAAAACCTTCTGTAATTCCCTCTCTTCTGCAATTGCAAAATTCTGGTGGAAAAATAACAATACCTCTGGTGGTATTCACTGGAAGAAATTTGATGATCTTTGTTCCCCTAAAGCTATGGGAGGTTTGGGTTTCAAGGATATAATAAGATGAACTCTGCCATGATCTCTAAGCAAGTTTGGCGCCTCATGCATGATCCTAATTCCTACCGGGCTTCATTGTTAAAAAGTATTTACTTCCCTAATTGTGACTTCTGGAATGCTACTGTTGGCAGGGGCTCTTCTTGGGTTTGGCAAAGTCTGATTCATGGTAGAGCTCTTCTTAAGGAAGGTGGCAGATGGTGTATTGGCTCTAATAGTTCTGTTAGTATCACAGAGGATAACTGGCTTAGTTCTGGCAACAAAGCTCTAACTATTATGAATTCTACTGCTGTTGCTGTTAAAGACCTAATCAATTCTAGTAATCAATGGGATACTTCACTACTCGGATCTAATCTCTCCTCTGCTACCGCTATTGCTGCTCTTAAAACTCCAGTTTGTTGGCATTCTCCTAATGAGCTAATCTGGCCTTGGGTACTCTGTCAAAACTGGTTATCATCTCCTCCTCCAATCTACAATCCTAACCTTAACCAACCTTCAACCTCCACCCCTCTCCCCCAAAACCTTTGGCCTATTATCTGGAACTCAGAAATTCCCAACAAAATCAAACACTTCTTATGGAAGGTTTGTCATGGAATCCTTCCAACCAAAGCCTCTCTATATAGAAAAAGACTCACACTAACCCCCTATTGCCCCATATGCAACAAAGACCCTGAAACCCTTGAACACCTATTCCTGCTTTGCCCTTGGGCAAGACCCCTCTGGTTTGGTCTACAATTTCTACCCAATCCCTCTCCCATTGGTTTATCATCTATACACCAATGGATTCTTGATAGCATAGCTTCCCCCACCGTTATCAACCCAAACCTTAGCTCGTGGCTCTTCTTTACTCTCTGGCATATACGGAAAACTAGAAATGAATTTTGTTTTCAATCAAAAACCCCTAACCCTATGGGCACTCTTCAAAAAATTAAATCACTGTGCTCTTAATTTCTCACAGCAAACAACCCCAACCCCACAAATACAAACCCTCCCATCCCTAACCCATCCATGGCTCATAGGAGAATCCCAGCATGCTGGAGACCATTTCTCACAGGAGTGTCAAAATTTAATGTTGATGCTAGTTTTGACAAAACATCAGGAAGGGGATCTATAGGCATAATTGTTAGAGACCAGAAAGGAACTATACTTACTGGTTTGGTGAAGAGTATCTATGCTTCTTCTCCTCTTATGGCAGAAGCTTTAGCCTTGAGAGAAGCTACTTCAATGGCAGTAAATCTGAATATTTCTCATGCACTCTTTGAATCTGATTGTCAAGTCTTGATTGAATCTTGTAGAGGAAACATTTCAACGGGTGAGATAAAAGGTATTGTAGCTGATATTAATAATCTAAGAAATACTTTACAAAGATCTGGCTTAACTTGGATTGGTCGTGAAGGAAACACTGTTGCTCACTCTTTGGTTGATCTAGCATCGAAGAATCTTCTCCCGGCTAACTGGCTACATCACCCTCCAGACTTGCTTCGCACTGCCCTCGTTCATGATCTCCAACGTAGCTGACCTTTGTTTCCTTGATCTGCTATGGAGAAGCGCTTCCCTTCTGCTCTTCTTCATCCTTTCGGTTTGGTGCTAGTGAAGTTTTGTTCTAGTGCTGTTGATGGCTAATCGATTCGTAGATTTGTGCTGGTTGGAGTTCTTTCGAATGGTAATTGAATGGTGCTAGTGATTCGTAGATTTGTGTTGGGTTTGAGCTCTTTCGAATGGAACTTGAATGAGCTAGGGTTTTTACCAAATTTGGGAGTGTTTGTTCTGCGGGTAGTTTTCTCTCTCTTCCCTTTTATGGACCCTGTTGTTCAATGATTAATTCTGCCAGCTAACTCCCACCAACCTGGTTTCCTTCTATACTGGACCCGGATATCTCTCATGGATCTTTTTTATTTGAGTTGGGCCTTGCCTCTTATTTTCTAGCTTGGCCTCTTTGTATTTCTTTATTTCCTATTGTACTAGAAGTTTTTAATTATTTGCATCCCCCATAGCTCTTGAGTTCACAATATGTGTGTTTCCAAGACATGTTACTCCATTTGGATTGTTGTGGTTTGGGCCTTGCCCACTAGTAATGAGAATCACACTTTCTTGACCAAAACAAAAAAACAAAATACTAAAGCTGGGCCCAATTAAATGAATTACAAAACATGGGTCTAATTCTAAAAGTGTACTCGAACGAAAATCGGATAACTTAGGCACACGCTAATCGGTCCTGAGAGCTACAAGCTATTTACTATCGTCCTAGAAACACGTGAACTAAAAAAATGTGTCGTAAAATACAACAAAGGCAGAAAAAATTGGGGTATGACACTACTTTTCCTTCCTGAATCTCTCAACCTCGTCCCGAGCTTCTTAAAGGAATTCCAAGTAAGCTGTTAATTTGTTAGACTTATCCTGCAATTCACCATCAAGGCACAAGTTCTCAGTCTCAGAGTAGTTATTACCTTGCTCCTTAGAAGAAACCCCTGTGCTCCACCGGCTGAGCATTTGCTGGCCGAGTTCACCGACCTTGAGACAAGCTTCAAAGTCTGCAAGGGGGAGCTCAACACTATCTCCTAAGGCTGGCTTCCTTTCAGTTTCTTAGTCCCCGGAAGGCAAGCTCGGATGATTGCGTTCTTGGACTTCCCTCCTTGTGGAGTAGGCTCGGAATCCTTTTGACCAGCAGCAGACACACCATGATCGACCACGACCTTGGTGCGCAGCAGCTAGTGGAGGCGGAACCGGAGAAGAGGTGACCCCAACATCATTACCCTCTCCGACACCTGTAGAAGCAAGATACTCTACAAAGGTCTTCGGCTAGCTTGGAGAACTTGTCTGAAAATTAATTGAACGACTATGTCAGAAACTGAGTACAATAATTTGAAAAGAAAACAAGTTTACCAGGAAAGCGGACCTACCAAGGGCGGCAACCAGAGCCGCATGGGGACTCATCATTGGCCTCCAAGATCTTTCTACACTCGATCTTCTTGAGTTTTGTGGTAAAGGACTGCACCCAGTGAGACAACAACTTCAGGTTTCGAGTCTTTGGCCAACTCAGATCAGGGAGATCGTATGAGTACCCAGACGTTGGCAACTCAAAGTGATCCTTACACTAAGAGAGAGAAAATAGGCTCTTCATGACCTCTCCTTGGCCTTTCAGCTCGGCGATTTCCTTCTTCGCAACATCGTTTACCGGCACCACGTAGAAGAAATTGTATTTGAAGTCCCTCGCTGAGTCGGTGACCGGCTCGAAAAAGCTGCTGCGCAACCCTAAGAGTTAGGAGTAAGCTACGAAGGGGAGACCGGTAGGAACCGCATAGCCCTTCTCTAGATCTGGAACTCAGAAAATGGGATCTTCATCCCCATCTTCTCGAAGTTGGCCGAGTAAACAAAAAACTTCAGCCGTGTAACCTAATAAACTCCAATTTAGTGTATTTTTAGAGATAGTTTTAGGTCATTTTTAGAGCAATTATTGCTAATTATATAAATTGTTGACTTAATTTGTTCTTTATTTTGCAGAAAAGAAAGAAATATGAAAAAGAATAAAAATTCAATTTAGAGCCATTTATAGGTAATTCATGAACCCTATTTTTCTTTTGTTTTTCCTTATTATTATGGATACCTAAATTCTCTTCTAGGGTCTTAGGTGGATCTTGCAAGTTTAAAGACTTTTATGTTCTAGTTTCTTATTTGAATTCATGTTTTTATTTCAATTAATATTGTCCTGTTGTTTTTATTACATAATTAGGATTAGCAACCCTTTTCATGTTCATAATCAATTTGTTGATCAGGGATCGTACTGCAATTAGTTGGTGGACCTATAGGATAATTGGGGTTATAATTAATGCATGACCAGACCTTAATTTAGTCTTCCAATCATTCAACCTTTTTGCTCTTTATGCTTTTCTTGAATTTAAATTCTTGCATGACCAAACAAGAGTTAATTTAGGAAAAAGAATATTAATTGCGAATGACCAAACGGATTAGTATCTTTAGTAAAGGGATTGGTAATTAAATAAAATAAAGGAATTCAGGTGGAATTAGACATAGGAGAATCAAAGTTTGCAAGTGAAACCGTGACCCTATACCTCTCTCCAATGAATTAAATCTTGATTTTTATTATTGCTATTTATTTCTTTTTATTTTGATTTCATAACAACTCAATTATTTGTTCGTCTAAACAATATATAATCCGTGGATATCTTGTGTTGCAGGATAAGTTTTGATGATGAAGTAATATAAGACAAAGTGACAAACAGAACTCCAAGCCACCACCAACTCAAGAAGTAAGTATGTATCAAGGGTAGCCTTAGGAAGTTGGGTCGTGTCATAGGAATGAAATGTAAACCGCTTTTGAGGATCAGCTCAAATCACTCAACACACTAGCACTCACACAAATGAACCTAACATATGTCTTCAATTGATAAAAGCATGTTAAATAGGTTAGGCACTTGTTGTTTTTAAAGAAATAGATTCATGGCTTAGTGTTTTAAAAGAAATTGTTTTTGAAGTAAAGAATCGATTCTTGATTTGGTACTTTAAAGCTAGAAATCGATTTCATTCATATTGTTTAAGTCAAAAATCGATTTCATTCTCATTATTTAAGCCAGATTTTCATTCATAATGTTTAAAGCTAGAAATCGATTTGCATATTGATGGTTTTAAGAAAGAACTTGGTTTGGAAAGAAAACAATCGATTGATGGCTTTGTGCATTTAAAGCTAGAAATCGATTTTGCTCTCTTTTTAAAGAGAAGAAAATCGATTTTGTACCTACATATTAAAGAGGAAAATCAATTATCTACCTTGCATTTGTGTGAGTCCTTGTTTTTTATAAAGCTCTCAATCGATTATCTACTTCCTCACTCATTCTCTTAAAGAGAACAATCGACTTTTGGCTTGCTTCCTTTGAAGCACGAAACCGATTTCTTACTTGTATTTTTGAAGCACAAAATCGATTTTCATATTATGTTTTTCAAGCAACTAATCGATTTGTCACTTATTACATTAGTGTTAAAAAGTTGCTTCAACGGTCATATTTTTACAAACTCTATAAATAGGACCTAGGTTTCACGTTTCAATCACAACCTACAATTCTAAAGAGTAGAACGCACACTCTATCACTGTAACACTCAATCTTCACGTTCTTCTCACGTTTTTATCAATTTGAGTTGATCTCTCTCAAGGGTTAGGATGGAAATCTTCAAGTTGTTGTATTCGCCTTCTCAGAGGTATTTTTATCTTCTTGTAATTTGTTCAATACAGTTATTAGTTTATACTAGAGAGTACGGAATCTCTCTAAGGTTTTGATTGTAACAAGGGTGGGGTATCTCTTGTTTGTCAATTGGTTGTACTAGAGAGTGGGGTATCTCTCTAGGGTTTTTGATTGTTACAAGGGTGGGGTATCTCTTGTTATAATTGTTGTTAAGGGCTCTTGCACAAGGTGGGGTATCCTACGTGAAGAGCGCCTGAGACTGTAAGGGTTTTAAAGCACCCGATTGAAAGCTTTGATTTGATAGTGGAAAATCTCACAAAGGGTTGTGAGGACTGGACATAAGTCACTGGGAGGTGACCGAACCAGTATAAATCTCGCGTGTTCTTTGTCGTTTTACGTTCTAATTCATTCATTTCATATACCTGCGCGAAAATCAAACAAAGTCGTTAAAAGGGGAACTGTTTTCAAAAACTCAATTAACCCCCCCCCCCCCCCCCCCCCCTCTTGAGACTGAAGCCACTTGGTAACATAATCTTGACTAGTTTAGTACTTGTTAGTTAATCGCTGTGGATACGATAATCTTTTATATTACTTCTGCGAAAGAGTACACTTGCTCTAAATGTGTTTTTAACGCAACAAGTTTTTTGGCGCTGATCAGTGTATTTTAATGCACTATTTATAGCTTTTCACTTGGTGTTTTTAATTGTGCTTTGTAGCTAATATTTAGTTCTTAGCGTGTTTCTATACTTTGGGTCTTTGAGCAATATAGTAATTTATTGATTAATTATTATTTATATTGCATATTGACTCTTGTCTACTCTGTAGGCCATAACTTTGGCTGTCGTTATCCGATTGAGACGTGCGAGCATGTGTTGGAAAGCTAAGGAACAGAGCCACAAATCTTGTGTTGAGGTCGAAACCCAATTATGAAGTCTGGAAGGTCAAAATTGCGAAATACCGAAGGTGTACTGTGTAAAACGGGTTTTGGACCGAATTTCCGTTTGTTAACGGGCTTTTATCTAGTTACCCATTTAGGAATTTGGGTTTTTTCGTATTCTCTAAGATAAATACACTTTTCAGAACCGTCTTGGCTCACTTACTCATTCCTACTTTCAATTTTACGTTTTGTGCCCTGACCTCCATGGAAGCTTAAGTCCTATATCAATCTTTTGGTGAAGGGTGCTGCTTGTAAGGATTTTGAGGTTCGGTGCTTAATGTTTATTTTGTTTTTATGGTTTTAATCCTTTCTCTATCAATTCCGTCTCTGTAATTCTTCCTGCAAATTCGGTTTGTGTTTTGCTTAATTACTCAAACTCTGTGATTTGCTTATGTGATTCATTTTATGATTCGGTTTTGCTTAATCACTTAATCATGATTTTTTTTTACAACTTTCATTATTCAAACTATTTAATCGCTTGTTTAATCTAGTTTGGATAGGAATTGATAGAGTCTATGTCGCTTGTTTATATGATTGATAGAATTCAGTTATGATGTTAATTGTGTTACTGGCGCTTGTTCACTATCACGATTGATTGAACACACTGTTTTGACGCTTGTTTTAAAACGGTGTGAATTCGTATGAACTGATTAATGCTTGTTTAGTTAGTTTATGATCAATCAAGAATTATCAAACTTTGCACGAATCTTTATTTTAGAACCGATGAGAAATCCAAGAAGCGCACTTGAAACCAATGGATTGATTGTTTATTTTTAATTGATTTTCTTCGTTACACATCAAACTCATTTCCTAAAAAAACCGCCCTTTTATTGTTTATTTTGGTTCTTCATTTTATTAATTTCATTATTTAGAAGTCCTCGAGAGACGACCAAGGTCTCTTACCTTGATACTATATTTACTCTTTTTAATGAGAAAGACCAATTGATTCATGATTTGGAGGAAGAGGAGAAAGCCCCAATTTTTGGGCAAATTGTTTTAACTATTGGTGATGCTGTTATTGAGGTTCATAAGGGAAAGGTAACTCTAATGAGTGGTAAAGAAGAGGATGTGATTAAAGATTTAAATTCCAGTGAAAATTTCTCTCATTTTACTTCTCCTTCTTTTAATGATGTGGTTGAAACTAATATTTTTTGTGATTTAAAGATGTAGGACCTTTTGGAAAAGATTCTTATTTTCCAGGATCCTAGCATAATGGTGGATGAAGATAAAATAAAATTTCCCCACCACCACGTGGAAAAAGAAAGAAAAATGCGAACCACATGGTTATAAAGCTAAGAAGGTGCACTGCGTTAGATGTCAAATTTGCTCTTGGAGAGCCACCCGATTAAGCACCAACTATCGTCAGGCTCATGACGTTAAACAAGCGCTTCGCAGGAGGCAACCTGTGTTTTATTTTTTGTTATTTTTGTTTTGCTTTTGTTTTTGTTTTGATTTGAGGAATAAGATCAGACTGAAAGCACTCTCAAGGAAATCATTCTTAGTCTCTCTCTCTCTCTTTATTTATTTTTGTTCATGTTGGATTATTTTGCTTTGAGGATCATGCTTCATGCTAGTGTGGAAGAGGAGAGTTTATTTTGTCACTTATCTCTATTAATGCACATAACCACTACATATGTTGATAGCATTTTTTCTGGCTTGTTTTGAATGAATGGTGCTTATATTTTAAAAATAATAGAGATTATGCCTTTTTGGGACCCCCATAATTAATTTTGTTACAGACTTGTGCTTGATTGTAACTGTGAGGTTGTCCTTAGGAAGCTGATAATTAGCATTGTGCCTGTTGAGTTATTTTTTGTGAACTAGCTTGTAAAAGTGAGATTTGAGCTTTCATAGTTAAGGGGATTGATATTCAATCATAAATTTTTACCCCTTCTCTTTGTATGAGTGTGTTTCCCAATTTGCTACATTCTAGAATTTGTCTTTTGACCATTTCAAGGCAAAAATTGATTTCCATCATGTAAAAAGATTTGGAGAATTTAGGTATTTTTGTGGCCTCAGAGTTGTTTGTTGAATTTATCCATTAGTTTCCCCCTTTGAGCCTATTTGTTATTTTTTCTTTGGTACCCAAATATATTTTTTTTTGTGGTAACCATATGAAATTAAATTTGGAGCAACTATTGAAAGTTACAATTTTGTCCTGTATTTTAATTGTCTATCTCATCAGGACATAAAAACAAAATAAGAGTGGCTCATGTGGTTACAAGTTCCTTTTCCTCCTAAGAGAAATATAGAAAAATGAAAAAGTGAAAAGAAAAAAGAAGAAGAAGAAGAAAGCAAGAAGGAGGAAAAGGAAAATCAAAAGAAAAAAAATAGAGTCTACTCAAGAGAAAAAGCAAATCAAAAAGAGTCGACTCAATAAAAAAAGAGTGAAGAATGGAAGGGAAACTAAATTGGAGTTCGGACAAAAAATATAAAATAGAGAGGTGCTCCATATTAATAGAGAACAAAAGCAACAAGTCAAAGCAAGTCACAAGTGGCATTGAAAGTCAACTAGCCAAAGCAAGTCAGCAAGTCAAAGCTGCATCACTCAGCTGAGCAACAAGGCCATAGTGGATAAGCTCTAGGATAACTTTCCCTTTGTATTTCAGTTAGGGTGATTGTTGCTTCAGTTAGAAAAACTGTTAGAGAAGTTTGATTTCAGTAAGAGCTAAACAAGCTCATATATATTCTGGGTGTATCATTACACTAATCAGTCACTGAAATCCACAATATTCAGATCCAATTTCTCTTTCATGGTATCATTCGCCGCAACTGATTCTTTCAACCACACTTCCGCTCATCTTCGTTGATTCAACCTCTCATCTTCCTAATCAATGGTTGCTGCTTCTGCCGATCAAAGAGCCGACGGCGATGGTGCCAATCTTCCAAAGCGTCACAAAATCTTCTACACAAGTGGAAGGCGTCGTGGAAGGCGTCACAAAATCTTCCAAAACTCTCCATGAAGCTCGATGATAAGAACTTCTTGCTCTGGAATCAGCAAGTGGAAGGCGTCGTAAAAATGCACAAGTTGCATCACGGTCCTCGTGAATCCAATCATCCCTCATAAATACACTACGGAAGCGGATCGGCTAGCTGACATTGTCTCCTATGAGTTCGAAAAATGGCTCATCCAAGATCAAACGCTCTTTACATGGCTTCTTTCAACTCTGTCGGAGAGCGCTCTCACGTGTGTGCTCACTTGTCACCATTCATGGCAAGTTTGGGAGAAGATTCAACAACACTACTTTTTTCACCTCAAAGCTACGGTTCGTCAGCTGCGAAACGAACTCAAGAACACCGAAAAGGGTTCACTGTCCATTTGAGTTTCTCAGCAAGATCCACTCAATTGCGGACGCTCTGACATCCATTGGTGAGGTAATTACTGATTCGTATCTCACTGATGTTATACTTGATAGTTTACCGGAGGATTACAATCCTATTGTTATGATGATCTTTGGACGAAGCGATACTCCTTCTGTGTCGCAAATCGAATCGCTTCTGTTGGTGCAAGAATGTCAGTTGGATAAATATAGGCAAGAATTAGTTGTTGCCAATATGCCTCTGCCAAGGTGGCGCATGTCTCATCTCAATCTACTCAAAACAATGGTCAAGGCACTTCCATTGGTCGTGGCAACTACTCTCGTGGCTGTGGTCGTCACGCTCGTGGAAGAGGACGCGCTTGTGGTGCTCCACCGTCTGTCAATCGACCTACATGTCAATTGTGTGGCCGTTATGGTCACTTTGTGTTGGAATGCTGGTACTGGTGGTTTGATGAAACTTTCGTTCCTCCACACCTGCTGCTCAAGCCACCATTTCTGCTGATGATCACACTGCTAAGGACACAGACACAACTACACCAACTGTGAACATTGTAGAAGTTGTGTCATTGGACAACACAGGTATAATCTCTGGTTTATCTATGTTAAATGATGATGACTATGAAGATTGGTATGGTGATACAGGTGCATCACACCATGTCACCCCTAATTCTTCAAATTTGCACTATAGCAAACCTTTCAAGGGAACCTCTAGGGTTAGAATGGGGAATGGAAACAGTTCAGTGATAGAATCCATAGGATCATCCACATTCACTTCACCTGCCCATCCTCATATGAACCTAGTTCTAAATAATTTATTGCATGTTCCTCACATAGTTTGCTCATGATAATAGAGTTTATTTTGAATTTCATGTTCCTCACTGTTTGGATATATTTTCTAAAACAAAAGTCTGATGCTCTACAGGCATTTACATATTTTCATAAACTTATACAAACTCAGTTTTCTGCATCTTTGAAAATGGTGCAATCTGACAATGGTGGTGAATTCTTGCCCTTCACTAAGCATCTTACTAATCTAGGTATCATTCATAGATTCTCATGTCCATACACATCTCACAAAAATGGGCTAGTAAAAAAAAACATAGGCATATCACTGAAATGGGGCTCACATTATTAGCTCATGCATCCATGCCAATAAAGTTCTGGGACCATGCATTTACCACATCAGTGCAGCTCATCAATAGGTTACCTACATTTGGTCTGCATTCCTTTATTTCA
This sequence comes from Astragalus glycyphyllos, assembly GCA_963573325.1. Lineage (NCBI taxonomy): Eukaryota > Viridiplantae > Streptophyta > Magnoliopsida > Fabales > Fabaceae > Astragalus > Astragalus glycyphyllos. The sequence continues at coordinate 33,469,871 of OY754310.1, read as the reverse complement.
CCTTTTCAGGTTCTTTATCACACAGTTCCTAATTATCAACAACTGAGAACTTTTGGATGTGCTTGTTTCCCTCATATGCGCCCCTACAACAAACATAAATTCCAGTTCAAGAGTACAATGTGCATCAATCTTGGCATATCCCCGGTTCACAAGGGCTATAAATGCCTTACCTCAAAAGGCAAGGTTATCATCACCAAAGATGTCACATTTAATGAAAACTACTTTCCCTATCAAACTCTGTTCTCATATCAAGTCACCTCCTCACCACCAACTGATATCCCTAACCTACTCATTCCAAGCTTCCAGTTCTCTTCATCCTCACCACCCACTGATCCCCAAGCACCAGCACCCACACACAACCTCTCCTCACCAGAACCAACAAACACTCACACAATAGCTACAAATTCCCCATCAACTCCCACCTCACCTCCATCACCTACATCACAAAATGCGTCCCCTCAATCTGCATCACCACAACCTCAAATAGCTCACCTTGAACCTCCACCACAAGCACCTGCTCCTCCACCAGAGGATATTCCTCATCCACCATCTACCAAAACTCACCCTATGATAACAAGGCTCCAAACTGGTTCCCTCAAACCAAAAATATTCCTAGCTCACACTGAACCTACAACAACTAAACAGGCCCTTAGTGATCCCAAGTGGAAAGCAACTATGGAACTTGAGCTCAAAGCTTTCAATGATAATCAAACCTGGACTCTCACTTCTCTACCTCCTAACAGGAAAGCGATAGGCTGCAAGTGGGTCTACAAAATCAAAGAGAACCCAGATGGTTCAATCAACAAATATAAAGCCAGGTTGGTGGCCAAAGGCTACAACCAACTTCCAGGCAAAGACCATGGGGAGACATTCTCTCCTGTTGTGAAGCCAACAACTATCAGAATATTACTGTCACTGGCTCTCTCCAATCAATGGGATATTCAACAAATTGATATCAACAACGCTTTCATTAATGCCCTGCTACAAGAGGAAATATATATATATATATATATATATATATATATGTCTCAACCTCTTGGCTTCCTCAGTGCTGACAAAACACAAGTGTGCAGGTTACACAAGTCCTTGTATGGCTTAAAACAAGCCCCAAGGGCATGGCATGATCATTTATAACAAGTTCTGTTGCAGTTTGGCTTCTCTCCTAGCAAGTGTGACCCTTCTCTGTTTGTTCACAGTAGGCTTGGTGTCCAATTATTTGCTTTAGTATATGGGGATGACATCCTAATTACAGGCTCTGCCTCTGCCCTTATACATGATATCATTCGCAAGTTGAACTCAGCCTTTGCTCTCAAGCATAAGGGCAGACCTGATTATTTTCTTGGAGTTGAGCTCAAGTATCATCCAGATGGTTCCCTCACACTCACTCAGGACAAGTACATCAGAGACTTGCTTCACAAGACCACCATGACAGATTGCAAAAGTATTGCCACCCCAATGGCATCTGGCACGAAACTTAGCAAGTTTGGCACTGACAAGCTGCATGACCCTCACACATACAGATCCATAGTTGGAGCATTGCAGTATCTCACTCTCACAAGACCAGAAATAGCGAATGCTGTAAATAAATTGTGCCAATTTCTGTCAAATCCTCTTGAATCACATTGGAGAGCTGACAAACGTATTCTGAGGGATCTGGTTGGCACCAAACATCATGGTCTTGTGCTCCATCCCTCCACCATAACTGGTCCTCTTACATTGCGTGCCTACAGTGACTCTGATTGGGGCAGTGACCCATATGACAGGCGATCTACTTCTGGTTCTTGTATATTTCTTGGCCCAAATCTCATATCTTGGAGCTCAAAAGAGCAGTCCTTAGTGGCACGTTCTAGTGCTGAAGCAGAATATAGAGGGATGGCTAATGCTACAGTAGAACTTCAATGGATTCAATCATTGCTCAAAGAGCTTCACATTCAACATCACACCCCAGTTCACCAGTGTGACAACATGAGTGCTGTGGCTATTGCCTACAATCCAGTGCTTCACTCACGCACTAAGCACCTTGAATTGGATATTGATTTTGTTAGAGAGAGGGTTCTAGCCAACACTCTCAAGATACTGCATGTTCTAGCCACAAGTCAAATTGCTGATGCCCTTACAAAACCAATGCCAGCTTGAGGGGGGAGTAATAGAGAACAAAAGCAACAAGTCAAAGCAAGTCACAAGCGGCATTGAAAGTCAACTAGCCAAAGCAAGTCAGCAAGTCAAAGCTGCATCACTCAGGTGACTCAACAACAATGCCATAGTGGATAAGCTCTAGGATAACTTTCCCTTTGTATTTCAGTTAGGGTGATTGTTGTTTCGGTTAGAAAAACTGTTAGAGAAGTTTGATTTTAGTTAGAGCTAAACAAGCTCATATATATTCTGGTTGTATAATTACACAAATCAGTCAATGAAATCGACAATATTCAGATCCAATTTCTCTTTCACATTTTTGGTTTCAAAGGTTACTATTTGTTCTTGTTTTTAGCCCTTTGATTATCCCTTTCTTCTGCTTTCCCTACCTTGCTTGACTAAACATTGGCCCCATTACAAACCATAAGACCCAATCTTTTGCATGCATGTGAACTATTTAGTGGAGACTTGGTCAAATTACAAGCTTATGGTAATGTGCATTTTGTGGAAACTTGAGTGTATATTTTACCTAGTCCCTAAAAACACAGAGATTGTGAGCGAGTGCCCTTGTTCACATAAATGTATTCTCTAGGGACTTGACCCTCTAATTGGGCAACCTATTGACACCTCAAATGTGCTATATTGTCTATTGTCTGTCATTGTTGCTTCTAATTTTGGGTCCATTATTTAGTTGTCTCTATTATTTATTTGAAAAATTTTATTGAGCTAGAAAATTTTCTTGAGGAAAAGCAAAGGTTAAGTGTGGGGGAGTTGATAAACTCCAATTTAGTGCATTTTTAGAGATAGTTTTAGGTCATTTTTAGAGCCACTTATATATATATATATATATATATATATATTTGGCTAACAAATAAAAGAAAGCAAGTCGAAGCCCATTAATGCTAGAAAACCCACAATAATAAATAGAAGAAGATCCTCTTGGTGATTTCAATAGAAAGTGATGCACATGTGGCTTGGAGAGAAAGAAAGAGGCATGGAGTGAATAGCAAGTAACAACTATTTAGGAAGCATCTGAATCCTAATATTTAAGGATGGAGATAAAAATGAGCTCTTGTTGCAATTAAAAGAGGAAGCAAGCTTGACTTGAGGAAAAATGAATAACACACTACCCTAGCTTGAAGAGACAGAAAATGAACTAATATAAAAGGAGGGCTTCACTTGTGAATGGGAGGGAACCACACACACTAGCACAAAATTAGGAGGAAAAAAGCGGTAGTGACGGCAATGCGTAGGAGAGGAGAAAAAGAGTTTTTCGGCACCATTCTTGACACCGTGAGAGAGCTTTGGAGTAAAAGAAGGAGATTGAAGACAATAATAAGACTTTCTCTATTTCCGGGTTATTCTTATCTCTCTAATTCATGAACCCTATTTTTCTTTTATTGTTCTTTATTATTATGGATACCTAAATCCTCTTCTAGGGTCTTAGGTGGATCTTTCAAGTTTAGAGACTTTTATGTTCTAGTTTCTTATTTGAATTCATGTTTTCATTTCAATTAATATTGTCCTATTGTTTTAATTACATAATTAGGATTAGCTACCCTTTTCATGTTCATAATCAATTAGTTGATCAGCAATCGTACTGCAATTAGTTGGTGGACCTATAGGATAATTGGGGTTATAATTAATGCATGACCAAATCTTAATTTAGTCTTCCAATCATTCAACCTTTTTGCTCTTTATGCTTTTCTTGAATTTAAATTCTTGCAAGACAAAACAATAGTTAATTTCGGAAAAATAATATTAATCGCGAATGACCAAACGGATTAGTAGCTTTAGTAAAGGGATTGGTAATTAAATAAAATAAAGGAATTCTGGTAGAAGTAGACATAGGGGAATCAAAGCTTGCAAGTGAAACTGTGACCCTAGACCTCTCTCCATTGACTTAAAACTTGATTTTTATTATTGCTTTTTTATTTCTTTTTATTTTGGTTTCATAACAACTCAATTATTTGTTCGTTTAAACAATATATAATCTTGACTAGTTTAGTACTTGTTAATTAACCCCTGTGGATACGATAATCTTTTATACTACTTCTGTGAAAGAGTACACTTGCTCTAAGTGTGTTTTTAACACAACATAACCTCAGAGCAAGCGGCCTCGTCCTCGGAGACGAGCTCCAGCCTTCATTCTTGGCCTTCGGCCCCAAGGAACTTCTCGAATCTCTTCATAACCCTCGAGTCGGTGCGCCAGACTCGACGAACAACCGCGTCAGTACAGATGTCGCCAGAAACCAAATCATACGGGTCCTCAGCGGCGGACCCTCTAATCTCCCCACTCAGACTGCGCTTGTAGCTTGTTCCGTTGGCTTGAAGATCGGAGATACTTCTGGCGGGGGCGTTAAGGTTGAAACACTGGCCTCGACCCTATCTGACAATCTCCCTGAGATCAACCTTTACTCGTCAACAACCGCGTGACCCTCGGCGGACTTTTTCAACGACAGCTTACCAGGGGCAACCATGGGTCATCTCACGGAATCTCTTGTCCTCACTATTTAGACTCAAGAAGAAAATGTAAACGGGCCTCGGAAATCTGAGTTTGAACTCGGAAGAAGAAACTAAGAAAGTCTTCACCAGAGGCTCGACGGCAAAGCCCAGGAAGTGAAACCGTCACGAAACAATCAAGCTCGTAAACCGAAAACACAATGTCGGCTCGCCGGAAAGTGAGGTCGTTTAAGAACTTACTAGAGTCATGAGAATTCAAGGATAGAGAAGCGAAAATATACCAAAGCATTCGCTTAGAGCATCTATTTATAGGGATATTGAACACGATAGATGAAACGACACATCGTTTCAGTCAAACATCATATCCCCCTGGCACGATGACATGTGGCATCCCTGACATACCCGAGTCCAACTTGGGATACCCCGACTTCAAGGGTTACTTCCGACCTCAAAGTCGCCAAATCTAACGAAGACACCCACAATTCAAGCCGAGGCTGCACTCCCGTGACCGACCTCGAGTTAGGGGGTAACTATTCCGGACTGGCCCAAGAGGCCCAATCTGCACCTGAAACGGCCCAGTTAAGCGCTTGATCCAGCCCAACCGGGAAGCCATCCCGCAAAACCGAGATCGATGGCTCAGATCACAGCGCCCTGATCCAACGGTTCCGGATCGAGCAAGACCCGCAAGACCCCTTGACCCACGTCTATAAATATGGCTCTACCCACCAGATTCAGGTACGTTTTGCTCATTTATACCTCTTACTGACTTCTGATTGCTGACTTTGGCATCGGAGTGTCTATAGGTACCCAACCCATCGAGTTCAACAATAGAGGAAGACGATGTTGACGATTACTACCTCGGAGGATTCCGACTTCTGAATCACTTAACCGACCTGGCACTAGGAAAGGACTATTACGAGACTCGAGATACTAAACGCTGATTTCGAATTCCAGATCCCGAGGCAAACTACACAACAAACCCAAAACCTTACTTTATTTCCTCTCCCAAGATGTACCTTTGCAACTTTCTTATGCCAACAACCATCCCCTTGTAAGTACTCAAAATTTTAACATTACGGTCAGGCCACAAGACCAGCGCCTATACCAACTGGTGGCACGGTGTCAAAAGTTTAGTCTTTCCTCAAATGCCTGACGAGCTGTTATCCCAATACCTAAGCCGACACCATAGGACTTTGACTTTGCAAGTATCAGTCAGTGGTGCCGGTTCCAGTACCGCTTTCCTTTTTATCGTTCGCCAAGTGACTCAGCCAACGCCGGTGGTCAGGCGATCTCCCACGAGATCTCAGCCAAATCCAGGTACGCCTCTTTTCCCCTATGTCCCATTTGTTTTTCCGTTTTCTCTTTTCTCCTCTCATCATCTCATGTGCCTATGTAGCGCCTGTCATCGAAGACGACGACGACGGCCCCATAACATTTCGGCGGCCCCCCAAGCATCAGATGATGAAGTCCCCTTCGGAATCGGCAGCGAAAAGAGGTGTTGTGGTGGCAGTCGCCACTCTTTGCTCTTCCAAGAATCCTAAGGTATCTTCCGCGATTGTTGCACCCCGAAAAATCCGGATTGGACCTTTCATCGTACAACGTGAAAATTTGTTAAGCCGCCATCAACATTTTTATTTAGGGACCAAAACATTGAAAAAGGGTCCTTTTTAAGGCGGGTGGTCCTTTGAGAACTAGAGATGTAGGTTCGGGGGTCGGTTAGGTGTGGGGAAGGTATTAGCACCCCACACCTCCTTTCTACCGAAAGGGAACCTTTAACTTGATGTGCGGTTTTGACAGAGTTGATTTGAAACAATTCGTTCTACTTCTTTTTTATTTGAGAAAAGTGTTTTTGAAAACGGGGGAAAAGAAGAATCTTTTTATTATTTTTTTAAAAGTGTGCTTGACGGGATGTGACCCGCTCCTACGTATCTCCCGGTGCGATGGAGAATTCAAAGCTTACGTAGTTCTCCTTAGTCGAGAAACTTTGTGTTGGTGTTTTTTATTGTAGGGATTTTCGGTCCTAGACTGTACAGTCCACTAGACCTAGAATAAAGACAACCCCGCCTGTACAGACGACGTGCCCCCTACTTATTGAAAATGTTTTTTTTTATTAAGGAAGAAAAAGATTTGTTGCGAGGTTGGTTGCTTTTATTTGAGCAAGTATCTTAGGCTCGCACGAACTGTACAGCCCGCTAACCCTAAGACGCTAACCAATACCGGATGTACATCCGACTCGATTCCTTACTCATTTTTTGAAATAGGGTTCAAGTTGTTAATTACTTGTTTTGATTCTCATAAGTATCCCAAGATGTTTGAACTGTACAGCTCCGATCTTAGGACGCTAGACAACACCGGCCGTACGTCCGACTTGCCTCCTTATGAGTTTTCAAAAAGGTTTATTGTTGATCTTAGAAAGAATTTGATTGGCTTATGAAAACAATTTGAGAAAAGATTGAGTTTGGAAAAGCTTTAGAAAATGATTGATTTGAAGAAAGGAGAAGGGAGTTTGAGGGTGACATTGGTCACAAAAGATTTGTTGGGATGGCGTGGCATCCAAAAGGAAAAGAAAGTAGAACATTCAATCAATTTCCAAGTCAAGAACCAAAGTGCAACATTTAACAAATTGCAAGCAAAGCAATCAACAATGTAAGCGTAAGCATAAACATTAGCAATTACAACATTTGAGCACGAGAATGACACTTAGTCATCTAACATTTAATGGCCATGAACATGCAAGATCAACATTAACCAAATAGATTGCAAGAATAGGCACACAAATAGATAATGCAAAAGTTTAATTCAATTAGGCATCAACACAAGATAAAGCACAAGGTTGAATCCCTTTTGGTGATCCTTGACGCTTGAGACAATGCACAAGTGCATAAGTGTCTAGTCCTTTTACCAAATCATCAACATTAAAAATTCATACAAGAGTTGAATCCTTTTGAGTAATCCTCAACATTTAGCTATGCACAAAAACACATGTTGAATCCTCTTACCAATCATCAACACAAAACAAATTATTAACCTAGAATGAACATCACATTTGCATGATCACAAGTGACCAAAAGAAAGCATTAACAAGTCATTTTGTAACCAAAATTGATTAATCAAGTTAGAGAACTAGCATTTGCATTTTTAAACAAGAATTGCGCAAGGGAAGTCGAATCATCTTAGGCAATCCTCATCACTTAAAATGAAGTGCCTAAGGCACAAGTGAGAGTCCTCTTGCCAATCCTCAACATTGAATAACTTTGCAAACAAGTTACTAACAAGCAAACCAAAGTTTACAATTAAAGCACAAGGTTGTATTGAATCATCTTAGGCAATCCTCAACACTTAAAGTGAAGTGCACAAGGCACAAGTGTGAGTCCTCTTGCCAATCATCAACATATAACAATTTGCAAGAAAGATACAATCAATTAACATCAAAATAACTTGAGAAAACGTTTTTGATCACAATTGCAAACCCATTTCATAAGAAAATTAACAAACCCTAATTTTATTCATGATTTGCGACACCAACATAGAGCTAAAAGCTCATTTTATTCTTTGAAAACAACAAAATCATGCAAGCAAATGACATAGATCAAGCTTTTTGGCAAGGATTCACATGATTAAGCAAAGGAATGCACTAAAATCACACAAACCTTAATTTTTCTACAATATGCGAAATGAAACATAATCCCAAATCACAATTTTATTCATGAAAATGCAAGCACAAAATGAAAATAGCACCAACACACAATTTATTCCAAGAGAGAGATGCATTTCAAGCATCCAAACCTCCCAAAGTGTTTGTCAAAATGCTTGAAACACATCTCTCATTCAACAACAACAATTATATCAACATTTCAACAAAAAAATAGAGCACTAAAATGAAAATAGCACAAACACACAATTTATTCCAAGAGAGAGATGCATTTCAAGCATCCAAACCTCCCAAAGTGTTTGTCAAAATGCTTGAAACACATCTCTCATTCAACAACAACAATTATATCAACATTTCAACAAAAAAATAGAGCATTAAAATGCAAAGAAATGTTTGATATGCAAAAATAGATTGATGATCTACATTTTTTATGCTAAAATTTTGATGATGTTAAGAGTGAGAGTATACCTCAACTCCAAGCTAGAATAGCAAGAGAAATAAGGTGAATGAACACTAAACCACTTGAATCAACCCTCTAATCTTCAATCTTGAGCTTGATTCTTGAGATTTGAAGATGGATCTTTGAAGAGAATGCAAGGATGATGAAGGATTTAGGACTAGAATGTTGATTTGAAGTGAAAAAGTGAAGAAATGAGGTGAGGGAATGAGGGGGAAATTCGGCCAAGGGAAGAGAGGAGAGGAGAGGTTTGTGTGCTAGGGTTTTGTGAATGAATTGTGAGGCCAAAAATTCTTTTTGAGGTGAGGTTTCTAAGGTATATATAGAGAGCAACTAGGTTTAAGGGTATTTAGGACATTGTGCTTTTGCAAACCATTGAGATTTGAGCTAGAATTTGAATCAAAGGCCAAGATTGCAATGCACATGGATTAGGGACAAGGAGAAAACACAAATGAGTGAGGAATAGCTGGTCATACACAAAAATTATGAGTTTTTGTTGCACAAAAATTGTTGAGGGCACCTAGGTCATTCTACACAAAGTTGTAGCCTAGGATTTGATCTAGAATTTTAATCAATGGCTAGGAATACAACTCACATGGATCAAGGGCATGAGGAAACACAAAATGAGGTGAAAATGAGCTGGAAAATTCGGAGCAAATGAGGCCTTGGTGCCCAAGTTTTGCAAGCTTTGTCAAGAAAAATAGTACATTTTGTCTTATTGGGGACACTTCCTTATTTTCACCATTTTTGATTATTCTTTTCTAGATAATTCCATAAAAATCATGCCACTTTGGGCCATATCCTAGGAATCAATGATTGGGCCCAAAATTCCATGATATCACCCTTCCCAAAATTGATTTGAGACCTCACCTTGATGGAAATTCCCATTTTGCCCTTTTGCTTAAAATTTGAATTTTATGCCAAAAATCATGCATGCATGCGCACAAAAATTCATAACCCAAATCATCTAGATCCAAATAAATTCCTCTGAGATTGAACAATGATTTTTGGTGAGAAATTGCTTAATTTTGGAAATGACCAAAATACCCTTTTGCCCTAAAAACATTGTTTTTTTACAACAAATGCATTTCCACTCTAACAATGAATTTAAAAGCCCTAGAATGACTTTTAAAAACCCAAAAATGCATGCACAATGCTCTTCACTCTTCAAAATAAAACCACACTTCTCAATTTATTTATTTTTTTGTTGAGAATTAGGGTTTTGACCTAGGCGGACAAAATTAGGGTATGACAGCTGCCCCTCTTTATTTGGATTTTAACAAGGAATATGAATTGGCCGAAACATATTCCGAGGCAAAATAGAAATAAAGAATTCAGAAATTATACCAATTTTGTCTACTTAGAGAAACCAGAATTTTCCTTTTTCTTTTTTTCTCCTCTTTTTTTTTGTTTTTTGAAATATGATACAAATGCAATGAAAAGATTTTTTTTGTTTGTTTTGGAATCAATTGGTGCCAACCCTCAATAAGCCAGCGAAAGCAGTAAAGAAAACAAAAAAAAGGGTGCCGGCCCTCATTAAGCCGGCGAAGGAGGCTGCCTAAAGCCTTTTAACGAATCGCGAACGATCCGAGTTTGCACTTGGGCCTGGGGAGCACGTGGGCTCAAAGGGGTGGTCTTTCGAGCGACCGGGGGAGGGTACTATATCAAGTCTAGATCTCGATATTTCCCTAGGACTGCGACATGTTTTAGGCCAACACAGCTATCCTTTTCGACTGGACCTATTGAGGTCAGGGGGACTTACTCGCAGCATGAATACGAAGTGAAGTCAATCTTCTGGGGGACACGTGGGTCCAAAGGGGATTTGAAAATCCAATTGGTTTTCTTCAGTTGGTCAATGCTGCCGCACCGATCCAGGGTACCTGCATACGTTAGTTGATGCAAGGAATGGTGCATGAATGCAAGTTTTTTTCTTACCTTAGTGGTGATCGAACGAACACGAGTTTCGTAGGATCGACCATCGGCGACTTGAGCTGTTACTAGCAGATAGCAACTTATTTGGATGCAGAAGAATTTAGCAAAGACATGGATATTCATGAAATGCTCCTTATTCTTTTTTCGATGAATGCACAAGAGGTGGATATGCAAATGTATGTTATGCAAGGGCAGGTTATGCGAATGCACGTGATGCAATGAATGTTTTTAATTTTCTTTTAGCATAGGGACTTTAGGATTCTTGAGTGATCAATTCAAGCGTCCTATCGTGACGACTATGACTATTTATTAAGAATGCCTCTTTTTGTTTTGAAAACTGATTTGATGTTTGATGTGATGATGATAAATGCTATGGAATGTCTGTGTTCTTTTGCTTTTATTGTGATGAATGTGGATGATGCGAATGTAATGCTTTGAATAACATGAAATGCCTACATGCATGAGGAGGATGAATGATTGGAGTATTTAAACATTTTTGTAAACATTTTTATGATGATGAGACGCGAGACTTTGAATGCAAGGAATTGAGATGGCTATGGACCATTCTTTGGAAAAACTAGATTTGATTCAAACTCTGGTGTTCTCAAGGTTTTTATTAACAAGCTCACTTATTTTCCTTTCCATTTCCATGATGACTGAACTTTAAACACCACATGATCAATTTGTATTCTCTCTCTCTGAAGCATTGACTAGTAAGTATGCATAAGAGTGCAGATGTGGACGAGTGAGTCAGTTAACTTGGGATTGGTTTAGGACAGTGAGTTGAGAGACTGCCCCGACAGGAATTTATGGATGTGAATGACTTTAGGGAGAAGTCTGCTCATTTGAGCGGGAGTGAACAGTTATGGAAATGCCCCACTTTAGAATGACAATTTCAAATGGGTTCTTTGAGTGGGTTTGTGAAAGGGGATGAAGTTATGGTACTGGTTATGAACTGAGGGTGGTATATGAATGGGATGGACAATGAACAAACTTTCCCAAGACCAGGGTGGGTGGGTGGTGAAGAGAATGCCCCAACTTTTGGATCTGAGTGGTGTTCTCAGTGCCAATCTTTGGTTCTCTATGAATGTCTTGACTTTTGGCATGAAAGAAGCCTCACTTGGTGATCACTAAATCTTGTTTTAATCTTTGGTGCAAATCTTTTCCTTTGGGCCTGAGACATGAGGACCATCTAGGGTAATAGCAATGCCAGAGCCGCGCATAAGTTTGCTTGCCATTTGAAGTGATTGTGCCCGCGTTTGTTTTTTGCCAATTCATTTATTTGAGGGATCCCCTCTTTTCTGTGATTTTCAGAAATTTCGCAATGATTGTAATGCTTTTTGACTCATGCACAGGTTTCACAATTCAGTATCATCAATCATAAAAACATTTATTTTAAAACAAAGAGACAGAATAAGTGAAGCTAAAAGACACGAAAAGCAAACACATGGAAGAAAAAGTTGAATTCTTATTGTTATGGAAACTGGACGAGCAGAAGGTCACGCCAATTGAAAGTACATTAAAAAAAATTTAAACTGGAAAAATACAAGAAAAAGGGGAAGCAGATCTTGTGTTTTTTCTTTTGAAGTAACGATGCCAATCGTCCATACTCATGACCTTGATCACCCCTTTATCCAAACTTTTGGGAGTGCTGATTGCCTTTTTCATTTCAAGTCCAAGTTTTCTGACCCTAATTTTTGCCTGGATCGCCCTTTGCGGGTTTTCAATCCACCGGGTCGCTCTGGTTTTGCCTAGGCCGCCCTTTGCGGGTTTTCAACCTAGCGAGCTGATTCTTACTTGGCTCATCTTTCTCTTTTTTTCATTTATTTCTTTAGGCATACTCCTTTCTGACTGCATCTGAATTTACTGGAAACTGGGGTTTTCTTTTCTTGCATCCCATTTTGCGAGAATTAAAGGCCCCTCCGGAGAATAAGTTCTTCGTCTTCATGATACTGGGTTCATCTCCATGGGAATCCCTTTCGAGGTTCATGATCTTTTTGAGCATTGAGTCTTCTTTGAAATTGTTGAAGATGAGCTTTCTTCGGTTTGAGCTTTCTCTTATTCTTCTTCTGACATAAGACAAATGTACTTTGGTTTGATAAGGCTCAATGAAAGTATTACTTCCATCATATGGGGTTTGCCCCTGTTAGAGTGTAAAACGAAGCCTGATTTCCATGAAGGTCATCATCGTCCTTGATATCCTTTGTTGATTGTCTCTAACTGCCCCATTTTTAGGGTGGCGTAGGGAGGGATCATGATGCTTGACCTGGAGTCTTCATACTGTCATTTGTGACTACCTTAGCTTGGAAAGCTGCGCAACAGACCGAACTTTGGTAATTACAGACTTTGTTATAATGGCAAGTGTCTTATGTCAGAAGGGTGATTTACACAAACTTGTTGATTCATTGCTCTTTATCATGGCGTCAATCCTCTCCTTTGCTCAAATTGATCATGTCACTTGATTCCTCATGAGGACGGACCACTTTGTTCTCTTATTCTTGCACAACAGCTTGATTACAAATCTGATGGTGGAGTCTGAGGAATGACTGAGGGTTTGTGGAGGGCGGGATGACGAGGTCGAGGTAGTGTTTGCGATTTTATGAAAGGAGAGATGTATAGGAATGATGAAGTGTTTGAAGGTTTATGGAAGAAAGGGTGGTCATACACAACAAGGTGTAGGAAGGTTCATTGAGACAAGGATCTCTTACGCTTTATGGCCAAATGTATCAGCTCAAAACTTATATTTCTTTCGTCTCTTTTTCCCTTGTTTTTTCATTTTTGGGATTTTCATTTTTTGAATCTGTTCTTTTTTGTTTCATTTTTTCTGATTTTTTCCTTTTTTTCTTTTGAGTTGAGTGAGCTGATAAAAGTGATACACTATTTTTGGATATTTGAAGTGATCCTTGTCTGGGGTGATTGGAGAGATAATGGCAACGAAACCCTTGCAGGGGTTGGAGGATGCTTGATTGGGTTCTGGTATTAACTGGGGTGACAGGAGGTTCAGAGGGAGGAGCAAATGAGATGGGTTGATTTTGTAGAAGGGCCACTGGTAGTGAGGAAGGTGGCGATGGCAGGCATTTGGTTATGAAATTTTTTTTTTGTGATGGGGTACTTGTAATGGGAAATGGGAAAGTTGGTTGATCTGAGGAAGGGAAAGGGTTTGGTCGCGAAAGAGGTTCGCTTGTAACATTTGTTTGGTTTCCTCAGCATTGCTCCACTTTGCTTGAACTTGTGGTTTGACTTCATTGCCCAACCTAGTTGTGGCATCATGAATTTCTACAGTCTTAGCCAATTCTTCACTTATTAGCTCCGAAGAAACATCCCAGTTGTCTTCAGCCTCTCTCTTAGTTTGGTTAATCGGGTAATCAGAGTCACAATATGAACCATTGGCGTCGTTGTTTTCAAAGATTATTTTCATTTATTATTATTTTTGATCCGCGTTGGGAGGAATTGAAAAGCAAATAACAGACACATGACAAAATGAAAGAAAGAAATTTTATTGAGGAATTCAAAATAACATTTTATTGATGATGATACAAAAAGGAAACATGTGTGCCCTCATTGAAATATCCTAAGGCCTTGGTAAGCACAAGAACGAATGACTGAACAAATGCATGCACATTTTTAGACTTGCACTAAAGAAAAGCAATCTTAACAAGGTAATTAAGTGATTACAAAATTGCCCTCTTGTATGGAGGATTTAAACCAAAAGTCAAGTGTGTACTAATGCGGGGAGAGTATGTACTTTATGGGTGGATGGGGCGGGATCAAACTTGGATGGAGAATGATGATAAGGGAAGGAAACTGACAGACTCAAACAAGAGAAACTGCACATGGCATGCACGCCCACTAGAAGAATGCTTCGTAGAGAGTTAACATTGGTTAAAACATGATGGAAAATTTTTTGATGAACTGTCAGACTTTTATCATGGAATGGATGAGATGCAATGCAAATGAACTGTTGATTTGAAAAACTGAGTGCCTTGGAACATCTTGAGTTTGCAAATAAGTAAGGGTAAACTTTTTTTCAACAGATTATTTTGCAAAAGCGTCTCGTCTCTCATCACAACTTTTTTCTTTGGTTTATGCAATGTATGAATGAACAAATCATGATAAGCAAATGCATGAAAAATGACCACTTGAAAAGTGTAATTATTCTAAAGGAGATTTTTTTGTTTGTTTTTGATGCAAGATGAAATACGAAACTCCAATGCATTTTTGGATGATGCAAGATGCAAGAATGATATTTTTTCAAAATGATTTTTATTCTTTAGAGGCACGGCAAGATCTGAAATACCAATGCCCCTTTTTCCGAAAATGATGACGTGAGGCAACCAATTGTCGTTACTCTGAGTAACTTGCATGAAACATTGAGTGGATCCTGACTCAATACTTCACGCAATATACTGAAATGCTTCGACATTTGGTTGACTCCACTTATTCACTTTATTTGAAAACAAACTGCGCCTGATTGGGTCAAAGTGCCCCGATATCATAGAGTATCATCTCAAATTTGTAGTGCACAAACAAATTTGAGATATTACCCTTCATCATTCAAAGATGCACTTCTACCCATGGAACGATTGCAGAAGGAATTTCTCTTATTTCGTTTCATTTCATTTTTTTTTGGAAAATGATTTAGAAAATAATTTTAATAATGATTTGAAGATGCAAGTGATTTATTGACTTTTTTTTTTTTTAGAAAAAGGTGATTTATTTGGGGAAAAAGGTTTTTAGAAAAAGGTGCTTTATTTGGGGAAAAAGGTTTTTAGAAAAAGGTGCTTTATTTGGGGAAGAAGGTTTTTAGAAAAAGGTGCTTGACGGGTATGACCCGCTCCTACGTATCCCCATTGTGATGAGGAATCAAAGCTACGTAGTTCTTCTTCGTCTTTTTTCTGAAATAATGCTTATGAGGTTAATGAAATGATGCATAAATGCTACATTGGCTTGACGCCCACATTATTCGATGAAGGTTTTTGTACATGATTATGGATGACTGAAATGCTTATGCTATGCAGATGATAATTGTTTTTTCGTTTACATTTTTCTTATGCAATGAAATGAAATGCATGATACTCGCAATTATTTTTAAAATGCACGAGAAACGTGATTTTTATTAAAGGAAACTATATGCAAAATAAGAGGTTCACATATTTATATGCAAGGGAAAATAACAATGCACGAGAGATGTTTCTAAAAAATGTTTTTTTTTATATGCGAGAAAGTGCATGATACTCGCAATTTTTAATGCATGAAAAATCATGATCTTCACTGGATGAAGATGTATGCAAAAGGAAATGAGTAAAAAAAATTATTTACAATGCAAAGGCTTTCAAAAGCCGGAAATTCACACATTTTTTTTTTGATAATTTTTTTTCGGTTTATTTGCAAAAATATTTTATTTAGCATGGATGCAGGGGTATGTAGCTCCTTTGTGTCCTACCAAGGTTTCTTAGAGACAGGATCTATGGCTATTTCTACGGGTACACACTTCAAGGTTAGCACTAAAAGAAGGACCCTAAATAAGGCTCCTAGAGCCAACGACCTCATCTGAGACCACCGATCACAGGGCCGTACGTCCAAGTGATGGTATCATCAAACAAAGCCAAACTCTAGGTGAAGTCTTCGCAACCACCCAACAAGACGTACGTCCAGTGAGCAGCCACTAATGACTTCGTTCTAGCCTAAGATATGCTCTAGCCCAGGTATAGGGCTGTCTCACCAAGAAATATAAGGGTAAAAAGAGTGCAACGTGTGTGTAGGAGCACAATGACAAACATACCCCCCCACCTGCAAAGAAAATCCAGAAACAGTCCATACAAAGAGTCGTCTACCCTAGGGTTTTGCAAGCATATATCATTTCAATACAAACAAGTAAACTAACCTAGGGTTCCAACAACAATCATATGCACTGCTTACCTCAAGAAAGGGAGCCAAGAAGAGGGGTCATAATAGAATCGGGGGAATGCATGAACTTACCTTGAAGAAAGGGAGCAAAGAAGAAGGGATCATAGTAGAATTGGGGGAATGATGCATGAGCTTACCTTGAAGAAAGGGAGCAAAGAAGAAGGGGACATGGGGATTGGAGAAATGCATGATCATATTAAGCATATAAACAAAAGAAGATGAAAGGAGAAGAAGGAACAAGAAGCGAACATAGAAGAAGAAGAGTCAAATGCACATGAATGCAACATAACAACACGAGAATGCAAGAGAACATTCAAACATCAGAAAGAGAGAAGAAAGAAGGAGAATAAAAGAGAGAAATAGAACAATCACATTCAAATCAAACAATTAAACTGCACATCAAGTTAATTAGGCCTGACCCTCGTTTTAAAAAAGAAAGTCCCCAGTGAAATCGCCAGCTGTTGCACCCCGAAAAATCCGGATTGGACCTTTCATCGTACAACGTGAAAATTTGTGAAGCCGCCATCAACATTTTTATTTAGGGACCAAAACATTGAAAAAGGGTCCTTTTTAAGGCGGGTGGTCCTTTGAGAACTAGAGATGTAGGTTCGGGGGTCGGTTAGGTGTGGGGAAGGTATTAGCACCCCACACCTCCTTTCTACCGAAAGGGAACCTTTAACTTGATGTGCGGTTTTGACAGAGTTGATTTGAAACAATTCGTTCTACTTCTTTTTTATTTGAGAAAAGTGTTTTTGAAAACGGGGGAAAAGAAGAATCTTTTTATTATTTTTTTAAAAGTGTGCTTGACGGGATGTGACCCGCTCCTACGTATCTCCCGGTGCGATGGAGAATTCAAAGCTTACGTAGTTCTCCTTAGTCGAGAAACTTTGTGTTGGTGTTTTTTATTGTAGGGATTTTCGGTCCTAGACTGTACAGTCCACTAGACCTAGAATAAAGACAACCCCGCCTGTACAGACGACGTGCCCCCTACTTATTGAAAATGTTTTTTTTGATTAAGGAAGAAAAAGATTTGTTGCGAGGTTGGTTGCTTTTATTTGAGCAAGTATCTTAGGCTCGCACGAACTGTACAGCCCGCTAACCCTAAGACGCTAACCAATACCGGATGTACATCCGACTCGATTCCTTACTCATTTTTTGAAATAGGGTTCAAGTTGTTAATTACTTGTTTTGATTCTCATAAGTATCCCAAGATGTTTGAACTGTACAGCTCCGATCTTAGGACGCTAGACAACACCGGCCGTACGTCCGACTTGCCTCCTTATGAGTTTTCAAAAAGGTTTATTGTTGATCTTAGAAAGAATTTGATTGGCTTATGAAAACAATTTGAGAAAAGATTGAGTTTGGAAAAGCTTTAGAAAATGATTGATTTGAAGAAAGGAGAAGGGAGTTTGAGGGTGACATTGGTCACAAAAGATTTGTTGGGATGGCGTGGCATCCAAAAGTAAAAGAAAGTAGAACATTCAATCAATTTCCAAGTCAAGAACCAAAGTGCAACATTTAACAAATTGCAAGCAAAGCAATCAACAATGTAAGCATAAGCATAAACATTACCAATTACAACATTTGAGCACGAGAATGACACTTAGTCATCTAACATTTAATGGCCATGAACATGCAAGATCAACATTAACCAAATAGATTGCAAGAATAGGCACACAAATAGATAATGCAAAAGTTTAATTCAATTAGGCATCAACACAAGATAAAGCACAAGGTTGAATCCCTTTTGGTGATCCTTGACGCTTGAGACAATGCACAAGTGCATAAGTGTCTAGTCCTTTTACCAAATCATCAACATTAAAAATTCATACAAGAGTTGAATCCTTTTGAGTAATCCTCAACATTTAGCTATGCACAAAAACACATGTTGAATCCTCTTACCAATCATCAACACAAAACAAATTATTAACCTAGAATGAACATCACATTTGCATGATCACAAGTGACCAAAAGAAAGCATTAACAAGTCATTTTGTAACCAAAATTGATTAATCAAGTTAGAGAACTAGCATTTGCATTTTTAAACAAGAATTGCGCAAGGGAAGTCGAATCATCTTAGGCAATCCTCATCACTTAAAATGAAGTGCCTAAGGCACAAGTGAGAGTCCTCTTGCCAATCCTCAACATTGAATAACTTTGCAAACAAGTTACTAACAAGCAAACCAAAGTTTACAATTAAAGCACAAGGTTGTATTGAATCATCTTAGGCAATCCTCAACACTTAAAGTGAAGTGCACAAGGCACAAGTGTGAGTCCTCTTGCCAATCATCAACATATAACAATTTGCAAGCAAGATACAATCAATTAACATCAAAATAACTTGAGAAAACGTTTTTGATCACAATTGCAAACCCATTTCACAAGAAAATTAACAAACCCTAATTCTATTCATGATTTGCGACACCAACATAGAGCTAAAAGCTCATTTTATTCTTTGAAAACAACAAAATCATGCAAGCAAATGACATAGATCAAGCTTTTTGGCAAGGATTCACATGATTAAGCAAAGGAATGCACTAAAATCACACAAACCTTAATTTTTCTACAATATGCGAAATGAAACATAATCCCAAATCACAATTTTATTCATGAAAATGCAAGCACAAAATGAAAATAGCACCAACACACAATTTATTCCAAGAGAGAGATGCATTTCAAGCATCCAAACCTCCCAAAGTGTTTGTCAAAATACTTGAAACACATCTCTCATTCAACAACAACAATTATATCAACATTTCAACAAAAAAATAGAGCACTAAAATGAAAATAGCACAAACACACAATTTATTCCAAGAGAGAGATGCATTTCAAGCATCCAAACCTCCCAAAGTGTTTGTCAAAATGCTTGAAACACATCTCTCATTCAACAACAACAATTATATCAACATTTCAACAAAAAAAATAGAGCATTAAAATGCAAAGAAATGTTTGATATGCAAAAATAGATTGATGATCTACATTTTTTATGCTAAAATTTTGATGATGTTAAGAGTGAGAGTATACCTCAACTCCAAGCTAGAATAGCAAGAGAAATAAGGTGAATGAACACTAAACCACTTGAATCAACCCTCTAATCTTCAATCTTGAGCTTGATTCTTGAGATTTGAAGATGGATCTTTGAAGAGAATGCAAGGATGATGAAGGATTTAGGACTAGAATGTTGATTTGAAGTGAAAAAGTGAAGAAATGAGGTGAGGGAATGAGGGGGAAATTCGGCCAAGGGAAGAGAGGAGAGGAGAGGTTTGTGTGCTAGGGTTTTGTGAATGAATTGTGAGGCCAAAAATTCTTTTTGAGGTGAGGTTTCTAAGGTATATATAGAGAGCAACTAGGTTTAAGGGTATTTAGGACATTGTGCTTTTGCAAACCATTGAGATTTGAGCTAGAATTTGAATCAAAGGCCAAGATTGCAATGCACATGGATTAGGGACAAGGAGAAAACACAAATGAGTGAGGAATAGCTGGTCATACACAAAAATTATGAGTTTTTGTTGCACAAAAATTGTTGAGGGCACCTAGGTCATTCTACACAAAGTTGTAGCCTAGGATTTGATCTAGAATTTTAATCAATGGCTAGGAATACAACTCACATGGATCAAGGGCATGAGGAAACACAAAATGAGGTGAAAATGAGCTGGAAAATTCGGAGCAAATGAGGCCTTGGTGCCCAAGTTTTGCAAGCTTTGTCAAGAAAAATAGTACATTTTGTCTTATTGGGGACACTTCCTTATTTTCACCATTTTTGATTATTCTTTTCTAGATAATTCCATAAAAATCATGCCACTTTGGGCCATATCCTAGGAATCAATGATTGGGCCCAAAATTCCATGATATCACCCTTCCCAAAATTGATTTGAGACCTCACCTTGATGGAAATTCCCATTTTGCCCTTTTGCTTAAAATTTGAATTTTATGCCAAAAATCATGCATGCATGCGCACAAAAATTCATAACCCAAATCATCTAGATCCAAATAAATTCCTCTGAGATTGAACAATGATTTTTGGTGAGAAATTGCTTAATTTTGGAAATGACCAAAATACCCTTTTGCCCTAAAAACATTGTTTTTTTACAACAAATGCATTTCCACTCTAACAATGAATTTAAAAGCCCTAGAATGACTTTTAAAAACCCAAAAATGCATGCACAATGCTCTTCACTCTTCAAAATAAAACCACACTTCTCAATTTATTTATTTTTTTGTTGAGAATTAGGGTTTTGACCTAGGCGGACAAAATTAGGGTATGACAGCGATCTCCCCCTTGCATTTTGCTGGCTGTTAGGGTTTTTCTTAACGTTGCTTCCCTATATCGCTGCAGGTGGCTGCTCCCTTGGTCGTGGATCCCCCTCTCCCAGATCCGTCTCCAGTCCTGCCTACCAGCCCCCAAACAAGCCCTCAACCAGTGGTGGATACTGAGGTAGCTGAACACTTCACTGCTCGACGCCAACTTCGGGTTCACCCTCTTACTTCCGAGGAGTCACACAGGTTCGAGGCGGCTCTTTGTGGCGGCATCCCTACTGACACCTCTCAACTTATGGACCTCCGATCTCTGATCTTCAGGCTGACCTCCCAAGAAGGTCTGCCGGAGCGACAACGGAGAGCCCTTAAGGACATAGCCTATCGTCTTCCAGCAATTTCTCAAACCTATTTGGCGGCCAGTGCCTTCCAGCAATTTGATGATGTTAAGAGTGAGAGTATACCTCAACTCCAAGCTAGAATAGCAAGAGAAATAAGGTGAATGAACACTAAACCACTTGAATCAACCCTCTAATCTTCAATCTTGAGCTTGATTCTTGAGATTTGAAGATGGATCTTTGAAGAGAATGCAAGGATGATGAAGGATTTAGGACTAGAATGTTGATTTGAAGTGAAAAAGTGAAGAAATGAGGTGAGGGAATGAGGGGGAAATTCGGCCAAGGGAAGAGAGGAGAGGAGAGGTTTGTGTGCTAGGGTTTTGTGAATGAATTGTGAGGCCAAAAATTCTTTTTGAGGTGAGGTTTCTAAGGTATATATAGAGAGCAACTAGGTTTAAGGGTATTTAGGACATTGTGCTTTTGCAAACCATTGAGATTTGAGCTAGAATTTGAATCAAAGGCCAAGATTGCAATGCACATGGATTAGGGACAAGGAGAAAACACAAATGAGTGAGGAATAGCTGGTCATACACAAAAATTATGAGTTTTTGTTGCACAAAAATTGTTGAGGGCACCTAGGTCATTCTACACAAAGTTGTAGCCTAGGATTTGATCTAGAATTTTAATCAATGGCTAGGAATACAACTCACATGGATCAAGGGCATGAGGAAACACAAAATGAGGTGAAAATGAGCTGGAAAATTCGGAGCAAATGAGGCCTTGGTGCCCAAGTTTTGCAAGCTTTGTCAAGAAAAATAGTACATTTTGTCTTATTGGGGACACTTCCTTATTTTCACCATTTTTGATTATTCTTTTCTAGATAATTCCATAAAAATCATGCCACTTTGGGCCATATCCTAGGAATCAATGATTGGGCCCAAAATTCCATGATATCACCCTTCCCAAAATTGATTTGAGACCTCACCTTGATGGAAATTCCCATTTTGCCCTTTTGCTTAAAATTTGAATTTTATGCCAAAAATCATGCATGCATGCGCACAAAAATTCATAACCCAAATCATCTAGATCCAAATAAATTCCTCTGAGATTGAACAATGATTTTTGGTGAGAAATTGCTTAATTTTGGAAATGACCAAAATACCCTTTTGCCCTAAAAACATTGTTTTTTTACAACAAATGCATTTCCACTCTAACAATGAATTTAAAAGCCCTAGAATGACTTTTAAAAACCCAAAAATGCATGCACAATGCTCTTCACTCTTCAAAATAAAACCACACTTCTCAATTTATTTATTTTTTTGTTGAGAATTAGGGTTTTGACCTAGGCGGACAAAATTAGGGTATGACAGCGATCTCCCCCTTGCATTTTGCTGGCTGTTAGGGTTTTTCTTAACGTTGCTTCCCTATATCGCTGCAGGTGGCTGCTCCCTTGGTCGTGGATCCCCCTCTCCCAGATCCGTCTCCAGTCCTGCCTACCAGCCCCCAAACAAGCCCTCAACCAGTGGTGGATACTGAGGTAGCTGAACACTTCACTGCTCGACGCCAACTTCGGGTTCACCCTCTTACTTCCGAGGAGTCACACAGGTTCGAGGCGGCTCTTTGTGGCGGCATCCCTACTGACACCTCTCAACTTATGGACCTCCGATCTCTGATCTTCAGGCTGACCTCCCAAGAAGGTCTGCCGGAGCGACAACGGAGAGCCCTTAAGGACATAGCCTATCGTCTTCCAGCAATTTCTCAAACCTATTTGGCGGCCAGTGCCATCCAAGCTACTGCTCAGAAAGCATTGGATCGCATAAACACCCTGCAGGCCGAGCACAACACGTTCCTTTCGGGTTACGAAGAGAAAGTGACGGTGTGTTAGTTTGCAATGATTGAGAAGGATACCAGTAAACGCCGCATTGGGGAGATTGTGGTTTTACTGACACAACTTCAGCATCATCTCGAGGTTCTGCGTGCCTGCCATGGGGTGGCCGCCGGACGACTGGAGCAGATCTCGGCGGAGTAGTCCCGTGTCTTTCGCCGAAGCAAACCCTTGGGCCGACAAATTCAGGAATTTCATCCTCAGTGGGATATTGCCATTTTTGACAGAGATCGCGGCCAAAATGGAATGCAATTGACCGCCGCTTCATGGGAGAACATTCGCCTTCACCTGGACGGTGCCTCTGCTGCTGACCCTGGTGTTGCCAATCTTGAGCCTGTAGAGGTTGTGGGTGACGCTGACAACCCGACTTAGAGGGGTAGATCTATCATTCTATTCCTTGTGTATCTTTCCTTATCACCAAGTCGCCGGTGTGTGGCGAGCCATTCTGACTATATTTTCTATTATTTCTTTAAATTCATCTTTCGATTCCTCGCATACTTTCCCATAGAGTAGGATAATATGCTTTGAGATATTTGCCATCAATCTTCGTTTCAAATTCTTCTCTGTCTAGAGTGATTAGACGATATGCTCCACCGCGATATACTTCGCTGACGATGTAGGGCCCGTCCCAATTCGGAGACCACTTGCCCAACTAGGGTCTTTCCTCCCTAGTGGCAAAATGGCCTTCCATACGAGATCCCCTGCAACAAACTTCTTTGGTTTAACATGTTTGTTGTAGGCTCGGGCCATTTTAGCTTTGTTCATCTCTGTTCTCCTAAGGGCAGCCAGCCTGTCATCGTCCACCGAGTTCAGCTCCATGCTAAGGGAGTGCTGCCGTGCCACTCTCAACGAGGCTACACTGATCTCCAGAGGTAGCACGGCGTCTTTCCCGTAGACAAACAATAGGGAGTCGCCCCCGTGGCCGTAGACTTGGAATTTCTCATAGCCCACAGAACCTCATTAAGGGTCTCGTGCCACCGCCAAGGCTTGTCTTCTATGTTCTTTTTGATGAGTTCGATGATGATCTTGTTGGTGGCCTCCGCTTGTCCGTTGGCTTAGGCATAATAAGGAGACGAATTTCTCATCTTAATGCTGTATTCTGGGCAAAGGCTACCACCCGTTGCTCAGTGAACATTGTACCTTGATCGGCCGTGATGGTCTCAGGGATTCCAAACCTGAAAATGATTTGGTTTTCGATGAATCTGATCACCGCAGCCTGATCAACGTTTCCTAATAGCTTCCACCCACTTGGTTAAGTAATCGGTGGCGACAATAATAAAGTTGTGCCCTTTTGAACTTGGAAGGTATATCTTGCCATCTATATCCATGGCCCATCCTCTAAACGGCCAAGGTTTGACAATGGGGTGTAGCTCATCTGCCAGCACACTTTGGATTGGTCCATGCAGCTGACAAGCCTCGCATCCCTTGGCAAACTTGAAGCAATCGGCTGTGATCGTCGGCCAATAATATCTGTGCCTGTAGATGAGCCATTTCATGATGAGGCCAGACCTGTGGGCACCTCAGATTCCTGCGTGGATCTGTGTCATTACCATATAAGCGTCCTTCATCTTGAGCAAACAACTTCAGCAAATCGTAAGCCGAGGCCCTTAGCTCTTTGAGCTTAGCATTGTAACACTGGTACTCCCCGGTGATTTGTTTGATCACCAGTTGTGAGTCACCCCTTATCTCCACGTAGTGAGCTTTCATGCCGGCCAAGATATCAAGTCCCATGATCAAAGCTTCATACTCGGCCTGATTATTGGAGGCCTGGTCCCCTATCCGGCACATGAACCTCCATGTGTTGGCCGCAAGGGCTGGTGATTACTATCCCTACCCTTGCCCTCGTCTGGGTGCAAGACCCATCGAACATGAGGACCCAGGGCTTAAGGCCCAAGTAATTAACAGCTTCGGTCGGAGCATCGTGCACTTCTACTCATGGGTGCTGAGCCAAGAAGTCTGCCAAGGCTTGGCCTTTTACGGCTCTCAAAGGTACATAAGTTAAAGCAAACACGTTCAACTTAATGTCCCAGTTAACGAGTCTTCCTTGTAAGACGGGCCTATTAAGAAGATATCGAATGATGTCAACCTTGCATACAACCAAAACTTCCTTAGGTAGAAGATAGTATTCAAGTTTTGTACAAGCATTAAACAAGGACAAACAAAGTTTCTCGATAGGAGAGTATCTAGTCTCGGCATCATTGAGGATCCTACTGAGATAATATATAGCACGCTCGACGCCATTATCATCATCTTGAGCCAACAAGCAGCCGATGGCTTGGTCTTCGGCTGCAATGTATAACTTCAGAGGTCTCCCAGGCTGTGGAGGCACCAGGACAAGGGGTGGACAAGGCAGCCTTGACTTGGTCGAAGGCTTCCTATTGTTTGGCGCCCCAAATCATTTCCTCATCATTCTTCATTCGTAGCAACAACGAGAAGGCTTTAAGCTTCCCTGCCGAGTTGGCAAACTCTGCAGTTCTTTCTTTGTTCTAGGAGGTCTCGCCTCTAGGATAGCTCGAGCTTTGTTTTTGTCCACTTCAATGCCCTGGTTATGCACCAGAAACCCCAAGAAGTTACCTGCAGACACTCCAAAGGCACGTTTAGTAGGATTCATCATGAGATTGTGGAGTCTCATCCGTCTCAGAGCTTGTTCGAGATCCATCAGGTGAGCTTCGAAGCTCTTGGATTTGACAACCACAACCTCAATGCACACCTCCATGTTTTTACCAATAAGGTCATGGAAGATGGCATTCATTGCCCTTTGGTACGTCGCCCCAGTATTCTTGAGGCCAAAAGGCATCACGAGCCACTCATAGATACCTAAGGCGCCTGGGCACCTAAAGGCAGTCTTATGGGTGTAAGCCTCGGCGACATAAATCTGGTTGTAACCAGAATAGCCGTCCATAAAAGTCAAGATGGCATTTTTTGTCGCGGCATCAACGAGCATCTGATCACGTATCAAGGCTACCATCTGATCACGTTGTTGCGGTTGGAACTTACCGCTAACTTTAGTCATCCTTGGTTCACTCTCGGCCAACATTTTGAATTCAAAACCCTTCTTGATCCAGTCGCATGGCTCAATACCGCCCTCTTCGTAGTCCCATGGGTTGGAAATAGGACGCAGGTAGGGGGAGTAGAACACCACCTCGAACATCTTTATCTCAGTTGGGAAAGGATTAGGATCAGCCTCCACTATCTCCACTTTGTCTTCCGCCCATATCATGAGTTTCTGGTGCACAGTGGAGGGACCACATTCACTTGTGTGGATCCAATCTCTCCCCAGGATCACCGTGTATGAGGGTTTCCTTCGATAACGAAGAATGTCGATCGAGTTACCTTTGACCCAACCGTTACGTCGGCCACCAACACTCCCAATGCATGAGAGGGGTGGCCCATGAAACTGGTCATGGTCATGGTAGTAGGAATGAGGTCCTCGGCATTCTTCCCTAACCTCTTCATAGTCGACAGTGGCATGATGTTCAGTACAGCACCACCATCCACGAATACCCTATTGAACAACTTCCCATTGAGGTGGGCTTTGATGTACAATGGCTTCAGGTGTCTGGTCATGTCTGCAGTTGGCTTCTCAAATAGTATGCCTTCTGTGATTGGTCCCTCGGCTTCCGTCAAGGCGGCCCATTCGGCCTCCTCCGCAAATACATCTCCTTCGAGGGCACTTGGCTGATCCCTGGTTCCCCAAAACTCTGGTGGAAGAAGGCTTACCATTTCTATGTCTGCGTAGAATTCCCCATCGGCCTCGTCTATCAAGTCGTCTGGTATTGACTTTATCATGGAATTGCCATAGAAATCTCTGGGACAGAACGAGTGTTCCTCTTCTTCCCTCAGGAGGTCATCATCTTCTTGCAACTCATGCTCTGTCATCGCACCCCCACCCTAAGGCTCACTGACTGGTAAGGACCGCTCGGGACTATGAGGTCCATAAAGGCATTCTATCACCCCCCTTTTGAGTGGACTATGGGGTGCATCCACCATGCCCACCATTGCTTGGTCTCCTCCCTCATGATCAACAAGTGGCTCGGGGGCTGCCGGTTCGGGAAGCTGCTCTGGAGCTGTGTCCTCGGCTTGTTTTGGGAAGGCCTGTTCCAACGCCGTAACAATGGATGCTGTGGAGGTGGTCTGGGTATTCCCATCTCTAGCGGAGGTGAGCATCTGGAGAATTTCCTTCATCCTCTTGAAAGCTCTAGCCTTTTGTAACCTCCTCTTCTGTGAGTGAGATTTGGAGGCCACTTTGGGGGCTGGCATCTCAACGGCCGCTTGAGTCACCCATTGGTCCTGCGGTACACCCTCCGGAGGTTTGACTGTTCTGATGGCTCTTAGCTCTCGGTCATTAAGGACCGTGATGTCTGCCGAAGTTAAGCTTTGGGTTTCGGTGACTTGTGCCACCCTTCTTTCTTCTTTGGAGCGAGTTCCCCCGTCTGGAGTTGGCAGGGTGGCTTGCTCGATGGAGTCATCGCGGGCCTACCATGCCCCCTATGTGGGACGGGTTGGAGTCTTTCCCTCAGGTCCCTGGTCTTGGGCATATGTCTTTCGGGGTTGAGTTTGGACAAATGCAACTCCCTGAGCTCGTGGACAAGCCTCCCTGACTTAGGAAGTTTTTTCTGAGGTCTCTGAGGCTGACTCGGCGCCCCTATCTGCAGTTTTTCTTGTAGCAGGGCCATTCGTTCTGCCACTCTGGATCCCCGGGGCGTTGAGCCAAAACGGTCGAACACGGATGTCTCCCTTTCTGGGGAAATCTCTCCCTTCGGGACCCACACATACTTCTTCTTCCCTTTCCCGCGGTCACTCCCCGAGAAGGAGACCATGTTGACATTCATGTTGGGGAAAGGGTCAGTGTCGACAATCATCTCTGATGCCCCTTTGTCGGTGTCATACCCTAATTTTGTCCGCCTAGGTCAAAACTCTAATTTTCCACAAAAATAAATAAATTGAGAAGTGTGGCATTATTTTGAAAAGTGTGAAGAGCATTGTGCATGCATTTTTGGGTTTTAAAAGTCATTCTAGGGCTTTTAAATTCATTGTTAGAGTGTAAATGCATTTGTTGTAAAAAAGCAAGGTTTTTAGGGCAAAAGGGTATTTTGGTCATTGTCAAAAATAAGATAATTTCTCATCAAGAATCATTGTGCAATTTTAGAGAAATTTATTTGAGGCAAAACATTTTTGGTCATGTATGTATGTATGCGCATGCATGCATGCATTGTGCACAAAATTCAAATTCAAAAAAGGCATCAAAAAGGAATATTCTACAAAAATTTCAAGATGAGGTTTTTATGATATTTTTGGTCATGGTGATCTCATAAAATGGCATATTCCTCAAGATACCTTGTATATGGCCTAAATTGGATGTATTTTTGTACAATTATCTTGAAAAGAATAATAAAAAATGAAGGGATAATGGAATGGTCATATAATAGTACAATAGTACAAGATGACAACTAGCAAAACTTGGTGACCACTCCCACTACCTCTTCACCACGAATTTCACCCTCTCTATTCTCTCATTTTGTGTTTTCTCAATGTCCTCAATCCATGTGAGCCTCAATCCTAGCCTTTGATTCAAAATTAAAATCAAATCCTAGAGCACAACTAGTGCATAATGACCTAACTACCCTTTAAACCTAGTTGCTCTCTATATATACCTTAGAAACCTCACCTCACATAGAACTTTTGGCCTCACAATTCACACTCTAAACCCTAGCACACAAACCTCTCCTCTCCTCTCCTCCTTTGGCCGAAATCACCTCCTCACTCCCTCACCTCATTTCTTCACTTTTTCACTTCAAATCAACATTCTAGTCCTAAATCCTTCATCATCCTTGCATTCTCTTCAAAGATCCATCTTCAAATCTCAAGAATCAAGCTCAAGATTGAAGATTAGAGGGTTGATTCAAGTGGTTTAGTGTTCATTCACCTTATCTCTTTTGCTATTCTAGCTTGGAGTTGAGGTATATTCTCACTCATAACATCATCAAAATTTTAGCTTAAAAAATGTAGATCATCAATCTACTTTTGCATATCAAGCATTTCTTTGCATTTTAGTTCTCTATTTTTTTTGATGAAATGTTGATATAATTGTTGTTGTTGAATGAGAGATGTGTTTCAAGCATTTTGACAAACACTTTGGGAGGTTTGGATGCTTGAAATGCATCTCTCTCTTGGAATAAATTTTGTGTTGGTGCTATTTTCATTTTGTGCTTACATTTTCATGAATAAAATTGTGATTTATGTTTGTTTTCACTATAATTTTGCATTTTGTTGAATAAAATGATGTGACGCTTTGCAAATCATGATTAGAATTAGGGTTTGTTAATTTTCTTGTGAAATGGGTTTGCAATATTGGGTAAAATGATTTCTCAAGTTGTTTTGGTTTGGTTGTTATGTACTTTGCTTGCAAAATTACTCTATGTTGATGATTGGCAAGAGGACTCACACTTGTGCCTTTGAGCACTTAACTTTAAGTGTTGAGGATTGACTAAAATGATTCAACGCAATTGATTTGATGTTTTGATTGCAAAATATTGTTGCTAATTGATTGTATCTTGCTTGCAAATTGTTATATGTTGATGATTGGCAAGAGGACTCACACTTGTGCCTTGTGCACTTCCCTTTAAGTGTTGAGGATTGCCTAAGATGATTCAACACAACCTTGTGCTTTGATTGTAAACTTTGGTTTGCTTGTTAGTAACTTGTTTGCAAAATTATTCTATGTTGATGATTGGCAAGAGGACTCTCACTTGTGCCTTAGGCACTTCATTTTAAGTGATGAGGATTGCCTAAGATGATTCAATTTTCTTTGTGCAATTCTTGCTTGAAAATGCAAATGCTAGTTTTCTAACTTGATTAATCAATTTTGGTTACAAAAATGACTTGTTAATGCCCTCTTTTGGTCACTTTTGGTCTTGCAAATGTGATGTTCTTTCTAGGTCAATGTTATGCTTTAATGTTGATGATTTGGTAAAAGGACTAGACACTTATGCACTTGTGCATTGTCTCAAGCGTCAAGGATTACCAAAAGGGATTCAACCTTGTGCTTTATCTTGTGTTGACACTTAATTGAATTAAACCTTTGCATTATCTATTTGTGTGCCTATTCTTGCAATCTATTTGGTTAATGTTGATCTTACATATGCATGCCATTAGATGTTGATGACTAAGTGTCATTCTTGCGCTCAAATGTTGTAATTGGTAATGTTTATGCTTATGCTTACATTGTTGATTGCTTTGCTTGCAATTTGTTAAATGTTGCACTTTGGTTCTTGACTTGGAAATTGATTGAATGTTCTACTTTCTTTTCCTTTTGGATGCCACGCCATCCCAACAAACCTTTTGTGACCAATGTCACCCTCAAACTCCCTTCTCCTTTCTTCAAATCAATCATTTTCTAAAGCTTTTTTCCAAACTCAATCTTTTCTCAAATTGTTTTCATAAGACAATCAAATTCTTTCTAAGATCAACAATAAACCTTTTTGAAAACTCATAAGGAGGCAAGTCGGACGTACGGCCGGTGTTGTCTAGCGTCCTAAGATCGGAGCTGTACAGCTCAAACATCTTGGGATACTTACGAGAATCAAAACAAGTAATTAACAACTTGAACCCTATTTCAAAAAATGAGGAAGGAATCGAGTCGGATGTACATCCGATATTGGTTAGCGTCTTAGGGTTAGCGAGCTGTACAGTTTGTGCGAGCCTAAGATACTTAGTCAAATAAAAGTAGTCGACCTCACAACAAATCCCTTTCTTCAAGTAATTCAAACCATTTTCAAAAAGTAGGGGGCACGTCGTCTGTACAGGCGAGGTTGTCTTTGTTCTAGGTCTAGTGGACTGTACGGTCTAGGACCGAAAACCCCTACAATAAAAAACACCAACACAAAGTTTCTCGACTAAAGAGAACTACGTAAGCTTTGAATTCTCCATCGCACCGGGAGATACGTAGGAGCGGGTCACATCCCGTCAAGCACACTTTTAAAAAATAATAAAAAGATTCTTCTTTTCCCCCGTTTTCAAAAACACTTTTCTCAAATAAAAAAGAAGTAGAACGAATTGTTTCAAATCAACTCTGTCAAAACCGCACATCAAGTTAAAGGTTCCCTTTCGGTAGAAAGGAGGTGTGGGATGCTAATACCTTCCCCACACCTAACCGACCCCCGAACCTACATCTCTAGTTCTCAAAGGACCACCCGCCTTAAAAAAGGACCCTTTTTCAATGTTTTGGTCCCTAAATAAAAAATGTTGATGGCGGCTTCACAAATTTTCACGTTGTACGATGAAAGGTCCAATTCGGATCTTTCGGGGTGCAACAGCTGGCGACTTCACTAGGGACTTTCCTTTTAAAACGAGGGTCAGGCCTAATTAACTTGATGTGCGGTTTAATTGTTTGATTTGAATGTGATTGTTCTATTTCTCTCTTTTCTTCTCCTTCTTTTTCTTCTCTCTTTCTGATGTTTGAATGTTCTCTTGCATTCTCGTGTTGTTATGTTGCATTCATGTGCATTTGACTCTTCTTCTTCTATGTTCGCTTCTTGTTCCTTCTTCTCCTTTCATCTTCTTTTGTTTATATGCTTAATATGATCATGCATTTCTCCAATCCCTATGATCCCTTCTTCTTTGCTCCCTTTCTTCAAGGTAAGTTCATGCATTCCCCCGATTCTATTATGACCCCTCTTCTTGGCTCCCTTTCTTGAGGTAAGCAGTGCATATGATTGTTGTTGGAACCCTAGGTTAGTATACTTATGTTGAAATGATATTGAACCCTAGGGTAGACGACTCTTTGTATGGACTGTTTCTGGATTTTCTTTGCAGGTGGGGGCGTATGTTTGTCGTTGTGCTCCTACACACATGTTGCACTCTTTTTACCCTTATATTTCTTGGTGAGACAGCCCTATACCCGGGCTAGAGCATATCTTAGGCTAGAACGAAGTCATTAGTGGCTGCTCACTGGACGTACGTCTTGTTGGGTGGTTGCAAAGACTTCACCTAGAGTTTGGCTTTGTTTGATGATACCATCACTTGGACGTACGGCCCTGTGATCGGTGGTCTCAGATGAGGTCGTTGGCTCTAGGAGCCTTATTTAGGGTCCTTCTTTTAGTGCTAACCTTGAAGTGTGTACCCGTAGAAATAGCCATAGATCCTGTCTCTAAGAAACCTTGGTAGGACACAAAGGAGCTTCATACCCCTGCATCCATGCTAAATAAAATATTTTTGCAAATAAACCGAAAAAAAATTATCAAAAAAAAAATGTGTGAATTTCCGGCTTTTGAAAGCCTTTGCATTGTAAATAATTTTTTTTACTCATTTCCTTTTGCATACATCTTCATCCAGTGAAGATCATGATTTTTCATGCATTAAAAATTGCGAGTATCATGCACTTTCTCGCATATAAAAAAAACATTTTTTAGAAACATCTCTCGTGCATTGTTATTTTCCCTTGCATATAAATATGTGAACCTCTCATTTTGCATATAGTTTCATTTAATAAAAATCACGTCTCTCGTGCATTTTAAAAATAATTGCGAGTATCATGCATTTCA
This sequence comes from Astragalus glycyphyllos, assembly GCA_963573325.1. NCBI lineage: Eukaryota > Viridiplantae > Streptophyta > Magnoliopsida > Fabales > Fabaceae > Astragalus > Astragalus glycyphyllos. The sequence continues at coordinate 33,437,308 of OY754310.1, read as the reverse complement.
TTTCATTGCATAAGAAAAAATGAAAACGAAAAAAAACAATTATCATCTGCATAGCATAAGGATTTCAGTCATCCATAATCATGTACAAAAACCTTCAGCTAATAATGTGGGCGTCGAGCCAATGTAGCATTTATGCATCATTTCATTAACCTCATAAGCATTATGTCAGAAAAAAGACGAAGAAGAACTACGTAGCTTTGATTCCTCATCACAATGGGGATACGTAGGAGCGGGTCATACCCGTCAAGCACCTTTTTCTAAAAACCTTTTTCCCCAAATAAAGCACCTTTTTCTAAAAACCTTTTTCCCCAAATAAAGCACCTTTTTCTAATTTTTTTTTCCAATAAATCACTTGCATCTTCAAATCATTTTTAAAATCATTTTCTAAATCATTTTCCAAAAAAAAAATGAAATGAAATAAGAGAAACTCCTTATGCAATCGTTCCATGGGTAGAAGTGCATCTTTGAATGATGAAGGGTAATATCTCAAATTTGTTTGTGCACTACAAATTTGAGATGATACTTTACGATATCGGGGCACTTTGACCCAATCAGACGCAGTTTGTTTTCAAATAAAGTGAATAAGTGGAGTCAACCAAATGTCGAAGCATTTCAGTATATTGCGTGAAGTATTGAGTCAGGATCCACTCAATGTTTCATGCAAGTTACTCAGAGTAACGACAATTGGTTGCCTCACGTCATCATTTTCGCAAAAAGGGGCATTGGTATTTCAGATCTTGCCGTGCCTCTAAAGAATAAAAATCATTTTGAAAAAATATCATTCTTGCATCTTGCATCATCCAAAAATGCATTGGAGTTTCGCATTTCATCTTGCATCAAAAACAAACAAAAAAATCTCCTTTAGAATAATTACACTTTTCAAGTGGTCATTTTTCATGCATTTGCTTATCATGATTTGTTCATTCATACATTGCATAAACCAAATAAAAAAAGTTGTGATGAGAGACGAGACGCTTTTGCAAAATAATCTGTTGAAAAAGTTTACCCACTAGTGGAAAAAATACATTAGAAAGCACCATTTAGCATCGGTTGTTTGAACAGCCGATGCTAAATGTTGAACCGGTGGCAATTTTGCAAATAAGTGCAAGTTTTCGTTTTTCCCACTTACATTTAGCATCAGTTGTTTAATCAACCGATGCTAAAGGTACCTGTGTCAGACAATTAGCATCAGTTGTTCATAACAACCGATGCTAAAGGTCCCATTTATTTTTTTCAATTTACGCGTTCTCAGTCTTTCCCTATTCTTTCGTTCTCACTTCTCAGTTTCGTTCTCACTTCTCAATTTACGCGTTCTCAAGCTGTCCTCTCACGCGTTCACCCTCCCTCGCCGTCACCGACCTCCCTCGCCTTCTCCGTCGCCGTCCTCCCTTCGCCGTCCTCACAAACTCATCATTGCCAGTTCGTTCACTTCCTTCAGTTCGTTCTCAGTTTTCGTTTTCGTTCACTCCCTTTGTTTTCGTTTTCTCTTCAAACTCAGTTAGTTCAGAATCTTCAAATGGTAAGTATCTTGGATCTCTCTTTCTCTCCCTTTGTTTTCGTTTTCTCTGCTTGAAACCCTAAGTTCATTTTCTCTGCTTGAAACCCTAAGTTTGTTTCGTTTTTAAAGGGTTAATTTTGATGATGTCAAGTTTGTCTTGATTTCGTGTTTGTTTCTCAGTGTTTGTTATTGTTGTTTGCTTGAAACCCTCAATATTGCTTCTTTGTTTCTTGGTAAATCAGTGGTTGTTGTTGTTGTTAGGTTACACACAAAATGTGCAATTGCTTGAAGACTTGAGTAATTGTTTGCTGCTAGTAAGGACGCAATTGCTGGTATTGCTTCTTTATGTATTGTCTTTATGTATGATTGTCTTATGGATTTTAAATTTTTGTGGGGAAATTTAAGCACATACGTTTAATTGAGGAAATTAAAATATATTAATTAGAAAATTGTTATTATGTATTTTAAATTTTTGTGGGGAAGTTGAAGTTACCTATCATGGATAAGCCTGAGACTTGGTTTCATGGTAAGTTGAAGTTGAAATTTATGGCTTGGCCCAAGGGTTGAGTCTGTTTTGTTGGAATTTGGAACACTGAAAGTGTTAAACTAGAGGTGTATACGTATACCTGCTCTGGTTTTGTTGTGACTCTCTCTGATTTCCTCAATTAAACGTATGTGACTCTCTCTGGTTATGATTCTCTTTGTGTTAGGTTATACTCGATTGCTTTTCAAACATGTCATATTAGTAGTTGTTTCATTAGTAGTTAGTTTTCATGAAATTAGTTTTCACTGCTAGTTAGCTGTGTTTTGATCATAGTTGCTTGTGATGTAAACTTTAGATTTCTCTCCTATGTTATGAAGACTTGAACTCAAGTGACGCAAGAATGGGGAGCCTATAAACTTCAAAATTATCTGGTAAGCTACCTTTCCTCTTTGTGTTTCTTTGAGCTATGATATTGATTGATGTTATCTTATAGGATTCTTGCTGTTGTGGACATGCCAATAATGGTGTTTGCTTAGTTTTTCCAATTGTACACTAGATTAATGAATTAATTAATCTAATGTTTGAAAAACAATTCTGACCTTATTATGCCCAACACAATTCTGCAACAACAAAATTACCATTGAATGATGAAACATGTAAAGAGACCATAAAACATAAAATCTAAATTGGCTAGCACAACTGAACCTAAAGTATTTCGACGCAAAAAACAGAAAACAATAGGTAATACCGTTAGAAAGGCATCATAAGACTTGTGAGCATAACAACTTCCCTCATGGAAGTTTCCACGAGATCCTACAAGAGTGCTAAAGATAGCACAACTGCCACATTTTCAATTTTCTTTTAGGTGAAATTTCTAACTTCTAAGTTTAGGAAGATTGTTTGATTTAGCATTAGATTATTATGCTTTCTATCTATCTTAAATATGATCAAAATTTGGTGGATTCCAAGTTTTATCACAGATATTTCTGAGTCTATGACTATTAGAGTTCTTTTACTAAGATGAATGAATACTCTTTCAGGTGCACCTGGCTTCATATTGGTCTCCTTGCTTTAGAGTTGATTTCTTTGATCCATAATAACAGATTTGGAGTCCTAATCTCGACATCACAGTAAGGTAATTGACTTGTACTTCCTTAAACCACCGCAAATTTCTCTTAGCTATTTGACTAGGTGGAAAGATGTATAACAATCCTTTAGTTAATTTTTCTTAGCTTAGCTTTGTGTTGTGCCAGTTAACATTTGGTTTTTCCATTAATTTATGTTGCTATTCTGGTTTTGTTGAGCTGTGTATAACCAATATCCTCCTTCACTAGGTATGCTGTGACCAACCAATATTGTTGTTCTTTTGTGTTTTGCATGTCCTGTTTTGCTACCAAGTTGTTAATTTTAGTACCTTTGTTTTTCGATTTGAGGTACCAAACCGTTGTTCAACTGTAGATGTAAACTGTGGTAACATTTGAATGCTTTTTTTCCATTTCAAATATCAATATGTTATTCAGTTGATTAGCTTTAGTTGTGTTTTCCAAGTCCTTCATACTCAAATAGATTTCCAAAAATGTAAATGTAACCATTAAGGAAATATGAGCCAAATACACTCTCAAGACATTAAGTTAGCAGGTCCAATTGATCATGAAACATTTGAACGTTAAGGTCCAATTAGTGCATGAAATAAGATTAAAATAGGATTTTAATCCTTTATACTTAAGTCATGTACAGATAGATGAATTTTATTGAACACTATTTAAAGATGATACACTGTTGTTGTGAATTTGGCCACCAATTAGCCTGCAAAAAAATAGGATTAAAATGGTAATTATAGGTTGTGTAGCTGTCACAACCGTACTCTGAAGATATGATCATAGTTTCATCACACATTTTTGTGTTTATAAGTCATTACTGACCTTATTTTTTATACATGGTTGCATATACATGGTTGCATACTCAAGAACACTAGATTAATCCACCCTTAGCCCTTTATCTAATGTTTGAAAAACAAAGAAGTTGCTGGAAACTGACCTTATTTTTTATTGTCTTGGTTTGATGTGATTGTTTGATTTTGTTTTAACAATTAATACTTGGTCTATTATTTTGGAGCATATAGTCATGGATCGTAGTTGGATGCAAAGTAATCGTCTGAGTGATGAGTATGCGAAAGGAGTCGAAGAGTTTATAAATTTTGCTCAAGTAAATCTTCGCAAGACTGATGTTACCAAAACTGATGTTCCCGAAACTGATGTTCCCGAAACTGAAGTAACCTATTCCTGCCCTTGTTGTATTTGTGTGAATCGAGCCCCACAACTACCAGGTGTAATACGAGACCATCTCTTTGTTTATGGGATCTTACCCAGTTATACCACATGGATATGGCATGGTGAATCAACCGGCAATCCAAGTGTGTCCAAAAGTGAGAAAGCCGATGAAGATATGGATGATCGAATGGAGGACATGATACGTGACATTGGTCCTGAATCTTTTAAGCGAGCGCATGAATATGATACTTTGTGCAAAGACAAAGATCAACCTCTGTATTTGGGTTGCACAAAATACACACGGTTGTCTGCTTCGTTAAAATTGATCAATCTGAAGGCAATACATGGGTGGACTGATAAGGGATTCACTGAATTGCTTGAGTTGTTGGAAGACATGCTTCCCATAGGTAACACACTGCCAAAACGTACGTATGATGCGAAGAAGATTCTGTGTCCGATGGGTGTGGAGTATAAGAAAATACATGCATGTCCCAATGACTGCATATTGTATCGGAAAGACTTTGAGGATTTACATAAGTGCCCTACGTGTAATTGGTCGCGCTACAAAGTGAAGTCGGGTGAATCTAGTTTTGAAGACAACAGCACAAGGGGTTCCCCTGCGAAGGTTTTGTGGTATCTTCCAATAATACCTAGGTTCAAACGCTTGTTTGCTAATGCAAATGACGCGAAGAGCATTAGATGGCATGCAGATGAGAGGAAATGTGACGGGCAGCTTCGCCATCCGGCCGATTCTTTGCAATGGAAGAAAGTTGATAATTTGTATCCGGATTTTAGCGCTGAATCAAGAAATCTTAGGCTTGCACTTGCTTCAGATGGTATGAATCCATATGGTAACTTAAGTACGAATCATAGCTCGTGGCCTGTTCTCATTGTAATTTACAACCTATCTCCATGGTTGTGCATGAAGCGCAAATATGTGATGTTATCCATGATGATTTCTGGACCGAGACAGCCAGGTAATGACATAGATGTTTACCTTAGTCCATTGATTGAAGACTTGAGGACAATGTGGGATGAAGGCGTGGATGTGTATGACGGGTATTGTAGTGAAACTTTTAAGCTGCGAGCCATGTTATTTTGCACGATTAATGACTTTCCAGCATACGGAAACTTGTCTGGGTATAGTGTCAAGGGGCATAAAGGATGTCCTATTTGTGCAGAAGGCACGTGCCACCATCAACTCAAACATGGAAGGAAGACTGTTTACCTTGGGCATCGGAAATTTCTCAAACCAAATCATAGATATCGTAAGTTGAAAAAAGCTTTTAATGGGTACCAGGAAAATGACACTGCTCCGAATGCCTTGACTGGAGAAGAAGTCTATCAAGTGGTTAAGGACATCAAAGTTGTATTTGGCAAAAAGCAGAAGCAGTCCAAGGAGAAAAGCAAGTGGAAGAAGAGATCGGTGTTCTTTGATCTTCCGTATTGGTCCAATCTTGATGTAAGGCACTGTCTAGATGTCATGCACGTCGAGAAAAACGTTTGTGATAGCATCATTGGGACTCTTCTCAACATTCAAGGGACAAAGGATGGTATAAATTCTCGTCTAGATTTGCGTGAGATGGGCATAAGAGAACAATTACATCCAGTGGAAAGAGGTAAAGGCACATATTTGCCTCCAGCATGTTATACCTTGTCAAAAAAAGAGAAAATGAGCTTTTGTGAATGTCTAGGAGGAATCAAAGTGCCACATGGTTACTCTTCAAATGTAAAGCGACTGGTTTCAATGAAAGATCTCAAATTAGTTGGCTTGAAGTCGCATGACTGCCACGTCTTGATGCAACAACTACTACCTGTGGCGATTCGTGGCATCTTGCCGAAAGATGTCCGACATACCATAACTAGATTGTGCCTATTCTTCAATAGAATATGTGCTAAAGTCATCGACCCTCAAAAATTGGACGAGTTGGAAAATGAGGTTGTTATTATCTTGTGTCAGTTGGAGATGTTTTTTCCTCCCTCGTTCTTTGATATCATGGTTCATTTAATTGTTCATCTAGTTAGGGAGATTAGATTATGCGGACCTGTTTATTTAAGGTGGATGTACCCAGTCGAGCGATACATGAAGATCTTGAAAGGGTATGTGAAGAACCAATATCGTCCTGAAGCATCCATTGTCGAAAGGTATGTCACAGAAGAAGCTATTGAGTTTTGTTCAGACTACTTGTCAGAAGCGAAGTCTGTAGGACTACCAAAGTCTCGTTATGCAAGGAGATGCCAAGGTAAAGGTACACATGGGCCGGCCACTAAGAGCATGGGTCGAGCTGAAGTGCTTAAAGCACATTTGTATGTTTTGAATAACACAGATGAGGTTATACCTTACTTGTCTCATCATAAAGATATAGTAAAGGCCAAAAACCCTCGAATGAAAAAAATATCGTTATTGAACGAGCATAACAACACATTCATAGATTGGTTTAAATCACAGATTAAGAAAGATGCGACTGCCTCTGAGACTTTGAGATGGTTAGCACATGACCCTTGCTTTAGTGTCGTGTGTTGGAGCGGGTACGACATAAATAACTTTTCCTTTTACACAAAGTCGAAAGATGACATGAGTACCATGCAAAACAGCGGAGTTATGGTCATGGCTTCCTCAATGCACTTCTCTAGTTCAAAGGATTCTAATCCCGTACTTGCATCCATTGCTTACTTTGGTGTCATTGATGAGATTTGGGAGCTTGATTACCGTAAATTTAAAGTGCCTCTTTTTAAATGCAAATGGGTTAGCAGCAAAAATGGTGTGCGTACCGACGAAATGGGATTTACACTAGTGGACCTTGACAAGGTAAGTTATAATGAGGAACCTTTCATCACGGCTGACCAAGCAAAACAAGTATTTTATGTGAAAGATCCTTCTAACAAAAAGTGGTCAGTGGTCCTACAAGGAAAAATAGCAAGTGATGAAGATTCAAGTCTTGCAATTTCAGAGACACCTTGTTTGTTAACACAAGTTCCTACTTTAGTTGATGACAATGAAGTTGACGATGAACATGCCACTCGCAATGATCATAATGAAGGGATTTTATATGAAGGAGTTTAGATTTGTTATTTTTTTTTTTGGAATCTATGAAATTGTGTTGTTGAGTTTTAATGACAATGATTGTTCCACTAGTGCAAAATTGACTTTCGAAAGCACCATTTAGCATCGGTTGTTTGAACAGCCGATGCTAAATGTAGACACGGTGGCAATTTTGAAATTAAATGGAAGTTTTCAATTTTCACGCCTACATTTTGCATCGGTTGTTTATACAAACGATGTTAAATGTGTACCTCAAACACATTTAGTATCTCTGTTTTTAATACACCCGATGCTAAAGGCCCTGTTTTGTTTTCTTCCAACTTTTTTCATCGCATACACTCCTTCGCGTTCTCAACTCTCGCTCTCGTTTCAACTCTTGTTCTGTGAACTCTCGCTCTCGTTCTCTGAACTCTCTCCGTCTTCCTCACATCGTTGCCCTAAGCTCCTATCCCTCTTCCTCTGCCTCAAAACATCATCACAACTTGTGCTCACCGCAAAAGAAGAGATGGAAAAACACGGAAGAAGAGGAAAAGGTAGTGGTAAAGCGAAGGAAATACATGGAAAGAGAAGAAGGATCTCAGCAGCCACAGGGATAATGGTAAAATTCTTTCTCTTTCCCTTTCATCACTCTTCTCTCTCTCTCTCTCTCTCTCTCTCTCTCTCTCTCTCTTAAAACCCTAATTTCGCTTTTAGTTTATTTTTCACAGATCTGGTCCGTTTCTCTGAAACCCTAGTTACCGATACGGTATTGGACATGACTCGAAATGCATCCTGGTATGCTAAACTCACTTATTGATGTTGATTTTTGCTGGTGTTAGCTGATCGAAGATGATGGTGGAGACCTCTTGTGTAGTGATAGCGCACATGTATTGAGGAAGAAGAAGAAAACTGTAGTTGTTTGGGCTTTATTCTAATGGGTGAGTATGAATTTGATATAAATAATTGCTTGTCTAGTAGCTTTGGGACGTCACCTCTGTGAGTCATACAAATAAGTAATAACTGCTCTTTGTTTGTTCGTTTGTTAGCAAGTTTTTAATGGGAAATAATCTATGTTATGTTGCTGATATGGTGTTTGTTTGTGGGACTAAGAAACTTATTTGTTTAATTATATTGTTTTGGTGAATTTCATTTTATTTCCAGTAAATATATTTTTCTCAAATTGCCGATGCATTTTATGGTCTGATGGCAAATTCGCAGCACTCTTTTGGCTGCATCAATCAACTCCTAATGATGAACATATTGTTCATTTTCATTTCTTGTTTTATTGCTGAGTTAGCTTGTGTTCCTCAGAAATTGAACCTCAGCTCAATTACCCACACCATACCAAAAATGGAGAAGCTAAATGAAGAGTGAGTTTTGCCAATATCTATGTATTTGTGTAGGAAACGGAACGCTTTACCTCCTTACAAACGCAACTATCACCTCGTTACTTCCAAGGTCCCATCTCCCTCTCCGTCCCCATAATTTTTCCCCAATTTCATTTTCTTTTATTTCTGCAAAACCCTAACTATTTATCCCCGTGTTTTGATTCTAAATCAGATAGCGAAAGAAATTGAGCAAGACCTTTCTGGATTTAAGTGCGGTCTCGCTTATCTCTTTTGACAGTGCAGCACACGAGTGCTTCTCTTACTATTAATGAGAATATTTATTTATTTTTCTTTCATGGGAGATTTCTACTGGCGTTGGAAGAGGTGGAATTTAGTATACCAGGATGCATCTCAATTCCTTCCTAGTGTCGGTCTTATTAATACTTCTCTGATTTTTAAAATTTAATATTTTATATTTGTTGATGTCCAGATACTAGAGAATAGAGATGCATATGGTCTTCATTGATATTATTGAATTCTTGTTATTGCAAAGGATTGAAATCTTAGTTTTGAGATGCATATCCTTTTTCTCTTATACTGTTGATAATAACCTTTTCTTAATGAATTTTTCCTTGCTGTTTGGTATAGTTTATTAGGATTTTCTTTTAGTTGATTCTGTGGCTGTCACTTTTGAAGGATTTGCCTATTTTCTATTGATGAAGTTGACTTTTGACTTGTCTATGTATGCGATCTGCAGTTGGAAGTTGCTGGAAGAACTGATATACCAGTGGCTGAAGGATCTCATGTGACATTAAATGTAAGTTACTTAGAAGAAGAATTCATATCTCTACTTTTATTATATCATTAATTGACTGACATTCAATGGTTTTCTACAATAGCTACTATTACATAGACAATAGGTGTAGTTCCTTGTGTGCAGTTTTTAGTGTTCTCCAATCACAATTCAACACGCGAGTTAACTATTCAATGTTATATGGGCATTTAGGATCAATGAGTATATATGCTTTGATTCTTTAGCTTAAAGTCTTCTATTTATGCTGCTTAGCATTTCCTTCTCCCCACTACCTCCTCAAGCTTTGTTTCCTTGCCTATCTTAGATTCATCAAGTATGTATTGTGTTTTCAGATCAACACACTCTTCATTTTTTCCTTAAAATTCCAATACACTTATTTGTTTATATCATTGACCATCTACAGTGATTTTCAACTCAGGTTGGTCTTCTCCCATAACCTGGCTTTTCAAGTTAATTTATGGAAATACTATAATTCTATATATGTTGATATAAATTATTGATTTGGAGTACTAATATGGTGGTCTGACAGACTGACACTAATCTGATACGATAAATGTGTGCGCCATTTTAAATCCCTTAATTTTCAGTTAGATGAAATAGACAATATGGTGGCCTAATTTTGTCGCTTGTCTGATACGATTGTTCTTTTTTGTCGTTTGTTTCATGTGATTTTTCATTTTTGCTTTCATGTTCAAGATCTCTTGGTTTTGCTAATTCTGTCAAAAAAAGATGAAAAAGACACTTGTTTGTTCCATTATGTTCTTGGATTTGGTCAAACCTGTTTTCCATTTTGGGGGAAGGACTGTTATATCTGATTTTGCTGTTTTCATTTTTGAATGCTTTCTATTTGTTTCTATTATTTCACAGTTGTCCTGATTTTGAAGTGTTGGAGTGGCTGGAACAGGCAAATACCATTTATAATAAGTAGATACTGGAACTGTGTCCAATTGAACAGGTAGTGTAACATTCTTGCCTAAAGAGTATCTAATCTAAGTTTCTTACAGATTAAAGACTTCATGAATCTGGGCTGTTCTGAGACTAGGTTCCATAAATATGCTTACCACACGCTCTTTTATTTGATGTTAGGTAAAATAAGAGGAGAAGCTGAAAAGTCTCATATTAGATAGAATCGGTGGTGGAAATTCATAAGTTGATAGTCTAGCCTGGATCCGTCATCCGGCTTTGGCAGTTTTGCCAAATCAAAACCAGCTTTACTGTTGATCTTTCTTGGAGTTATGGCAACCTTGCTCCATTCTGAGTCTAGGCGCTTATATTCTTGGTGGTGGGATAGCCACATTAGCCCAAAGAATTCTAAATGGCTTCAGGAAAACCTTACAGGTTTGTCTTTTCCTATATATATATTGAATGTATTTAATGTCTCCCATTGTGCTAGAAGGATTTGAATATATTGCTAGATGAACTTATGGTCCATGCATTTCATTTATACTATAACATTTCATGAAAATCCATGGTCTGGAAACATTTGACTTAGTGGGATGCTGGAATTTTTGCCTCACACTCCCCAACGTTTTATCTGTTCCTAAAATTAACTGACCGTATCTTTTAAAGGTTACTTTGTGAATTTTTTGTTAACATGATTTCTGGTCTTGCCTCTGCATCTTTGACAGCATTGTGTGTTATTTGCCCAACATGTGTTTTTTCTGAGCATATGTTTAACTATGGTCCAGCATGTGAATTTAGTAGGTTAGTAAAAGCTTTCCCATCCTTTTGTTTGTGTATTTGATCTGCAAATCTTGAGTAGTTTGTTTGTTTGTTTTGTCTCGAGTATCCTTCTCTAAGTAGCAATCTTTTTATGGGTACCTCATTTCATGATATTTTTCCTCTGCAGTGAGGAGGAAACTGTTGTTGCAGCCGAGCCAGTTGCTTCCTTTCCAGGGGAGCCAATGGATCATGACAGCCCCTACTACTTATGCTCAGAAAGTCATTGGCATATGATGGTCTTGGATGTGGCCTCCATGAAAGTACAAAAGTTATCAGCATTATCTAAATGATTTTGAATGGAATAGAAAATGATAAATGAAAGGAAGTAGTTCATGTTAGGACCTTACCTTATCTTAGTTTGACGTTTGTGTTTTAGAAACATTTTGTTGAATTTTGTGTAAGAAACTTGTAGAAATTTTAATTTTCATGAATTGTATTGTAAGATATTAATTTCAATGGAATTTGATGATTTTATGAATTTATTATGTGTTGCTATTCCGAAATAATTTTGTATATCAGAATTTTATAAATTGGTCAATTGATACTTATTAATAGTGCCAATTAATTTTTTTTAAAAAAATAGACATTTAGCATCGGTTGTTTAAACAACCGATGTTAAATGTCAATTTTAGAGACATTTAGCATCGGTTATTGTACAAAACCGATGCTAAATGTACTTGTAAGAGACATTTAGCATCGGTTATTCTATACAGCCGATGCTAAATGTGCTTGTAAGAGACATTTAGCATCGGGTATTCTATACAACCGATGCTAAATGTACTTCTAAGAGACATTTAGCATCGGTTATTTAAAAAACCGATGCTAAAGGTGACTTTTAGCATCGGTTAAATAACCGATGCTAAATGTCCCACTTTTAGCATCTGGGGATTTAGCATCGTCGGATAACCGATGCTAAATGTCCAAAACAACTGATGCTAAATGTCTTTTCTGCACTAGTGTTCCCACAATGTTTGTTGGAGTTTAGATTTGTTCTCTTTTTTTGGAATCTATGACAATGTTGGTTCCCACAATGAAAGAATATACATATATATGAAATAAACTCATGTATTATATAAATCATAATGAAAATGGCCTGTTTTATTTTTGTCTTTTTCTTCTTTGATTCTGTGTTGAGATATTGTAACTGATATATTTTGTAACTGATATATTTAGGTGTTCCAGCATGTGTTGAGATATTGTAACTGATAGTAACTGATATATTTAGGTGTTCCAGCATGTGTTGAGATATTGTAACTGATATATTTTGTTTCCTTTGTTCAAACAGATATCATGGATGATTCCAGTGCCGACCCTCCAAAAAAGAAAACTAGACGTCTGACATCATTAAATAAGTTCACTAATAGGCTCCCAAGTGGTCAAAAATATAGTGTGGCTGTTGATAGTAAAGGCAACCTTATTGGTCCATATGCTAACCAATTCAAGAACTATTTAGGGGTGGTTGCACGAACAAAAGTAAGCATATTGCCCATGTCCTGGGATGAAGTTGATGCCGAGACAAAAAAAATTGCTTGGGATGATGTTCAGCAAACATTTGATGTTCCCGACAATGAGCAATTCAAGAAGACTTGGATGTCTCATATCAATCTCTGCTGGAGACAGTTCAAGACAAAACTCAACAGAGAGTATGTCTATGGCAATGGCGATAATAGCGGTGCAACAACTCCATGTGACAAGTATAGCGCTATATCTACCGAGACATGGGCCGCATTTGTAAAATCTCACACTACTCCGGAGTTTGTGGTATTGCTTTAACCACAAATATTTTAGTTTCTTAAACAATATTATGGATTTGTTATATATGTGGTGGTGTTTATTCTTTGTAACAGGCTAAGAGAGAAGCTGGCAAGAATATGCAAAAAAAGAATAAATACAAACACACAATGGGGCCAGGTGGTTATAAAAAGTTGAAGGAGAATTTGAAGGAAGAACATATAAAAAAAGTCAAGGAGGAGTCTGGTGATCCTGATTTGGTGGTGGAGCCTACATCTCCAGAGCGACATGAGCTGTGGAAGGCTGGCCGCAAAAACAAGTCTGGATCTTATATATCTGAGGAGTCAGCATCAGTTGGATCTAAGATTGTAAGTAAAATATAGTGTGATGTTAGAAACACATGTTAGAAACACATCAGTTAGTAACAAATTAATTCAATTCTAACACGTAAACATGTTTTGTTGTAGGACGAACTTACGGTTATGAGCAGCCAAGGATCTTTCGTTCCGCGAGGAAAGAATGATATTTTGACCGCTTCCATTGGAACACCTGAGCATCCCGGTCGTTGTCGTGGAGCTGGAAAAGGTGTCGGGCTAAAGAAATACTTTGGAGGTGTGCAACGTTCTTCCTCGAGCAACTCAGAACTCAATAAAGAGGAGTTCATTAAACAAGTCTTGGAGGGCGTCGAAGTGTTGGTGGAAGACAAAGTTACCAAGTTGTTGGCAGAGGAATATGTTTATGAAATATAAAGTATATTTTTCACTGTAAACAGATTGATTGAAATATGTATTTTTTAATTATTCAGCGCTCTCAATCATGTGGAGGATGTCAAACTACGGCTGTTCATGTTCCCACTCCCATGACCACTGTTGGATCTAAGGGGAGTTGCTCACCATCTAATGTGGAGGAGGAGGAGGAGGAGAAGCAGGAGGAGAAGGAGGAAAAGGAGGAGAAAATTGATTGGCTGAGAAAGATACATATGATTGCGTATGATGATAAGAGACATGCCAGGATAATGTTGGAGCACCAAAAACATGTGTGCTTTGTCTCCTTCAAAGAGATCATCGACATGGTTTCTGGTGAAGCGTGGCTTGATTTGTGCCACTTGGGCATATGGTGCACGTAAGTAGTAAAGTTTATTTGGTTATATAAATTTCTCGCGTTTCTATATATATTAGTCAATTTGATATTTCCTTCATTAATAGATATCTGTATCGCCAAGTTGTTGAAAGGGGTGTCGATGACTTGTATGGATTTGTGTGTCCGCATAAGTTGAACTTGAACGGGTATTCCAAACAGGATGTTTCTATACATATTCAACAAATATTGGCTACTACCAATAAGGAAATATGGTTGGCTCCATTTTGCAATAGGTACATGATTACATATTTGAAAGAATTGGTAATACATTTTCCTTTATTTGTTTGTTTGTTTCTTAGTTTTATGTTTATCAATGTTGCAGCAAGCATTGGCAACTAGTTGTCCTCCTCCCAAAGCAAAATACTGTGGTCTGGATGTGTTCCTTATGTCGCCAACCAACCAAAGCAATCAAAGAAATGTTTGGCAAGTAAGTTTTTAATTGTTTATCATGGTTTAGATTGTAGTATTTGAACTTCTAGTTGAAATTTTATAACTAATTTATATTATGTTGTTAATAGAGCTGTGAAAGGGGATTCTACATCGGCCACCAACTGGTTGTACTTGTAGCATCGGTTGTACATTATAACCGATGCTAAATGTAGCAGTAGGAGACATTTAGCATCGGTTGTACAGTATAACCGATGCTAAATGTCTTCTGTTGGTACTTGTAGCATCGGTTGTACATTATAACCGATGCTAAATGTAGCAGTAGGAGACATTTAGCATCGGTTGTACAGTATAACCGATGCTAAATGTCTTCTGTTGGTACTTGTAGCATCGGTTGTACATTATAACCGATGCTAAATGCAGCAGTAGGAGACATTTAGCATCGGTTGTAAAGTATAACCGATGCTAAATGTACCAGTAGGAGACATTTAGCATCGGTTGTACAGTATAACCGATGATAAATGCAGCAGTAGGAGACATTTAGCATCGGTTGTACAGTATAACCGATGATAAATGCAGCAGTAGGAGACATTTAGCATCGGTTAAATAACCGATGCTAAATGTCATACATTTAGTATCTGGGGATTTAGCATCGTTGGATAACCGATGCTAAATGTCCAAAACAACCGATGCTAAATGTCTTTTTTGCACTAGTGACCCTTACTTATTTGCAAATTCAAGATGTTCCAAGGCACTCAGTTTTTCAAATCAACAGTTCATTTGCATTTTCTTCAAAAAAAGGCATTGCATCTCATCCATTCCATGATAAAAGACTGAAACAGTTCATCAAAAAAAAATTTCCATCATGTTTTAACCAATGTTAACTCTCTACGAAGCATTCTTCTAGTGGGCGTGCATGCCATGTGCTGTTTCTCTTGTTTGAGTCTGTCAGTTTCCTTCCCTTATCATCATTCTCCATCCAAGTTTGATCCCGCTCCATCCCCGTGTCATACGCCGACCTATGCAGCTATCTAATCAGTCATGGATGGATCACTCTTCGCAAGATGAGATCAGTTCAACCTCCATTCCCAAGCGGGTACAATCCAGAAGCCACTTGCGAGCTCCATGCTGGGGCAATTGGGCATTCTGCTGAAAATTGCTATCTTTTGAAAAGTTTGGTTCAGGGCTTCATTGATTCCAAGCAGTTAACTTTTGAGAAGGGGGAAGGATCAAGTTCTCAGGGTCTGTGGACTATTAAGCAAGGATAGCAGTTGTTGAAGAGGGTTGAAGTGGTGAAAGCGGCATCATCAAAACATTTGTGTCTTTGTCATGCATTTCATAGCATTTATGAGTGATTGTTGATCCTTTGGCTCTGCCCAAGGCCTTAGGATATTTCAATAAGGGCACACATGTTTCCTTTTAGTATCATCATCAATAAAATGTTATTTTGAATTCCTCAATAAAATTTCTTTCTTTCATTTTGTCATGTGTCTGTTATTTGCTTTTCAATTCCTCCCAACGCGGATCAAAAATAATAATAAATGAAAATAATCTTTGAAAACAACGACGCCAATGGTTCATATTGTGACTCTGATTACCCGATTAACCAAACTGAGAGAGAGGCTGAAGACAACTGGGATGTTTCTTCGGAGTTAATAAGTGAAGAATTGGCTAAGGCTGTAGAAATTCATGATGCCACAACTAGGTTGGGCAATGAAGTCAAAGCACAAGTTCAAGCAAAGTGGAGCAATGCTGAGGAAACCAAACAAATGTTACAAGCGAACCTCTTTCGTGACCAAACCCTTTCCCTTCCTCAGATCAACCAACTTTCCCATTTCCCATTACAAGTACCCCATCACAAAAAAAATTTCATAACCAAATGCCTGCCATCGCCACCTTCCTCACTACCAGTGGCCCTTCTACAAAATCAACCCATCTCATTTGCTCCTCCCTCTGAACCTCCTGTCACCCCAGTTAATACCAGAACCCAATCAAGCATCCTCCAACCGCTGCAGGGGTTTCATTGCCATTATCTCTCCAATCACCCCAGACAAGGATCACTTCAAATATCCAAAAATAGTGTATCACTTTTATCAGCTCACTCAACTCAAAAGCAAAAAAGAAAAAAATCAGAAAAAATGAAACAAAAAAGAACAAATTCAAAAAATGAAAATCCCAAAAATGAAAAAAACAAGGGAAAAAGAGACGAAAGAAATATAAGTTGTGAGCTGATACATTTGGCCATAAAGCGTAAGAGATCCTTGTCTCAATGAACCTTCCTACACCTTGTTGTGTATGACCACCCTTTCTTCCATAAACCTTCAAACACTTCATCATTCCTATACATCTCTCCTTTCATAAAACCGCAAACACTACCTCGACCTCGTCATCCCGCCCTCCACAAACCCTCGGTCCTTCCTCAGACTCCACCATCAGATTTGCAATCAAGCTGTTGTGCAAGAATAAGAGAACAAAGTGGTCCGTCCTCATGAGGAATCAAGTGACATGATCAATTTGAGCAAAGGAGAGGATTGACGCCATGATAAAGAGCAATGAATCAACAAGTTTGTGTAAATCACCCTTCTGACATAAGACACTTGCCATTATAACAAAGTCTGTAATTACCAAAGTTCGGTCTGTTGCGCAGCTTTCCAAGCTAAGGTAGTCACAAACGACAGTATGAAGACTCCAGGTCAAGCATCATGATCCCTCCCTACGCCACCCTAAAAATGGGGCAGTTAGAGACAATCAACAAAGGATATCAAGGACGATGATGACATTCATGGAAATCTGGCTTCGTTTTACACTCTAACAGGGGCAAACCCCATATGATGGAAGTAATACTTTCATTGAGCCTTATCAAACCAAAGTACATTTGTCTTATGTCAGAAGAAGAATAAGAGAAAGCTCAAACCGAAGAAAGCTCATCTTCAACAATTTCAAAGAAGACTCAATGTCAAAAAGATCATGAACCTCCAAAGGGATTCCCATGGAGATGAACCCAGTATCATGAAGACGAAGAACTTATTCTCCGGAGGGGCCTTTAGTTCTCGCAAAATGGGATGCAAGAAAAGAAAACCCCAGTTTCCAGTAAATTCAGATGCAGTCAGAAAGGAGTATGCCTAAAGAAATAAATGAAAAAAGAGAAAGATGAGCCAAGTAAGAATCAGCTCGCTAGGTTGAAAACCTGCAAAGGGCGGCCTAGGCAAAACCAGAGCGGCCCGGTGGATTGAAAACCCGCAAAGGGCGATCCAGGCAAAAATTAGGGTCAGAAAACTTGGACTTGAAATGAAAAAGGCAATCAGCACTCCCAAAAGTTTGGATAAAGGGGTGATCAAGGTCATGAGTATGGACGATTGGCATCGTTACTTCAAAAGAAAAAACATAAGATCTGCTTCCCCTTTTTCTTGTATTTTTCCAGTTTAAAATTTTTTCAATGTACTTTCAATTGGCGTGACCTTCTGCACGTCCAGTTTCCATAACAATAAGAATTCAACTTTTTCTTTCGTGTGTTTGCTTTTCGTGTCTTTTATCTTCACTTATTCTGTCTCTTTATTTTAAAATAAATGTTTTTATGATTGATGATACTGAATTGTGAAACCTGTGCATGAGTCAAAAAGCATTACAATCATTGCGAAATTTCTGAAAATCACAGAAAAGAGGGGATCCCTCAAATAAATGAATTGGCAAAAAAACAAACGCGGGCACAATCACTTCAAATGGCAAGCAAACTTATGCGCGGCTCTGGCATTGCTATTACCCTAGATGGTCCTCATGTCTCAGGCCCAAAGGAAAAGATTTGCAACAAAGATTAAAACAAGGTTTAGTGATCACCAAGTGAGGCTTCTTTCATGCCAAAAGTCAAGACATTGATAGAGAACCAAAGATTTGCACTGAGAACACCACTCAGATCCAAAAGGTGGGGCATTCTCTTCACCACCCACCCACCTTGGTCTTGGGAAAGTTTGTTCATTGTCCATCCCATTCATATACCACCCTCAGTTCATAACCAGTACCATAACTTCATCCCCTTTCACAAACCCACTCAAAGAACCCATTTGAAATTGTCATTCTAAAGTGGGGCATTTCCATAACTGTTCACTCCCGCTCAAATGAGCAGAGTTCTCCCTAAAGTCATTCACATCCATAAATTCCTGTCGGGGCAGTCTCTCAACTCACCGTCCTAAACCAATCCCAAGTTAACTGACTCACTCGTCCACATCTGCACTCTTATGAATACTTACTAGTCAATGCTTCAGAGAGAGAGAATACAAATTGATCATGTGGTGTTTAAAGTTCAGTCATCATGGAAATGGAAAGGAAAATAAGTGAGCTTGTTAATAAAAACCTTGAGAACACCAGAGTTTGAATCAAATCTAGTTTTTCCAAAGAATGGTCCATAGCCATCTCAATTCCTTGCATTCAAAGTCTCGGGTCTCATCATCATAAAAATGTTTACAAAAATGTTTAAATACTCCAATCATTCATCCTCCTCATGCATGTAGGCATTTCATGTTATTCAAAGCATTACATTCGCATCATCCACATTCATCACAATAAAAGCAAAAGAACACAGACATTCCATAGCATTTATCATCATCACATCAAACATCAAATCAGTTTTCAAAACAAAAAGAGGCATTCTTAATAAATAGTCATAGTCGTCACGATAGGACGCTTGAATTGATCACTCAAGAATCCTAAAGTCCCTATGCTAAAAGAAAATTAAAAACATTCATTGCATCACGTGCATTCGCATAACCTGCCCTTGCATAACATACATTTGCATTACATTTGCATATCCACCTCTTGTGCATTCATCGAAAAAAAAATAAGGAGCATTTCATGAATATCCATGTCTTTGCTAAATTTTTCTGCATCTAAATAAGTTGCTATCTGCTAGTAACAGCTCAAGTGGCCGATGGTCGATCCTACGAAACTCGTGTTCGTTCGATCACCACTAAGGTAAGAAAAAACTTGCATTCATGCACCATTCCTTGCATCAACTAACGTATGCAGGTACCCTGGATCGGTGCGGCAGCATTGACCAACTGAAGAAAACCAATTGGATTTTCGAATCCCCTTTGGACCCACGTGTCCCCCAGAAGATTGACTTCACTTCGTATTCGAGCTGCGAGTAAGTCCCCCTGACCTCAATAGGTCCAGTCGAAAAGGATAGCTGTGTTGGCCTAAAACATGGCGCAGTCCTAGGGAAATATCGAGATCTAGACTTGATATAGTACCCTCCCCCGGTCGCTCGAAAGACCACCCCTTTGAGCCCACGTGCTCCCCAGGACCAAGTGCAAACTCGGATCGTTCGCGATTCGTTAAAAGGCTTTAGGCAGCCTCCTTCGCCGGCTTAATGAGGGCCAGCATCTTTTTTTACTTTCTTTACTGCTTTCGCTGGCTTATTGAGGGTTGGCACCAATTGATTCCAAGAAAGAAAAAAAAAATCTTTTCATTGCATTTGTATCATATTTCAAAAAAGGAACAAAAAAAAAGAGAAAAAAAGAAAAAGGGAAAATTCTGGTTTCTCTAAGTAGACAAAATTGGTATAATTTCTGAATTCTTTATTTCTATTTTGCCTCGGAATATGTTTCGGCCAATTCATATTCCTTGTTAAAATCCAAATAAAGAGGGGCAGCTGTCATACCCTAATTTTGTCCGCCTAGGTCAAAACTCTAATTTTCCACAAAAATAAATAAATTGAGAAGTGTGGCATTATTTTGAAAAGTGTGAAGAGCATTGTGCATGCATTTTTGGGTTTTAAAAGTCATTCTAGGGCTTTTAAATTCATTGTTAGAGTGTAAATGCATTTGTTGTAAAAAAGCAAGGTTTTTAGGGCAAAAGGGTATTTTGGTCATTGTCAAAAATAAGATAATTTCTCATCAAGAATCATTGTGCAATTTTAGAGAAATTTATTTGAGGCAAAACATTTTTGGTCATGTATGTATGTATGCGCATGCATGCATGCATTGTGCACAAAATTCAAATTCAAAAAAGGCATCAAAAAGGAATATTCTACAAAAATTTCAAGATGAGGTTTTTATGATATTTTTGGTCATGGTGATCTCATAAAATGGCATATTCCTCAAGATACCTTGTATATGGCCTAAATTGGATGTATTTTTGTACAATTATCTTGAAAAGAATAATCAAAAATGAAGGGATAATGGAATGGTCATATAATAGTACAATAGTACAAGATGACAACTAGCAAAACTTGGTGACCACTCCCACTACCTCTTCACCACGAATTTCACCCTCTCTATTCTCTCATTTTGTGTTTTCTCAATGTCCTCAATCCATGTGAGCCTCAATCCTAGCCTTTGATTCAAAATTAAAATCAAATCCTAGAGCACAACTAGTGCATAATGACCTAACTACCCTTTAAACCTAGTTGCTCTCTATATATACCTTAGAAACCTCACCTCACATAGAACTTTTGGCCTCACAATTCACACTCTAAACCCTAGCACACAAACCTCTCCTCTCCTCTCCTCCTTTGGCCGAAATCACCTCCTCACTCCCTCACCTCATTTCTTCACTTTTTCACTTCAAATCAACATTCTAGTCCTAAATCCTTCATCATCCTTGCATTCTCTTCAAAGATCCATCTTCAAATCTCAAGAATCAAGCTCAAGATTGAAGATTAGAGGGTTGATTCAAGTGGTTTAGTGTTCATTCACCTTATCTCTTTTGCTATTCTAGCTTGGAGTTGAGGTATATTCTCACTCATAACATCATCAAAATTTTAGCTTAAAAAATGTAGATCATCAATCTACTTTTGCATATCAAGCATTTCTTTGCATTTTAGTTCTCTATTTTTTTTGATGAAATGTTGATATAATTGTTGTTGTTGAATGAGAGATGTGTTTCAAGCATTTTGACAAACACTTTGGGAGGTTTGGATGCTTGAAATGCATCTCTCTCTTGGAATAAATTTTGTGTTGGTGCTATTTTCATTTTGTGCTTACATTTTCATGAATAAAATTGTGATTTATGTTTGTTTTCACTATAATTTTGCATTTTGTTGAATAAAATGATGTGACGCTTCGCAAATCATGATTAGAATTAGGGTTTGTTAATTTTCTTGTGAAATGGGTTTGCAATATTGGGTAAAATGATTTCTCAAGTTGTTTTGGTTTGGTTGTTATGTACTTTGCTTGCAAAATTACTCTATGTTGATGATTGGCAAGAGGACTCACACTTGTGCCTTTGAGCACTTAACTTTAAGTGTTGAGGATTGACTAAAATGATTCAACGCAATTGATTTGATGTTTTGATTGCAAAATATTGTTGCTAATTGATTGTATCTTGCTTGCAAATTGTTATATGTTGATGATTGGCAAGAGGACTCACACTTGTGCCTTGTGCACTTCCCTTTAAGTGTTGAGGATTGCCTAAGATGATTCAACACAACCTTGTGCTTTGATTGTAAACTTTGGTTTGCTTGTTAGTAACTTGTTTGCAAAATTATTCTATGTTGATGATTGGCAAGAGGACTCTCACTTGTGCCTTAGGCACTTCATTTTAAGTGATGAGGATTGCCTAAGATGATTCAATTTTCTTTGTGCAATTCTTGCTTGAAATGCTAGTTTTCTAACTTGATTAATCAATTTTGGTTACAAAAATGACTTGTTAATGCCCTCTTTTGGTCACTTTTGGTCTTGCAAATGTGATGTTCTTTCTAGGTCAATGTTATGCTTTAATGTTGATGATTTGGTAAAAGGACTAGACACTTATGCACTTGTGCATTGTCTCAAGCGTCAAGGATTACCAAAAGGGATTCAACCTTGTGCTTTATCTTGTGTTGACACTTAATTGAATTAAACCTTTGCATTATCTATTTGTGTGCCTATTCTTGCAATCTATTTGGTTAATGTTGATCTTACATATGCATGCCATTAGATGTTGATGACTAAGTGTCATTCTTGCGCTCAAATGTTGTAATTGGTAATGTTTATGCTTATGCTTACATTGTTGATTGCTTTGCTTGCAATTTGTTAAATGTTGCACTTTGGTTCTTGACTTGGAAATTGATTGAATGTTCTACTTTCTTTTCCTTTTGGATGCCACGCCATCCCAACAAACCTTTTGTGACCAATGTCACCCTCAAACTCCCTTCTCCTTTCTTCAAATCAATCATTTTCTAAAGCTTTTTTCCAAACTCAATCTTTTCTCAAATTGTTTTCATAAGACAATCAAATTCTTTCTAAGATCAACAATAAACCTTTTTGAAAACTCATAAGGAGGCAAGTCGGACGTACGGCCGGTGTTGTCTAGCGTCCTAAGATCGGAGCTGTACAGCTCAAACATCTTGGGATACTTACGAGAATCAAAACAAGTAATTAACAACTTGAACCCTTTTTCAAAAAATGAGGAAGGAATCGAGTCGGATGTACATCCGGTATTGGTTAGCGTCTTAGGGTTAGCGAGCTGTACAGTTTGTGCGAGCCTAAGATACTTGCTCAAATAAAAGTAGTCGACCTCACAACAAATCCCTTTCTTCAAGTAATTCAAACCATTTTCAAAAAGTAGGGGGCACGTCGTCTGTACAGGCGAGGTTGTCTTTGTTCTAGGTCTAGTGGACTGTACGGTCTAGGACCGAAAACCCCTACAATAAAAAACACCAACACAAAGTTTCTCGACTAAAGAGAACTACGTAAGCTTTGAATTCTCCATCGCACCGGGAGATACGTAGGAGCGGGTCACATCCCGTCAAGCACACTTTTAAAAAATAATAAAAAGATTCTTCTTTTCCCCCGTTTTCAAAAACACTTTTCTCAAATAAAAAAGAAGTAGAACGAATTGTTTCAAGTCAACTCTGTTAAAACCGCACATCAAGTTAAAGGTTCCCTTTCGGTAGAAAGGAGGTGTGGGATGCTAATACCTTCCCCACACCTAACCGACCCCCAAACCTACATCTCTAGTTCTCAAAGGACCACCCGCCTTAAAAAAGGACCCTTTTTCAATGTTTTGGTCCCTAAATAAAAAATGTTGATGGCGGCTTCACAAATTTTCACGTTGTACGATGAAAGGTCCAATTCGGATCTTTCGGGGTGCAACAGTCGGCCATTTTGAATCTCCCCTTTCTAATGGCCTCCTGAATGACTCGATGGAAGATAATACAATTCGAAGTGGCGTGATTGAAGGAATTATGCCACTTGCAATATTTCTTCCCCTGTATTTCCTCAGGAGGGGGATATTATGGCCGTCAAGGAGTATGATCTGCTTGTCCTTGAGGAGGTAGTCAAAGATTTGGTCAGCCTTAGAGATGTCAAAGGAATATTCAACCCTTTCCTCGCCCTTTTCCTTACCCTTGGCAGGCTTAAGAGCTGGACAGAGGTAGGCCTTCCCCTGAACTATCGTGGCCACTAAGATGTCTGTCGTGTAATTGGCTGACTCATCATAGTCTGAATACTCGGCTACATCCACCACTGATACTAGTTGTGGCCCTCGGCCCCTAATGGCTCTCTTCCTCTCTCTTTCCTGGACGTACTGTTCCACTTGAACTGCCTTGGAAGCCAAGCCATTGAGGTCGCTGCAAGCTTGTCCCACAAGCTTTTCTTTCAATTGAGGGTGCATTCCAGAGATGGCCACAGAAGTAAGTTGGGATTCTGGGAAAGGTACTGAGCACTTTCCGGCCATCTTTCTGAATCTCTCAATGAAGTCGGTCACTGCCTCGTCCACCTTCTGCTGTAAGTTCATGAGATCAGCTACGGTAACTTCAGGCTGCGGCCAGTAGAATCTGTCATGGAAGCACCTTCCATGTCTTCCCAGGTCTGTATAGAATCAGGTGGGAGAGAAGAATACCACGAGAAGGAAGTCCCTGTCAAAGACAAAGGGAACAGCTGTAACATGTGATACTCGTTCTGGTTTCCTTCCCCACATTGGGCCATGAATCGGCCGATGTGAACACCAAAGAACTTCTTGATAGTGTCAGCAATAAGATAAGGGTCAAGGAGTTGGGGCCCCGATGGTCTGGGTGGAGGCGTTGGTCACCACAGTGAATCTGGGGGACCCTGCTCCCCTGGCTGCGGTGGTACCTGAGGTGGAGCGTCTGTCCATGGCTGCCCAGGCACTACTTGGGCCAGGTTAACAAGGCTAGTTCTTGGTACAGATGCCTGCGTGCCTTGGAGAGGTGGAATTTGATTCCATGGCTGCTCAACTGGGGCGACATTCATCCGTGTCTGTATATAGGAACCCACAGAGTAGGTACTGAGTGCACCGGGGTACGGCTGACTAGGAGGTAGATTTGTCGAGCCATGTGGGTTCTAGACCCATGGCTGCTGACTCGGGCAATACCCGCCGTTCCTGCCATTCCCTGATTCTGGGGCGAAGGCTTGCCTCCCTGGGTAAGCCGGGTAGTTAGCCGCGGTAGAACACCCATAGGATCATCCTTCCTGCAGACCCACTGAGCCTGCCGCCTCGGGCGGCTTCCTGGCCAACTGAACTTGTCTCTGTTGAAGAGAAGCCGCAATAGTGACATTCGCCAAAAACTTCCCCCCAGTTGTCATACCCTAATTTTGTCCGCCTAGGTTTAAAACCCTAATTTTCCGCAAAAATAAATAAATTGAGAAGTGTGGTTTTATTTTGAAGAGTGAAGAACATTGTGCATTCATTTTTGGGTTTTAAAAGTCATTCTAGGGCTTTTAAATTCATTGTTAGAGTGGAAATGCATTTGTTGTTACAAAACAAGGTTTTTAGGGCAAAAGGGTATTTTGGTCATTGTCAAAAGAGGATAATTTTTTTATCAAGAATCATTGTGCAATTTTAGAGAAATTTATTTGAGGCAAAACATTTTTGGTCATGTATGTATGTATGCGCATGCATGCATACATTGTGCACAAAATTTCAAAAAAGGATCAAAAGGGAATATTCTACAAAAAAGTTCCAAGATGTGATTTTTATGACATTTTTGGTCATGGTGATCACATAAAATGGCATATTCCTAAGATTCCTAGTATGTGGCCTAAATTGGGTGTATTTTTGTACAATTATCCTAAGAAGAATAATCAAAAATGAAGGGATAATGGAATGGTCATATAATAGTACAATAGTACAAGATGACAACTAGCAAAACTTGGTCACCAAGGACCCCTCCCTTGCTATTTCGAATTTCTCCTCTCTATTCTCTCATTTTGTGTTTTCTCAATGTCCTCAATCCATGTGAGCCTCAATCCTAACCTTTGATTCAAAATTAAAATCAAATCCTAGAGCACAACTAGTGCACAATGACCTAACCACCCTTAAACCTAATTGCTTTCTATATATACCCTATTCACCTCACAAGGAGGGAAGCTCTTGGCCTCATTTTCACTCACACAACCCTAGCACACAACTCCCTCTCCTAATTCCCTCTCTTGGCCGAAATCATATCACCCTCTTCCTCCATCAATTTTTCACTTCTCCTTCACCAAATCACCATTTTTTCACCTCATTTCCATTCCTACTTCATATATCTTCCTTCTCTCCTAATTTAATTCAAGCTTGCATCATCAAAGGGCATTTTTAAGCAAGCATTTCGTGGGTTTCATTGAAGTTTGGTGAAGATTCAAGTTGATTTGTGGTCTTGTTCTTCATATTAGTCATTCCTTAGCTTGGATTTGAGGTAAACTTCTTAAAACCTAGCATCATCTTCAACTTTTTTGCATCAAAATGTAGATATCATGTTTCTAATTTTTCATCCTACCATATTCATGCATTTTAGTGTTGTTATATTGTTGATTTGTTGATTGTTGTTGGTGAGAGGTGTCTCAAACATTTTGACAAGCACTTAGGGAGGCTTGGGTGTTTGAGATTGCTTCTCACCCTTGAATAGATTGTGATTTGTGTTGTTATCATTTTGCTTGTTGCATTTTGTGAAATAAAATTGTGTTAGGAAGCTATGAATGTTTCGCACCTTTAGTATAAAATAGGTTTAATCGAGTTTTGATGCATTTCTTTATGCAATCTTGTTATTGGGGCTTGATTTTGAAGTTCCCATGTCCAAACATGTTGTTTGATTTTGCAAATATTCATTTTTCATGCCTTCTTACTTTCACAAAAATCAAAAAAATATGAATAGTTGTTGATTTTGGTGTTTGATTGCTTGGATCTTGTGAATAAATGTTCCTAAGTCTTGCTAGTGTCATTTGCTTGCTTGATTTGGTTGACTTGTTGAAATAAATTGACGATTAATTTGTGATTTGAGAAAATGAATTTGGGTTTTGGTTCATTTATGATCCACAAATGATCTTGGGTTATGCTAAGTTGGCAAGAGATAGGTTACTTCAACCTTGATGCCTATGCTTGTAAGCATTTAAAAATTCAATTCCCATTTGATGTGTTTGTGAAATGTGAGCAAAAAGGGGTCTATAAACAATTGAATTTGCGCACATGATTGGTCTCCAATGACCTTGATGCATCCTCAAGTTTAATCATGCTCTCTTTGCTCTTTGAGTTTAATGTAAATTGTTGTTTGAAGCTTGTGAAGTTTTGGCAAAGGATAGGCCACTTAGAGCCTTGATGCATTAAATTGTTGTGGTGCATTAAAATGTTGAATTGGTGTTCACAATTTGCTTGTTTTGATTTCCACCAATTGTTACTCGTTAGTAACTCTCCAAAACTTCAAAACCATGTTGCATACAAAGAACAACTTGTTACTCGTTAGTAACGTTCCAACTTCAAAACATTTTTTTTGCATTTACATAATCATTGATAAACAACTTCACTTCTTCTCAAAACAATTTCAAACTATTTTTCACAAATTAAAAACTTTGTTGAGGGTAATGCGAAGCCTTTGCTTGCACGATCGTCAATAATGGGGTGCTAGTGGTGATCACTTGGAGTCTTTGCTCAATTGATTATCATGAACACTCATTTTTCAAAAGAACTCTCATTTCACAAATTAACAACTTTGTTGAGGATAATGCGAAGCCTTTGCTTGCACGATCGTCAATAATGGGATGCTAGTGGTGATCACTCGAAACCTTTGTTGTTTGATCACTGCGAACATTCAATTTTCACAATTAAACAACAAAAAAATAAAAACCTTTTCTCGACAACCGAGAACTACGTAAGCTTTGAATTCTCCATCGCACTGGGAGATACGTAGGAGCGGGTCGCATTCCCGTCAAGCTCGACAAATAAAAACCATTTTCTTTTCAAAAAAAACAAACCCTTTTCCAAAACAAGGCAATTTCTAAAAACAAAACAATTTTCGAAAACAAGAACTACGTTGCTTTGATTCCCTCCCCGGGATACGTAGGCACGGTGCCCTCCCGTCAAGCGCAAAAGATTAAATTTTCCTTAAGTTTTTTCCATAAAGTAAGGAGAGATAAAGAGAGATAAAAACAAAGCATTT
This sequence comes from Astragalus glycyphyllos, assembly GCA_963573325.1. Lineage (NCBI taxonomy): Eukaryota > Viridiplantae > Streptophyta > Magnoliopsida > Fabales > Fabaceae > Astragalus > Astragalus glycyphyllos. The sequence continues at coordinate 33,409,564 of OY754310.1, read as the reverse complement.
CTTAAATCAACCTTTTAAATCACACGTCAAATCGAGGTTCCCTTTCAGTAGAAAGGATGTGTGGGGTGCTCGTACCTTCCCCATGCATAACCGACCCCCGAACTCAAATCTCGTGGTTCCAAGGACCATTGTCTTTCAAGAAAGGTTTTTTTCAATGTTTTACCTCTAAAAAAAATATTGGTGGCGACTCCAATTCACGTTGTGCGAAGAGAAATCCCTCCAAAGGATTTTTCGGGGTGCAACACCAATGTTGGCAGTGGCAAAAGTATCAGGCTGAGGATGTGCAGGGTTAGGATTTACCTTATGAGAGTACGCCTGCTGAGTCCCAGTCATGCTCCCACTCGGTGGACACTGATACATGCCTCCCATAGGGTTATAAGAGGATGCCTACTGAGGTCCAACAGGAATGGTGTATGGCGGGGCCTGATGCGGTCCTCCCAGAGAAAAAGGTTGTCCTCCCTGTGATTGGCCGGAGACAACGTAGTTTATGGTGCTACTGGCTTGCGCAGCATGCCTTTGCTCCACCTCCTTGGCCTGTTGCACTTCATTGTGCACCATAGGTTTAACTATGTCAGCCAATTGGTGGGACAATTGATACATGATGTCATGGATCCCCATGTCGATTTGTTGCCGGAAAAACGATGTGGTCATGACCACAGGTTCCTCATAGTGTTGCGGGGAACCGTCGCTAGAATCCGCATTAACCGCAAGGGGAGTTGTCTTCGAAACACTTACCGGCTCAGTGTTCTTCGTTTTCGGAGCAGTTACCTTTTTTGATGCCGATGCTGGCTCCATATTTAGGTTTCTGCCGGAGCGTAACTGCATACGCCAACTATAATCCAGTCCAGGAGAATCAAACAGAGGCATTTGCTCACCTTTTCCTGTCCCACTGGGCGTGCCAATTTTTTGTTGTCGTCAAACTCTTAGGTCCTAGCCATGGTGTCGTCCAGAGGTTTGGACAGTCTTTGATTCCTCTTTTCTTCAAGCAATTGCGTCGAGGAGGGAACTCTGCTCCTCAACTATGGGTTTCCTGACTCCTCTAGAAAGGGTCAGGCAAGGTGAGATGGGACGCTAGTGTTGGATTATACTACGGCTAATGCATAAAGTAAAATAAAGTAAATGCGATAAAGGAAGATAAATTGAAATAAACGTAGAGTTTGATTGATTGATGTGTGTCCTTTACATTTCACTCTATTGCTATATATATACACAGGCCCTCGTCGGCCACTATGCTAGCCAACATTTGCCTGCCGTTGGATTGATCTAAGATCAACGGCTCTCATCGCTTCATAGGCCCTCAACAAAGCGGAATAATTGCCCACGATCCCACTGGCACGGTTAGTGGGGTAAGTGCTTGTTGCTCCGTGTTTTCCGGCCTTGCTCTTCCGCTTGAACTTCAACCGATCCCACGTTCTATCTTGGTGCCGTGTCTTTCCTTCCAAGCAACGCCCGCCTTGCCTCGGCCGTTTGGTGGCTCGGCTGCCCTAGCCCATTTTAGTTGATGATTCAGGCGTCCAAGCCACCTAGGCCTTGGCACTCTATTGGCTGGGTAGTTACATTCCCTCGGCTTGGCTCACTGGCCCTCGGGCGTAGCCCTCCCTCGGGGGTTTTTGTCATTTAATGCACCTTGAGGACCTCCCTTTGGTTTCACTCTTCCTGGCGAATACATTTTCTACCCTTGTCGAGTGGCTTGCCTTCACACCATAATTCCCTTTTTCCTCTCTTATCCCTCGGCCTACGACTTACTTATTTTTGGGTGTTAAACAGTGCGTAATAGAGCCAAAACGGCTCTGAATAGTGTATTTAACTAGGAAAAAACGAAAACCCTAATCCACTAACTGAGTTCTTAGATAAAAGCCCGATGACAAATAGTAATTGGCTCCTAGACCCGTAATTGACTAAATGGCTTCGGTAATTCGCAGTTTTGACCTTCCGTACTTCAGAGTTTGTTTCAAGCTTTACAGAAGAATTGTAGCTCTGTTCCTTAGCTTTCCAACGCATGCTCGTATGTCTCAATCGGATAACCACAGCCAATGTTATGGCCTGCAGAGTAGAAATGGGTCAATATGCAATAAAAACAAGAATTCATCAAGAAATTACTATAATGCTCAAATAAGACCCAAAGTCTAGAAACGTGCTAAGACTTCAATATTAGGTACAAATCGCAATTAAAAACACCAAATGCAAAGCTATAAAGAGTTCATTAAAATGCACTGATCACCACGCTGGTTTTTTCCTAATTTATAGCTGTGGAGACAATAAGTTGGCACCCAACTTTCCACTACAAAAACCATAAACCTCTATGATCACCAAATATTCGGTTCAAGCAATATTTCACCATAATTTTTGTTCTGGACTGGGCCAAGAGGCCCAATCCGCATATGAAACGGCTCTTAATCTTGTGCTAGATTCGGCCCAGTAAAGCGGATAGAGCACAAAACCAAGATCAATTGACCAGATTGCAGCAGCTTGATCCAACGGCTCCGGGTCGGGCAACACTCGTGGAACTCCTAACTCTGCGTCTATAAATACAGCACCACCCTTTGATATCAGGTACGTTTTGCTCATTTGTACCTCTCACTGATTTCTGGTTGCTAACTCTGACATCGGAGTGTCTGCAGGTACCAACCCCGTCGAGTACAATCTCGGGGGAAGACGACAATGAGGAGCTTAATCTCGAAAGACACCGACTTTAAGAGAATCGAGCCGACCACAACCCAGGGAAGGACAATCACAAGACTCAACCTACCAATTGCTTATCTTGGATCCAGATCCGAAGGCAAGGTACCAAACATTGGCTTCCACAATGGGAGTCTATGATTAACTCTCATCAAACAATACATTCATCAAAACCTAAGTCCATTCCCATGGCTCGAGAGGTCGACCCGCTACGCGAAGCCAACCTCGTATATGAAGCTTCTTCAAGAACATCTCCAGGCCAAACCGAGTCTCATGAAAACACTAGACTCGGACCATAGCTACGGTAATTTTGGGCGGCTATTCTGTCGACTCCGGCGAGACCAAACGAATTCCAAATAGAAAATGGAAGGAAATATTGAGCGTATCAAGTAAACCGACCCCCAAGAGGACATCTAATAGGCCTCCACAGGCTTTCTCGGATCAAGATTTGTTGAACTGCACGCCTAACAAATATGTTCCGTTGATAGTCTCAGTCGCAATGCTGATCGTCCATGTCTTGAGGATACTGGTGGATCAAGGAAGCCCGAATATCATGTTTCAAGACCTTCTGCCAAAATTAAAAATCTCTGTAGTCACTTGGTTATGTCGAGCTCGTGGTGACCTATGAGAACAACGAACTCTCTCGTACGGTGAAGACGCAGTTCTTAGTTTTGCCATGCAAATCTCCTTACAATTGCATCATTGGGAGGTCAACCTTGGGCACCCGGGGAGCAGTAGCCTCCACAGTTCACCTTAAAATGAAATTCTATTCTCGTGAAGATGAAATCATCACAGTAACCACCGACCTTGAGGCTACGAAGAAGTGTCATTACCTCTCTGCTAAATCAGTACATCAATCTGAAAAGTTGGAAAGACGAACAAAATGTTTCCGAGGTCAATCTGTCTGAACTCGACGCTCGGTATGACCCGAACAGCTCGGAGGACGAACAGTATGACCAACTCTCCAGAAAAATGAAGAACAAAATTAAACGCCTCGAGCACGGCGGTGAATTCGTGGAAATACCTATGGGAGATGACCCCACCAAAATAGTCAAACTCGGCGTCGATCTCCCAGACCATGTGTAGAAAAGGCTCATAGCGTGGTGCGCGTGGTGCGCGACCGACATGCCAGGGATCCCCCCGGATGTCGCATTCCACCACCTTGCTGTCAACCCCGAGGTGAAATGGGTCGCGCAAAAAAGACGTGTCCAAAATGAAGAGAAGGCCAAGGCTGCTGCCAAAGCCGTCTCTGACCTCATATCGGCAGAATTCATTAAAGAAGTGAAATTAACCACCTGGCTCTCTAATGTCGTATTCGTCAAAAAGAGCAATGATAAATGGCGAACATGTGTAGATTACACAGACCTCAACAAAGCCTACCCAAAAGACATGTTCCAGGTCCCGAGCGTGGACAAATTGGTAAATAGCGCATCAGGGTTTCACCTCTTGTCGTTCCTTTATGCCTATTCTGGGTACAACTAGATACCAATGTATCCCCCAGATCTGGAAAAGACAACCTTCATGACGGACATGGGTAATTACTGCTACGTACCGAGTCATGCCGTTTCGATTAAAATATGTCGGCACTTCCTACCAGGGCATGATGAACAAGGTCTTTCTGAACTAGATAGGTCAGGTCGTAGAAGTCTAACTGGATGACAAGATCGTGAAAAGAAAAACCGATGAAGACCATTTTGCCAACTTAACAGAAACTCCGCGGAAGCGAGAAAGAACAACCTCAGGTTCAATCTTGAGAAATGCACCTTTGGAGTCCGGGCTGGAAAGTTCCATGATTTTGCTTGACGAAACGAGAAATTGAGGCCAATTCGGACAAATGCAGGGTCTTAACCGGGATGCGACCTCCGATGTCCAGGAAAGAGGTGCAGAAGCTGACCGGAATGATCGTCGCGTTGTCAAGGTCCATCTTCAAAGCCTCCAACAGATTGTTTCGCTTCTTCAAAATCCTCAAGAAAGGGGTGGAGTTTCAATGGACCCCCGATTATGCGAAAGCTCTGGCCGAGCTCAAGAAAATACTCATGGAGTAGAAGGAGAAACACTTTACCTCTATTTGGCTGTGGCCGAGGAAACACTCAGAGATGTGTTAATCAGAGAAAATGAACTCGGGCAGAGACCAACTATTTCATCAGCAAAGTCTTGCAAAGACCCGAAATAAGGTACCAGATGATTGAAAAGGTGGCCCTAGCGTTAGTTATGGCAGCAAGAAGGTTGAGACCTTACTTCGTCGCCCATCAAGTGGTCGTTAGAACTGACCAACGCATCAAACAGATCTTACACAGACCCGACCTCATAGGTTGGTTAAAAAAATGGGCAGTGAAACTCTCCGAATTGGAAATCAAGTACGAAGCAAGGTCGGCTCTCAAGGCTCAGATATTGGCCGACTTCATTGCTGAAATGACCTCACCACTCCTTGAGGACAAGGCCCTTAACTAGATGCTCCATGTTAACGGCTCTTCTAACAGCAAAGGAAGATGTGCCGAGAAAAAGCTCTTGCCAAGAAAGCACTTAGGGCAGGTTATTACTGTCCCACATGTCAAAGGATGCCTCCTACCTCGTGAAGAAATGTGACAAAATGCCAGCACCATGCCGACGTCGACATTTCCCCTCCGACCGACCTCACTTCAATGTCGTGCAGATGGCCCTTCTCTTGGTGGGGTATTGACCTACTGGGCCCGTTCCCCTTAGCCCTGGTTCAGGATAAATACTTAAACGTCTCAGTAGACTATTTCACTAAATGTATCGAGGCCGAACCACTGGCCACCATCACGGCTAAGGCATGCATCAAGTTCTTCAACATAAATATTATGGTCAGATTCAGAATTCCTGAGGTCGTAGTCACAGACAACCAAACACAGTTTGCAGATAAGGGTTTCAGAATGCTCATGGTCGATCTCAAGATCAGGCACCATTTTACTACAATTGAGCACCCTCAAACTAATGGGCAGGCCGAGGTAGGTAACAGGGTAATCTTGCAGGGTTTAAAAAGGAGACTGGATGAATACAAAGGCTCTTGGGTTGAAGAACTCCCCTACGTCCTCTGGGCATATCGATCTACTACGCATTCTACCACAGGAGAAACACCTTTCCGACTAACGTATGGCACCGAGGCTATTGGAGATTGGAGAGCTCACTTGAAGGACCCTCCACCTTCTCAGTGAGGAAGACAATGCTCAAGCAATCCACCAAGAGCTCGACCTCGCCCAGAAGGTTCAAGACCAAGCTGCATTCACAGAGACCATAGTTAAACAGAGGATTGTCGAACGATACAACACCAAGGTCGTCCCCCGCAGTTTCAAGATTAGAGATCTCGTTCTTCGATGAGTCAGCGTTGGGGGAAAGAACTCCAGGCGGGGAAAGTTGGCTGCGAACTGGGAAGGTCTATACAGGGTGACTGCCAAGACCAGGAAAGGAGCATACTACCTAGAAACTCTCAAAAAAGAAGCAATTTCAAGAACCTGGAATGTTACAAAACTTCGACACTATTATAGTTCAAATAATAATTGTAACTATTTGCTATCATGTATCTGTCATACCCTAATTTTGTCCGCCTAGGTCAAAACCCTAATTCTCAACAAAAATAAATAAATTAAGAAGTGTGGCGTATTTTGAAGAGTGTGAAGAACATTGTGCATGCATTTTTTGAGTTTTTAGGGCAAAAGGGTATTTTGGTCATTTTCTAAAAATAAGATATTTTTTTCATCAAAAATTATTGTGCAATTTTAGAGAAATTTATTTGAAGCAAGACACCCTTGGTCATATATTTTTTGCGCATACATGCACGCAATTGCATAAAAATTCAAATTCAAAAAAGGCATCAAAAAGGAATATTCTACAAAAATTTCAAGATGATGTTTTTATGATATTTTTGGTCATGGTGATCTCATAAAATGGCATATTCCTAAGATTCCTAGTATGTGGCCTAAATTGGGTGTATTTTTGTACAATTATCCTAAGAAGAATAATCAAAAATGAAGGGATAATAGAATGGTCATATAATAGTACAATAGTACAAGATGACAACTTGCAAAACTTGGGCACCACTCTCCCTTGCTATTTCGAATTCACCCCCCTTCATTTCCCTCTCATTTTGCATTTTTTTGTCCCTCATCATGTGTGTTTCAATCCTCACCCTCCATTCAAATTTTAAATGCAATCCTAGAGTGAGATGAGATGCACAATGACCTAAATGCCCCTAAACCTAATTGCACATTATATATACCCTCATATCCTCACCTCTCACAAGGTTTTGGCTCACAATTCACACTCAAAAACCTAGCCTCTCCTCTTCTCCCTTCTTGGCCGAATACACCTCCTCATTCCCTCACCTCATTTCTTCATCATCCTTGCATTCTAGTCCTAAATCCTTCATCATCCTTGCATTCTCTTCAAAGATCCATCTTCAAATCTCAAGAATCAAGCTCAAGATTGAAGATTAGAGGGTTGATTCAAGTGGTTTAGTGTTCATTCACCTTATTTCTTTTGCTATTCTAGCTTGGAGTTGAGGTATACTCTCAATCTTAACATCATCAAAATTTTAGCATAAAAAATGTAGATCATCAATCTATTTTTGCATATCAAGCATTTCTTTGCATTTTAGTGCTCTATTTTATGTTGAAATGTTGATATAATTGTTGTTGTTGAATGAGAGATGTGTTTCAAGCATTTTGACAAACACTTTGGGAGGTTTGGATGCTTGAAATGCATCTCTCTCTTTTGGAATAAATTGTGTGTTTGTGCTATTTTCATTTTGTGCTTGCATTTTCATGAATAAAATTGTGATTTGGGATTATGTTTCATTTCGCATATTGTAGAAAAATTAGAATTTGCGTGATCTTAGTGCATTCCTTTGCTTAATCATGTGAATCCTTGCCAAAAAGTTTGATCTATGTCATTTGCTTGCATGATTTTGTTGCTTTCAAAGAATAAAATGAGGTTTTAGCTCTATGTTGGTGTCGCATTTCATGAGATAATTAGGGTTTGTGCTTGTTTTTGTTGCTTGCTTTGAAAATCATGTTTGTGTTGATGATTTGGTAAGAGGATTTAACACTTATGCACTTGTACATATCCCAAGTGTTAAAGATTACCTAAAGGGATTCAACACCTTAATTGTATATGCTTACGCTTGCATTGTTGATTGTTTTGCTTGCAACTTGTTAAAGTTTACACTTTGGTTCTTGATTTGGAAATTGATTTGAATTCTCTACTTCTTTTTCTTTTGGATGCCACTCCATCCCAACAAACTTTTGTGATCAATATCACCCTCCAATTCTCTTCCTCTCTTCTTCAAGTCATTTCTTTTTCCAAATTATTTTCCAAATTAAAACTTTTCTTCAAATTGTTTTTCTGTAGCAATCAAATTTTTTCAAAGATCAACAATAAACCTTTTTGAAAACTCATAAGGAGGCAAGTCGGACGTATGGCCGGTGTTGTCTAGCGTCCTAAGATCGGAGCTGTACAGCTCAAACATCTTGGGATACTTATGAAAATCAAAACAAGTAATTAACAACTTGAACCCTATTTCAAAAAATGAGTAAGGAATCGAGTCGGATGTACATCCGGTATTGGTTAGCGTCTTAGGGTTAGCGAGCTGTACAGTTCGGGCGAGCCTAAGATACTTGCCAAATAAAAGCAACCAACCTCACAACAAATCTTTTTCTTCCTTAATCAAAAAAACATTTTCAATAAGTAGGGGGCACGTCGTCTGTACAGGCGGGGTTGTCTTTGTTCTAGGTCTAGTGGACTGTACAGTTCAGGACCGAAAACCCCTACAATAAAAAACACCAACACAAAGTTTCTCGACTAAGGAGAACTACGTAAGCTTTGAATTCTCCATCGCACCGGGAGATACGTAGGAGCGGGTCACATCCCGTCAAGCACACTTTTAAAAAATAATAAAAAGATTCTTCTTTTCCCCCGTTTTCAAAAACACTTTTCTCAAATAAAAAAAGAAGTAGAACGAATTGTTTCAAATCAACTCTGTCAAAACCGCACATCAAGTTAAAGGTTCCCTTTCGGTAGAAAGGAGGTGTGGGATGCTAATACCTTCCCCACACCTAACCGACCCCTGAACCTACATCTCTAGTTCTCAAAGGACCACCCCGCCTTAAAAAGGACCCTTTTTCAATGTTTTGGTCCCTAAGTAAAAAATGCTGATGGCGGCTTCACAAATTTTCACGTTGTACGATGAAAGGTCCAATCCGGATTTTTCGGGGTGCAACAGCTGGCGACTCCACTGGGGACTTTCCTTTTAAAACGAGGGTCAGGCCTAGTTAACTTGATGTGCGGTTTAATTGTTTGATTTGAATGTGATTGTTCTATTTCTCTCTTTTATTCTCCTTCTTTTTCTTCTCTCTTTCTGATGTTTGAATGTTCTCTTGCATTCTCGTATTGTTATGTTGCATTCATGTGCATTTGACTCTTCTTCTTCTATGTTCGCTTCTTGTTCCTTCTTCTCCTTTCATCTTCTTTTGTTTATATGCTTAATATAATCATGCATTTCTCCAATCCCCATGTCCCCTTCTTCTTTGCTCCCTTTCTTCAAGGTAAGCTCATGCATCATTCCCCCAATTCTACTATGATCCCTTCTTCTTTGCTCCCTTTCTTCAAGGTAAGTTCATGCATTCCCCCGATTCTATTATGACCCTTCTTCTTGGCTCCCTTTCTTTAGGTAAGCAGTGCATATGATTGTTGTTGGAACCCTAGGTTAGTTTACTTGTTTGTATTGAAATGATATATGCTTGCAAAACCCTAGGGTAGACGACTCTTTGTCTGGACTGTTTCTGGATTTTCTTTGCAGGTGGGGGGGTATGTTTGTCGTTGTGCTCCTACACACACGTTGCACTCTTTTTACCCTTATATTTCTTGGTTAGACAGCCCTATACCCGGGCTAGAGCATATCTTAGGCTAGAACGAAGTCATTAGTGGCTGCTCACTGGACGTACGTCTTGTTGGGTGGTTGCGAAGACTTCACCTAGAGTTTGGCTTTGTTTGATGATACCATCACTTGGACGTACGGCCCTGTGATCGGTGGTCTCAAATGAGGACGTTGGCTCTAGGAGCCTTATTTAGGGTCCTTCTTTTAGTGCTAACCTTGAAGTGTGTACCCGTAGAAATAGCCATAGATCCTGTCTCTAAGAAACCTTGGTAGGACACAAAGGAGCTTCATACCCCTGCATCCATGCTAAATAAAATATTTTTGCAAATAAACCGAAAAAAAATTATCAAAAAAAAATGTGTGAATTTCCGGCTTTTGAAAGCCTTTGCATTGTAAATAGTTTTTTACTCATTTCCTTTTGCATACATCTTCATCCAGTGAAGATCATGATTTTTCATGCATTAAAAATTGCGAGTATCATGCACTTTCTCGCATATAAAAAAAAACATTTTTTAGAAACATCTCTCGTGCATTGTTATTTTCCCTTGCATATAAATATGTGAACCTCTCATTTTGCATATAGTTTCATTTAATAAAAATCACGTCTCTCGTGCATTTTAAAAATAATTGCGAGTATCATGCATTTCATTTCATTGCATAAGAAAAATGAAAACAAAAAAAAACAATTATCATCTGCATAGCATAAGCATTTCAGTCATCCATAATCATGTACAAAAACCTTCATCAAATAATGTGGGCGTCGAGCCAATGTAGCATTTATGCATCATTTCATTAACCTCATAAGCATTATTTCAGAAAAAAGACGAAGAAGAACTACGTAGCTTTGATTCCTCATCACAATGGGGATACGTAGGAGCGGGTCATACCCGTCAAGCACCTTTTTCTAAAAACCTTTTTCCCCAAATAAAGCACCTTTTTCTAAAAACCTTTTTCCCCAAATAAAGCACCTTTTTCTAAAAAAAATTTTTTTTCAATAAATCACTTGCATCTTCAAATCATTTTTAAAATCATTTTCTAAATCATTTTCCAAAAAAAATGAAATGAAATAAGAGAAACTCCTTATGCAATCGTTCCATGGGTAGAAGTGCATCTTTGAATGATGAAGGGTAATATCTCAAATTTGTTTGTGCACTACAAATTTGAGATGATACTCTACGATATCGGGGCACTTTGACCCAATCAGGCGCAGTTTGTTTTCAAATAAAGTGAATAAGTGGAGTCAACCAAATGTCGAAGCATTTCAGTATATTGCGTGAAGTATTGAGTCAGGATCCACTAAATGTTTCATGCAAGTTACTCAGAGTAACGACAATTGGTTGCCTCAAATCATCATTTTCGCAAAAAGGGGCATTGGTATTTCAGATCTTGCCGTGCCTCTAAAGAATAAAAATCATTTTGAAAAAATATCATTCTTGCATCTTGCATCATCCAAAAATGCATTGGAGTTTCGTATTTCATCTTGCATAAAAAACAAACAAAAAAATCTCCTTTAGAATAATTACACTTTTCAAGTGGTCATTTTTCATGCATTTGCTTATCATGATTTGTTCATTCATACATTGCATAAACCAAATAAAAAAGTTGTGATGAGAGACGAGACGCTTTTGCAAAATAATCTGTTAAAAAAATTTACCCTTACTTATTTGCAAGCTCAAGATGTTCCAAGGCACTCAATTTTTCAAATCAATAGTTCATTTGCATTTTCTTCAAAAAAGGCATTGCATCTCATCCATTCCATGATAAAAGACTGAAATAGTTCATCAAAAAAAAATTTCCATCATGTTTTAACCAATGTTAACTCTCTACGAAGCATTCTTCTAGTGGGCGTGCATGCCATGTGCAGTTTCTCTTGTTTGAGTCTGTCAGTTTCCTTCCCTTATCATCATTCTCCATCCAAGTTTGATCCCGCCCCATCCACCCATAAAGTACATACTCTCCCCGCATTAGTACATACTTGACTTTTGGTTTAGATCCTCCATACAAGAGGGCAATTTTGTAATCACTTAATTACCTTGTTAAGATTGCTTTTCTTTGGTGCAAGTCTAAAAATGTGCATGCATTTGTTCAGTCATTCATTCTTGTGCTTACCAAGGCCTTAGGATATTTCAATAAGGGCACACATGTTTCCTTTTAGTATCATCATCAATAAAATGTTATTTTGAATTCCTCAATAAAATTTCTTTCTTTCATTTTGTCATGTGTCTGTTATTTGCTTTTCAATTCCTCCCAACGCGGATCAAAAATAATAATAAATGAAAATAATCTTTGAAAACAACGACGCCAATGGTTCATATTGTGACTCTGATTACCCGATTAACCAAACTGAGAGAGAGGCTGAAGACAACTGGGATGTTTCTTCGGAGTTAATAAGTGAAGAATTGGCTAAGGCTGTAGAAATTCATGATGCCACAACTAGGTTGGGCAATGAAGTCAAAGCACAATTTCAAGCAAAGTGGAGCAATGCTGAGGAAACCAAACAAATGTTACAAGCGAACCTCTTTCGCGACCAAACCCTTTCCCTTCCTCAGATCAACCAACTTTCCCATTTCCCATTACAAGTACCCCATCACAAAAAAAATTTCATAACCAAATGCCTGCCATCGCCACCTTCCTCACTACCAGTGGCCCTTCTACAAAATCAACCCATCTCATTTGCTCCTCCCTCTGAACCTCCTGTCACCCCAGTTAATACCAGAACCCAATCAAGCATCCTCCAACCGCTGCAGGGGTTTCATTGCCATTATCTCTCCAATCACCCCAGACAAGGATCACTTCAAATATCCAAAATAGTGTATCACTTTTATCAGCTCACTCAACTCAAAAGCAAAAAAGGAAAAATCAGAAAAAATGAAACAAAAAAAGAACAGATTCAAAAAATGAAAATCCCAAAAATGAAAAAACAAGGGAAAAAGAGACGAAAGAAATATAAGTTGTGAGCTGATACATTTGGCCATAAAGCGTAAGAGATCCTTGTCTCAATGAACCTTCCTACACCTTGTTGTGTATGACCACCCTTTCTTCCATAAACCTTCAAACACTTCATCATTCCTATACATCTCTCCTTTCATAAAACCGCAAACACTACCTCGACCTCGTCATCCCGCCCTCCACAAACCCTCAGTCATTCCTCAGACTCCACCATCAGATTTGCAATCAAGCTGTTGTGCAAGAATAAGAGAACAAAGTGGTCCGTCCTCATGAGGAATCAAGTGACATGATCAATTTGAGCAAAGGAGAGGATTGACGCCATGATAAAGAGCAATGAATCAACAAGTTTGTGTAAATCACCTTCTGACATAAGACACTTGCCATTATAACAAAGTCTGTAATTACCAAAGTTCGGTCTGTTGCGCAGCTTTCCAAGCTAAGGTAGTCACAAATGACAGTATGAAGACTCCAGGTCAAGCATCATGATCCCTCCCTACGCCACCCTAAAAATGGGGCAGTTAGAGACAATCAACAAAGGATATCAAGGACGATGATGACCTTCATGGAAATCAGGCTTCGTTTTACACTCTAACAGGGGCAAACCCCATATGATGGAAGTAGTACTTTCATTGAGCCTTATCAAACCAAAGTACATTTGTCTTATGTCAGAAGAAGAATAAGAGAAAGCTCAAACCGAAGAAAGCTCATCTTCAACAATTTCAAAGAAGACTCAATGCTCAAAAAGATCATGAACCTCCAAAGGGATTCCCATGGAGATGAACCCAGTATCATGAAGACGAAGAACTTATTCTCCGGAGGGGCCTTTAATTCTCGCAAAATGGGATGCAAGAAAAGAAAACCCCAGTTTCCAGTAAATTCAGATGTAGTCAGAAAGGAGTATGCCTAAAGAAATAAATGAAAAAAGAGAAAGATGAGCCAAGTAAGAATCAGCTCGATAGGTTGAAAACCCGCAAAGGGCGGCCTAGGCAAAACCAGAGCGACCCGGTGGATTGAAAACCCGCAAAGGGCGATCCAGGCAAAAATTAGGGTCAGAAAACTTGGACTTGAAATGAAAAAGGCAATCAGCACTCCCAAAAGTTTGGATAAAGGGGTGATCAAGGTCATGAGTATGGACGATTGGCATCGTTACTTCAAAAGAAAAAACACAAGATCTGCTTCCCCTTTTTCTTGTATTTTTCCAGTTTAAAAATTTTTCAATGTACTTTCAATTGGCGTGACCTTCTGCACGTCCAGTTTCCATAACAATAAGAATTCAACTTTTTCTTCCATGTGTTTGCTTTTCGTGTCTTTTATCTTCACTTATTCTATCTCTTTATTTTAAAATAAATGTTTTTATGATTGATGATACTGAATTGTGAAACCTGTGCATGAGTCAAAAAGCATTACAATCATTGCGAAATTTCTGAAAATCACAGAAAAGAGGGGATCCCTCAAATAAATGAATTGGAAAAAAAACAAACGCGGGCACAATCACTTCAAATGGCAAGCAAACTTATGCGCGGCTCTGGCATTGCTATTACCCTAGATGGTCCTCATGTCTCAAGCCCAAAGGAAAAGATTTGCACCAAAGATTAAAACAAGGTTTAGTGATCACCAAGTGAGGTTTCTTTCATGCCAAAAGTCAAGACATTCATAGAGAACCAAAGATTTGCACTGAGAACACCACTCAGATCCAAAAGTTGGGGCCTTCTCTTCACCACCCACCCACCCTGGTCTTGGGAAAGTTTGTTCATTGTCCATCCCATTCATATACCACCCTCAGTTCATAACCAGTACCATAACTTCATCCCCTTTCACAAACCCACTCAAAGAACCCATTTGAAAATGTCATTCTAAAGTGGGGCATTTCCATAACTGTTCACTCCCGCTCAAATGAGCAGAGTTCTCCCTAAAGTCATTCACATCCATAAATTCCTGTCGGGGCAGTCTCTCAACTCACTGTCCTAAACCAATCCCAAGTTAACTGACTCACTCGTCCACATCTGCACTCTTATGCATACTTACTAGTCAATGCTTCAGAGAGAGAGAATACAAATTGATCAGGTGGTGTTTAAAGTTCAGTCATCATGGAAATGGAAAGGAAAGTAAGTGAGCTTGTTAATAAAAACCTTGAGAACACCAGAGTTTGAATCAAATCTAGTTTTTCCAAAGAATGGTCCATAGCCATCTCAATTCCTTGCATTCAAAGTCTCGCGTCTCATCATCATAAAAATGTTTACAAAAATGTTTAAATACTCCAATCATTCATCCTCCTCATGCATGTAGGCATTTCATGTTATTCAAAGCATTACATTCGCATCATCCACATTCATCACAATAAAAGCAAAAGAACACAGACATTCCATAGCATTTATCATCATCACATCAAACATCAAATCAGTTTTCAAAACAAAAAGAGGCATTCTTAATAAATAGTCATAGTCGTCACGATAGGACGCTTGAATTGATCACTCAAGAATCCTAAAGTCCCTATGCTAAAAGAAAATTAAAAACATTCATTGCATCACGTGCATTCGCATAATCTGCCTTTGCATAACATACATTTGCATTACATTTGCATATCCACCTCTTGTGCATTCATCGAAAAAAGAATAAGGTGCATTTCATGAATATCCATGTCTTTGCTAAATTTTTCTGCATCCAAATAAGTTGCTATCTGCTAGTAACAGCTCAAGTCGCCGATGGTCGATCCTACGAAACTCATGTTCTTCGATCACCACTAAGGTAAGAAAAAAACTTGCATTCATGCACCATTCCTTGCATCAACTAACGTATGCAGGTACCCTGGATCGGTGCGGCAGCATTGACCAACTGAAGAAAACCAATTGGATTTTCAAATCCCCTTTGGACCCACGTGTCCCCCAGAAGATTGACTTCACTTCGTATTCGAGCTGCGAGTAAGTCCCCCTGACCTCAATAGGTCCAGTCGAAAAGGATAGCTGTGTTGGCCTAAAACATGGCGCAGTCCTAGGGAAATATCGAGATCTAGACATGATATAGTACCCTCCCCCGGTCGCTCGAAAGACCACCCCTTTGAGCCCACGTGCTCCCCAGGCCCAAGTGCAAACTCGGATCGTTCGCGATTCGTTAAAAGGCTTTAGGCAGCCTCCTTCGCCGGCTTAATGAGGGCCGACACCCTTTTTTTTTTTTTGCTTTCTTTACTGCTTTCGCTGGCTTATTGAGGGTTGGCACCAATTGATTCCAAAAAAAAAAAAAATCTTTTCATTGCATTTGTATCATATTTCAAAAAGGAACAAAAAAGAGAAAAAAAGAAAAAGGAAAATTCTGGTTTCTCTAAGTAGACAAAATTGGTATAATTTCTGAATTCTTTATTTCTATTTTGCCTCGGAATATGTTTCGGCCAATTCATATTCCTTGTTAAAATCCAAATAAAGAGGGGCAGCTGTCATACCCTAATTTTGTCCGCCTAGGTCAAAACCCTAATTCTCAACAAAAATAAATAAATTAAGAAGTGTGGCGTATTTTGAAGAGTGTGAAGAACATTGTGCATGCATTTTTTGAGCTTTTAGGGCAAAAGGGTATTTTGGTCATTTTCTAAAAATAAGATATTTTTTTCATCAAAAATCATTGTGCAATTTTAGAGAAATTTATTTGAAGCAAGACACCCTTGGTCATATATTTTTTGCGCATACATGCACGCAATTGCATAAAAATTCAAATTCAAAAAAGACATCAAAAAGGAATATTCTACAAAAATTTCAAGATGATGTTTTTATGATATTTTTGGTCATGGTGATCTCATAAAATGGCATATTCCTAAGATTCCTAGTATGTGGCCTAAATTGGGTGTATTTTTGTACAATTATCCTAAGAAGAATAATCAAAAATGAAGGGATAATAGAATGGTCATATAATAGTACAATAGTACAAGATGACAACTTGCAAAACTTGGGCACCACTCTCCCTTGCTATTTCGAATTCACCCCCCCTCATTTCCCTCTCATTTTGCATTTTTTTTGTCCCTCATCATGTGTGTTTCAATCCTCACCCTCCATTCAAATTTTAAATGCAATCCTAGAGTGAGATGAGATGCACAATGACCTAAATGCCCCTAAACCTAATTGCACATTATATATACCCTCATATCCTCACCTCTCACAAGGTTTTGGCTCACAATTCACACTCAAAAACCTAGCCTCTCCTCTTCTCCCTTCTTGGCCGAATACACCTCCTCATTCCCTCACCTCATTTCTTCATCATCCTTGCATTCTAGTCCTAAATCCTTCATCATCCTTGCATTCTCTTCAAAGATCCATCTTCAAATCTCAAGAATCAAGCTCAAGATTGAAGATTAGAGGGTTGATTCAAGTGGTTTAGTGTTCATTCACCTTATTTCTTTTGCTATTCTAGCTTGGAGTTGAGGTATACTCTCAATCTTAACATCATCAAAATTTTAGCATAAAAAATGTAGATCATCAATCTATTTTTGCATATCAAGCATTTCTTTGCATTTTAGTGCTCTATTTTATGTTGAAATGTTGATATAATTGTTGTTGTTGAATGAGAGATGTGTTTCAAGCATTTTGACAAACACTTTGGGAGGTTTGGATGCTTGAAATGCATCTCTCTCTTTTGGAATAAATTGTGTGTTTGTGCTATTTTCATTTTGTGCTTGCATTTTCATGAATAAAATTGTGATTTGGGATTATGTTTCATTTCGCATATTGTAGAAAAATTAGAATTTGCGTGATCTTAGTGCATTCCTTTGCTTAATCATGTGAATCCTTGCCAAAAAGTTTGATCTATGTCATTTGCTTGCATGATTTTGTTGCTTTCAAAGAATAAAATGAGGTTTTAGCTCTATGTTGGTGTCGCATTTCATGAGATAATTAGGGTTTGTGCTTGTTTTTGTTGCTTGCTTTGAAAATCATGTTTGTGTTGATGATTTGGTAAGCGGATTTAACACTTATGCACTTGTACATATCCCAAGTGTTAAAGATTACCTAAAGGGATTCAACACCTTAATTGTATATGCTTACGCTTGCATTGTTGATTGTTTTGCTTGCAACTTGTTAAAGTTTACACTTTGGTTCTTGATTTGGAAATTGATTTGAATTCTCTACTTCTTTTTCTTTTGGATGCTACGCCATCCCAACAAACTTTTGTGATCAATATCACCCTCCAATTCTCTTCCTCTCTTCTTCAAGTCATTTCTTTTTCCAAATTATTTTCCAAATTAAAACTTTTCTTCAAATTGTTTTTCTATAGCAATCAAATTTTTTCAAAGATCAACAATAAACCTTTTTGAAAACTCATAAGGAGGCAAGTCGGACGTACGGCCGGTGTTGTCTAGCGTCCTAAGATCGGAGCTGTACAGCACAAACATCTTGGGATACTTATGAAAATCAAAACAAGTAATTAACAACTTGAACCCTATTTCTAAAAATGAGTAAGGAATCGAGTCGGATGTACATCCGGTATTGGTTAGCGTCTTAGGGTTAGCGAGCTGTACAGTTCGGGCGAGCCTAAGATAACTTGCCAAATAAAAGCAACCAACCTCACAACAAATATTTTTCTTCCTTAATCAAAAAAACATTTTCAATAAGTAGGGGGCACGTCGTCTGTACAGGCGGGGTTGTCTTTGTTCTAGGTCTAGTGGACTGTACAGTTCAGGACCGAAAACCCCTACAGTAAAAAACACCAACACAAAGTTTCTCGACTAAGGAGAACTACGTAAGCTTTGAATTCTCCATCGCACCGGGAGATACGTAGGAGCGGGTCACATCCCGTCAAGCACACTTTTAAAAAATAATAAAAAGATTCTTCTTTTCCCCCGTTTTCAAAAACACTTTTCTCAAATAAAAAAAGAAGTAGAACGAATTGTTTCAAATCAACTCTGTCAAAACCGCACATCAAGTTAAAGGTTCCCTTTCGGTAGAAAGGAGGTGTGGGATGCTAATACCTTCCCCACACCTAACCGACCCCCGAACCTACATCTCTAGTTCTCAAAGGACCACCCCGCCTTAAAAAGGACCCTTTTTCAATGTTTTGGTCCCTAAATAAAAAATGTTGATGGCAGCTTCACAAATTTTCACGTTGTACAATGAAAGGTCCAATCCGGATTTTTCGGGGTGCAACAGTATCCAGATTAGACCTCCGAGTCCCTTTCAATAAAATGACGCCTTTTCAGGAAAGCTTAGCTTCTTGTCAAAGAACGCTGGTCGAGGTCAAGGTCGAGCCCTTGTACCCGACCTCATGCGAGTTTCTTCACTCCACGCAACTCGTGAGCAAGCAATACGTTCTCGGCTTCAAACCGACTACCTTGTTCCCTGGTGGAGACGTCGGCATTCCAATTGAGGAACAACTCCTGCCCGAGCTTACTGACCTTGTCGCATGCTTGGAAGTCCTCAAGAGAAAGCTCGGTAGTGGTAACTTTCGGAATAAAAATCTCATTCTAAGTTTTGATGATACAAACTAAGTAAGATTTAGGTTTTCTAATGAAGTGTGATCTAACATGTTTGCTAAGTGCTAAGAACTAGTTTTCAAACATAGCAAATTAAGGTTCTACCTTGGATTAACCAGTTGGTAAAATACAAAGGTAGAAAAGCCTTGAGAAGGTTAAATTATGAGAAGTTTAAAACGAGTCAACAGAAGGTTTGACCAAATTAACATAAGGTTGACCAAAAGTTAAAAGAAGGTTGACCAAAACTCAAAAGAAGGTTGACTTTACAAACACCTTAAAAGCATAAGTTCATGCTTGAGAAGGTTATTGTGAAAGAAAATTAAATGTTGAGAAGGTTGTTGGAAACCGTATCAAATTTAAGACAAACACATTAACTCCTCTTGAATGATATTTAGTTGCATTAAATGAAGAAATCTAGCAATAAATGTGCTAGAATGTTTCAAGCATTAAAAAGGAAATGCTTGATTATTCCCTTGGTACTTTTAAAGTGTTTGTTCATACTAGGAAGCTTGAGAAGGTTCGTTTAAAGCTGTACCAGGCTGGCCAACAGTAAAAATGCAAGTCATAGCTATTTAGTAGGATACTAGGATAGTACATATCCAGCTCAAGAAAGTTCAGAGGTGCAGATAAAGCATAAAGCAAGTCTTGAGAAGGTTCAAAAGCTGCCAACTTTTGTCCCTTACTTCACATCACTCGTATGGACCAATGGATATTCCAAACGGCTCTCTTCAAGCTTCTAACGGCTATATTCGACCTCCATGGCGATTTAAAGGGTCCATTCTGAAGTTTCAAAGCATGAGAGTTAATTACAACCTACACAAAGTCAAGCTTCTCAAAGCAATCAACATTCTCATCCCACACTCAAAGCTTCAACAAGTTCAGATCTTGGATATCATTCTTGAGTGTGTATTAGCTTGTTAGTATCATTGTTTTACAGTGTATCTATCTCTGTATCAAGCTCCTTAAACATCCCAAAAACCCCAAAACCATTGTTGTAATTGTGTGTGTAAACATTCCATTAAACTACCTAGATTGTGAGGTGAGTGTTAGTGAGAACTGAAAAGAAATACCTTTAGGAAACTAGGAGAGAGTTTCTTAGTAGGTAAATACAGCTTGGTGAAGCTGTGCAAGAAGTGCACTTGTCTTTTGTTTGGTGATCAAAAGAAAGTTGTTGTTGTAAGTCTTTTGTGGTTGAGCAAAAGCAAGTGTAATAGCTATTTGGAGAATAGTGGAAATACTCACTTGGAAGTGAGGAGGGGACGTAGCCTAAATTGGGTGAACCTCTATAATTCCTGTGTTCTTTAAACTGCTTTCCCTAACTATTGTTTAAATTGCTTTGCACTTAAGATTGTTTTCAAACCAAGAGAAGGTTAATTTCATCAACCTTCTCAAGACAGATTTTAAACTAATACTTGATCTTCCAACCTACTCTTATTGTGTTTAAAAACTACTCCTCTTGCATAGTATATTTATCTTATATTCATTATTGTCTTCATCTGTTAAGGGTTTATACGTGCTTGTTGTTTTTACAACTAACCTTAACCTTCTCTTCTCCAAGTTAAGCTTGAGACTAAATTGTTGAGAAGGTTACAGGTTTTCAGAATTTAAAAAGGATACACAATTTAAACCCCCTTTCTTGTGTAATTTAGCCATTTCAGTAACTGTGGCCTTGGTCACGCTCATACTTTTAGCCCCAGACACACATGAGGTCGTCTTCATTCAGTAGTCCTACAACGCTCAGGTAATCGGCTATGGTCAAAGGCCAAGTCATCTTATCTGGAAAATAAAACAAAGACTTATTTTAGAACCAAAAGATGGACAGAAAATAAACTAGATACAAAGTAAGAAAAATTTTAAGAACTCTACCAAGGGCTGCTCGGAGCTCCTCAGGCGACTCGACCTCGGCGGTTAAGACCGTCCTATACAATCGATTTTCTTACTCTTAAGGGTGAGTTTGTCCACCCAACCAAGCAACGGATTAAAAGTCCGATCTTCCTTCCTAGCGAGAGCGGAGGTCGGGTAAGCGTAATCAGCAACTTCTCACTCGAAATGCTTTTCACGCCAAGACAGGGGAAAACAGAGGCGTCACAGTCTTCCCCTTCTCGTCCAAGTTCGCGACTTCCTTTCTTGTGGCCTCGTTAACCAATTTGACAAAGACGAACTTGTACTTGAAGTCTTTGACCGACTCTGTCACCAGACTGAATAAGCTCCACTTCTGACTGCAATGGATACCGATGTGACCCTACCTCTCCTTACCAGATCCGACCTCCGCCTGACGAAATACCGACAAAGCAAAGAATACCTTGCGACAAAGCAAAGAATATCACTATCTCGAACGTCCGGATAAAAAACCCCAAGCATTGGGGGTAAGCTACGACGGTGCAACCATTAGAGACCGCATGACCCATTTTCGGAAGGCAGATAACAAGATTCTCTTCATCATTTTTTTAAAGAGGGCAGAGTAGACGAAGAACCTCAGCCCGAAAGTTTTCTGGCACACCACATCGGACTAGAAAATAGCCTCAAATCTCCACTTATGCCCTTCGCCACTGAGGAAGTTTTCTTAAAGTCTTTCAGATCGCCATGACTGGGTTGGTATACTGAACCTTTTTACGAACATCTATGGAAACCCATTGGTAAGGATCCTTAGCTCCGACTTTTTCGTCTTCAGTGTCGTACCCTTGAGCTCGGGTTGAACGATTGACTCACCCTTGGGGGGAAGATCTTGAGATGCTGGGGTCGATGAGGAATCGATGGTCTCGACCATGCCTAGTTTCAGAAGAAGACGACATCTGATCGTCAACAGGTCGAGCAGGAATTGGAAGGCTCTCTGCAGATTTCTTTAAAAGCGGTTTCGCTGGGAAACCCTGCGCGACCTCTTAGAATCTATGGTTCTCACCATTCTTTCCTCCAGAGTAGGAAGCCGAGGTTAGAAGCGATCATCATGCAACAAGCTCGGCCCCGAGGGAACTAATCTCAGTAATGCAAACTCTTGTGTGGGAAGAAGTGATATGGGAAATCAGCCACTGGAGCTTCAACGTCAAGCCACTCGGAACTGTAACTCGGTGCGGAATTCTCATGCTCCAAGGAATCACTCTTAGAGTCGGGAGAATACAAAACTCAGAAAGCGTGATAGCATCATGCCAATGATCCTCAAACCTACTTATACGGATATTGGGCCCGGTAGACGAAATGACACAACTCCCGCCAAAACAATAAATGTTTAGGCTTTGAAATCTAGGCAATCATAGTGATAGAACGCTTTGTTTTGGTCAAACGTCACATCTCTTTGACAAATTGACACATGTCACGCCAGAAAGGTCCGAGTCAACCACAAGGATCCACCGATTTGGGAAAGGGCTGCTTCTGAAACATGTATGACTCCGACTCTGAACGCACTCCAATTCGTGGCTATGGACAATCTTCTGCAACTCAAGCCGAGGCCGCACTCCCGTGACCGACCTCGACTAGGGGGGCAACTGTTCCGGACTGGGCCAAGCGGCCCAATCTAGTGCCGGATCCGGCCCAGTTAAGTGGATAGAGCGCAAAACCAAGATCAATGGACCAGATTGCAGTGGCCCGATCTAATGGCTTTGGATCAGGCAAGACTCGCGGAACCCCCAACTCCGCATTTATAAATACAACACCACCCTCTGATAGCAGATACATTTTGCTCATTTGTACCTCTCACTGACTTCTAATTGATTACTTTAGCATCGGAGTGTCTACAGGTACCTACCCCGCCGAGTCCAACCTCGGGGGAAAATGAAACTGAGGAGCTTAATCTCGGAAGACACCGACTTCCGGAGCATCGAGCTGACCTCGAACCAGGGAAGGACAATCACAAGACTCAACCTATAAACTGCTTATCTTGGATCCAGATTCGAAGGCAAGGTACCGAACAATTTCTTTAGCCACCCAGTTTTTGTCTTGACTAACTCAAGTCAAACCTAAATGCCTAGATTTAATTCTAAAGGAGAACACAATATATAATTGTATTATTTCTTCAAGCCTCACCAGGCTCTACAAGTGTAGTATTTCTTCAAGCCACCTCAAACTCTACATGAGCATTATAGCCTCTCAAAGCAACAACTTTGACACACTCACTCTTTCTAGCTATCTATCGAGTGAGAACTGAGTGTTTGATGTCTCTCTAGGCTCCTTATGTCAATTAAGGTTGTTGCCTCTAATGGACCGTTTACAAAATGGTTTAAGTTTGTGTCTTGATGATATAAAGTCATCTTTCATAATATGAGCTTGAGTTAGTGCCAAAATGACACCAAGTCAGCGTTGGATTGCCAACTCCTTTTGGAGCATATTACAATTACAAACAATCCTATATTAATTAGAAAATATTCTAAGATTAATCTATAAAGTTCAAAAAAACTATCTGTCTGATTTACATAAAAGTTCTAATCAACTCTCACTAGAGAGGATATTCTATAAAATTAGAACTTGTTCAAAGGTTTTTTCTTTATATGTATCTTTTGTTTTAGATTTTCCTTATACACTACTAAAGAAAGAGATATAGTTATGTTGCGGTAACATTGATCTCCTTTATTGTGCGTAGTAGATATAATGAAGGGATTCGTTTTGAATTTCCTTCTCTTCGAGAGATATGAAGAGTGTTTTAGATGGGACTGTCTCTTATTCTCTTGGATATTAAATCTTCTTGTTTAGAGACTCAACGTAAGTTTTGGAAGTCGATTATATGGACACTAAGTGAAACTTCTTCTTTTGTTTATACTCTTGTCTTCCCTCAAGAGATATTAAACTTCCCTATTTATTGTGCGAGCAATATATAAGACTGTTGAGAGAAGATACACTACAAAATAATCAGTCATTACGAGGGAAATTTCCCTCACAAAATGACCAAAATCCCTCGCTAATGGTCATTTGCAAGGGAATTAGCGAGGGACCAGTTCCCTCGCTAAATCCCTCCTCGCTAATCCCATTAGCGAGGGAATTTGAATCCCTCGCTAATGACTGCCTCAAAATTTGTGCAGTTTTTCAAATTTGGGCAATTTTTCAAATTTGGTCAATTATATATTTATTATTATATTTATTATTATATTAAATTTCGAAAATGGCTTTTTATTTTTTATTTTTTATTATATATTATATTGTTAATTTTGTGGTTGTGGTCGTGGTTGTGTGGAAGGTGGAGAGAAAGAGGAAATAAATTTGTAGGTGGTGGTGGTGGTGGTGGTGGTCATGGGTGGTGGTGGTGGTTGAGTGGTGGTGGTGTGGTGAAAGAAGGTGGAGAGAAGAAGAGGGAAAGGGGAAATCGAGAGAGAGAGAGAGAGAGAGGAGAGGAAGAGGAGCTCGGTGGTGGTGGTGTCATGGGTGGTGGTTGTTGTGTGGTGGTGGTGGTGGTTGTGTGGTGGTGGGTTAGAGTTTGTAGGTGAGAGAGAGAGAGTAGAGGAAGAGGAAGGGGAGAGTAGGTAGTAGAGGAAGAGGAAGGGAGAGTAGGTTGGTTGTGTGGTGTGATGGTGGTGGTGGTGGTTGTGTGGTGGTGGAGAGTAGAGGAAGAGGAAAGGAAGAGGAAGGGTGAAGAGTGAGTGAGAAAGAAGAGTGCAAGGTCGAGCAATTCCTTCGCTAATTTCGTTGATTCGCATGAATTTGACTGAATTAGCAAGGGACCAATTCCCTCACTAACCATTCCCTCGCTAATTCCCTCGCTAACGGTCAGATTCACGTTAGCGAGGGACCAATTCCCTCGCTAACCACCTTGTTTTTCGTGCTAAAATTTTCAAATTCCTGCCTCCACTTAGCGAGGGACCAGTCCCTCGCTAATGTCGAAAATTCAGTCGCTAACCATTAGCGATGGACTGGTCCCTCGCTAATTCCCTCGCTAATGTCAGTTTTAGGGAGGGAATCACATTCCCTCGCTAAAGTCAGTTTTAGCGAGGGAATGTTATTCCCTCGCTAATGTCCCTTGCAAATAAGCGTTTTTTTTGTAGTGATACATTGAATTCTAACCATTGTAGATGAGTTGGCAAGATTCCTTGAAGGACAGTTGCATAGAATGTTTTGGTAGACTAGATGATTGTTGATTCAACTTCATCAGATGACACTTCTTTGAATCAGATGACACTATCTTCAGCAGACCAGATGATGAACTTCAACTTGACTTTTGCATCAAATGCTTTATTACTTTGAGTACACACATCTTTTTTGACGACGTGGTATTGAATATATCTTTAAGAATACACATATCTTTTGTATATTAATTTTTATCTTCAAAACCAATTGTGGGTTACTGCTTTTAAATTCATCTAGTTCCAACACAAGAAACTCCGGTAACTTTGTGTGAATCATGTAATTTACCTTGCCGATCATCTCACTCATGGATAAAAACCACTTTCCTTTTAAAATACGTGTCCATAAGCTGTAATAATTATTTATGTTCAATTAGTCCTTATGCATATCTATATAAAAATAGGTGTTGCACCCCGAAAGATCCGGATTGGACCTTTCATCGTACAACGTGAAAATTTGTGAAGCCGCCATCAACATTTTTTATTTAGGGACCAAAACATTGAAAAAGGGTCCTTTTTTTAAGGCGGGTGGTCCTTTGAGAACTAGAGATGTAGGTTCGGGGGTCGGTTAGGTGTGGGGAAGGTATTAGCATCCCACACCTCCTTTCTACCGAAAGGGAACCTTTAACTTGATGTGCGGTTTTGACAGAGTTGATTTGAAACAATTCGTTCTACTTATTTTTTTTATTTGAGAAAAGTGTTTTTGAAAACGGGGGAAAAGAAGAATCTTTTTATTATTTTTTAAAAGTGTGCTTGACGGGATGTGACCCGCTCCTACGTATCTCCCGGTGCGATGGAGAATTCAAAGCTTACGTAATTCTCTTTTGTCGAGAAACTTTGTGTTGGTGTTTTTTATTGTAGGGGTTTTCGGTCCTAGACTGTACAGTCCACTAGACCTAAAACAAAGACAACCCCGCCTGTACAGACGACGTGCCCCCTACTTATTGAAAATGTTTTTTTGATTAAGGAAGAAAAAGATTTGTTGTGAGGTTGGTTGCTTTTATTTAGCAAGTATCTTAGGCTCGCCCGAACTGTACAGCTCGCTAACCCTAAGACGCTAACCAATACCAGATGTACATCCGACTCTATTCCTTACTCATTTTTTGAAATAGGGTTCAAGTTGTTAATTACTTGTTTTAATTCTCATAAGTATTCCAAGATGTTTGAGCTGTACAGCTCCGATCTTAGGACGCTAGACAACACCGGCCGTACGTCCGACTTGCCTCCTTATGAGTTTTCAAAAAGGTTTATTGTTGATCTTAGAAAGAATTTGATTGTCTTATGAAAACAATTTGAGAAAAGATTGAGTTTGGAAAAAGCTTTAGAAAATGATTGATTTGAAGAAAGGAGAAGGGAGTTTGAGGGTGACATTGGTCACAAAAGGTTTGTTGGGATGGCGTGGCATCCAAAAGGAAAAGAAAGTAGAACATTCAATCAATTTCCAAGTCAAGAACCAAAGTGCAACATTTAACAAATTGCATGCAAAGCAATCAACAATGTAAGCATAAGCATAAACATTACCAATTACAACATTTGAGCACAAGAATGACACTTAGTCATCAGCATCTAATGGCATGCATATGTAAGATTAACAATAGGCACACAAAGAGATCATACAAAAGTTCAATTCAATTAGGTGTCAACACAAGATAAAGCACAAGGTTGAATCCCTTTTAGTAATCCTTGACGCTTGAGACAATGCACAAGTGCATAAGTGTCTAGTCCTTTTACCAAATCATCAACATTAAAGCATAACATTGTCCTAGAAAGAACATCACATTTGCAAGACCAAAAGTGACCAAAAGAGGGCATTAACAAGTCATTTTTGTAACCAAAATTGATTAATCAAGTTAGAAAACTAGCATTTGCATTTTTAAAGCAAGAATTGCACAAAGAAAATTGAATCATCTTAGGCAATCCTCATCACTTAAAGTGAAGTGCACTAGGCACAAGTGAGAGTCCTCTTGCCAATCCTCAACATAGAATAACTTTGCAAACAAGTTACTAACAAGCAAACCAAAGTTTACAATCAAAGCAACAAGGTTGTGTTGAATCATCTTAGGCAATCCTCAACACTTAAAGTGAAATGCCTAAGGCACAAGTGTGAGTCCTCTTGCCAATCATCAACATAGAATAATTTGCAAGCAAAGTACATAACAACCAACGTCAAAACAATTTGAGAAATCATTTTACTCACAATTGCAAACTCTTTTCACAAAGAAATAACAAAAATCCTATCTTATTAGAAACTTGCGAACCAAAACATAACCAAACAACAAATTCATTCAACAAATACACAAAATTAAGCGAGCAAATGACACTAACAAGACTTAGGAACATTTATTCACAAGATCCAAGCAATCAAACACCAAAATCAACAACTATTCATATTTTTTTGATTTTTGTGAAAATAAGAAGGCATGAAAAATGAATATTTGCAAAATCAAACAACATGTTTGGACATGGGAACTTCAAAATCAAGCCTCAATAACAAGATTGCATAAAGAAATGCATCAAAACACGATTAAACCTATTTTATGCTAAGGGTGCGAAACATTCATAGCTTCCTAACACAATGTTATTTCACAAAATGCAACAAACAAAATGATAACAACACAAATCACAATTTATTCAAGGGTGAGAAGCAATCTCAAACACCCAAGCCTCCCTAAGTGCTTGTCAAAATGTTTCAGATACCTCTCACCAACAACAATCAACAAATCAACAATATACCAACACTAAAATGCATGGATATGGTAGGATGCAAGATTAGAAACATGATTTTTACATTTTTATGCAAAAAAAAACTTAGTAAATGATGCAAGAGTTTTGAAGTATACCTTGAATCCAAGCTAATAAATAAAGAGTATGAAGAGAAAACCCACAAATCAACTAGATCTTCACCAAAACCTTGCGCAACTTGCCTTGTTCTTGAGATTGGATGATGAACACTTGAATCTTGGTAGAAGAGACGGATGATATATGAAGTAGGAGTTAATATGAGATGGAAAATGAAAGTGAAATGAAAAAAATGGAGGAGGGAATGGTTGTTGGTGGTTTCGGCCAAAGGAGGAGAGGAGAGGAGAGGTTTGTGTGCTAGGGTTTTGTGAATGAATTGTGAGGCCAAAAAAAAGGTGTGTATGTGAGATGAGGTTTCTAAGGTATATATAGAGAGCAACTAGGTTTAAGGGTATTTAGGTCATTGTGCATCTCATCTCACTCTAGGATTGCTTTTAAAATTTGAATGGAGGGTGAGGATTTAAACACACATGATGAGGGACAAAAAAAATGCAAAATGAGAGGGAAATGAAGGGGGGGGGGGATTCGAAATATCAAGGGAGAGTGGTGCCCAAGTTTTGCAAGTTGTCATCTTGTACTATTGTACTATTATATGACCATTCTATTATCCCTTCATTTTTGATTATTCTTCTTAGGATAATTGTACAAAAATACACCCAATTTAGGCCACATACTAGGAATCTTAGGAATATGCCATTTTATGAGATAACGATGACCAAAAATATCATAAAAACCTCATCTTGAAATTTTTGTAGAATATTCCTTTTTGATGCCTTTTTTGAATTTGAATTTTTATGCAATTGCGTGCATGTATGCGCAAAAAAATATATGACCAAGGGTGTCTTGCTTCAAATAATTTCCTCTAAAATTGCACAATGATTTTTGATGAAAAATTATCCTCTTTTTTTTTTTGAAAAATGACCAAAATACCCTTTGCCCTAAAAACATTTTTTTGTCCAAAAATGCATTTCCAACCTAAAAAAAAACCATAGGATGCATGCACCATGCTCTTCACACTTTTCAAAATAATGCCACACTTCTCAATTTATTTATTTTTGTTGAGAATTAGGGTTTTGACCTAGGCGGACAAAATTAGGGTATGACAGCTGCCCCTCTTTATTTGGATTTTAACAAGGAATATGAATTGGCCGCAACATATTCCGAGGCAAAATAGAAATAAAGAATTCAGAAATTATACCAATTTTGTCTACTTAGAGAAACCAGAATTTTCTTTTTTCTTTTTTTCTCTTTTTTTTTATTCCTTTTTGAAATATGATACAAATGCAATGAAAAGATTTTTTTTTTTTTTTTGCCCTTTTTTTTTCTTCTTTTTTTTTCTTCTTTTTCTTTTTGGAATCAATTGGTGCCAACCCTCAATAAGCCAGCGAAAACAGTAAAGAAAGCAAAAAAAAAAAAAGGGTGCCGGCCCTCATTAAGCCGGCGAAGGAGGCTGCCTAAAGCCTTTTAACGAATCGCGAACGATCCGAGTTTGCACTTGGGCCTGGGAAGCACGTGGGCTCAAAGGGGTGGTCTTTCGAGCGACCGGGGAGGGTACTATATCAAGTCTAGATCTCGATATTTCCCTAGGACTGCGCCATGTTTTAAGCCAACACAGCTATCCTTTTCGACTGGACCTATTGAGGTCAGGGGGACTTACTCGCAGCATGAATACGAAGTGAAGTCAATCTTCTGGGGGACACGTGGGTCCAAAGGGGATTTGAAAATCCAATTGGTTTTCTTCAGTTGGTCAATGCTGCCGCACCGATCCAGGGTACCTGCATACGTTAGTTGATGCAAGGAATGGTGCATGAATGCAAGTTTTTTTTCTTACCTTAGTGGTGATCGAACGAACAGGAGTTTCGTAGGATCGACCATCGGCGACTTGAGCTGTTACTAGCAGATAGCAACTTATTTGGATGCAGAAAAATTTAGCAAAGATATGGATATTCATGAAATGCTCCTTATTCTTTTTTCGATGAATGCACAAGAAGTGGATATGCAAATGTATGTTATGCAAAGGCAGGTTATGCGAATGCACGTGATGCAATGAATGTTTTTAATTTTCTTTTAGCATAGGGACTTTAGGATTCTTGAGTGATCAATTCAAGCGTCGTATCGTGACGACTATGACTATTTATTAAGAATGCCTCTTTTTGTTTTGAAAACTGATTTGATGTTTGATGTGATGATGATAAATGCTATGGAATGTCTGTGTTCTTTTGCTTTTATTGTGATGAATGTGGATGATGCGAATGTAATGCTTTGAATAACATGAAATGCCTACATGCATAAGGAGGATGAATGATTGGAGTATTTAAACATTTTTGTAAACATTTTTATGATGATGAGACGCGAGACTTTGAATGCAAGGAATTGAGATGGCTATGGACCATTCTTTGGAAAAACTAGATTTGATTCAAACTCTGGTGTTCTCAAGGTTTTTATTAACAAGCTCACTTATTTTCCTTTCCATTTCCGTGATGATTGAACTTTAAACACCACATGATCAATTTGTATTCTCTCTCTCTGAAGCATTGACTAGTAAGTATGCATAAGAGTGCAGATGTGGACGAGTGAGTCAGTTAACTTGGGATTGGTTTAGGACAGTGAGTTGAGAGACTGCCCCGACAGGAATTTATGGATGTGAATGACTTTAGGGAGAACTCTGCTCATTTGAGCGGGAGTGAACAGTTATGGAAATGCCCCACTTTAGAATGACAATTTCAAATGGGTTCTTTGAGTGGGTTTGTGAAAGGGGATGAAGTTATGGTACTGGTTATGAACTGAGGGTGGTATATGAATGGGATGGACAATGAACAAACTTTCCCAAGACCAGGGTGGGTGGGTGGTGAAGAGAATGCCCCAACTTTTGGATCTGAGTGGTGTTCTCAGTGCAAATCTTTGGTTCTCTATGAATGTCTTTACTTTTGGCATGAAAGAAGCCTCACTTGGTGATCACTAAACCTTGTTTTAATCTTTGGTGCAAATCCTTTCCTTTGGGCCTGAGACATGAGGACCATCTAGGGTAATAGCAATGCCAGAGCCGCGCATAAGTTTGCTTGCCATTTGAAGTGATTGTGCCCGCGTTTGTTTTTTTTTTTGCCAATTCATTTATTTGAGGGATCCCCTCTTTTCTGTGATTTTCAGAAATTTCGCAATGATTGTAATGCTTTTTGACTCATGCACAGGTTTCACAATTCAGTATCATCAATCATAAAAACATTTATTTTAAAATAAAGAGACAGAATAAGTGAAGATAAAAGACACGAAAGGCAAACACATGGAAGAAAAAGTTGAATTCTTATTGTTATGGAAACTGGACGTGCAGAAGGTCACGCCAATTGAAAGTACATTGAAAAATTTTTAAACTGGAAAAATACAAGAAAAAGGGGAAGCAGATCTTGTGTTTTTTCTTTTGAAGTAACGATGCCAATCGTCCATACTCATGACCTTGATCACCCCTTTATCCAAACTTTTGGGAGTGCTGATTGCCTTTTTCATTTCAAGTCCAAGTTTTCTGACCCTAATTTTTGCCTGGATCGCCTTTTGCGGGTTTTCAATCCACCGGGTCGCTCTGGTTTTGCCTAGGCCTCCCTTTGCGGGTTTTCAACCTAGCGAGCTGATTCTTACTTGGCTCATCTTTCTCTTTTTTCATTTATTTCTTTAGGCATACTCCTTTCTGACTGCATCTGAATTTACTGGAAACTGGGGTTTTCTTTTCTTGCATCCCATTTTGCGAGAATTAAAGGCCCCTCCGGTTAAGTTCTTCGTCTTCATGATACTGGGTTCATCTCCATGGGAATCCCTTTGGAGGTTCATGATCTTTTTGAGCATTGAGTCTTCTTTGAAATTGTTGAAGATGAGCTTTCTTCGGTTTGAGCTTTCTCTTATTCTTCTTCTGACATAAGACAAATGTACTTTGGTTTCATAAGGCTCAATGAAAGTATTACTTCCATCATATGGGGTTTTCCCCTGTTAGAGTATAAAACGAAGCCTAATTTCCATGAAGGTCATCATCGTCCTTGATATCCTTTGTTGATTGTCTCTAACTGCCCCATTTTTAGGGTGGCGTAGGGAGGGATCATGATGCTTGACCTGGAGTCTTCATACTGTCATTTGTGACTACCTTAGCTTGGAAAGCTGCGCAACAGACCGAACTTTGGTAATTACAGACTTTGTTATAATGGCAAGTGTCTTATGTCAGAAGGGTGATTTACACAAACTTGTTGATTCATTGCTCTTTATCATGGCGTCAATCCTCTCCTTTGCTCAAATTGATCATGTCACTTGATTCCTCATGAGGACGGACCACTTTGTTCTCTTATTCTTGCACAACAGCTTGATTGCAAATCTGATGGTGGAGTCTGAGGAAGGACTGAGGGTTTGTGGAGGGCGGGATGACGAGGTCGAGGTAGTGTTTGCGGTTTTATGAAAGGAGAGAAGTATAGGAATGATGAAGTGTTTGAAGGTTTATGGAAGAAAGGGTGGTCATACACAACAAGGTGTAGGAAGGTTCATTGAGACAATGATCTCTTACGCTTTATGGCCAAATGTATCAGCTCACAACTTATATTTCTTTCGTCTCTTTTTCCCTTGTTTTTTCATTTTTGGGATTTTCATTTTTTGAATCTGTTCTTTTTTGTTTCATTTTTTCTGATTTTTTTCTTTTTTGCTTTTGAGTTGAGTGAGCTGATAAAAGTGATACACTATTTTTGGATATTTGAAGTGATCCTTGTCTGGGGTGATTGGAGAGATAATGGCAATGAAACCCCTGCAGCGGTTGGAGGATGCTTGATTGGGTTCTGGTATTAACTGGGGTGACAGGAGGTTCAGAGGGAGGAGCAAATGAGATGGGTTGATTTTGTAGAAGGGCCACTGGTAGTGAGGAAGGTGGCGATGGCAGGCATTTGGTTATGAATTTTTTTTTTGTGATGGGGTACTTGTAATGGAAAATGGGAAAGTTGGTTGATCTGAGGAAGGGAAAAGGGTTTGGTCGCGAAAGAGGTTCGCTTGTAACATTTGTTTAGTTTCCTCAGCATTGCTCCACTTTGCTTGAACTTGTGCTTTGACTTCATTGCCCAACCTAGTTGTGGCATCATGAATTTCTACAGCCTTAGCCAATTCTTCACTTATTAACTCCGAAGAAACATCCCAGTTGTCTTCAGCCTCTCTCTCAGTTTGGTTAATCGGGTAATCAGAGTCACAATATGAACCATTGGCGTCGTTGTTTTCAAAGATTATTTTCATTTATTATTATTTTTGATCCGCGTTGGGAGGAATTGAAAAGCAAATAACAGACACATGACAAAATGAAAGAAAGAAATTTTATTGAGGAATTCAAAATAACATTTTATTGATGATGATACTAAAAGGAAACATGTGTGCCCTTATTGAAATATCCTAAGGCCTTGGGCAGAGCCAAAGGATTGCATTACAGAAAATTGTTTTGAACTGAAAAACTACATGAAAATCAACAATCACTCATAAATGCTATGAAATGCATGACAAAGACACAAATGTTTTGATGATGCCGCTTTCACCACTTCAACCCTCTTCAACAACTGCTATCCTTGCTTAATAGTCCACAGACCCTGAGAACTTGATCCTTCCCCCCTTCTCAAAAGTTAACTTCTTGGAATCAATGAAGCCCTGAACCAAACTTTTCAAAAGATAGCAATTTTCAGCAGAATGCCCAATTGCCCCAGCATGGAGCTCGCAAGTGGCTTCTGGATTGTACCCGCTTGGGAATGGAGGTTGAACTGATCTCATCTTGCGAGGAGTGATCCATCCATGACTGATTAGATAGCTACATAGGTCGGCGTATGACACGGGGATGGGGTTGTATTGTGGTGACCTTCTTTTGCCCGCCACAGCACTGGTTTCTCCACTCTCCTCCACAGTCAAGCCATTAACATTGCTGTCATTGAAATTCAAATGTTTGGAGTCGATTAGATCCTGGACCGCATGTTTCAATGCTTTACAATCTTCCACAGAATGTCCCACTCCCCCTGCATGAAATTTGCACGTAGCTTCTAGGTCATAGCTCCTCGGGAAAGGAGGCTGAACGGGTTTCATGGAGCGGATGGAAATTAGGTCATGACTGACAAGATGGTCAAACAGGTCTGAGTAGGACATTGGAATTGGATCGAAATCCTCAGGCTTCCTTCTCACATAATTTTGTGTTTTCTGGCTTTTTCTGATTTGAGTGGAGGAGTGCAGGACTTGAGGGAGGATTTCGGAACTCTAGGAGACATCCCCGGATCCTGCTATGGGAGTAGCTTCGGTTGAACTGTAGGCAGTTTTTCCTTTCTTTGCTCCATTCTCCAAACTTTCCCCAGCAAGGACCAAGTCTTTGAAGCTTGAAGAGGCACTCTCAACTAACTTGTCATAATACAGTGGCGGTGGAGTGTTCATGAATATGCCGACCATCTCCTTCTCAAGAAGAGACGGTTTCGCCTGTGCTGCCAAATGTCTCCACCGCAGGGTGTACTCTCTGAATGTTTCTTTGTTTCTTTGTGCCATATTTTGCAAATGTGCCTTGTTGGGAGCTTTGCCAATATTGTAGTTGAACCGCTCCAGGAAAGCATTAGCTAACTCTCTCCAACACCTAGTGTGAGTATGTTCTTGCATGTACCAGCTTAAAGCTTCCCCAGCCAAACTTTCTCGGAAGTAGTAGGTCAACAACTTGTCATCTTTTGTGAGTGGGAACATTTCTGTACAGTATGCGGCCGCGTGATTAACAGGACAAGTCATTCCTTCGAACTTACCAATGTTAGGCACCTTGAATATGGGAGAGGGAATCATATTAAGGGCCAGACCTGGATCGTGTACCTCCATGGCTTCTTCAATTGCTTTCGGCCGTTCTTCTGACCCTTGGTACTTGTCTCTTGCTTGAGGAACTGCAGCCGGGTGACCCTGAGGACCACTACCCACATTGAGATGATAACCCTCGTATTGAGCGGCATGAGCAGGATGATTGACCCCGGATCCCGGAGGAGGAATAGCAGTCACAGTTTCAACGGGTCCCGAAGTAGAAAGGATGGTTGCAGTCCCACCAGGGTTTACAACAGCAGCAGCTTCAGTAGTGATCCCGTTTTTCAAGGCTTGCAGGATATCCATCATTTCAGTCATTTGCATTCCCATCGCCTCGACTTTAGCATTTAATGCCCGATTCTCTTGGACTAATACCTGATTCTCTTGGACTAGCTGTTTGAGAACTTCCATAACAAGATCATCTGGGCCCGAATTACCAGAATTCTCAATCTCTGGGTTTCCTTGATTGTGTTGACCCTGATTACCCTGAACCTGGCCTGGATCACCCTGATTTGATTCGCCTTGATTTGTTGCCATGTTTCTTGCTAGAGAATAAATCCAACTTGCCATTCCTTCTGTTTAGCAGAGCACACGACATAAGCACAAGAACGAATGACTGAACAAATGCATGCACATTTTTAGACTTGCACCAAAGAAAAGCAATCTTAACAAGGTAATTAAGTGATTACAAAATTGCCCTCTTGTATGGAGGATTTAAACCAAAAGTCAAGTGTGTACTAATGCGGGGAGAGTATGTACTTTATGGGTGGATGGGGCAGGATCAAACTTGGATGGAGAATGATGATAAGGGAAGGAAACTGACAGACTCAAACAAGAGAAACTGCACATGGCATGCACGCCCACTAGAAGAATGCTTCGTAGAGAGTTAACATTGGTTAAAACATGATGGAAATTTTTTTTTGATGAACTGTTTCAGTCTTTTATCATGGAATGGATGAGATGAAATGCCTTTTTTGAAGAAAATGCAAATGAACTGTTGATTTGAAAAACTGAGTGCCTTGGAACATCATGAGTTTGCAAATAAGTAAGGGTAAACTTTTTCAACAGATTATTTTGCAAAAGCGTCTCGTCTCTCATCACAACTTTTTTACTTGGTTTATGCAATGTATGAATGAACAAATCATGATAAGCAAATGCATGAAAAATGACCACTTGAAAAGTGTAATTATTCTAAAGGAGATTTTTTTGTTTGTTTTTGATGCAAGATGAAATACGAAACTCCAATGCATTTTTGGATGATGCAAGATGCAAGAATGATATTTTTTCAAAATGATTTTTATTCTTTAGAGGCAAGGCAATATCTGAAATACCAATGCCCCTTTTTGCGAAAATGATGACGTGAGGCAACCAATTGTCGTTACTCTGAGTAACTTGCATGAAACATTGAGTGGATCCTGACTCAATACTTCACGCAATATACTAAAATGCTTCGACATTTGGTTGACTCCACTTATTCACTTTATTTGAAAACAAACTGCGCCTGATTGGGTCAAAGTGCCCCGATATCGTAGAGTATCATCTCAAATTTGTAGTGCACAAACAAATTTGAGATATTACCCTTCATCATTCAAAGATGCACTTCTACCCATCGAACGATTGCATAAGGGGTTTCTCTTATTTCATTTCATTTTTTTTTGGAAAATGATTTAGAAAATGATTTTAAAAATGATTTGAAGATGCAAGTGATTTATTGAAAAAAAAAAATTAGAAAAAGGTGCTTTATTTGGGGAAAAAGGTTTTTAGAAAAAGGTGCTTTATTTGGGGAAAAAGGTTTTTAGAAAAAGGTGCTTGACGGGTATGACCCGCTCCTACGTATCCCCATTGTGATGAGGAATCAAAGCTACGTAGTTCTTCTTCGTCTTTTTTCTGAAATAATGCTTATGAGGTTAATGAAATGATGCATAAATGCTACATTGGCTCGACGCCCACATTATTTGATGAAGGTTTTTGTACATGATTATGGATGACTGAAATGCTTATGCTATGCAGATGATAATTGTTTTTTTCGTTTTCATTTTTTCTTATGCAATGAAATGAAATGCATGATACTCGCAATTATTTTTAAAATGCACGAGAGACGTGATTTTTATTAAATGAAACTATATGCAAAATGAGAGGTACGTTCACATATTTATATGCAAGGGAAAATAACAATGCACGAGAGATGTTTCTAAAAAATGTTTTTTTTTATATGCGAGAAAGTGCATCATACTCGCAATTTTTAATGCATGAAAAATCATGATCTTCACTGGATGAAGATGTATGCAAAAGGAAATGAGTAAAAAAAATTATTTATAATGCAAAGGCTTTCAAAAGCCGGAAATTCACACATTTTTTTTTGATAATTTTTTTTTGGTTTATTTGCAAAAATATTTTATTTAGCATGTATGCAGGGGTATGAAGCTCCTTTGTGTCCTACCAAGGTTTCTTAGAGACAGGATCTATGGCTATTTCTACGGGTACACACTTCAAGGTTAGCACTAAAAGAAGGACCCTAAATAAGGCTCCTAGAGCCAACGACCTCATCTGAGACCACCGATCACAGGGCCGTACGTCCAAGTGATGGTATCATCAAACAAAGCCAAACTCTAGGTGATGTCTTCGCAACCACCCAACAAGACGTACGTCCAGTGAGCAGCCACTAATGACTTCGTTCTAGCCTAAGATATGCTCTAGCCCGGGTATAGGGCTGTCTCACCAAGAAATATAAGGGTAAAAAGAGTGCAACGTGTGTGTAGGAGCACAACGACAAACATA
Source organism: Astragalus glycyphyllos (assembly GCA_963573325.1). Classification (NCBI taxonomy): domain Eukaryota; kingdom Viridiplantae; phylum Streptophyta; class Magnoliopsida; order Fabales; family Fabaceae; genus Astragalus; species Astragalus glycyphyllos. The sequence goes on along the minus strand of OY754310.1, from coordinate 33,372,168 downwards.
CCCCCCACCTGCAAAGAAAATCCAGAAACAGTCCATACAAAGAGTCGTCTACCCTAGGGTTTTGCAAGCATATATCATTTCAATACAAACAAGTAAACTAACCTAGGGTTCCAACAACAATCATATGCACTGCTTACCTCAAGAAAGGGAGCCAAGAAGAGGGGTCATAATAGAATCGGGGGAATGCATGAACTTACCTTGAAGAAAGGGAGCAAAGAAGAAGGGATCATAGTAGAATTGGGGGAATGATGCATGAGCTTACCTTGAAGAAAGGGAGCAAAGAAGAAGGGGACATGGGGATTGGAGAAATGCATGATCATATTAAGCATATAAACAAAAGAAGATGAAAGGAGAAGAAGGAACGAGAAGCGAACATAGAAGAAGAAGAGTCAAATGCACATGAATGCAACATAACAACACGAGAATGCAAGAGAACATTCAAACATCAGAAAGAGAGAAGAAAAAGAAGGAGAAGAAAAGAGAGAAATACAACAATCACATTCAAATCAAACAATTAAACCGCACATCAAGTTAATTAGGCCTGACCCTCGTTTTAAAAAGAAAGTCCCCAGTGGAGTCGCCAGCTGTTGCACCCCGAAAGATCCGGATTGGACCTTTCATTGTACAACGTGAAAATTTGTGAAGCCGCCATCAACATTTTTTATTTAGGGACCAAAACATTGAAAAAGGGTCCTTTTTTTAAGGCGGGTGGTCCTTTGAGAACTAGAGATGTAGGTTCGGGGGTCGGTTAGGTGTGGGGAAGGTATTAGCATCCCACACCTCCTTTCTACCGAAAGGGAACCTTTAACTTGATGTGCGGTTTTGACAGAGTTGATTTGAAACAATTCATTCTACTTCTTTTTTTTTATTTGAGAAAAGTGTTTTTGAAAACGGGGGAAACGAAGAATCTTTTTATTATTTTTTAAAAGTGTGCTTGACGGGATGTGACCCGCTCCTACGTATCTCCCGGTGCGATGGAGAATTCAAAGCTTACGTAGTTCTCTTTAGTCGAGAAACTTTGTGTTGGTGTTTTTTATTGTAGGGGTTTTCGGTCCTAGACTGTACAGTCCAATAGACCTAGAACAAAGACAACCCCGCCTGTACAGACGACGTGCCCCCTACTTATTGAAAATGTTTTTTTGATTAAGGAAGAAAAAGATTTGTTGTGAGGTTGGTTGCTTTTATTTAGCAAGTATCTTAGGCTCGCCCGAACTGTACAGCTCGCTAACCCTAAGACGCTAACCAATACCGGATGTACATCCGACTCGATTCCTTACTCATTTTTTGAAATAGGGTTCAAGTTGTTAATTACTTGTTTTAATTCTCATAAGTATCCCAAGATGTTTGAGCTGTACAGCTCCGATCTTAGGACGCTAGACAACACCGGCCGTACGTCCGACTTGCCTCCTTATGAGTTTTCAAAAAGGTTTATTGTTGATCTTAGAAAGAATTTGATTGTCTTATGAAAACAATTTGAGAAAAGATTGAGTTTGGAAAAAGCTTTAGAAAATGATTGATTTGAAGAAAGGAGAAGGGAGTTTGAGGGTGACATTGGTCACAAAAGGTTTGTTGGGATGGCGTGGCATCCAAAAGGAAAAGAAAGTAGAACATTCAATCAATTTCCAAGTCAAGAACCAAAGTGCAACATTTAACAAATTGCATGCAAAGCAATCAACAATGTAAGCATAAGCATAAACATTACCAATTACAACATTTGAGCACAAGAATGACACTTAGTCATCAACATCTAATGGCATGCGTATGTAAGATTAACAATAGGCACACAAAGAGATCATACAAAAGTTCAATTCAATTAGGTGTCAACACAAGATAAAGCACAAGGTTGAATCCCTTTTAGTAATCCTTGACGCTTGAGACAATGCACAAGTGCATAAGTGTCTAGTCCTTTTACCAAATCATCAACCTTAAAGCATAACATTGTCCTAGAAAGAACATCACATTTGCAAGACCAAAAGTGACCAAAAGAGGGCATTATCAAGTCATTTTTGTAACCAAAATTGATTAATCAAGTTAGAAAACTAGCATTTGCATTTTTAAAGCAAGAATTGCACAAAGAAAATTGAATCATCTTAGGCAATCCTCATCACTTAAAGTGAAGTGCACTAGGCACAAGTGAGAGTCCTCTTGCCAATCCTCAACATAGAATAACTTTGCAAACAAGTTACTAACAAGCAAACCAAAGTTTACAATCAAAGCAACAAGGTTGTGTTGAATCATCTTAGGCAATCCTCAACACTTAAAGTGAAATGCCTAAGGCACAAGTGTGAGTCCTCTTGCCAATCATCAACATAGAATAATTTGCAAGCAAAGTACATAACAACCAACGTCAAAACAATTTGAGAAATCATTTTACTCACAATTGCAAACCCTTTTCACAAAGAAATAACAAAAACCCTATCTTATTAGAAACTTGCGAACCAAAACATAACCAAACAACAAATTCATTCAACAAATACACAAAATTAAGCGAGCAAATGACACTAACAAGACTTAGGAACATTTATTCACAAGATCCAAGCAATCAAACACCAAAATCAACAACTATTCATATTTTTTTGATTTTTGTGAAAATAAGAAGGCATGAAAAATGAATATTTGCAAAATCAAACAACATGTTTGGACATGGGAACTTCAAAATCAAGCCTCAATAACAAGATTGCATAAAGAAATGCATCAAAACACGATTAAACCTATTTTATGCTAAGGGTGCGAAACATTCATAGCTTCCTAACACAATTTTATTTCACAAAATGCAACAAACAAAATGATAACAACACAAATCACAATTTATTCAAGGGTGAGAAGCAATCTCAAACACCCAAGCCTCCCTAAGTGCTTGTCAAAATGTTTGAGATACCTCTCACCAACAACAATCAACAAATCAACAATATACCAACACTAAATTGCATGGATATGGTAGGATGCAAGATTAGAAACATGATTTTTACATTTTTATGCAAAAAAAACTTAGTAAATGATGCAAGAGTTTTGAAGTATACCTTGAATCCAAGCTAATAAATAAAGAGTATGAAGAGAAAACCCACAAATCAACTAGATCTTCACCAAAACCTTGCGCAACTTGCCTTGTTCTTGAGATTGGATGATGAACACTTGAATCTTGGTAGAAGAGACGGATGATATATGAAGTAGGAGTTAATATGAGATGGAAAATGAAAGTGAAATGAAGAAAAATGGAGGAGGGAATGGTTGTTGGTGGTTTCAGCCAAAGGAGGAGAGGAGAGGTTTGTGTGCTAGGGTTTTGTGAATGAATTGTGAGGCCAAAAAAAAGGTGTGTATGTGAGATGAGGTTTCTAAGGTATATATAGAGAGCAACTAGGTTTAAGGGTATTTAGGTCATTGTGCATCTCATCTCACTCTAGGATTGCATTTAAAATTTGAATGGAGGGTGAGGATTGAAACACACATGATGAGGGACAAAAAAAATGCAAAATGAGAGGGAAATGAAGGGGGGGGGGGGGGGGGGGGGGGAATTCGAAATATCAAGGGAGAGTGGTGCCCAAGTTTTGCAAGTTGTCATCTTGTACTATTGTACTATTATATGACCATTCTATTATCCCTTCATTTTTGATTATTCTTCTTAGGATAATTGTACAAAAATACACCCAATTTAGGCCACATACTAGGAATCTTAGGAATATGCCATTTTATGAGATCACCATGACCAAAAATATCATAAAAACCTCATCTTGAAATTTTTGTAGAATATTCCTTTTTGTTGCCTTTTTTGAATTTGAATTTTTATGCAATTGCGTGCATGTATGCGCAAAAAAATATATGACCAAGGGTGTCTTGCTTCAAATAATTTCCTCTAAAATTGCACAATGATTTTTGATGAAATATTATCCTCTTTTTTTATGAAAAATGACCAAAATACCCTTTGCCCTAAAAACATTTTTTTGTCTAAAAATGCATTTCCAACCTAAAAAAAAACCCTAGGATGCATGCACCATGCTCTTCACACTTTTCAAAATAATGCCACACTTCTCAATTTATTTATTTTTGTTGAGAATTAGGGTTTTGACCTAGGCGGACAAAATTAGGGTATGACAATAGGCAAGATTCACAAAATTTCCATACTTGATGATGAACCTTGTGCATCCTTGCTCCATTTGCTGAAGGGCCGAGTAGTTTGTGAAGGAGCTTCCACATTGTCATAGTCATGAACATCCACTTCTCTTCATTAACTTTCTCTTGTTTGCTCAATAAAACTTCTTCAACCAAATCAAAATCTTCCACCTAAATAGTTCCATACATGGGAACTACAACGCCGGATCTTTGAGCATACTCTTCCAATTTATCTCCCTTGGTTACACCATCTCAAAGTTGGCTAAAGAAAACTGGCAAAACATCTTCGTATTTGTAGGAAAAGTTCTTTGTCTCAAAGGGCCTCTCTAATTATTATTCAATAGCGGCAATATCCCTCACCGCTAGAATCATGTTCGCCATTCGGCAAAAGGTGGTAGTCTTCTTGTAGCTGAAAGAATCCTCTATGTATAACACAATAATTTCAGTTTGCGAAAAGTGGCATCTCAGACGACCATAATTTCTTGACAAAAACATATAATTTTTTGTAAATTCCATCGGTTTCAACTGCTAGAAAAATGAATATTGTGGCGTTTCTAATAGCCAGATTTAACAGTTCTCTACTGTAATTGTATGTAAAAAATGGCAGTTTCACCCGCTATTACTTACATTTCATTTTTTTCTACAATTACGTTTCGTTATTAGTTGCTTTAATCTTATACATTTAAATGTGCTTGATATAGAGACTGTAACACCCTGAAATTTTACTTCCTTATGTGTATTATAATTTTGTATTTACCTTATGTGAAGTAATAATAAATTTAGTATACTCTAGAGTGTTTTTAAGAAAAATAATTTTGAAGAACTAGAGAGGAATATTATAGGAGGTTATCAAAAAAAATTTGAACTTAAAACTCTATCAAATTATAGCTAAAAAGCATCTGTCAGTGTAAATTTGTACTGCACTAAAAAGTCCAAACTTATCAGAAAATTTTGAAATTTAGATCATTGAGTTCAATAAATTATAAAGATCGAAATGATATGTGTAGAATTTATTTTACCTGAAAATATGCCTTTTATTATTACCAGTATAACAAATAAGTAACTTGTAAAAGAGATGGGATATAAAAAAAAAAAAAAAAACTTGTAAAAGAGATGGAAGAGTGTGTGTGGCCCCTTTTTCAACAGCTGGCCGTATGAACAGACAATTTTTCATCGGTACGTAACTGTTATTTTACCTGGAGAACCGGATGTGGGTACTATAAATAGATATTCACTCTTCTCTTTACAATCACACACTTTCACTCAAAGCTCACACTGTGATACGGATGCAAAGCTTTTTACTTTCCCTCATCAAGTTTTCTTTATCTCAATTTATTCTCTCTTTCTTGTTTCTTTTTAGTTCTTTTTTTTTGGGGGTTACATTTTTAGTTCTTTTCTACTGTCTTACTTTTTGAAGCCTCTTTTTTTATTATTATTATTATTATTATTATTATTATTATTATTATTAATATTATTAATTTTTTTCCTTGTTCTACAAAACAAGAAAGCCACTTATTGTAGGCCTATACAAACTAGTTTAGTTATGTTTACTCTCTTTCAAAACAGACGTAACTGATGGTGGGATTTTTATTTTATTATCTCTTGATTTCAAATGTTCAATATTTATTAGGGTATGATTTAAGATAATTTTTATTTTGTAAAAACCTTGATTAAGTAGATGATTAGATTGAGGGAAATGGAGGAAATTATGATGAGAGAGAATGTATCACAAGAGAGAGAGAGATACAAAGTTAGGGGGAATTTCCCTCCAAAAAGTCAGAGGATCCCTCCCCGATTAAATACCCAAGATTACATTGTTTTGAGCTAAAATGAGAATGTCTTTATATAACAAAGGGTTTTTCTTTAAGAAACAAAATGTCTATTGCATTTTAAAACACACAAGTATTAAAGTAGAATTTTAGTTAAAGATTTTAGTTATGATCTAGTTATGATCATAAGTGAGTTAAGACATAGTTATTTTGATGAGTAATAGGTATTGTGGAATTTGAAGCAAGTGCTGACCTTAAAGCTAGTTTGGAACAATTTCAAGGTAAGGGGAAATACTAATAATAAGTTGATGGGCACAAATTGTGTGTTGCTTGTATATATATTATTTAGACACTTTTAGGTGATTTGAGTGATTTTGATTTGTTTGAGTTACTTGCAAATGTGTCAAAATAATTACATTTTGAATTTGGTCGAGAATATTGGTTGTCTATTTACTTAGTAATTTGACTTATGAGGATTGATTAGTTAAGGTGTATCTCACAAGTTGTTCTATGAATTCTAAGGACTGATTTGTCAAGTTGATTATGGATTAGATTAGTAAGACTGATGATTTTACTAAAAGCTATTACAGGATGTTTATTATAGTACTATCAAGTATATAAGAGTGAGGATAGGTTTGGTTGGGTCGACTACAGACCTTCTGGGGGCACTGTGTTTCGAACTCCTACCAATGGTCAGTTGTAGCATCTCTGGCTGGGGGAACTCGTTCTACCTGACACGGTGAGCCTACCTGTACAGGACTATCTATAATAAGGTGCAGCGCTCGGGCCAGAATGATTGGACTATAGATTGGATATCTTCTCATTGCAAACAATCATGTTATGGCAGTTGAAACGGCCTTACACTCAAGATGATAGAGAAATCTCCTTGGAGTAGGTTGAGTATATTGTTTCTAGTTAGCAGACTAACCTTGCTGATGGATTACAGGATAAGAGTGATATCTAGTTTATTTGACTAACTATTGATAATTGATTTCACTAGAATGTTAATCATGTTTTGCAGGACTTGGTGATTGTGTGTGCTTAATTTTCTTAGTCTTGACTAATTTTGATCTGTGTCACATATTAAGTCTATATATTATTATTGCTTGTGATTGTATCCTATTATATGTAACTTGTGTAACCATCGTGCTGCAAACTTGTGTACGGGTATTTCACCCCTTACATTTCAGATAGTGACGGAGGAACCACTGGGTCACTCTGGGCACCGTCAGATTAGGTTTTTGGAGGACGAGGGGAATCCCATCTGGGAAATAGATGCAGTAGCTCAAACTTTAGCCTATACTGGTATCGTACAGACAACAGATGGAATCGGGGGAGTACCCATGACGTCGAGAAATTTAAGTGCATTTGACAAAATATAATAAACTAGAGAAATTTCTGAACTAATGTCTAGGCATATATAAGTATTCTATCTCATTTTAAAAATAATGCCATAAAGATTTCACTTTTAATTTATACCCTAGTGCAAATATATAATATATAAAATAATGATAATGATTAAAACTAAGGCTAGCACTGTCAACGTAAAGTAAAAAAAATGAAAAAGGTTTAAATTAAAATGTAATGAAATAATGTTTGATGCTCACAGTTTTGTTTGAAAGAGAATGTTAGCTTTTGCAATAAGGAAACAAACAATAAGTTGAAATCAAAAGTTCAAGAACTAAAAACAGTGAAAAATCATTGAAAGTGGGATTTTATGAAGTTCCAAAATTTTTGGACAGTGAGTTTCATTTCATGCTCTTAAGGATAAGGACAAGTAAAAAGAATAATAAACTAGAAAGAAAGTAAAGTAAAAAGGCAAATATTAGAGAGAGAGATTGGAACCTGATGATCTGATAGGAGCTTTTTAAAAGTGTGATATAAAGAGAAGAGTGGGATAGTGTATATATAGTAGTGAGAGCCGGTTCTCTCGGTGAAATAAACTTACGCGTACTGGTAAAGAAAATCTTCTGTTCACACACCTGGTTGTTAAAATGTGGTCCACACATTTTTCCTTCCTCTTTTTCTAGTTACTTATTTTTTATACCGGTAATAATTAAAGACATATCTTAAGTAAAAATAAAATTCTGCAGATACAATTTCGACCTTTATATTTTATAGAACTTAACGAACTAAATTCCATACAATTTCGATAAGTTTAGACTTTTTAGTGCAGTACAAATTTGCACTTACAGATACTTTTTAGCTATAAGTTGATAGAGTTTTAAGCTCAATTTTTTTTTGATAACTATCTATAACATTTCTCTCTAGTACTACAAAATTATTTTTCTTAAAAACACTCTAGATACTAAACTAATTATTATTTCACATAAAGTCAATACACAATTATAATACACACAAAGGAAGTAAAAATTCAGGGTGTTACATTACTACCCCACTAAACAAAATTTCGTCCTCGAAATTGTGTATCTTAAAATAAACTGATATATTGCTCTCTCATATTGTCTTCAAATTCCCATGTTGAATCTCCACTTTTGTTGGATCCACAGCAATTCCTTCTTTGGAAATCACGTGACCTAAAAACTTAACTTCCTCAATCCAAAATTCACATTTGGACAGTTTTGCGTATAACTTCTTCTCCTTTAGAATTTGCAAAACTTGACGATGATGATCTTCATGATCCTCATAGCTTTTAGAATAGATGAGAAAGTCGTCAATAAACACAACGACGAATTTGTCGAGAAACGGATTAAAAATCCGACTCATGTAATCCATGAAGATAGCAGGTGCATTTGTTACACCGAATGGCATCACCAAATACTCATAATGTCCATAACGAGTCCTAAACGCAGTTTTTGAAATATCCTCGGCTTTTACTCTAATTTGGTGATATCTCGTCCTTAAGTCAATTTTTGAGAAGACAGCAGCTCCCTGAAGTTGATCCATTAAATCATCAACACGAGGTAGAGGATACTTATTCTTTATCATCACTTTGTTCAACTGACGATAGTCTACACAAAGTCTTGAACCACCACCCTTTTTCTTCACAAACAAGATTGGTGCTCCCCAAGGTGATATGCTTCGTCTAACGAACTATTTTGACAACAAATCCTCAAGTTGACTCTTCAGTTCTGCTAACTCCGTAGGTGACATCCTATACGGTGCAATAGAGATTGGACCTGATCCGGGTATGAGATCGATTGAAAACTCAATATCTCGCACAGGGGGTAATCCGGGAACATCTTCTGGAAATACTTCCGAGAAATCATTCACGACTGGTACTTCCCTCAAAGTAACTTCTTTTTCCACTTTTAAGGAAGATAACAACATATAACCTTGAGCACCTTCTTCCAAAAAAGTTATTTCTTGATTAGCAGATATAAATTCTGATATCCTAGGGTCGGGAAAAACTAAAGTTTTATGTGCACAGTCCAAAAGGATATGGTTAGAAGATAACCAATCCATGCCTAAAATCACATCTAGTTGCGTTAAAGGCAAACATATCAAATCAACAAGAAATCTCCTATCATGGATAACAATAGGACAATTTAAACACACAGAATTTGCCACTATAGGATTAGCAGTTGGAGCAAAAACGATGTAACAAGTAATTTCAATTCTTTCACTCTATCCAAAGAGATAAAAGAATGGGTTGCTCCAGAATCAAATAGTACGGTATAGGATGTCACTCTATAAGATCTTCAGATTGAGAAGCCTCAACACCACTTATGGTGTAAACTCTTCCTTTTGCCATTGGCCTTTTAGTTATCATGTTGTTCACCACTGGTTCAACTTTCGGATCAACGCAATCTTTCACCATGTGTCCCGTTTTTCCACATCTGTAACATACCACTCCCCTCATGGGACATGTGTCAGCCAAATTGTCTTGCTTCTCGCCTTTGAAACATCGTTGAATGGGTCCTGGATTTTGATTCTTAATTGGTCCACCGCCAAAAGCAGATGCGATTGGACGATATGGTTGTTGATTCTGATTATTCCCCGAGGGTCGGGAATAAGGCTTCTTGTACGGAATAGTCACCGGGCTAGGAACAGCCCGTTTCCGGCCAGAAACACCATTATTTGAAGAACAGGGCCGGATCACCAATGGTCGGGCCACGACCAGCTCATTTGCACAACGTAACAAAAAATAATGAGGTAAGCCGCCGAAGAAACAAAACAAGTACGAAAGGAAGAAAAAGCAGAAAATTACCCAAGGTAGACTTCAGCTTCTCTTCGGACTCGACCCAAGCTGCGATGATCGAAGCACAACTAAATCTCTCGCCGGTATCCTTCAACTTTTTACCCCATTCGTTGAGGAGGTTATAAGTAACCGCATCCTCCCCTGTAAGGGACTCCGGTTTCGCGGAATAAGTATTGTCCCCTAGAGCGAAATGGACCTCAAACCATGAAAGAGGGAAGTGCGGCCTAACTAGCTCGACACCTTCATAGTCGGCGACGACCTTCTTGGCCTCTCGATTTTCAGCCCGCACAAAGAAGAAAATGAACTTAAAACCTTTGTTTGAATCATTGACCGGAGTGAAGAAAGACCGATCTCGAGTGCCACGCAGACAAACATGACCCTTCTTCGGCTGATGAAAGATTTCAAAGAAGGCAAAGAAAACCGTTGCAGTAGGACGCCGTCCCAAGTGGGTCTCCACGGCCTCAAACGTTTTGACATAACCCCAAGCATTGGGGGCCAGTTGGGAAGGAGCACACCATAGGTGATCCAGCACGCTTTGCTGAAACTCGCTCAAGGGAACTCGGATCCCCATGGTGTCCATACACCTACCATAAAAGAAATAACCGATCACGTCTTTCGGGAGTTGGGTGCACACAGCCAAGTGCGCCGCCTCTTCCAGCCTCCACTTTTGCCCTTCCAGGGTGACTACATACTCCCTAAAAGAGGACAAGGGTTGCTTCCTCTTGAACTTTGCTTTCGTGCTAACAATCTCGGAAGACACCCAGTGGTACGGTTCAGGCTCATCAGGAAGACCCTCGACCTTGGCAACCCCGACGACCTTTCCGGATGTCACCTCTACTACGCTCGCCGTCGAATTAGAACCCCTCGCTTCAAGACCAGACTCCTCCAACGGCGACCCCATGGCGTCAGTAATCGACATCCAAATAAATTTTTATCTCGGAACGACGAACGAAGAACTCAGGGTAAGCAGAAAACCCATAACCACGAAGAAGGCGCAACTCGGGACGGTGGCCGGAGAAATAGACAGAACCCCTGATCGGAAAACTCTCTGGCTCACTCAAAATGGCAAAGTGTGAAATAAAACCCTCCTATGAAGACTTATATACTCTCCGAGCTTGAGAATTGATACGACATGATCAATCAATGCGACTGTCAAATCACTGACATGCGAAACTGAAAAGTAACTATGACGATCTCACCTCGGTTACCCAAACGTCACACCTCTATTTCACCTCTAGCAAATTGGCACGTGGCACCATAATCATTATGCCTGATCCCAATGCAATGGTTCAAATCAAGCCGAGGCCGACCACGCTCCTATGGCCGACCTTGACTTAGGGGGCCACTGTTCCGGACCGGGCCAAACCCCACACGATTTGGGCCTGGCCCAATTCTGCACTTGGCAAGACCCGGTCCGCACTCCACCAACTAGCATCCATGACCAACGGTCAAGATCTGTTAACACCCAAAAATAAATAGGTCGTAGGCCGAGGATCTAAAGAAAAGAAAAGGGGGTATGGCATCTAGGCAAGCCATATGACAAGGGGCAGAAAGGTATTTTGCCAAGGAAGAGTGAACCTAAGAGGGTCCTCGGGGTATGTTAAATGAAAGGAACCCCCGAGGGAGGACTATGCCGGAGGACCAACAAGCTAAGCCGAGGGAGAGTGACCACCCCATTTCATAGAGCGCCAAGGCCGCGGTGGCTCGGATGCTTGGACCATTACCTAGGGTAGGGCCAGGATAGCCGAGCCACCATACGGCCGAGGAAGGATGGGGGGTTACTTGGAAGGCAGGACATGGCACGAAGGAAGAACGTGGGAACGGTTGAAGTTCAAACGGGAGAGCGAGGCCGGAAAACCTGGAGCGACAAGCACTCACCCCACTAACCGTGCCAGTGGGGATCGTGGGCAGTTACTTCGCTGTATAGAAGGCCTAGGAAGCAATGAGAACCGTTGATCTTAGATCGATCCAACGGCAGACAAATGTTTGCTAGCTTAGTGGCCGACGAGGGCCTGTGTATATATATAGCATTAGAGTGAATTGTAAAGACACACATCAATCAAATCAAACTCTACGTTTATTTCATTTATCTTATTTATCGCATTTCCTGCTTTTACTTTATTTTTATGCATTAGCCGTAGTAATCCAACACTCGCCTCCCTTCTCACCTTGCCTGACCCTTTCTTGAGGAGTTAGGAAACCCATAGTCGAGGAGCAGAGTTCCCTCCTCGGCGCAATTGCTTGAAGAAAAGGAATCAAAGACTGTCCAAACCTCTGGCCGACCCCACGGCTAGGACCTAAGAGTTTGACGACGACAAGATCTAAAGCATCCGTATCCGACGGCTCGGGTACGGAACCTTCATCTATAAATAGAGGTTCACCCCTCCATTTCCAGGTACGTTATCATTCTCTATACACCTCTTCTCTTCCCTTGCTGACTTAGGCATCGGAGTGTTTGCAGGTACCACCCCCGGCGCGCATGATCAAGCTACCTCGGACCTACCGAGGCCCATCATCACTCATCCGATGTTAATCTCCCAAATCTCTCCGAAGCATATCAACTTGTACCCCGGACGTGATCATATCCGAGTCCGACTACCGAACAATGGTGACCACAGTGGGAGCATAATCACTTGCTTCGAAAACTCCTCTACATCCGCACACAGTATCCGATTTAGCTTGACTCATGGCTCCGCGAGGACGTCCCTATTGCACCCCGAAAAAAAATCCAGTTTGGACCTTTCATCGTACAACGTGAAAATTTGTGAAGCCGCCATCAACATTTTTATTTAGGGACCAAAACATTGAAAAAGGGTCCCTTTTAAGGCGGGTGGCCCTTTGAGAACTAGAGATGTAGGTTCGGGGGTCGGTTAGGTGTGGGGAAGGTATTAGCATCCCACACCTCCTTTCTACCGAAAGGGAACCTTTAACTTGATGTGCGGTTTTGACAGAGTTGATTTGAAACAATTCATTCTACTTCTTTTTTTTATTTGAGAAAATGTTTTTTGAAAACGGGGGAAAAGAAGAATCTTTTTATTATATTTTTTTTAAAAAGTGTGCTTGACAGGATGTGACCCGCTCCTACGTATCTCCCGGTGCGATGGAGAATTCATAGCTTACGTAGTTCTCTTTAGTCGAGAAACTTTGTGTTGGTGTTTTTTATTGTAGGGGTTTTCGGTCCTAGACTGTACAGTCCACTAGACCTAGAACAAAGACAACCCCGCCTGTACAGACGACGTGCCCCTACTTATCGAAATTGTTTTTTTTGATTAGGGAAGAAAAAGATTTGTTGTGAGGTTGGTTGCTTTTATTTGAGCAAGTATCTTAGGCTCGCACGAACTGTACAGCCCGCTAACCCTAAGACGCTAACCAATACCGGATGTACATCCGACTCGATTCCTCACTCATTTTTTGAAATAGGGTTCAAGTTGTTAATTACTTGTTTTAATTCTCATAAGTATTCCAAGATGTTTGAGCTGTACAGCTCTGATCTTAGGACGCTAGACAACACCGGCCGTACGTCCGACTTGCCTCCTTATGAGTTTTCAAAAAGGTTTATTGTTGATCTTAGAAAGAATTTGATTGTCTTATGAAAACAATTTGAGAAAAGATTGAGTTTGGAAAAAAGCTTTAGAAAATGATTGATTTGAAGAAAGGAGAAGGGAGTTTGAGGGTGACATTGGTCACAAAAGGTTTGTTGGGATGGCGTGGCATCCAAAAGGAAAAGAAAGTAGAACAGTCAATCAATTTCCAAGTCAAGAACCAAAGTGCAACATTTAACAAATTGCAAGCAAAGCAATCAACAATGTAAGCATAAGCATAAACATTACCAATTACAACATTTGAGCACAAGACTGAAACTTAGTCATCAACATCTAATGGCATGCATATGTAAGATCAACAATAGGACCACAAAGAGATCATACAAAAGTTCAATTCAATTAGGTGTCAACACAAGATAAAGCACAAGGTTGAATCCCTTTTGGTAATCCTTGACGCTTGAGACAATGCACAAGTGCATAAGTGTCTAGTCCTTTTACCAAATCATCAACATTAAAGCATAACATTGACCTAGAAAGAATATCACATTTGCAAGACCAAAAGTGACCAAAAGAGGGCATTAACAAGTCATTTTTGTAACCAAAATTGATTAATCAAGTTAGAAAACTAGCATTTGCATTTTCAAGCAAGAATTGCACAAAGAAAATTGAATCATCTTGGGCAATCCTCAACACTTAAAGTGAAGTGCACAAAGACACAAGTGTGAGTCCTCTTGCCAATCATCAACATATAACAATTTGCAAGCAAGATACAATCAATTAACATCAAAATAACTTGAGAAAACGTTTTTGATCACAATTGCAAACCCATTTCACAAGAAAATTAACAAACCCTAATTCTAATCATGATTTGCGAAGCATCACATCATTTTATTCAACAAAAATGCAAGATCATAGTAAAAACAACATAAATCACAATTTATTCAAGGGTGAGAAGCAATCTCAAACACCCAAGCCTCCCTAAGTGCTTGTCAAAATGTTTGAGACACCTCTCACCAACAACAATCAACAAATCAACAATATAACAACACTAAAATGCATGAATATGGTAGGATGCAAAATTAGAAACATGATATCTACATTTTGATGCAAAAAAGTTGAAGATGATGCTAGGTTTTAAGAAGTTTACCTCAAATCCAAGCTAAGGAATGACTAATATGAAGAACAAGACCACAAATCAACTTGAATCTTCACCAAACTTCAATGAAACCCACGAAATGCTTGCTTAAAAATGCCCTTAGATGATGCAAGCTTGAATTAAATTAGGAGAGAAGGAAGATATATGAAGTAGGAATGGAAATGAGGTGAGAAAATGGTGATTTGGTGAAGGAGAAGTGAAGAATTGATGGAGGAAGAAGGTGGTTGTGATTTCGGCCAAAGGAGGAGAGGAGAGGAGAGGTTTGTGTGCTAGGGTTGTGTGAGTGAAAATGAGGCCAAAAGTGTCCATGTGAGATGAGGTTTCTAAGGTATATATAGAGAGCAACTAGGTTTAAGGGTAGTTAGGTCATTGTGCATCTCATCTCACCCTAGGATTGCATCTAAAATTTGAATGGAGGGTGAGGATTGAATCACACATGGATTGAGGTCAAAAAAATGCAAAATGAGAGGGAAATGAAGGGGAGTGAATTCGGCCAAGCAATGAGAGAAGAGTGGTGCCCAAGTTTTTGCTTGTTGTCATCTTGTACTATTGTACTATTATATGACCATTCCATTATCCCTTCATTTTTGATTATTCTTCTTAGGATAATTGTACAAAAATACACCCAATTTAGGCCACATACTAGGAACCTTAGGAATATGCCATTTTATGAGATCACCATGACCAAAAATATCATAAAAACCTCATCTTGAAATTTTTGTAGAATATTCCTTTTTGATGCCTTTTTTGAATTTGAATTTTGTGCACAATGTATGCATGCCTGCGCATCCATACATACATGACCAAAAATGTTTTGCCTCAAATAAATTTCTCTAAAATTGCACAATGATTCTTGATGAGAAATTATCTTATTTTTGACAATGACCAAAATACCCTTTTGCCCTAAAAACCTTGTTTTTTAACAACAAATGCATTTCCACTCTAACAATGAATTTAAAAGCCCTAGAATGACTTTTAAAACCCAAAAATGCATGCACAATGCTCTTCACTCTTCAAAATAAAACCACACTTCTCAATTTATTTATTTTTTTGCGGAAAATTAGGGTTTTGACCTAAGCGGACAAAATTAGGGTATGACAGCTGCCCCTCTTTATTTGGATTTTAACAAGGAATATGAATTGGCCGAAACGTATTCCGAGGCAAAATAGAAATAAAGAATTCAGAAATTATACCAATTTTGTCTAGTTAGAGAAACCAGAATTTTCCTTTTTCTTTTTTTCTCTTTTTTTGTTCCTTTTTGAAATATGATACAAATGCAATGAAAAGATTTTTTTTTCTTGTTTTTCTTTTTGGAATCAATTGGTGCCAACCCTCAATAAGCCAGCGAAAGCAGTAAAGAAAGCAAAAAAAGGGGTGCCGGCCCTCATTAAGCCAGCGAAGGAGGCTGCCTAAAGCCTTTTAACGAATTGCGAACGATCCGAGTTTGCACTTGGGCCTGGGGAGCACGTGGGCTCAAAGGGGTGGTCTTTCGAACGACCGGGGGAGGGTACTATATCAAGTCTAGATCTCGATATTTCCCTAGGACTGCGCCATGTTTTAGGCCAACACAGCTATCCTTTTCGACTGGACCTATTGAGGTCAGGGGGACTTACTCGCAGCTCGAATACGAAGTGAAGTCAATCTTCTGGGGGACACGTGGGTCCAAAGGGGGATCCGCAAATCCAATTAGTTTTCTTCAGTTGGTCAATGCTACCGCACTGATCCAGGGTACCTGCATACGTTAGTTGATGCAAGGAATGGTGCATGAATGCAAGGGTGCAGGTTATGCAAAAGCATGTTATGCGAGTGCGTGTGATGCGGGTGCATGCGATGCGATGATTTGATGAATGCCGTGAAAATGCTTTTGATTTTCTTTTGATTCTTCTTGATCAGCTTTCTTTTTTTTCTGATCGTTTTTTTTTTTTGACTTATTTTCTCTTTGCTGGTTCGACCGACCCGTGACACTCATGGCACAAGACTGGGGAACTTATTAGAGTTGCTGCGGCGCACGGGCCGGGTGCAGGTTTGCTTTATGATTTGCCATCTGAAGTGTTTGATGGGCGCAATTATTTTCCTTGCAACATTAATTTGTTTTTGAGAAATCACTTCCTTCCCGTGACTTTTGGGGATTTCGCAATGATTGCAATGCTCTAGGATTTATGCACATGTTTTACAATTCAGTATTACCATCATCATAAAACGTTTATTTTGAGCAGAAAATAGAAAAGCAAACTGATATGAGAAAAATTGAACTTTCTTGATGTGGAAACCGGTCGTACAGAAAGTTACGCCGACTGTTCAATACATTTGAAAATTTAAACTGCAAAAAGACACGAAAGAGAGAGAAAAGCTAGTTTCTAAATGTCCTTCTCTGTGGAACAATGCCAAACATTTATGTCCTTGACCTTGATCACCCCTCAATCCAAACCTTCAGGAGTGCTGTATGCCCTTGTTTATTTTCATGCCCAAGTTTTCTGACCCTAATTTTTGCCTGGATCGCCCTTTGCGGGTTTTCAATCCACCGGGTCGCTCTGATTTTGCCTAGGCCGCCCTTTCGGGTTTTCAACATAGCGAGCTAATTCTTACTTGGCTTATCTTTCTCTTTTTTCGTCTATTTCTTTCAGGCATAATACTTCTTCACCGAATCTGAATTGACTGGGTTTTTGAGTTCTTCACCGTCCATGTTGGTGAGTATTAGTGCTCCTTCAGAGAAGGCTTTCCTGACCACATAAGGTCCATCATAAGTGGGAGTCCATTTTCCTCGGGGATCGCTCTGAATGGGCAATATCTTTTTGAGCACAAGATCTCCCTTGTTGAACTCTCGAGGGCGAACTTTCTTGTCGAAGGCCGTCCTCATCCTCTGTTGATACAGCTGTCCATGACACAAAGCTGCAATTCTTTTTTCCTCAATGAGATTTAACTGATCCAGACGAGCTTGTACCCATTCAGCTTCTTCCAACTTGGTTTCCATCAATACCCGCAGGGAGGGTATTTCAACCTCAATAGGGAGGACTGCCTCTGACCCATATACTAGAGAAAAAGGGGTTGCCCCAGTTGAGGTACGCACTGAAGTGCGGTATCCGTGCAAAGCAAAAGGAAGCAACTCATGCCAATCTTTGTAGGTTACCACCATCTTTTGAACTATTCTCTTGATATTCTTGTTGGCCGCTTCGACGGCCCCATTCATCTTGGGTCGATAGGGGGAAGAATTGTGATGCTGGATTTTGAATTCTGTGCATAGGTCTTTCATCATCTTGCTGTTCAGGTTGCTGCCGTTATCGGTGATGATCCTGTTTGGAAGGCCGTAACGACAAACCAGATCTTTCTTTACAAACCTTGCAACCACAGAGCTAGTGATGCTTGAGTATGAGGCAGCTTCAACCCACTTGGTGAAATAGTCAATGGCGACAAGGATGAAGCGATGCCCGTTTGATGCTTTTGGCTCGATAGGACCGATGACATCCATCCCCCACATTGAGAATGGCCAAGAAGCAGTCAGAACGTTTAATGAAGCAGGTGGTACATGGATATGATCGGCATAGATTTGGCATTTGTGACACTTTCTTACAAAGCTGTAACAGTCAGATTCCATTTGCAGCCAATAATAGCCGGCTCTTAAGATTTTTCTGGCCATGGTGTGTCCACTGGAATGAACCCCGAATGAGCCTTCATGGACCTCTTTCATAATCTTTTCGGCCTCCTCTTTCGCAACACACCTTAGGAGAACCATGTCATAATTTCTCTTGTAGAGAACTTCACCATTCAGGAAGAAATTCCTCGACAGCCTTCTGAGCGTTCTCTTGTCATTTTCTGATGCTGTCATACCCTAATTTTGTCCGGCTTGGAACAAAACCTTAATTTTCCACAAAAAAACTATAAATTATGAAGTGAAGCATCATTCTGAAGGATGTGAAGAACTATGAGCATGCATTTTTGGGTTCTAAAAGTCATTTCAGCGCTTTTAAAATCATTTTTAGGATTGGAATGCCTTTTGGAGCAAAATTAGGGTTTTTTGGGCAAAAGGGGTATTTTGGTCATTTCCAAAATTAAGCAATTTCTCACCAAAAATCATTGTTCAATCTCAGAGGAATTTATTTGGATCTAGATGATTTGGGTTATGAATTTTTGTGCGCATGCATGCATGATTTTTGGCATAAAATTCAAATTTTAAGCAAAAGGGCAAAATGGGAATTTCCATCAAGGTGAGGTCTCAAATCAATTTTGGGAAGGGTGATATCATGGAATTTTGGGCCCAATCATTGATTCCTAGGATATGGCCCAAAGTGGCATGATTTTTATGGAATTATCTAGAAAAGAATAATCAAAAATGGTGAAAATAAGGAAGTGTCCCCAATAAGACAAAATGTACTATTTTTCTTGACAAGCTTGCAAAACTTGGGCACCAAGGCCTCATTTGCTCCGAATTTTCCAGCTCATTTTCACCTCATTTTGTGTTTCCTCATGCCCTTGATCCATGTGAGTTGTATTCCTAGCCATTGATTAAAATTCTAGATCAAATCCTAGGCTACAACTTTGTGTAGAATGACCTAGGTGCCCTCAACAATTTTTGTGCAACAAAAACTCATAATTTTTGTGTATGACCAGCTATTCCTCACTCATTTGTGTTTTCTCCTTATCCCTAATCCATGTGCATTGCAATCTTGGCCTTTGATTCAAATTCTAGCTCAAATCTCAATGGTTTGCAAAAGCACAATGTCCTATATACCCTTAATTTTGCACCTCATATAAAACCCAAAATAAGAGACCATGAGGGGGAGACTCATTTTTTTACCCTAGCACCCAAATCTCTCCTCTCTTTCTCTCATTCCTTCGAAGCAACCAGCCACCATACCCATATTCTTTTCTTCAAAATTCTTCCAAAAAATCAACCATCAAACCTTGTTTATTCTTCATCCTTTCAATAAATCTACTTCTAAACTTGCATAATCATCAAAGTTTCATCAAAAAACCATCAAGAATCAAGCATTTGCGAAAGGTTCAAGAGGTTCTTGTGGTGTTCTTCAAGTGTTCTTGCTTCTATTCTCTTTCCTTCTTCATTTTCTAGCTAGATCTAGAGTTAAGCTCACTAACCCTTGCATTTTCTTTAATTTTCATCATGTAATCTCTCTTCTATTCCTCTTTCCTTCTTGAAAGAAGCTTTGAGGACTCATTTCAAACATTATTGGACAAGGACATTGGGAGCCTTGGGTGTTTGAGATGAGTCCTTGGCCTTGAAGGAAAGATTCTTGTGTTTTCTCATCATTCTTTGCATTTCTACCTCATTTGCATGATTTTGGTGAAATAAAACCTTGTTTTCCTACCTATTTTGCTTCGGCCATAGCATGGATTTTAGGGTTCTTGTGTTCATTTTGTTCATTTCATGATTTTAAGTTGAATTTTGGCTTGATTTTGGTGTTGGGTGCCTCGGGTTGTTGCTTCAAAACCTAGGGTTTTTGTTGCCTTTTTACTTCTTTGATTTTGTGAAGAATAAAATACATGATATGCTTGATGCTTACTTTAGAACATGGCATGATGATCTAGGGTTTAGTCTTGTGAATTGTTTCATGTATTAATTGTGAATTTTAGCATGAAATTTGATGGTGATTTGTGCTTAGCATTGCTTCGGCCTTAGGCCACTTTTGTGCATATTTTGTGCTTGAAAACGTGTTGTTTTGATCTTGTGTGAATAAATGCAATTGTGCAATTGTGTTTTTACCCTTTTACCTTTTTACTTTACCATCTCATTAAATAATTACCATTTACCTCATGCATTTTTACTCTACCATTTCATTAACTTCTCACTCAAACTTTTTACCACTTGTAAATTTGCATAAAAAAATCCCAAAACATTTCAATCATTTGCATTTTAAACTTTTACTACTTCTCATTTAAAACCCTAAAACATTTTTACCACTTCTTACTCAAAACATTTTCAAACTTTGCATTTCACTTATTTGCATCATCTATGCGACACCTTGCATGCTTGCACACACATTCACTCATACTTGTATACCATGCATAATAAATGCTCATGCATTCTTGTATGCTCATGCATTCTCTTGTATACTTATTCATGCATTCTCTTGTATGCTCATGCATTCACATGCTTGCTTAATCATGTATCATCGCTCACATGTTCATTCATTAAACCTAGAATACTCTATGCCTATGATCAATTGTGTTCACTTGTTCTTGATGCCATTTGAATGACTTGATTTAATTGTGTGCCCTTCCTTCCACTAGTATGTATTCTTAATGAAGACGTAAGCCTACTTTTCCGGTTGTAGCATAGAGTCATTAAGGTATATGCACCCCTTTGAGATTGTTGCCCGTCCCGTAGCAATTCTCACACACACACACAATTGTCTTGAGAACTTTGTCTTGCATCCTTAATAATTGGATCTCTTGATTATATTGGCATGTTTAATCTTGGTTAATAATCAACATGTTTATGATTGCTTGATTGGTGAGTATGTTTGAATCTTGTTCACTCATGGTTGCATTTGGTTATGGACTTGGAATTGATTGAATAATGTTCTACTTGTTTTCCAAAACCCATTTTCTAAACTCATTTTCAAACGCTCCTTGCTTTGCGAAAACATTTTCTTCCTCCATTAAATAAAACAAATTGTCATTGATGATCACTCGCGCTGTTGCCGTTTAGATCGTTAATGATGATTGTATTTTCAAAAAAAGAGTTAGTAGTGAGGCCATTCTAACCGTTGTTGTTCGGTCTTCACAAACGCTCACCCAATTGCGAAAAACTCTTAAGCCGTTTTCAGACGCAAAAGCCGAGAACTACGTAGCTTTGATCCCTCAACCCAGTGAGGGTACGTAGGAGCGGGTCCGTCCCGTCAAGCACCCTTTTAAAAAAAATTTGTTTTGTTTCCACTTTTCAAAGATAACAAAAATATTCCTGTCTTCCGTTTTCAATAAAACGATTTTTCAAATAAAAAAAAAAAGAAAAGAAAAGAAAAGAAAAGAAGTAGAACAAATCGCTTTCAACTCAAACCTTTGCCAAACCACACATCGAGTTAATGGTTCCCTTTCAGTAGAAAGGACGTATGGGATGCTAATACCTTCCCCATGCGTAACCGACCCCCGAACCTACATCTCTGATTTCGAAAGACCACTCGCTTTTCCAAAAAAAAAAAAGGGTTTTTCCGATGTTTTCCCAAATAAATATTGGTGGCGGCTCTACTATTTTTCACGTTGCAAAACGAGAAGTCCCAAACCGGATTTTTCGGGCGCAACAGCTGGCGACTTCACTGGGGCTTTTTTATAAAAGGCGAGGGTCAAGCCTAGTTAACTCGATGTGAGGTTTAAATCGTTTGAATTGAAAGCTTTGTTCTACTTCTTCCTTTTCTTCCTTTTCTTTTCCTTTTCCCTTCTTTCTTTGTCTGTGATGCTTGATTGTTTCTCTAGCATTATCATGATGTTATGTTGTATTCATATGCATTTGTTTTCCTTCTATGTGTGCTCCTTGCGCATTTTCTCTTTGTTCACATACCATGTTCATGCATTCCTCAATTCCCACGTCCCCTCTTCTTTGCTCCCTTTCTAAAGGTAAATTCATGCATTTCTCCCCCACCTTATCATGATCCCTTCCTCTTGGCTCCCTTTCTTAAGGTAAACAATGTTTGCGATTGCTTATTGACTTCCTGTGTTAATTCTTGAATTGGAATGCTATATGATATGCAACATGCTATTGTATGCTTTTGTCTGGACTGTTCTGGGTTTTCATTTGCAGGTGGGGGTTTATGATGGGTAGTTTTAGGCGGTATGTCCTTGCTACACACACTCACACCTTATGCTTATTGTGCTTTGAGAGGGGCCTAAAACCCAAGGTCTGACAAAACTTAGGGGAGTGGAAATGAGTAGTGACTGGCAATTGGACCGTTGTCCTTCTGACTCTCACGAAAGTTTCAGCCGGAGTATGCTCTTTCACGATGCCTCACACCAGATGGCATACCATCGTTGTGGGTGCTATTGTGAGAGAGAATTAGCTCTGGTAGCCTGGTGAGGAAGTGTTTAAAGCCAACATGGGAGGAACATCTGAGTTGCCCTAGAACCTAGGTTCCCGCCTCGTAGGACACAAGGACAAACAAATTGTGTGTTGCATTGTAATCTAGGCATGTTTTCCAAAAGGAGTAGAAGGAGATTTTTCCAAAAAAAAAAAAACGAAAGCAGAGAAAGAACTGCCGTTGTAGCCTTTCTTTTGCCGGTCCGTACGAGATAACATATGGCCCACCCTTTTCAAAAAAGGGAACGAGCTGCCGCTGTAGCCTTTCTCTTATAAAGTAACATATGGTCCACATTTTTTCAAAAAAAAAGGGAGAACGAGTTACCGTTGTATCCTTTCTCTTATGAAGTAGCATGTGGCCCGCATTCTTCAAAAAAAAGGGAGAACGAGTTGCCGTTGTAGCCTTTCTCTCACTGGTCCATATGAAACAACGTACGGCCCGTATTTTCAAAAAAAAAGCTTAAATCAATGCCAATAAAGATTTTGCCCTAATCTGCATATGCATAAAACATCATCAGCATTTGCATGCATCCTCGCATTACATAAAACCCATGCATGCATCATTGCATCTTACTCAAGTTTGTTTGCCGAGAATCACAAAGTGACAAAGAATCTTGCCAGAGGAACTTAATGGAATCAAAAAGTGAGACAGTGCATGCTCCAAGGTACCCGGGTGTAAGAAAGGTAGACGTCACCAGCTTGAAAGGATATGTTGACCTAATGGGACCTATTGAAAGGGGATCGTTTGACAGCTCTTATGGGAACCTTCGGAAGTTGTTGTTGCTAGAGGTACAGACTGAGGCTATCGTGGCTCTAAGCAGATTCTACGACTCCGAAATCAGATGCTTCCTTTTCAAAAATTTCCAAATGGCTCCCACTTTGGAAGAATATCATCAGATCTTGGGTTTCCCTCAGACCAAAGCTGCTCCCTGCCAGTATCAAGAGCAGTATTACACGGATGAGAAGTTTGCTGCATTGTTGCAAGTACAGGTAGAGGACCTGAAGCTCCAGAGGCAGAGGAAGAACCTTGTGGTAGGTTTCCCGCAGAGTTATCTCGAGGGTATGATGGATACTCATGCCAGAAACAAAAATTGGGTTGTCTTCAAGCAAATCTTGGCCTTAACAATCTTCGGGATTGTTCTCTTTCCGCAGATTGAAAGACTTGTGGATGTGACTGTCATTGGCATTTTCTTAGCTTTCCAGAATGAGAAGAATCCTACAATCCGATCCCTGCAATGCTTGCTGACACTTATTTCGCTCTTACTCACCACTGTGAACTCAAAAGGAAGAAAATCTCTTGCTCTTCCCATCTGTTATATGCCTGGCTTCTTATCCATGTTTTCACCAATCCAAAGAAAGTGGAAAAGTTGATTGACTATGCTGTATCTTGTGAGGTGAAAACCATGAGTATTCAAGAGTGGATCCAGTTTCTAGGGAGTCTAGACGAGCACTCGGTTCGTTGGTATCTTTCATCTTATGGGAAGCTAGACCTGAGGTAGTCTTCCGCTGTGGTGGTTTTCAAAATGTTCCACTGATGGGCACTAAAGGGTGCATTAACTACAATCCCTCCCTAACGCTGAGACAATTAGGATATCCTATGAGGAACTCGCCTACTGAAGAGATGGCATTCCCGTTTTACATCTATGAGGGAGGTCCAAAGGATGACAGTTTGACTAGGAAGATTTTGCAAGCTTGGAGTATGGTGACTCGTTATGGAAAAGTAGAGATCTCTCAGAGAACTAGTGGTGTTACCTTTGCTCAATGGCTTGAGAAAAGGATTCAGAGCGTCCGATTGCCTTATCAGAAATTATTGCAAGTTGAGAGGGAGGTAATAGACTCTGGTACTCCCGTTGTTGAAGAGTTAGGTGAGGTCAAGTTGGCTCTAATGAAAGCAGAAGAAGAGAAAAAATCCTTGCAAGCTGAGATAGAGAAGTTGACTCTGAACAACCAAAGATTAAAAGAAGATAATGCTCTCAAATCTGCTGCCATTGAGGAGTTTGACAAGAAACTCAAAGTAGAAGAGAAGGAAAAGCTAGAAGCTCAAAAGTATCTGCAAGTAGCCAAAGAGGAAATCAAGAGGCAAAAGACTAAACAAAAGAGAGCCATTGAAGAGACCAGTCAGTGGAGAGATCTCTATGAAAAGACAAAGATGGATGAGAGGACTGTGAAGAGCTTGCTTGCAAAGTCAAAAAGAGAGTCCCGCTTGCTACAGGCTGAGTGGGAAAGCAAACTGAGCAGTGTCGTGCAAGAAAGAAATTCAGTTGAGAGCATTCTCAAAGAATACAAGCAGGCTCTAGGATTTGAGCGAGAGATTTCTGATGAACTGAAAAGAAACCTTCGACACATCAGTAATGCATACAGGCAGGTGAAGGATGAGAGTCAGCATTGGGAACACCGCTTTGTTGAACTGCTTGGCAGGATTGAAGAACAGGCAGTTATCATTGAGTTGAAAGATGAAATTCAACAGTGGAAGGCTATATTCTCTGAGCTTGCAGAGTTGGCCAACCAAGCTCTTGCAGGTGTACCTAAAAAGCTAAGAAAGGCTGAGGTTGAGATGTTTCCCTTTAACACTCCACTGGCAGTTTACAAATTCGTGAAGTTTTGCAGGGCCTTGGTTGAAGAAGTCAGAGAGAAGACTGGAAGGGTTCCCACAGGCAACAAGAGAAAGAGAACTGAAGATTTCAAAGCTCTATGTAGTTGAGCTCTTGTTTGTAATTTTCATTGTACTCTCTCTTTCTGGATGACCGTATTTCCATTTGAGTATTCTACCTTTTGAAATGTAAGGCTTGAAGTACTTGCTTGAATTTGAATGTATGGAGTATGTTTTGTTTCACTTATTGATTCCAATCTTGTCGTGTTTCAATCAAAAATAATCAAAGTCCACTGTTAGGCCTATGGCAAGACATGGCACACTGTGGTTCACGGCATAAGACAAACTAAAACTAACACCCATTTGCATTGCATTCATTGCATTCATTAATACCCCTGCTCATAAAAAAATGTTTCGTCAGAGCAAGTCAGGCAAGCTGGTTCTCCGTCACCGATACTTCACCCGACTGCAAGCAAAGTTGATGGCCAATCTGCAAGATCACCCAGAGATTGAGACCGAGAGTAATCCAGAGCACGAAGATCTGGGTGTGCAGATTATTAATCCTGAGCAGCTGGCTCAGGAGAACCAGGTTCTAAAGGATAAGGTTGGGGCCATGGAGACCCAAATGCATGAGATGATGGCCTTGCTACAAAGCCTAAAGAGCGGAACCGCTGCTGAAGGTACCGCTGTGGTGGGTCCCGATGGTGTCATTTCTTTTATACCTCCTCCAGTGTCAGTTAATGCTGCAGCCACAGTTCCTCCGGGGTCTGGAATCAGTCATCCCGTCTTTGCTTCAGGGATGAATAGGCAGAATCAGTCACAAAGATATCCTTGGGGGATGCCCGCCGAGTACATGCCGCAAATTGTTAGACCCATTCCTGCTGATGTTGTTGGGCCACATCAGGCTACTGCTGCCGTGTCTGGGGGAGCGGCTGGAAGACCGCAGGTCCAGACTCCTAGTCCTCATGCTGTGCTCAGCCCTACTCCGGGGCTTGTTGCACACCCTCACAATGTTCCTCAGCCTGGAGGATATTACTATAGCATGGGCAGTCAACCCCAAGGCCACATGTTTGAGGGATCGCAGCCAAATGACCCGATTCGTGCACTAGAAGAGAGGGTAAGAGCCGTGGAAGGTGCTGGCGTCAGGGCCAGAGAAGCTCGTGAGCTATGCTTAGTCCCAGATTTGGTATTACCACCGAAGTTCAAAGCTCCTGAGGTGGACAAGTACCGAGGCACCGGCTGTCCTGAGAGTCATGTTACAATGTTTGTCCGGAAGATGGGTCCTTATGCCAATGATGACAAACTGCTGATTTACTGCTTCCAAAACAGTTTGGCCGGAGCTCCTCTAGATTGGTACATGAAACTGCAAGCCTCAGAAATCCGTTGCTGAAAGGATCTGTCCGAAGCATTCATGAAACAATATAAATATAACATGGACATGGCTCCGGACAGGTCGTAATTGCAACACATGAGTAAGGGCGAAAAGGAGACTTTCAAGGAATATGCCCAGAAATGGAGAAGCTTGGCTGCCCAGGTTCAACCTCCTCTGACCGAAAAGGAAATGGTGTACATGTTCCTGGAAACCTTGCCAGCAATTTATTATGACCGAATGATTACGAGTGTCTCATCTAATTTTTCTGATATGATAGTCTTCGGGGAAAGACTTGAGCACGGTCTCCGAAGTGGGAAGATTTCAAATCATTTCAGCAATTCAGGAAGCTCCGGTAGCTCCCACAGCCAGAAGAAGCACTTCTCCCATTTCCCAAAAAGGAAAGAAGGGGAAACAAATGTAGTCTCAGGAGGAAACTCATACTTTGATACCCCTCCACCACAAACTGTTCCATTCTCTGCTCCTGCATCACCTCAGCAAAGCAGTGACAATTACAAAGCTCAGGGTTATCAGTATAAGAAACGGACCAGTTTCGATCCTATACCAATGACATACACTGAGTTGTTTAATCACCTGACTTCAAAGAATTTGATTAACACTCGGTCAATGAAGGCCCTTCAACCGCCATTCCCAAGAAGCTACAACGCTAATGCTACCTGCAGTTTCCACGAAAACGGGGTCGGTCATACTGTGGAGGAGTGTAAGGCATTTAAGCATGTGGTGCAAGACCTGATAGATGCTGGTTGGATCTCGTTTAAGCAAAGCAGCCCGAACACAACAACCAATCCTTTGCCAGGCCATCAGAGGCCAGCAACCAATGCTATAGAAAGTTCTGTTGGGAAATTGGTGAAGGATGTGCAGAAGAGCAAGACTCCGTTGGGTGTTGTCTACTCGGAGTTATGCCATGCTAGAGTGGTCAAGAAGGGGTGTTGCCATGAAGAAGGATGTGCTGATTCCACATGCATGGGGAATTGTGAAAGCTTTAAAATGATCCTGCAGGACCTGTTGGATCGGTGTGTGGTTCAGATAGGAACCTATGATGTTGAAGAAGAGGTGTTGGCTCTACACTCTGATAAAGGTAGAGGAATCAGAAGACCTATTGAAATCCCTTACAATTACAATCCCAGATTGGTGCAAGCAAATGCTCAACCAATAGTGATTGAAGTTCCGGCTCCTTTCCCCTATGAGTCGGACAGGGCAGTCCCATGGAAATACACTGCGCTATCTACAGTAGAATGCTCTCCAAGTACTACTACTGTAACAAACATAGTGGGATCGAGCGGGATCACCAGAAGCGGGAGAGTGTTTGCTCCAGAGACCCTTCGTGCAGAAACTTCCAAGGAAGGTGAACAGAGAGTTCGGAAGGAGAAGGGAAAGGAACCAGAAGTTTCCCAGGAAAAGGTAACGGAAAGGGAAGCAAATGAATTCTTGAAGATAGTCCGGCAGAGTGACTACCAGGTTGTCGATCAGTTAAAGCATACCCCGTCGAAGATATCCATGCTATCATTGTTGCTCAGCTCGGAAGCACACAGAAATGCTCTTATGAAGGTGCTTAGCGAGGCACATGTTGCAGAGGGTATTTTAGTGAACCAATTTGATGGGATTGTGGGGAATATAGTGGCTGCAAACCACCTAACTTTTGCTGATGATGAGTTGCCCGCTGGAGGAAAAAAGCATAATCGGGCTCTCCACATCTCAGTTAAGTGTGGGGACTATGTGTTGGCGAGAGTGCTGATAGATAACGGATCTTCATTGAATGTAATGCCGAAATCCACTATGGATAAGCTGGACGTGGATTGTTCCTACATGAAGCCAAGCTCGACTCTGGTGCGAGCCTTTGATGGATCCAAAAAGGAAGTATTGGGAGAGATGGAGTTTCCCATCCAAATTGGCCCAGAAGTTTTCTATATCAACTTTCAGATCATGGACATCACATCCTCGTACAGCTGCTTGCTTGGCCGACCCTAGATCCACATGGCAGGGGCAATTCCGTCATCTCTGCACCAGCAAGTCAAGTTCGTGGTGGATGATAAGGTTGTTGTAGTGTTTGGCGAAGAAGAGACTCTGGTGAACAGGCCATCAGAATTCAAGTATGTGGAAGCGGAGGAAGAATCTCTTGAAACGGCCTTTCAGTCCTGGGAGATCGCAAATGCAGTGCTTGAGAGGACCAAGGAGGAAAAAATGGTTGCTAAAATCATGTTAGCCCAAGGATATAAGGTTGGTTCTGGCCTAGGAAAATCTGGACAGGGAATCCTGGCGCCCATCCAGCTGAAGGAGAGCAAAGATCGTTGCGGACTGGGATACACTCCAAGTGAAGATGAACGGAAGAAGATAGCAGAGGAACGAAAGAGCAAATGGTTGGCCAAGTCCAAAGGCCAAGATCCATGGCCCCAGAGGATCCCAATTTGTGACATTAGCTAGAGCTTCGTGAGTGCTGGTCTGCTGGATCCCAACCAAGTTGCTGTCATCAAGGATGGCTCTGAAGATGAAGAGGGTAGTGCAAGTCTGGTTCGCCGCTGCTGTGACGGTGAAGAGTTGAAGAGCTGGGAAGCTGCCGACTTTCCTGTGACCTTTGGTTCAACGTAATCATCTGTAATGCAATCCTGTGGCTCTGCCCAAGGCCATAAGACCAGTTGCTAAGGGCACACATGTTTTTATTTTCTGAATCATCATCATCAATAAAAACGTTTGTTTTGAATTTCTCAATCAATAAAAATCATTTTCTCTTCATTGCATGAGTCTTTTTTCTGCTTTATTATTGCTTGCTTGCTTGTTTCGCCTTTCATTCTGCTTTTTTGCTACGGTAAAATGCAGATCCACAGTAATGGTCTCTGAAAACAGTAGTGTCAACAGTCCGCATTCTGACTTTGATCATCCTATCAACCAAGCCGAGGGGGATGTTGAGGAAGATTGGGAAGCTCCTCCGGAACTCATGAGACTAATGAAGCAAGAGGAAAGGGTAATCCAGCCTCACGGAGAATCTACCGAAGTGATTAACTTGGGTACAGCTGAGAACAAGAAAGAGGTCAAAGTGGGAACGGCCATGAATGACGAAGATCGCATGAAGTTGGTACAGCTGTTGCATGACTACGTTGATGTGTTTGCGTGGTCCTACCAAGATATGCCTGGGTTGGACACTGATATTGTGGTACACAAGCTGCCGGTCAAACCTAAATGCCCGCCCGTAAAGCAGAAATTGAGGAGGATGAAGCCTGAGATGTCCCTCAAAATCAGAGACGAAGTAAAGAAGCAATTTGATGCAGGATTCCTAGCAGTGGCCAAATACCCACAGTGGGTTGCCAATATTGTCCCAGTTCCCAAGAAGGACGGGAAGGTTAGAATGTGTGTTGACTACCGAGATCTGAATCGTGCTAGTCCCAAAGACGACTTCCCACTGCCACATATTGATGTCTTGGTGGATAGCACTGCACAACACTCGTTATTCTCCTTCATGGATGGATATTCGGGATATAACCAGATCAAGATGAACCCCGAAGACATGGAAAAGACAACTTTCATCACTCTCTGGGGTACTTTCTATTATAAAGTCATGCCATTCGGGTTGAAGAATGCTGGCGCAACCTACCAGAGGGCCATGGTCACCTTGTTCCACGATATGATGCATAAGGAGATTGAGGTCTATGTTGATGACATGATCGCAAAATCCAAAACAGACAAAGAGCACATTGTCAACTTGCAAAAACTCTTCGATCGGTTGAGGAAGTACAAGCTCAAGTTGAACCCTGCCAAGTGCACATTCGGGGTGAGATCAGGGAAGTTGCTAGGCTTCATTGTTAGTCAGAAGGGGATTGAGGTGGATCCAGACAAAGTGAAAGCCATCCTTGAAATGCCGGTGCCCAAAACAGAAAAAGAAGTCTGTGGCTTTCTGGGAAGGTTGAATTACATCTCCCGATTCATCTTCCAGCTGACGGCCACCTGCGAGCCAATCTTCAAGCTGCTCTGCAAGAATCAAGAACTGAAGTGGAATGATCAGTGCCAAGCTGCCTCTGAGAAGATCAAAGTCTACCTCCAGAATCCGCCAGTTTTGATGCCACCTGCGTCGGGCAGGCCCCTCATCCTGTATCTCACGGTGCTAGATAATTCCATGGGCTGCGTGCTGGGGCAGCATGACGAATCTGGAAAGAAGGAACATGCCATCTATTATCTAAGTAAGAAGTTCACAGATTGCGAGACACGGTATTCTACGCTTGAAAAGACATGTTGTGCTCTGGTATGGGCTGCTCACCGCCTGAGGCAATATATGTTGAGCCACACAACTTGGTTGGTATCTAAAGTAGACCCGATCAAGTACATATTTGAGAAGCCAGCTCTCACAGGACGGATTGCCCGTTGGCAGATGCAGTTGTCTGAATATGATATCCTGTATGTCACGCAGAAGGCAGTTAAGGGTAGTGCACTCGCAGAGTACCTGGCTTGTCAGCCCATTCCAGACTACCAGCCGATGCAGCATGATTTCCCTGATGAAGACATCATGGCATTGTTCGACGAGGGGAAGTCCCAAGAAAACGAAAGGTGGAGGATGATCTTTGACGGTGCATCCAATATTTGGGGGCATGGGGCAGGTGCCATGCTGATATCTCCTGATAACCGCTTCATTCCTGTCACTGCGAGGCTGAGCTTCTATGTCACAAACAATATAGCAGAGTATGAAGCATGCATCTTGGGCATTCAGGCAGCCTTAGAATGGAAAGTCAAAAGGCTAGATGTGTATGGTGATTCCGCCCTGGTAATTCATCAAGTAAGAGGCGATTGGGAGACTCGAGATCCCAAACTGATCCCATATTATGAATATGTTCAAGAGTTGGTGGAGTCTTTCGATGAAATCACCTTCAAACACATCCCTCGAGGTGAAAATCAGCTGGCCGATGCCTTAGCAACACTGTCATCAATGTTTAACATCAACTGTGATAAGACATTGACTCACATCAGAATCCAGCATCGGGATTTGCCTGCACATCATTACTGCACCGCAATAGACGAAGATCCTGACGACAAGCCTTGGTATCATGACATCAAGCAATACATCATTAACAGAGAGTATCCACCAGGGGCATCAGAAAATGACAAAAGAACGCTCAGAAGACTGTCAAGAAATTTCTTCCTGAGCGGTGAGGTCCTCTATAAAAGAAATTATGACATGGTTCTCCTGAGGTGTGTTGCCAAGGAGGAGGCTGAAAAGATCATGAAGGAGGTACATGAAGGCTCCTTTGGAACCCATTCCGGCGGGCATACCATGGCTAGACAGATTTTAAGGGCGGGTTATTACTGGTTGCAGATGGAGGGTGACTGCTATAGTTTTGTCAGAAGATGCCACAAGTGTCAAATCTACGCTGATCACATTCACGTACCGCCTGCAAAACTTAATGTTCTGACTGCATCATGGCCGTTCTCGATGTGGGGAATGGATGTCATAGGTCCAATTGAGCCGAAAGCATCAAATGGGCATCGATTCATCTTGGTTGCGATCGACTACTTCACAAAATGGCTTGAGGCTGCCTCATATTCAAGTATAACCAGCGCAGTGGTTGCAAAATTCATCAAGAGGGATCTGATTTGTCGCTATGGTCTTCCCAACAAGATCATCACTGATAACGGCAGTAACCTGAACAGCAGAATGATGAAGGACATGTGCAAGGAATTCACGATCCAACATCATAATTCTTCCCCCTACCGTCCTAAGATGAATGGGGCAGTTGAGGCGGCTAACAAGAACATCAAGCGGATAGTGCAGAAGATGGTGGTAACATACAAGGACTGGCATGAGATGCTTCCCTTTGCTCTGCATGGCTACCGTACTTCAGTGCGTACATCAACTGGGGCAACCCCTTTTTCCTTGGTATATGGGTCAGAAGCAGTCCTGCCCATTGAAGTTGAAATACCCTCCCTGCGGGTACTGATGGAAACAAAACTAGAAGAAGCTGAGTGGGTACAGGCCCGGTTGGATCAGCTAAATCTGATTGAGGAGAAAAGGATTGCAGGCTTATGCCACGGTCAGTTATACCAGCAGAGGATGAGAACAGCTTTTGATAAGAAAGTCAGACCTCGTGAATTCAAGAAAGGCGATCTGGTGCTGAAGAAGATCCTGCCTATTCAGACTGATCCCCGAGGAAAGTGGACACCCAGCTATGATGGTCCCTATGTTGTCAAGAAAGCCTTTTCTGGAGGGGCGCTGTTACTCACAGACATGGATGGCGAGGATCTCCGGAATCCGGTCAATTCTGATCAAGTGAAGAAGTATTATGCCTGAAAGAAATAGACGAAAAAAGAGAAAGATAAGCCAAGTAAGAACCAGCTCGCTAGGTTGAAAACCCGAAAGGGCGGCCTAGGCAAAATCAGAGCGACCCGGTGGATTGAAAACCCGAAAGGGTGATCCAGGCAAAAATTAGGGTCAGAAAACTTGGGCGTGGAAAGTTAAACAAAGGCATACAACCTTCCCCGAGGCTTGAATGAAGGAATGATCAAGGTCAAGGACACAGATGTTAGCACTGCTCCACAGAGACGGACAGTCAGAAATTAGCTTTTCTTTTTTTTTCGTGTCTTTTTGTAGTTTAAACTTTCAAATGTATTGAACAGTCGTCGTAACATTCTGTGCGATTGGCTTCTACATCAATAAAGCTCAACTTTTTCCTACCGGTTTGTTATTTTCCGCTTCTCTGCTCAAGATA
Organism: Astragalus glycyphyllos; assembly: GCA_963573325.1. NCBI lineage: Eukaryota > Viridiplantae > Streptophyta > Magnoliopsida > Fabales > Fabaceae > Astragalus > Astragalus glycyphyllos. Next base: position 33,338,743 of record OY754310.1, on the reverse strand, counting down.
AACGTTTTATGATGATGGTAATACTGAGTTGCAAAACATGTGCATACATCATAGAGCATTACAAATCATTGCGAAATCCTTAAAAGTCACGGGAAATAAGCAATCTCCCAAAGAAAGTTAATCTTGCAAGGAAAGTTGCACTCATAAGTCATTCCAGAAGGCAAACCATAAAGCAAACTTGCACTCGGCTCATGGGTCCCGTAAATCAGTTCCTCAGTCTCGTGCCAGGAGTGTCGGGGGTCGGTTGAACCAGCAAAAGAATAAGCCTTTTATTAAAAAAAAGAAGAGCACAAAAAAGCAAATGATCAGAAAAAAAAAGCTGATCAGGCAAAAAGAAGAAAAAACAAATGATCAGAAAACAGAAAGCTGATCAAAAGAAGAATTAAAAGATGAAAGAAAAAAAAAACAATCAAAGCTGAAAGAAAAGCATTCCTCAGCATTCATCATTCACCCAAAATCATCGCATCGCATGCATTCGCATAACAGGCCTTTGCATAACATGCATTCATTCCATGCACCATGCATTGCATCTGCTGACATGTGCAGGTACCGCCAACCTGAGAAACCTGAAGAAAAGTCCTGCGACCAGAGCAGGCACCCCTGGATCGGTGTGAAAGCATTGACCCTGAAGAAGATGAATTGGATTTCCGAATCCCCCCTTTGGACCCACGTGTCCCCCAGAAAGACTGACTTCAACTTGTATTCGAGCTGCAGGTAAGTCCCTCTGATCTCAATAGGTCCAGTCGAAAAGGATAGCCGTGTTGGTCTAAAACATGGCGCAGTCCTAGGGAAATATCGAGATCTAGACTTGATATAGTACCCTCCCCCTGGTCGCTCGAAAGACCACCTCTTTTGAGCCCGCGCGCTCCCAGGCCCAAGTGCAAACTCGGATCGTTCGCGATTCGTTAAAAGGCTTTAGGCAGCCTCCTTCGCCGGCTCAATGTGAGTCGGTACCCCTTTTATTGCTTTCTTTATTTTCTGCTTTCTGTCAGCTTATTGAGGGTTGGCGCTCATAGGAAAAACAAAAAATATCATGTCATCGCATCTGCATCAGAAAAAACAAAAAAAAATAGAAATGGAAAAAGGAAAATTCGGGTTTCTTTAGGTAGACAAAATTGGTATAATTTCTGAATTCTTTATCTTTATTTTGCCTCGAAATATGTTTCGGCCAATTCATATTCCTTGTTAAAATCCAGATAAAGAGGGGCAGCTGTCATACCCTAATTTTGTCCGGCTTGGAACAAAACCTTAATTTTCCACAAGAAAACTATAAATTATGAAGTGAAGCATCATTCTGAAGGATGTGAAGAACTATGAGCATGCATTTTTGGGTTCTAAAAGTCATTTCAGCGCTTTTAAAATCATTTTTAGGATTGGAATGCCTTTTGGAGCAAAATTAGGGTTTTTTGGGCAAAAGGGGTATTTTGGTCATTTCCAAAATTAAGCAATTTCTCACCAAAAATCATTGTTCAATCTCAGAGGAATTTATTTGGATCTAGATGATTTGGGTTATGAATTTTTGTGTGCATGCATGCATGATTTTTGGCATAAAATTCAAATTTTAAGCAAAAGGGCAAAATGGGAATTTCCATCAAGGTGAGGTCTCAAATCAATTTTGGGAAGGGTGATATCATGGAATTTTGGGCCCAATCATTGATTCCTAGGATATGGCCCAAAGTGGCATGATTTTTATGGAATTATCTAGAAAAGAATAATCAAAAATGGTGAAAATAAGGAAGTGTCCCCAATAAGACAAAATGTACTATTTTTCTTGACAAGCTTGCAAAACTTGGGCACCAAGGCCTCATTTGCTCCGAATTTTCCAGCTCATTTTCACCTCATTTTGTGTTTCCTAATGCCCTTGATCCATGTGAGTTGTATTCCTAGCCATTGATTAAAATTCTAGATCAAATCCTAGGCTACAACTTTGTGTAGAATGACCTAGGTGCCCTCAACAATTTTTGTGCAACAAAAACTCATAATTTTTGTGTATGACCAGCTATTCCTCACTCATTTGTGTTTTCTCCTTGTCCCTAATCCATGTGCATTGCAATCTTGGCCTTTGATTCAAATTCTAGCTCAAATCTCAATGGTTTGCAAAAGCACAATGTCCTATATACCCTTAATTTTGCACCTCATATAAAACCCAAAATAAGAGACCATGAGGGGGAGACTCATTTTTTTACCCTAGCACCCAAATCTCTCCTCTCTTTCTCTCATTCCTTCGAAGCAACCAGCCACCATACCCATATTCTTTTCTTCAAAATTCTTCCAAAAAATCAACCATCAAACCTTGTTTATTCTTCATCCTTTCAATAAATCTACTTCTAAACTTGCATAATCATCAAGAATCAAGCATGGGTTCTTCAAGAAGGTCTTGTGGTGTTCTTCAAGTGTTCTTGCTTCTATTCTCTTTCCTTCTTCATTTTCTAGCTAGATCTAGAGGTAAGCTCACTAACCCTTGCATTTTCTTTAATTTTCATCATGTAATCTCTCTTCTATTCCTCTTTCCTTCTTGAAAGAAGCTTTGAGGACTCATTTCAAACATTATTGGACAAGGACATTGGGAGCCTTGGGTGTTTGAGATGAGTCCTTGGCCTTGAAGGAAAGATTCTTGTGTTTTCTCATCATTCTTTGCATTTCAACCTCATTTGCATGATTTTGGTGAAATAAAACCTTGTTTTCCTACCTATTTTGCTTCGGCCATAGCATGGATTTTAGGGTTCTTGTGTTCATTTTGTTCATTTCATGATTTTAAGTTGAATTTTGGCTTGATTTTGGTGTTGGGTGCCTCGGGTTGTTGCTTCAAAACCTAGGGTTTTTGTTGCCTTTTTACTTCTTTGATTTTGTGAAGAATAAAATACATGATATGCTTGATGCTTACTTTAGAACATGGCATGATGATCTAGGGTTTAGTCTTGTGAATTGTTTCATGTATTAATTGTGAATTTTAGCATGAAATTTGATGGTGATTTGTGCTTAGCATTGCTTCGGCCTTAGGCCACTTTTGTGCATATTTTGTGCTTGAAAACGTGTTGTTTTGATCTTGTGTGAATAAATGCAATTGTGCAATTGTGTTTTTACCCTTTTACCTTTTTACTTTACCATCTCATTAAATAATTACCATTTACCTCATGCATTTTTACTCTACCATTTCATTAACTTCTCACTCAAACTTTTTACCACTTGTAAATTTGCATAAAAAAATCCCAAAACATTTCAATCATTTGCATTTTAAACTTTTACTACTTCTCATTTAAAACCCTAAAACATTTTTACCACTTCTTACTCAAAACATTTTCAAACTTTGCATTTCACTTATTTGCATCATCTATGCGACACCTTGCATGCTTGCACACACATTCACTCATACTTGTATACCATGCATAATAAATGCTCATGCATTCTTGTATGCTCATGCATTCTCTTGTATACTTATTCATGCATTCTCTTGTATGCTCATGCATTCACATGCTTGCTTAATCATGTATCATCGCTCACATGTTCATTCATTAAACCTAGAATACTCTATGCCTATGATCAATTGTGTTCACTTGTTCTTGATGCCATTTGAATGACTTGATTTAATTGTGTGCCCTTCCTTCCACTAGTATGTATTCTTAATGAAGACGTAAGCCTACTTTTCCGGTTGTAGCATAGAGTCATTAAGGTATATGCACCCCTTTGAGATTGTTGCCCGTCCCGTAGCAATTCTCACACACACACACAATTGTCTTGAGAACTTTGTCTTGCATCCTTAATAATTGGATCTCTTGATTATATTGGCATGTTTAATCTTGGTTAATAATCAACATGTTTATGATTGCTTGATTGGTGAGTATGTTTGAATCTTGTTCACTCATGGTTGCATTTGGTTATGGACTTGGAATTGATTGAATAATGTTCTACTTGTTTTCCAAAACCCATTTTCTAAACTCATTTTCAAACGCTCCTTGCTTTGCGAAAACATTTTCTTCCTCCATTAAATAAAACAAATTGTCATTGATGATCACTCGCGCTGTTGCCGTTTAGATCGTTAATGATGATTGTATTTTCAAAAAAAGAGTTAGTAGTGAGGCCATTCTAACCGTTGTTGTTCGGTCTTCACAAACGCTCACCCAATTGCGAAAAACTCTTAAGCCGTTTTCAGACGCAAAAGCCGAGAACTACGTAGCTTTGATCCCTCAACCCAGTGAGGGTACGTAGGAGCGGGTCCGTCCCGTCAAGCACCCTTTTAAAAAAAATTTGTTTTGTTTCCACTTTTCAAAGATAACAAAAATATTCCTGTCTTCCGTTTTCAATAAAACGATTTTTCAAATAAAAAAAAAAGAAAAGAAAAGAAAAGAAAAGAAGTAGAACAAATCGCTTTCAACTCAAACCTTTGCCAAACCACACATCGAGTTAATGGTTCCCTTTCAGTAGAAAGGACGTATGGGATGCTAATACCTTCCCCATGCGTAACCGACCCCCGAACCTACATCTCTGATTTCGAAAGACCACTCGCTTTTCCAAAAAAAAAAAAGGGTTTTTCCGATGTTTTCCCAAATAAATATTGGTGGCGGCTCTACTATTTTTCACGTTGCAAAACGAGAAGTCCCAAACCGGATTTTTCGGGCGCAACAGCTGGCGACTTCACTGGGGCTTTTTTATAAAAGGCGAGGGTCAAGCCTAGTTAACTCGATGTGAGGTTTAAATCGTTTGAATTGAAAGCTTTGTTCTACTTCTTCCTTTTCTTCCTTTTCTTTTCCTTTTCCCTTCTTTCTTTGTCTGTGATGCTTGATTGTTTCTCTAGCATTATCATGATGTTATGTTGTATTCATATGCATTTGTTTTCCTTCTATGTGTGCTCCTTGCGCATTTTCTCTTTGTTCACATACCATGTTCATGCATTCCTCAATTCCCACGTCCCCTCTTCTTTGCTCCCTTTCTAAAGGTAAATTCATGCATTTCTCCCCCACCTTATCATGATCCCTTCCTCTTGGCTCCCTTTCTTAAGGTAAACAATGTTTGCGATTGCTTATTGACTTCCTGTGTTAATTCTTGAATTGGAATGCTATATGATATGCAACATGCTATTGTATGCTTTTGTCTGGACTGTTCTGGGTTTTCATTTGCAGGTGGGGGTTTATGATGGGTAGTTTTAGGCGGTATGTCCTTGCTACACACACTCACACCTTATGCTTATTGTGCTTTGAGAGGGGCCTAAAACCCAAGGTCTGACAAAACTTAGGGGAGTGGAAATGAGTAGTGACTGGCAATTGGACCGTTGTCCTTCTGACTCTCACGAAAGTTTCAGCCGGAGTATGCTCTTTCACGATGCCTCACACCAGATGGCATACCATCGTTGTGGGTGCTATTGTGAGAGAGAATTAGCTCTGGTAGCCTGGTGAGGAAGTGTTTAAAGCCAACATGGGAGGAACATCTGAGTTGCCCTAGAACCTAGGTTCCCGCCTCGTAGGACACAAGGACAAACAAATTGTGTGTTGCATTGTAATCTAGGCATGTTTTCCAAAAGGAGTAGAAGGAGATTTTTCCAAAAAAAAAAAAACGAAAGCAGAGAAAGAACTGCCGTTGTAGCCTTTCTTTTGCCGGTCCGTACGAGATAACATATGGCCCACCCTTTTCAAAAAAGGGAACGAGCTGCCGCTGTAGCCTTTCTCTTATAAAGTAACATATGGTCCACATTTTTTCAAAAAAAAAGGGAGAACGAGTTACCGTTGTATCCTTTCTCTTATGAAGTAGCATGTGGCCCGCATTCTTCAAAAAAAAGGGAGAACGAGTTGCCGTTGTAGCCTTTCTCTCACTGGTCCATATGAAACAACGTACGGCCCGTATTTTCAAAAAAAAAGCTTAAATCAATGCCAATAAAGATTTTGCCCTAATCTGCATATGCATAAAACATCATCAGCATTTGCATGCATCCTCGCATTACATAAAACCCATGCATGCATCATTGCATCTTACTCAAGTTTGTTTGCCGAGAATCACAAAGTGACAAAGAATCTTGCCAGAGGAACTTAATGGAATCAAAAAGTGAGACAGTGCATGCTCCAAGGTACCCGGGTGTAAGAAAGGTAGACGTCACCAGCTTGAAACGATTTTTCAAATAAAAAAAAAAAAAAGAAAAGAAAAGAAAAGAAGTAGAACAAATCGCTTTCAACTCAAACCTTTGTCAAACCACACATCGAGTTAATGGTTCCCTTTCAGTAGAAAGGACGTATGGGATGCTAATACCTTCCCCATGCGTAACCGACCCCCGAACCTACATCTCTGATTTCGAAAGACCACTCGCTTTTCCAAAAAAAAAAAGGGTTTTTCCGATGTTTTCCCAAATAAATATTGGTGGCGGCTCTACTATTTTTCACGTTGCAAAACGAGAAGTCCCAAACCGGATTTTTCGGGCGCAACAGATGCCCCAGGAGGGTATTCCCTGGTGGTGATGTACTGCTTGATATCATGGTACCACGGCTTGTCATCAGGCTCTTCAACTATTGCAGTGCAGTAATGATGTGCTGGCAGATCCCTATGCTGGATTCTGAGGTGAGCTAAACTCTTGTCACAGCTGATGTTGAACATTGACGACAAGGTTGCCAAAGCATCGGCCAACTGGTTTTCGCTTCGAGGGATATGCTGGAAAGTGACTTCCTCAAAGGACTCCATCAATTCTTGAACATAATCACAATAGGGAATCAATTTGGGATCTCTGGTCTCCCAATCACCTCGCACCTGATGAATAACCAAGGCTGAATCACCATACACATCAAGCCTTTTGACTTTCCATTCAAGGGCTGCCTGAATACCCAGGATGCATGCTTCATATTCCGCAATGTTATTTGTAACATAAAAGCTCAGTCTTGCAGTGACCGGAATGAAGCGATTGTCTGGAGAGATTAACACAGCTCCGCCCCCATGCCCCCACATGTTGGATGCACCATCAAATATCATCCTCCATCTTTCATCTTCTTGGGACTTCCCCTCGTCGAATAGTGCCATGATGTCTTCATCGGGAAAATCATACTGCATCGACTGGTATTCTGGGATAGGCTGACAAGCTAAGTACTCAGCAAGTGCGCTGCCCTTGACTGCCTTCTGCGTGACGTACAGGATATCATATTCTGACAATAACATCTGCCGACGGGCAATCCGTCCTGCGAGAGCTGGTTTCTCAAAAATGTACTTGATCGGATCCATTTTAGACACCAACCAAGTTGTATGGCTCAGCATGTACTGCCTTAAACGATGAGCAGCCCAAGCCAAAGCACAACAAGTCTTCTCCAGCATTGTGTATCTTGTCTCGCAGTCAGTAAATTTCTTGCTCAGGTAATAAATAGCATGTTCTTTCTTGCCTGACTCATCATGCTGCCCCAGCACACACCCCATCGAATTGTCTAACACGGTTAGGTACAAGATCAGCGGTCTTCCGGACACCGGTGGCATCAGAATTGGTGGATTCTGAAGATACTCTTTAATTCTCTCGAAGGCTCTCTGACAATCATCGTTCCATTTGGATTCTTGGTTCTTGCACAACAGCTTAAAGAGAGGCTCGCAAGTCGCTGTCAGTTGGGATATGAACCTTGAGATGTAATTCAGTCTCCCAAGAAAACCACGGACCTCCCTTTCAGTCTTTGGTACTGGCATTTCAAGGATTGCTTTGACTTTATCTGGATCAACTTCTATCCCTTTCTGACTAACGATGAACCCCAGTAGCTTTCCGGATCTTACACCGAAGGTGCATTTAGCTGGGTTTAATCTGAGTTTGAACTTCCTTAGACGTTCAAAGAGTTTTTGCAGATTCACAATATGCTCTTCATCAGTCTTGGATTTAGCAATCATATCATCCACATACACCTCGATTTCCTTGTGCATCATGTCGTGGAACAATGTCACCATGGCCCTCTGATACGTTGCACCGGCGTTTTTGAGTCCGAAAGGCATCACCTTATAGCAAAAGGTTCCCCAGAGAGTTATGAAGGTTGTTTTCTCCATATCTTCTGGAGCCATCTTTATCTGATTGTATCCTGAGTATCCGTCCATGAAGGAGAATAAAGAGTGTTGGGCTGTACTGTCCACCAGAATATCAATGTGGGGTAGGGGGAATCATCTTTGGGGCTGGCTCTGTTCAGATCCCTGTAATCGACACACATCCTGACTTTCCCGTCCTTCTTCGGAACCGGGACGATATTGGCAACCCATTGAGGATACTTGGCAACCGCTAGAAACCCGGCATCAAACTGCTTCTTTACCTCATCCCGGATTTTCAACGACATCTCTGGCTTCATTCTTCTCAGTCTTTGCTTTACAGGCGGGCATTCTGGCTTTACTGGCAACTTGTGCACAACAATATCGGTATCCAACCCAGGCATATCTTGATACGACCATGCAAAAATGTCAATGTAATCGCGCAGGAGCTGAATTAACTTCATACGATCACTGTCGTTCATTGCGGTACCGACCTTAACTTCTTTCTTGTTCTCATCTGTACCCAAGTTGATTACCTCAGTTGATTCTCCGTGAGGCTGAATGACCCTTTCTTCCTGTTCCATTAATCTCATTAGTTCTGGAGGAGCTTCCCAGTTGTTCTCAACATCTCCCTCAGTTTGATTAATTGGACGATCAAAGTCAAAATATGGATCATCGGCATTGTTATTTTCAGAGATAATTACTGTTGATCTGCATTTGCAGAGGCAAAAAGCAGAATGAAAGGCGAAACAAACAGGCAAAATAAAATAAAGCGGAGAACACACATGAAATTAAGGGAAATGATTTTATTGATGAATTTCAAAAACAACGTTTTTTATTGATGATGATAGCAATGAAGATAAAAACATGCGTGCCCCTAACAACTTATCCTATGGCCTTGGGCAGAGCCACAGGGGTGCATTACAAATTATTACTTTGAATTAAAAGCCACGGGAAAGTCAGCAGCTTCCCAATTCTTCAACTTTTCACCGGCAAAGCAACGGCGGACTAGGCTGGTATCACCTTTTTCAGCTCCAGGACCATCCCCAATGGCAGCGATTTGATTAGGGTCCAGCAACCCTGCACTCTTAAAGCTCTGGCGAATATCACAGATAGGGATCTTTTTTGACCAAGGATCATGGCCTCTCAGTTTGGCCAACCACCTGCTCTTTCTTTCCTCTGCCATCCCCTTTCTCTCGGCTTGATTAGGATGGTACCCCAACCCACAACGGTCTCGATTTTCCTTCAGTTGAATAGGCGCAAGAATCCCCTGACCAGTCTTGCCTAAACCACATCCCACCTTGTATCCTTGTTCTATCATGATCTTGGCGACCATTTCCTCGTTCCTGGACAATTTTGACCCTGGTGACGGAAGCTTGCTCCCTCCGAATACAGCATTAGCAATTTCAAGGGACTGAAAGGAGGTCTCCAGAGATTCCTCAGCGGCTTCCACATAACGGAATGGGGATGGCTTGTTGACTAACATTTCTTCTTCAGCAAACACAACAACAATCTTGTCATCTACCACAAACTTGACCCTCTGGTGTAGGGAAGAGGGAATAGCTCCCGCCATGTGAATCCACGGTCTCCCCAACAGGCAGCTATATGATGAAGTGATGTCCATGATCTGGAAATTCACATAAAAGGTCTTCGGCCCAATCTGAATTGGGAACTCCACTTCCCCTAGCACTTCCTTCTTCGACCCGTCAAACGCTCTCACCAACGTCGAACTAGGCTTCATATAAGAGCATTCCACATCCATTTTGTCCATGGTGGACTTCGGCATGACATTTAATGAGGACCCATTATCAATCAAAACCCGAGCCAACACATAGTCTCCGCATTTGACGGAGATATGCAGAGCCTGGTTGTGCTTTCTTCCTCCTGGGGGTAACTCATCGTCAGCAAAAGTCAGATGATTAGCTGCCACGATGTTTCCTACAATCCCATCAAACTGACACACAGAGATATCTTCAGCGACATGGGCTTCATTGAGTACTTTCATCAGGGCAGTTCGATGAGCTTCTGAACTGAGCAGTAACGACAGCATAGAGATCTTGGCTGGAGTTTGTTTCAACTGATCAACAATTTGATAATCACTTTGTCTGACAATCCTTAAGAACTCACTGGCTTCCTGTTCTGTTACTTTCTTGCCCTGGGTATCCTCTGATACTTTCTCTTTTCCTTTTCTAAACCTGTCCTCAGCATCTTTAGACGTTTCAACCCGAAGAGTTTCCGGAGCATACATACGGCCGTTTCTCGTCATTCTACCCACTCCTGATATATTGGTGACAGCAGATGCACTTGGAGAACTCTCCACTGTAGGCAAAGTACTATATTTCCAGGGCACAGCACTATCTTTCTCATATGGAAAGGGAGCAGGGACCTCAATGACTATGGGCTGAGCTTTGGCTTGAACTTGCCTCGGATTGTAATCATATAAAATCTCAATTGGCCTTCTGACTTCTCTGCCATTATTAGCCTGAAGGGTCATCACGCTTTCTTCTGTTTCAAAAGTAACTACCTGAACTACACGGCGGTCCATCAAGTCTTGCAAGATCTGCTTAAAAACTTCACAGACCCCTTTACACAGGGAGTCAGTACACCCATTCTCCTGACAACATCCTTTCTCAATGACCTCAAATCGACACAATTCAGCGTGAATGGCATCCAAGGGAGTTTTAATTTTCTCAACCTCCCTTATCACCTGTCCAGTAGAATCTTCTATTGCATTGGGCGACGGATTCCCATGTCCTGGCAGTGGATTTGTAGTTATACTTGGACTGTTCTGTTTGAAAGAAATCCAATTAGCGTCGATTAAGTCCTGAACTACGTGCTTAAAAGCTTTGCAGTCCTCCACTGTGTGACCGATTCCACCCTCATGAAAACTACAAGTAGCATTGGCATTATAGCTCCTAGGGAAAGGACGCTGGAGAGGCTTCATCGAGCGAGTGTTGATTAGGTTTTTGGAGACCAGATGATTGAACAGCTCTGTGTAAGTCATCGGGATTGGATCAAAACTGACGCGCTTCTTATACTGGTAGTTCTGGGCTTTATAACCATCATTGGCTCGTTGAGGTTGCACTGGTGCCGAGAATGGTACTGTCTGCGGTGGAGTACTGAAAGATGGATTTCCTCCGGAAATTACATTGGTCTCTCCCTCTTTCTTTTTAGGGAAATGAGAAGAGGGCTTTCTTTGTCCACCTGAACTGCCTGAACTACCTGAACTACCAAAGTGGTTGGCGATCTTCCCGCTACGCAAACCGTTTTCAAGCCTTTCCCCAATAACTACCATGTCTGAGAAATTTGACGAGACACTCCCTATCAATCTGTCGTAGTAGATTGCCGGAAGAGTTTCCATGAAAATGTATACCATCTCTTTCTCTGTTAGTGGTGGCTTTACTTGTGCAGCTGTACTTCTCCACCGTTGGGCGTATTCTTTAAAAGATTCTTTATCTCCTTTGCCCATGTGCTGTAACTGAGATCGATCTGGAGCCATATCCATATTGTACTGGTACAATTTCAAAAAGGCTTCTGAGAGGTCCTTCCAACTATGGATGTCGGAAGACTGTAACTGCATGTACCAGTCTAAGGATGCCCCAGCTAAGCTATTCTGAAAGCAGTGGATCAACAGCTTATCATCACTAGCATGCGCAGCCATTTTTCGGCAATACATGGTTATATGACTTGATGGACAACCAACACCCCGGAACTTGTCAAAATCAGGTGCCTTAAACTTTCGAGGAAGGACTATATCTGGAACGAGACACAAATCACGGGCATCCTTGACTCTAACACCTGTACCTTCCACAGCCCTCAACCGTTCTTCAAGCACACGATACTGGTCTCTGGGCTGAGAGTTTTCAAACACATGCCCCTGAGGATGACTACTCATGCCATAATAATTTCCCCCAAACTGAGCGGGACTTCCTACTTGATACGCAACATTCTGAGGATTGGTAGTGATCCTAGGAGTAGGACTGAGTGGATTTCTCTGTAGCGCAGCATCATGATTAAGAGCGTGGACCTGTGGTCTACCAACAACTCCACCAGGTACGACCACAGCAGCCTGACTTGGCCCTGTTACCCCAGCTGGATTGGATTCAACATTTTGAGGCGTATAACCGACTGGCATTCCCCATGGGTACCTCTGAGCAGCTGGATGGCTCTGACCGTTTTCCCCTGGAGAGTGGACAAAATGAGGGATCCCTGTTCCCGGAGAAGGAATAGTAGTTGCAGTATTAACAGGCCTCGGAGGGGGAATGAAGGTGACAACTCCATCAGGGTTTACAACGGCGGTGGCCTCAGCACTGGCCCCACCTTTCAGATTCCTCAACATACCCATCATTTCAACCATCTGGGCCTCCATAGCCCCTACCTTATCCTTCAAAACCCGGTTTTCTTGAGCTAGCTGCTCGGGGTTGAGTATCTCTATAACCGGATCATCCGGACCCTCAATGTCTGGACTTTCTTGATTCTCTGCCATGAGTCTTGCCTATAGACGAGTGTAGTAACGGTGACGGCGAACCAGCTTGCCTTTTCTGTTTGTTTAAATATTTATTGTGTGAGAGCCTGAATGAATAGATGCATGGATGCATGAAATGAATGGATGCATAAGTATATGTGTATGCATGCGATGCAAAATGCGTTTTTTTTTTTTTGGTATCTACAATTTCCCCTGCACTGGTGAGAATGCATGCAAAGTGTATGAATGGATGCATGATGAAAAAAATAATAATATTTTCAACATAACAGTTTTTCAAAAGCTAGAAATTCACATACATTTTTTTTTGAAAATTTTCGGTTTATTTGCAAAAATCTTTATTCAGATGCAGGGGTATGCAGCTCCTTTGTGTCCTACAAGGTTTCTTAGAGACAGGGTCAATGGCTATTTCTACGGGTACACACTTCAAGGATAGCACTAAAAGAAGGACCCTAAATAAGGTTCCTAGAGCCAACGACCTCATCTGAGAGCACCGATCCCAGGGACGTACGTCCAAGTGATGGTATCATCAAACAAAGCCAAACTCTAGGTGAAGTCTTCGCAACCACCCAACAAGACGTACGTCCAGTGAGCAGCCACTAATGACTTCGTTCTAGCCTAAGATATGCTCTAGCCCGGGTATAGGGCTGTCTCACCAAGAAATATAAGGGTAAAAAGAGTGCAACGTGTGTGTAGGAGCACAACGACAAAAATACCCCCCCACCTGCAAAGAAAATCCCGAAACAGTCCAGACAAAGAGTCGTCTACCCTAGGGTTTTGCAAGCATATATCATTTCAATACAAACAAGTAAACTAACCTAGGGTTCCAACAACAATCATATGCACTGCTTACCTCAAGAAAGGGAGCCAAGAAGAGGGGTCATAATAGAATCGGGGGAATGCATGAACTTACCTTGAAGAAAGGGAGCAAAGAAGAAGGGATCATAGTAGAATTGGGGGAATGATGCATGAGCTTACCTTAAAGAAAGGGAGCAAAGAAGAAGGGGACATGGTGATTGGAGAAATGCATGATCATATTAAACATATAAACAAAAGAAGATGAAAGGAGAAGAAGGAACAAGAAGCGAACATAGATGAAGAAGAGTCAAATGCACATGAATGCAACATAACAACACGAGAATGCAAGAGAACATTCAAACATCAGAAAGAGAGAAGAAAAAGAAGGAGAATAAAAGAGAGAAATAGAACAATCACATTCAAATCAAACAATTAAACCGCACATCAAGTTAATTAGGCCTGACCCTCGTTTTAAAAAAGAAAGTCCCCAGTGAAGTTGCCAGCTGTTGCACCCCGAAAAAAAATCCAATTTGGACCTTTCATCGTACAACGTGAAAATTTGTGAAGCCGCCATCAACATTTTTATTTAGGGACCAAAACATTGAAAAAGGATCCTTTTTAAGGCGGGTGGCCCTTTGAGAACTAGAGATGTAGGTTCGGGGGTCAGTTAGGTGTGGGGAAGGTATTAGCATCCCACACCTCCTTTCTACCGAAAGGGAACCTTTAACTTGATGTGCGGTTTTGACAGAGTTGATTTGAAACAATTCATTCTACTTCTTTTTTTTATTTGAGAAAATGTTTTTTGAAAACGGGGGAAAAGAAGAATCTTTTTATTATATTTTTTTTAAAAAGTGTGCTTGACGGGATGTGACCCGCTCCTACGTATCTCCCGGTGCGATGGAGAATTCAAAGCTTACGTAGTTCTCTTTAGTCGAGAAACTTTGTGTTGGTGTTTTTTATTGTAGGGGTTTTCGGTCCTAGACTGTACAGTCCACTAGACCTAGAACAAAGACAACCCCGCCTGTACAGACGACGTGCCCCTACTTATCGAAAATGTTTTTTTTGATTAGGGAAGAAAAAGATTTGTTGTGAGGTTGGTTGCTTTTATTTGAGCAAGTATCTTAGGCTCGCACGAACTGTACAGCCCGCTAACCCTAAGACGCTAACCAATACCGGATGTACATCCGACTCGATTCCTTACTCATTTTTTGAAATAGGGTTCAAGTTGTTAATTACTTGTTTTAATTCTCATAAGTATCCCAAACAAAGAGATCATACAAAAGTTCAATTCAATTAAGTGTCAACACAAGATAAAGCACAAGGTTGAATCCCTTTTGGTAATCCTTGACGCTTGAGACAATGCACAAGTGCATAAGTGTCTAGTCCTTTTACCAAATCATCAACATTAAAGCATAACATTGACCTAGAAAGAATATCACATTTGCAAGACCAAAAGTGACCAAAAGAGGGCATTAACAAGTCATTTTTGTAACCAAAATTGATTAATCAAGTTAGAAAACTAGCATTTGCATTTTCAAGCAAGAATTGCACAAAGAAAATTGAATCATCTTGGGCAATCCTCAACACTTAAAGTGAAGTGCACAAAGACACAAGTGTGAGTCCTCTTGCCAATCATCAACATATAACAATTTGCAAGCAAGATACAATCAATTAACATCAAAATAACTTGAGAAAACGTTTTTGATCACAATTGCAAACCCATTTCACAAGAAAATTAACAATTCCTAATTCTAATCATGATTTGCGAAGCATCACATCATTTTATTCAACAAAAATGCAAGATCATAGTAAAAACAACATAAATCACAATTTATTCAAGGGTGAGAAGCAATCTCAAACACCCAAGCCTCCCTAAGTGCTTGTCAAAATGTTTGAGACACCTCTCACCAACAACAATCAACAAATCAACAATATAACAACACTAAAATGAATGAATATGGTAGGATGAAAAATTAGAAACATGATATCTACATTTTGATGCAAAAAAGTTGAAGATGATGCTAGGTTTTAAGAAGTTTACCTCAAATCCAAGCTAAGGAATGACTAATATAAAGAACAATACCACAAATCAACTTGAATCTTCACCAAACTTCAATGAAACCCACGAAATGCTTGCTTAAAAATGCCCTTTGATGATGCAAGCTTGAATTAAATTAGGAGAGAAGGAAGATATATGAAGTAGGAATGGAAATGAGGTGAGAAAATGGTGATTTGGTGAAGGAGAAGTGAAGAATTGATGGAGGAAGAAGGTGGTTGTGATTTCGGCCAAAGGAGGAGAGGAGAGGAGAGGTTTGTGTGCTAGGGTTGTGTGAGTGAAAATGAGGCCAAAAGTGTCCATGTGAGATGAGGTTTCTAAGGTATATATAGAGAGCAACTAGGTTTAAGGGTAGTTAGGTCATTGTGCATCTCATCTCACCCTAGGATTGCATCTAAAATTTGAATGGAGGGTGAGGATTGAATCACACATGGATTGAGGTCAAAAAAATGCAAAATGAGAGGGAAATGAAGGGGAGTGAATTCGGCCAAGCAATGAGAGAAGAGTGGTGCCCAAGTTTTTGCTAGTTGTCATCTTGTACTATTGTACTATTATATGACCATTCCATTATCCCTTCATTTTTGATTATTCTTCTTAGGATAATTGTACAAAAATACACCCAATTTAGGCCACATACTAGGAATCTTAGGAATATGCCATTTTATGAGATCACCATGACCAAAAATATCATAAAAACCTCATCTTGAAATTTTTGTAGAATATTCCTTTTTGATGCCTTTTTTGAATTTGAATTTTGTGCACAATGTATGCATGCCTGCGCATACATACATACATGACCAAAAATGTTTTGCCTCAAATAAATTTCTCTAAAATTGCACAATGACTCTTGATGAGAAATTATCTTATTTTTGACAATGACCAAAATACCCTTTTGCCCTAAAAACCTTGTTTTTTAACAACAAATGCATTTCCACTCTAACAATGAATTTAAAAGCCCTAGAATGACTTTTAAAACCCAAAAATGCATGCACAATGCTCTTCACTCTTCAAAATAAAACCACACTTCTCAATTTATTTATTTTTTTGCGGAAAATTAGGGTTTTGACCTAGGCGGACAAAATTAGGGTATGACAGCCCCAACCCAAGCTCAGTCTCGGGCTCAAGCAACAAGCACCCCATCTCCACTCCAAGTCGCGGAAACGCCCGAAGGCCACGTTCAAACCCTACCGTACGAAGAAGCATCTATCATTCTAACCTCGGGCTGACTTCCGCCGCTGGCTCCGGTTCCACCTACCGATGCCGTTCCCGCCCAGATCCAGGCTGTCAGCCACCTCCTTGACATGTTGGAACGTCAAAGCCGGGATTTGATCCAACAAGAGCAGACCCAACCAGAAATCGCTGCCATTGCCCAAGCAGCCGCTCTTCAGCCTGCCGGCCGGCATCCTCCCTCTCCTCCTCAAATGGTTGTATCCCAGCAACACCGAAGTCCACCTCGGCAAAAAGAAGTCCGATACCGCACCTCCCCGATTCGCTGAGAGAAGCCTCACGGGAAACCTCCGACTCGACCATTTCCGCCGAGGTCAGATTCCACGAATGACTCAGGCAACTCTTCCTCCGATTCGTCCTCGTCCCGAAGTCCGTCCCCCAGAAGAGGGAGACCCACAAAAAGAAATCAGGAAAGCAAGACCGACGATCTCGGGTAAACCCATTCACTCCAGAAATTGCTAACTGTCGAATTCCCAGATGTTTTGAGAAACCACCTCGGCTCAATTTGTACGCCAGGAAAAGGGACCTCGACGAACACGTCGACACTTTTGACTTAATGCTTGACTACCGCAACACCTCTGACAACGTCCATTGCAAGTTGTTCCCGCTTTCCTTGACCAAGAGTGCACTAAAGTGGTACCGAGACCTACCCCCAGCCTCGATCTCATCGTGGAAACAGTTCACCAAGCTATTCTCGGCCCGGTACACAACTTCAAGACTGAAACCCAAGTCAGAGGATATACTGAGGACGGTCTGCCAGGGTGAGAATGAGACTTTGAGGGACTACATCGAAAGGTACAACAAGGAGGCAGACGAGATCCTCCACCTGTCAGACGACGTCAGGATGATGTTAATGAGACACGGGCTCAGGAAGGGCTCATTATTTCACGTCAGCGTCGGCGTTCGCAATCCAAAAACACTCGACGAATTCTTGAGACGCGCCCAACACCATATCGAATATGAAGAAGCGTCCGCTGTAGATGGACTCGGCTCAAGGCTGACCTCGAGCAAAAGCAAAGACACCAAAGATAAGCGCAAGAAGGACCAGGGATCCGGATCGAAGGAATGGCGCGGGAGGTTCACGGAATACTCGGACTTGAACGCCCCGAGGGAACGGATCTTGGCTGAACGCGTGACCTGGTCGTACTCCCTAAGCTGGTCAAGCATACTCTAGATACCACGGTAGAGTTCGCCAAGGAAAAAGGGGGCCAAGCGAGGACGGTGTTGCTGGCCATCATAGCCGCAAATAGTTACAATTCTTGGAAGATGCCAGCAGAGCCAGTGCCGTAAAAGAACTGGCAGAAAAAGTACAGAAGGAAGGAAATCTGCACATGGCCCACCTCCTTCGGCAATTTGGAAGGATGGATGGTCCTGCCGGAAGCAGGCAGGCCAGTGATAGCAGAAACATCAAGAGCAGTAGGAGTCAAAATGCCCCATGGAAAGATGAAGGCGTTGATATCAGCCGACTAAAAGCCTAGAAGAGGCAGTAACATCTCCAAATGATTAGAGTGACAAAAGTAGAGAGGGCGATCATGTCACGAAGACCCAAGGCCCTCCAGGTGTCGGTCTTGGCATCATGAAGCCTTTCGGACCAACCGCGGTAGTCGGTAGTAGGCGGGGCTAACGCTCCGACATCTGATATTTTGGCATCTGCGGTGAACCAACCTTGAGTAATAGGGAAAGACGAAAAACTACGCTTGGTAGTGAAACCATCAAGAGCCTCAGAAGTGATAGGGTGCACCATGACACTGCCAGAAACAGCAACAAGGATGTCCCTCGGGGAAGCCTTTGGAGGAGGGCTCGTCGGTGCAGGGTGGAAGACGAAGAACTAGAAGACGAGGAGCTAGCCCGACTATCGTCACCACTGTAACTATGGTTTTGGTTCTGAGAGTCAGAGTCGAAGGACATGGCGAAGCAAGGAGGGTGCTAGAGGAAAGAAAGAGGGAGGTTCGTCGCGCAAAGGAATGGTGGCGAAACGGTCTCAAAAGCGGAAGGGACAAGTAACCGTGTAGGGCTAATGATGAAGGCTATTTATAGCTTTGGGCAAAATACTAACCAGCGTGTCCTTGGGCAAAGCACCAAGTGTCACAGAGCAGCAGTTATGTCCCCTCCAAACCGTCACCTCAAGTCATATCAAGGGTTTTTGTACTATCAGTCACGTCCTCAAGGCCATACGACAGCACAAAAAGGGGGGCAATTGTTAACACCTAAAAATAATTAAGTCGTAGGCCGAGGGCTAGGAGGAAGGAAAAGAGAATTATGGTGTGAAGGCAAGCCACATGACATAGTTATTTGCCAAATAGAGTGAAATCAAAAGAGGTCCTCGAGACACACTAAACAACAAAACTCCCCGAGGGAGGGTTACGCCCGAGGGCCAATGGGCTAAGCCGGAGAAGAGTGATAGCCCCAGTCTATAGAGTGCCAAGGTCTAGGTGGCTCGGGCGCCTAAGCTATTGCCTAAAGAGGCTAAAGCAGCCGAGCGATCTAGGGGACGAAGCAAGGCAGGCGTTGCTTGGAAGGCAAGGAAGACGTGGCACAAAGGAAGAACGCGGGAGCGGTTGAAGATCAAACGGGAGAGCGAAGACGGATAACACGGAGCAACAAGCACTTACCACACTAACCGTGCCAGTGGGATCGTGGGTAGTTACTCTGCCCCTTTGAGGGCCTAGGAAGCAATGAGAGTCGTCGATCTTAGATTGATCCAACGGCAGGCAAATGTTGGCTAGCTTAGTGGCCGACGAGCACTTCTGGTTCTATTAAGAAAAGTAATTGGTGATTGGGTTTTTCTATTAGGGGACAGTTTAATGTAGGGGGAGGAGTATAATATGGTAATTTTTCTGGTCTAAGTGAAGGGTTGGATAATGAGGTAGGAGTGTTTAATGCAAAAGTTAAAGGTGAGACTAATTTAGAATGAGGAGGCCTTAATGCTCTAGGTGAAGGAGATGAAGGATAATATGGAGGTAATGATAATGGGGTTAAAGGTGTAAACCTATTTTGGGTTTGGAGAAGAGAAGAAGAAGAAGGAGGAGGAGATTGTAATACCTGTTTTGCCGTAATTTTCTTCTTGTCGTCCTTCAAAGGAGGACCATAAGTATCTGAAGTAATTGTCTTCTTTTTATGTTCCTCGTGAGGAGGACCATATTTGTCTTTTGAAGAGCTCATGTTTTTCCTTGTAAAAATTCTCTGGTAAGAAAATCTGGAAAAGAGTTTTTATCACCTTTAATATGTTCTATATCAAAATCAAAACATGAAAGTAATGATTGCCATCTAGCAAAAATATGTTTAGAAACTAGATTTTTAACATCTTTTTGTAAAACTTCTTTTGCAGCTTTACAATCAGTACGTAATAAAAACTTCTTTGAAAACAAATCATCTTGAAATTTTAATATACATAATACAATAGCTAAAATCTCTTTTTTAATAGTACTATACTTTAATTGGGCTGGGTTCCATGTTCCTGAGTAATATCTCACAATTTGCTCTTTTGGTGACTCTGGTAATTGTTGCTTTAATATTCCACCAAAACCTAATTCTGAGGAATCTGTTTCTACTATAAGAAAAGCTTGAGGATCTGGAATTCCTAAACAGGGTAATTTTTTCACCATCTTTTTAATAGTCCTAACACTCTGACTCATACTCTCATCCCACTGAGGAGGGTTCTTTTTTAATCTCTTAAACAAAGGTATACAAATAATTCGAAGATTAGGAATAAAATCTGCAACATAATTAACACAACCTAAAAATCTTTGTAATTGTGTTTTATCTTTTAATTCATCAGGAAATTTATCATTGAATTCAATAGCTCTACTAATAGGTGTAATAGTTCCTTGATAAATATTAAATCCTAAAAATCTAACATTTACCTGAAATAATTTCATTTTTCTAGAGGATAATACTAATCCGTTTTCTTTAATAATATTAAAGAATTTATCTAAATGCTCAAAATGCTGATTAAGAGATTTAGAAAAAACTAATACATCATCCAAATAAACTATTGAAAATTTTTGATAATCATTGAAAATATCATTCATAATATGCTGGAATTCACTAGGAGCATTTTTCAACCCTAGAGGCATAACATTCCATTCATAATGACCAAAATGAACAACAAAAGCAGTTTTGTATTTATCCTTTTCTTCTACTTGTATTTGATAATAATCTGATTTTAAATCAAATTTAGAAAATATGGCAGCATTATGTAATCTACCAATTAAATCTTTTTTATTAGGTATTGGATACCTAATCCATTGTAAGACCTTATTTAAAGGCTTGTAATTAATAACTAATCTAGGGGCACCTCTTTCTAATTCTCCTGGATTATTAACATAAATACCAGTGCAACTCGAAGGGGATTTACTAGGTCTAATTAAACCTTTATCTAAGTAATCTTTAATTTCTTTTTTACAATATTCTAAGTATTGCTGATTCATCTGTATGGGTCTGTCCTTAGTAGGGATCGATCTTTCATCAAACCCTGGTTCATAAGGCAAGGAGACTATATGCCTTTTTCTTTCCCAAAAAGCATTGGGATGTTCTGGGCATATTTCTTTTTCAAATTTATGCTGTAATTGACTAATTCTTTCCTGAACAGCTTTAGCCTGTAATTGTTCTTCTATTCTCTTATACTGAACCTCTTTATTTAACATAGTGATATGCTTTCTCTTTTGAGAAATTAAATTAATTGAAGAAGTAGAAACTTCTCTCAAACTATTCAAATCCTTAATTCTAGGGGGTTCAAAGAATTCAAAACTAACTTCCTTTCCCAGGGCTTCTGTAGTTATAGCCGTATGGGAAACCTTAAACGGATATAATAAAGCTAAAAATGGAGTTCCTAAAATAACATGTTCATGCAAATTTTTAACTAATAAAAATGGCGTACGATAACAAACATGATCTTTACATATTTTAGCATCTCTGTTAATTTATAAGAAACATTTAATCTATGACCACCTGTCCCACTTAATCCTTCTAATGTTTTTTCATAATATTTAGTTGGGATTAATTCTTCTTGAATGCAATTCATGTCAGCACCAGAATCAATTAATGCAATGAACTCAAATCTTTCATCTTTAACAACTACAGTTAATGAACAATGCCATTTATGAGTAATCATTCTATTTAATAATGAAATGTAAAATGTATCATTATTACTGCATTCATCAACATCTTCTCTGTTACCAGATAATATATTGTTTCCTTTCATTTCTAAATATTTAATTTCTAATTCTAAGTCTTTTTGTTTTAATGATTCTATTTCTTGCTTAATGAGAGATATCTCATTCTGCAAGTCTTTAACAGTCACAGTAGATGTAACTGGAGATTTAAACCTATTCATAATTTCTTTAAATTCTACCTTATGCACAACATCTTTTTCTTTCTGTTCTCTATCTATTATAAACTTAACCTGTAACATGAATTCTTCTTTTTGAGAAGATTCAGGCATTTTCTTTAATATTTCTATTAAAGTATTAGCCTGATCACTAGTAATAACATTAATATTTCTTGTGCAATTGTCACAAGTACATAATTCTGGACCTAAACAATATTCATCTTCAGAGGTATTCTCTGATTGTGAACTATCTAGGACTTGATTAACATAATCTTCTTCATAAGAAGAGTCTTCTGATGAACTAGAATATTCATCATTTATCATAATATCTTCTAAAATATTAATAAGACTTTCTTTCAAGTCTTCTTGAATCTCTAATTTGCTGATCTCATTTATTTTCTGCTTAACTCTACAGTTCTTAGCATAATGACCAAATCTTCCACATTTAAAACACTTAACATCAGATTTATTATAATTCTGCTGAGTCTTACTAGGTTTTTTAGGGTTCTTCCTAGCAAGCTTTTCTTGTGAAGATTGGGGTTGACTATAATTCTTGGAATAGTTTCTACGTTTTCTATAATACTTTTGAGATCCTGATGGTTTCCAATAATTCTTTTTGGCTTTCTTACTGGGAGCCGCCAAACTGTTGACAGAAAGGTCCTAATTCTTTTCTACTCTGGGCTAATTCATTTCTCATCTTATTCTGTATCATAAAATCAGTACAAATACTGATTCCACTTTCTATTACTTGACTAGATATTTGTCCACAGGTTAATGAAGAATATGGAATAGTTCCACCTAATTTAGCTTTAAGAGCCATTTTAACCTTTTCTGCTAGTAATCTGGGTAATCCTGCAATAAATCTTTCTTTCCAATAATCAGCTCCACCATCTGGTCGAGTGCATAATTTAGATAAAAACATATCTTTATACCACCTGTAATCTGACATGTAAAACCTACAAAATGGCTCTGGCTTTCCTGTCGAGTGCATAATTTAGATTAAAAGATTATGTTAGTAATAGTATGGTGGCGAAACGGTCGAGTGCATAATTTAGATTAAAAAATTAGAAGATTAGCTTATTGATCTGCAGCTCTTTCCTGTAATTGAGAGGGATCTCCTACAAAATATTTAGTAATAGTATATAACAAAGTATTAACTGCATCTTCTCCTATTATAACACCAGTGGTAGAATCTAATTTCTTGGCTTCTAATATACTATTCTTATCTTCTTGACTAAGAATATTATCCCATCAACCTTTTAATTGTCCTGTAAAACTTGTAATTAGCAATAATGCAGCTTTCCTGTCAGTGTTATTTCCTACTGACTTAAAAGCTGTAGTAGCCATAGTCATTTCTTGAATAGTATTCAAGATATTCTGCTCACTATGACCATCTATATTCCATTCTCTAATAGAATTTCCATTATACGAGCTAGAGACTATATCTCTGGCTTCTTCAAATTGTAAGTCTGGGTAACTAGGTCTTGGATAATAATTTCTAGTTTTACCCTGATAACCCATATTCTTGGACCTTCCTATTTTATTTATATCTAATTCATCAAAATCTCGTGTTAATACATTAACTTGAGATTTATCTGAAATTGTTAATTTCTTCAATTTCTCTATTAAATCATCTGTTTTGGGACCTAATCTGACTTCACTTAATTCTTTTTCAGGACATTAATTAACTTATAGACTGGACTTGTAGGATCTAAAGGAAAATCCTTATAAGACTCTATTTTCTTAGGGGTAATTGGGCTAGAAACTATTTGCAGTTCTACCCTATCTAATTGGTCAGCTATTGTATGTAATAACTGATTGGAATAATTTAATTGTAAATGAACTCGTCCCAAGTATGAAGCATTCTTAGGAGACTTAAAGTGATAGGCTTCAAATATAGTTCCTTTACTTTCTAATTTAATGGCTTCTAATGGTGGATGGACAGATTCTACTGTCTTATTTTCTAATGTATCCCATTTTTAGTAATTCTAGTATTCACGTCTATGTGATTATCTACTAAAAAGGGATTTTCTATATTATTCTCTAAACAATAATTTTCAAACCACAGTAAGAAATAAATATTAATTCTAACTTTCTTAAGATAACTATAAAACTCTTACAGATAATCAGCTGTTTGATCTTTAGAGAAAGTGGCAAAATACCAATCTCTCTTTTCTTTATTATAACCAGCATCAAAATCTTCTCTGATCCAAGGCTTATCTATTTCAAACTCTTTTTCAAAGGTAATCACTGATAATACCTGAGAAGCTGTAGGTGACAAAGGAGGTGATTCTGATCTATTTTAAGGTTCATACAAAGGCTGTGGTATGGAAGGCATAAAATCAACACCTGCCCGATTAATATTAATTGTAGATGCTGAATCTACAGATCTTCTAGAGTCTAAACTATTTCTAGAGCTTGAACCTCCATTCTTCATAGAGTGATTTCTATCCATTCTAATTCTAACAGTTTCATCATCTTCCATGATGAACTGTCTAGGTCTTCTAGCCTCTATCTTAGGTAAAGGGATAACCTCTTTTAGTATCCATTCTTTTGGTAATTTGGCAATAACATCAGAGGCTCTCAACCTCTTAGGCGTAGTAATATTAGAACGCCTTAAATTTGCCTCAATAATAACAGTTTCTTTCTTAGGAGAACTGCGTAAAGCTTTAAAATTATAATTCACATTAGAAAGTTTATATTTAATTATGTAACAAACATCTATATTAGCAACCCCTTCAGTGAATAAATCATCCAAACACTGAATATTAATGACTAATGATTTTTTAGTAAAACTATTCATTAAATTCATAGAAAAATTAGGATAACAATTAAAGTAAACTAAACCATCATTCAGATTTGACTCTAATATAGCAATAATAGATTCAGGAAACCTTTTAATTCTATTATCACGCAGAATTAACAATATGGGAGTATTTAATCCTAACTTATGTAATGGCTTAACAGCAACCTGTATTAATCCAAGATGAATATACTGAAAACTCTGTTTAACATGCTCATCAATTAATTCTTCATTTAACAAATTAATAGTCTCATGATGATTAACTATAGATCTAGATGATTCTATTGTATGAATAACATCCTGAGCTCTAAACTTATCAAAAGTACTGGTTTTATATATCTCTTTATATTTAATGTCAAGCATCTTCCAACTTTGTAATCTATTTTCTATTTCAACTATCTCTAATTCCCTATTTTGATAATTGTCTTGATCACTTCTAGCTTCTAATTGTTCTTGTGATAGACTTGTGGTTATGACCGCTCTATCTCTCCTAGGGGATCCTAGCTCACTCAAAGTTCTAAGTAATCTAGCCATGATTATTATTTCTACACCTTTGTTTTCTTTATCTTTTCTTTTCTACCGGAAACACCAACGGACTCAACTGGTTTGCAGGAACACCAACTACCCTTCTCCCCTGGGTTTGAAAAGGCTTACCAACACAAACTATCCGGGCTTACCAACGCTTAAAAATAAATATATTGAAAATATCAGTTTAGAAAATAATAATATAGCTTAATTACCTAGAGCCTTGTAGCAATGTATATACAGAGTTGGGGGAGTATAGACCGATTTCCCTCATCGGTTGCTTGTATAAGATGCTTGCGAAGGTCCTTGCGGGTAGACTAAAAAAGGTGTTAAAGGGCGTAATTTCAAGTGGGCAAAGTGCTTTCCTAGCAGGGAGAAATATTCTTGACGGTGTTGTAGTGGTAAATGAAGTGATAGATATGGCAAAAAGAAAGAAGCAGAAATGTGTGGTTTTAAAGGCCGATTTCGAAAAAGCCTATGACTCGGTGAGTTGGTCGTACTTGGATTATATGTTGGGGAGGATGGGGTTCGGAGAAAAGTGGAGGGGCTGGATGCGGGCATGCTATTCCTCTAATTCTATTTCAATTTTGGTTAACGGCAGTCCAGCTAGCGAGTTCGTGGCCCAGAAGGGCTTAAAACAGGGTGATCCTCTTGCACCATTTTTGTTCCTAATCGCAGCGGAAGGTTTAGCGGGTCTTGTGAGGAAATGGGTGGAATCAAATAATTTATGCGGTTTCAAATTAAGTGCGAATCTTTCGGTTGAACTTTTACAGTTTACGGATGATACAATCTTCTTTTGTGATGGCGGAGAAAAAAGTGTATGGTGTTTGAAAGCAATTTTAAGGAGCTTCGAGTTAGTGTCGGGATTGAAAGTAAATTTTGCTAAAAGTAATGTTATCGGTTTGAATATGGAAGATAGATTGATGGAAGGAATTTCACAATTCCTCTCGTGTAGGGTGGGAACAAGTACATTCAAATTCCTTGGTATTCCGATAGGAGCGAATCCGAGATTGGTAAGCACTTGGCAACCGGTTATCGATTCTATCAAGGCAAGACTTAGTAGTTGGAGAAGTAGACAACTATCCATTGGGGGGCGTGTTACACTTATAAACTCGGTATTAGCATCTCTTCCGCTATACCTATTCTCTTTTTACAAAGCCCCTAAGAAAGTGATTGAGGAAATAGTAAAGCTTCAAAGGAGTTTCTTGTGGGGTGGAGATGGGGAGCATAAAAAGATGGCTTGGGTGAAGTGGGAAAAAATTTGTACGCCAAAAAAAGAAGGTGGCCTCGGCATTAAAAATTTAGAGGCATTTAACTTAGCACTTCTAACAAAGTGGAGGTGGAGGATATTGTCGGATGAGGGTAATCCGTTGTGGAAGGAAATACTAACGGTGAGATACGGATTGAAAGGAAGGTGGCCTAGTGAAAACGAGTATAGGAGAGGATGGGGGAAAACTTCAATTTGGTGGAGGGACTTATGTCAATTGGGGGATGGTTTTAATCTAAGTAGCGGCTGGTTTGGTGAACTTGTAAAAATTAAATTGGGGAGAGGTAATCTAGTACAGTTTTGGAAGGATACATGGTTGGGGAGAGACAGTTTTGCTGTGCTTTTTCCATCAATTTATAACTCTTGCAGCAGTAAAGATGCAGTAGTGGAAGATATGGGACATTGGGAAGGAAACGTGTGGAATTGGGATTGGAATTGGACGACAAAGGTGCTGTCAAATGATGCTCAGAACCTACAGTATATGCAGGATATATTGCTTTCGGTTTCACCAGTTTTACAGCTAGCAGACCGCTGGTCTTGGACAATTGATACTGCGAATGGTTTTTCAGTGAAGGGCTGTTACGCGTGGCTGATTGGGCGTGCTGCTGAAGGTGCTGTCGCGAGAAATTACAGCAATTCTGCAGTTTGGCAGCAGCTATGGAAGACCGACGCGCCATCAAAAGCGCTAATCTTTGCGTGGCGTGTAATGCTGGGCAGAATTACAACAAGGGAGGCACTTTTTCGGAAAGGAATTCTGCAGAATATAGAAGATAAAAGCTGTGTTTTGTGTTCCGATGAAGAGGAGTCTGTTTTGCATTTATTTCTTCAGTGCAACCGAATGCAATTGGTATGGCAGCAGGTGTTCGCGTGGATGGGAGTGGCGCACGCTGACGAAGATGATCTAACAGCTCACTTCTTGGCATTCGAGAAGATGATAAAAGGCAAGAAGCAAAGACGGGTGAAGTACTTAATATGGATAGCGGTTATATGGAATATTTGGTTGGCTCGAAATAGCTTAATATTTAAAGGAGAGGTTGTCTCAATTTCATCTATAGTCTCCGGCATCAAAGATAGTTCGTGGGGGTGGTTCAAGGCGAGGCAAGGAAGGAAATGTTCGGTTGGTTGGTCGGATTGGTATAATTGCCCGTTGGGTTGCTTATCATCATTGTAATTTTATCGTTATTATTCTTGTAACAACTTTGTAGTCAGGGTACTCGTTTTCCCTCCCGGAGTCTTTTTCCCATTGGGTTTTGGCTCTCGGAGGTTTTAACGAGACCCCCTAAGTGTAAGGGGTTGGTGTACTCCTTGTGTGCCCCTTAATACAATTGATTATCTAAAAAAGTAATTGACTCTCAAATTCTTTTCGGAAATTGATAGGATGTTTACCTTTTTTATATTGTATTTCAGGATTGCCCATTTATTACTCTGTTGTCATTTTTATTACCATTAGTAATTTTTGTTGACACAATTTATTACAATTAATAATTAAAAAGATCAATTAACAACTGGCAAATTAAATACGTTATTTTATTTGGAAATAATTGCAAAATTCCTTATTTAATTTTTTTAGGGAAAAAAAACACGACTACCACTCCAAAACCTCCTCTATCGGTTCTTGTAATAAATTTTGAAAAACATAAATAGAAGTCAAAAGCAAAAAAACAGAGAAAGGAAGAAAACAAAAAAAGAAATTAAATTGAGTCAAAAAAAAGAAATTAAGAAAATTAAGAAAATTGAAAAATAAAAATAAAATGAGCATTTTCATTTGACATTCCTCCCTGTGCTATGTTTCACTTCCATCTTCTTCAGCACACAAAAATCAAAAATCCCCTTTCTTTCAATTTCAACAACAAAATTCTCTATAAACCCTAGATTTACAAACCTCAAACGCAAGCAACACTTTCCATCCTCCGAGTTTCTTCTTCGTGTCGGTGCTGCGCTATGTTTTAATTTTCCTGTGAAAATTGATGAATTCGTGTTCCGTTTGTGGGGTCACCGTGATTTGAAGAGCGAGAAGTAACAAGCTTTGAGGTTAATTCGTTTAGTGTTTCTTTCTTCGAGTATGCATAGATCTGGTGCTACGATGGCTTGGAATGTGTTCAAGTTCTGTACAGCTCTTCGAGGACTTGGTTCGATCATGATTCTTTTGGTTCTTGGGGTTGTTGGTGTTACTTATTATGCTGTTGTTATTACGAATTATGTACCTGCTTTGTATGCTGGAGGGTTTGATTTTCTTATTGGTATGCTTGTCTTGATCTTGTTTCATTGTTTGGTAAGCTTCTTGAACTCTTTTTCTTTTCATCTTTTAATTATCTTTTAACATTTTATGTAGATTTTGTTTGTTAGTGTTTTGGGTTGTGAATTGTGATGTTTTTTAGATTTTGTTTTTGAAAGGGTTTTTGTCAAATTTATTGAAATTTAGCTTGATATATACTTAGGGATCATGATCTTTTTTTGGGGTTTTGTACTTTATATAATGATTGGATAGCGTGTGATGCTTTGAAGATGATACTTGAAAGTGTGAATTTTCTTGGAAGCAGTTGGAAATTAATGTCTGTCTTTTTGGAAGTTTTCATTATCCGGAAATCCAGTTCACTTTAGTTTTTTGTCAGATTTTGAGTGCTGAATAGATATATAAGGTTTCAAATATCTAAATGGATGATACTTATATGCGAGGTTTTAAATTGTGGTTGCGGTTGCGTTTACATCACAATCTTTGATATTCCGAAAAAGTACTGACAAATAAGGCTAATATGTTACAATTGTGGTTAAAATGCAGGCACTAATATCTCAAAATCCTTTTACTTTTTAACCACAATTGTGATTATGGATCACAATTTAAAACAAGATATCCAGGAAGCAAGAAACTATTTTCTAAAAACTCACATTTATTACATGATTATTTTGGTATTCCATTGTCATAACTACTTGTGTTGCTGTTAAACTTATATAGTTAGGTAGATAGACCTATTAATGAGGTGTATTTCTTTAGTGTGTGCATGAGGTCATATACTAATATGGATTTTTTCTCTTGATTGTGCAGTTGGTTATGCTATTGTGGAGTTACTTTTCGGTTGTTTTTATCGATCCGGGAAGTGTACCTCCAAACTGGAGGCCGACAATTGATGAGGAGAGAGGAGAGGCCGACCCTTTAGTTGGGTCGGAATTTGGTAATGTGCCGTCTGATCCTTCCAATCAACG
Source organism: Astragalus glycyphyllos (assembly GCA_963573325.1). NCBI lineage: Eukaryota > Viridiplantae > Streptophyta > Magnoliopsida > Fabales > Fabaceae > Astragalus > Astragalus glycyphyllos. Next base: position 33,309,095 of record OY754310.1, on the reverse strand, counting down.
GATCCGGTATTGTAGGAAGTGCAACCAACTCAAACCGCCCCGCTGCCATCATTGTTCAGTTTGTGAGTTGTTAGCACATAAATGTTACCATTTTAGTATTTAGTATAGCCATGTTGAGAACAAGTTAGCATAACTTTGATCTTTTTTGGTTCGATAACAGGTGGGCGATGTGTGCTGAAGATGGACCACCATTGTGTGTGGGTAGTTAACTGTGTTGGGGCTCTAAATTACAAGTATTTCCTTCTTTTCTTGGTATGAACACCTTAGCTGGAGTTACTCTTTTATTATCTAGTTACTACTCACATGAAGTGCTATTATTTATGAACCACAATGGTTATATTTGGTGTCTCTGGTTTCCTATAATCTGTGCTAATAAGCTTGTATGTCCACATACTAAAGTGCTTTCTTGTGTGGTTAAAATTTCTTATCTGGTGTGTACTTATATATAGCCAAATAGCCATGCTATTATATTTGATTTGCTTATCAAACTTTTTTTTTTCTCTTAGAGTTGGATGGGTGCTCTTATTCTGAACTGTTCTAGTGATATTTATGAGCAGTGTTATCTACTAATAGTGGTGGAGCGAAAGTGGAACTTATTTACAATATACAGTGGGCAAGCTTGAAAGGAGACTGTTGCTAACTGTCTTGTTTGATTCATGGTTTAGGCTGAGAAACACTATTATAATGACTGAGTAACCAGAATTTGCGGTTTTAAATCTTCCTCTAATAGTCTATACAGCCTGTCAGCAACATTCTTTGGGACGTATGTAAGCCTAATTGGGTTATTGATTTTGTTTCCTCTTATTTGTCACCTTGGGTGCAGTAGTGGATGAATCATGACAAGCTTTTTCAAAAGTTTAACAAGTGAAAGGAAAATGATCTCTTTTGTCTAAAGTTGTATAGAACAAATGGTCCTAGCATTATGTGCATGGCATTTTGCAAATGGTCATGTTGTTGAGGCTAACTAATTAGTAATTTTTATTTGGCATTTTACTTTTGAAAGATGATAGCTGTGATTGTTTTACTCACATTTCATTAATATAAAGTGTATGATTTCAGCTATAGTAATTCTTTAAATATTTATTTTTACTATAACATTGATAATTGTAACTTTGTTCTATTTATGGCTGCCATTACAAAATATTTACCTTGTTTATTTGATTAAATCATAATGCAGTTCTACACTTTCCTCGAGACATCTCTTGTGACTGCATCATTACTGCCGCATTTCATAGCATTCTTTAGTGATGGAGAAATTCCTGGAACACCTGGCTCTCTTGCTACAACTTTTCTTGCTTTTGGTAGAGTCTCTAAATACAGTCCTAGTTTGCTTTTAGTAGAGTCTCTAAATACAGTCCTAGTTTTTGGTTCCATCTGAATTTGTGTAACAATGCTGGATTACTTGCAGTTTTGAACCTGGCTTTTGCACTGAGTGTGATGGGATTTCTTATCATGCACATTTCATTGGTGGCTGGTAATACAACCACTATTGAGGTAAGCTTTTACATAAAATTAAAACTTTTTTTGTGTTGCATGTTTTTGCTCCTTTGATTTGGGAGTATGACATTCACCTTAAAAAACTATTCTGCTCCTTGTTGAATGGCCCTTTTTAGTTGAGTTTAGATTGATGAATATTTTTGATTTGTTAGTTGCATTGCATCCTAACAAAATTTGAAATTTTTTTAGTTCCTGTAAAAAATATCACAAACATTTAGTCCTCACATTTTCCTCCGCTAATACTTTTAGTCCATCATGACTTTAAATGGCACTTAGAAGCGCTATTAAAAGTCATGAGGGACTAAAAACATTGACGGAGGAAATTGTTCTAAGTGCTATTTAAAGTAAAGTATTAGCGGAGGAAAATGTGAGGACTAATTGTGAGTGAAACTTTTTATAGGGACTAAACAAAATTTTCAAATTTTATAGGGATCAAAAACATATTTAACCCATGAAAATATTGTAGTATTTTCAATACAATACTTTCTTTTAGAAGATATGAAAGTATCCTATAATTTCTTGATATTATCTTATACTTCAAAATCTGAATTCTTTCTCTTCCCTCTTTATCTAAAACTCTATAACTTCAACACTTCTATGTGCTTTTGCTTGATATATGAAGTTTTGTTTCTGTTAAGTGGACACTGATCAACGTTTTGCTTGTTGTGAGCAGGCATATGAGAAGAAAACTACTCCAAAATGGCGTTACGACCTGGGTCGTCGAAAAAACTTTGAACAGGTCTGTGCATATTGTATGATGGTCACATTGTTTCATTTTATGTTACTTTCTTTCAATATGTTCCCTTTTTATGACCTTGTCTCTACAATGAATCATGCTAGCTAGGTTTTGAAAATTAAGAAGCAGATTGACATCCCTCAAAAAGAGAAACAAAACATGCATATGGAAAGCTTTCATTAAAATTTTAAAAGAAAGTATAGAGACAACATTAAAAAAACAAAAATCTAATAGAGAAATATGAACCATTAATAAAATGAAATACCATAAAACCAACTTTACACTTTCTTTCATTGAGTCTTAACTTGGAAATGGATCACCTAAGAAGTTTTTTTAAGTTCTTACTAAACACAAATTTAGAAACAAGCCCCAGGGTAGGTAATTATCTTTTTTTGACAAACAGAATTTGCTTTAAAAAAAATTTTCTCTGTTTTTGTTTTGCACTAAGAATGACCATGTAATAGTTACTATCTTAAATATATATATCTTTAGGATATGGCTTTTATGTTATATTAATCTTTTTATGTTTTACCCTAATGTTGGCATATCCTACAATTGATATTTAGAGATATAGATGTATAAAACCATTCGTTGTATGCTCACTTAATAATTTAAGCCTTAAGACTTGCTTCGTAACATGAAATGGCAGGTTTGACCATTGTTGACCTTATTTTTCTAAGGGTATGTTTGGGAGGGGGTTTTGGGAGGGGAAGGGAGGGGAGGGAGTATTTTTCAATTCTAAATTGAGGAAGCTATAAAATGTCTCTAAACATAAATCAAATGTGATTAAAAAGGTTATATTGATATCTATCAACTTGTTCTTTTAATTTTTTAAAATCTCAAACACATTAAAATATAGACAAATCTTTTTCAAGCCCTCCCCTCCCTTCCCCTCGCAAAACCCCCTCCCAAACATACCCTAAACAGAAGTTTGATTTCGGCTTAACTAAAATGGGTGTGGGTAGTAGGATTATCCACCATACATCATACATGTTGAACCCTCCTGTTTTGGAATGACAAGATATCATATAATCTTGTTGGAGGAAAAATATAGCTAATGGACTGTATATATGGTTGCTGGAGTGCTATTATTTTTTGTTAATAATGTGGCAATCATTATGGGTTGCTCTTATATATATGGGAGTATATATGGTTGCTGGAGTGCTATTATTTTTTGTTAATAATGTGGCAAATGGCAATGATTAAGGGTTGCTCTTATATATATGGTAGTATATATTATGATTGATGCTTTGATATCTCAGGTTTTTGGGATGGACAAGAGATACTGGTTCATCCCTGCTTATTCAGAAGAAGATTTACGAAGAATGCCAGCTCTACAAGGACTCGAGTATCCATCGAAACCCGACTTCGATTCCCAGTAGTTCAAAAAGCTAATATATACACATATCATGATGTAACAAAACTCATGCAGACTACAGTACCCTCTACTTTTGCTATCTAACAAAGTCTAGCGTGCAAGTAAATCTGGGCTCCTGGCAATTCATCTTCACAAACACATAGTATGATTTTTTTATGTGTTATTAAAAGGTGAATGTGTGAGGTTGAATTGAAGGGAGCAATGGGGGGCAGGGTATTGTGATGGTTTGACAGGTTAATGTGTTTAAGTTCCTTATAATGTGAGGAACTGTTCCCCAAGCAATGCATTTTTTTCTTGATTTCTTCTATTCATTTTTTAAAAAGCTAGCACTTTGGTGCTTGAATTTATTCTCTACTTGCAGATTAGTAGTCTATAAATTTATTTAATGCCTATAATATATCCCGGAATTCATAAAATTATGTTAGATTTGTCCTTATTCTTCAGCTACGGTATATCTAATTTCTATACCATTATATAAACAAAATTGCTTATGGTAACAGCCTAATTTCGTGTCTTTTTTTCTATTTTTTTAAAGAGTCGTTAAAACCTTTTGATGCCAACCCTCCTTAGAGAAAATCATCAAAAAGGAAAAATAGTACGCTCTCATGATATCATTAAAAAAGAAGAAAAAAGAATGAGAGAAACAGAGTCCAAGGGGGATCAGATCAAAACCCTGGGTAAGAAAATAATGTCAGTGCCGGTAATACGGAAGATGTAACCTATTACGGGTAAAGTTCCTATTGCACCATCCTTTCTCAATTGACTTGATGATAACAAGGATTTTAGCTTCAAAAGCGGTAGCAATGTCTACATAAGCTGAGAAACAACCCATGATTGTCCCACTCGAGTCACAAAATAAACCACCATAGGATGCATGACCGGGATTACCACGGAAAGCCCCATTTGAATTGCATTTAACCCAACTGCACAACGGGGTATGCCAGGTGACTTCAACAATGGAAGGAGCCTTTAGAGGGCGATCTGACACAGTCTTAATTTTATTGACAATTATGTCTTTCACTTAGTCATTAGTAACACAACCAATCATCTATATCTTCATTAGATAGTGTATAATTTGTTTCCTTCCTTTGCAATCAAGTTAACATTGCTTTTAGACAATATTCTTTTTTCTAATATAGATTTCTTCTATTAGTGAATCTTAAAAATAAAAAAAATAAAAAATAACTACTTCAAATATAGATGGTTAGAAATGATGAAGTAATGGGAGTATAATTCCCAAGTTGTAGAATGTAATGGGGATGTTGGAAGCACCAACGAAAATGTAACAAAGGAAAAAAAAAATAATAAACAGGTTCAAAACAAACAAAAAAGTCCTTTAAAAAGTCTCATGCATTTTGATGGGGTTGTTTGTTGAGCATGGTATTTGTAGATTGTACTAAAAAGTCCCACAAAATTCTTCTACTAAAATAATTCCTTCAAATTCTTATGTTTTTGAAATACTACTGGATTTCATGATTTTTTTAAAGAGTCTATCAAAATCTGCTGATATATTTGAGAGTTTTTGTCACATAAAAACAATCCAGTAATATTCAAAAACATAAGAATTTTGTGGGACTTTTTAGTACAATCTACAAATACCACGCTCATGAAACAACCCCATAAAAATGCATGAGACTTTTAAAAGGACTTTTTCTGTTTGTTATGAACCTGTTTATTCTTTTTTTCCTTTTTACATTTTCGTCAGTCACGTTTCTTTTTTTTTTTTTTGATGAAAACTAAGAATTTCATTAATGCGAAATCAAGTCATTACAACATAAAGGGAAATTACACGTGGAAGATAAACTAGATAAATGGTCTATATTTGACCAAACATGATTTCCTAGAGTCTTGGAGAGACCAACAAGCTTGTGAGCATCGGAATTATGCTGTCTACTGATGTAGGATATTGCTGCTCCACTACACACGATCAACAGGTCCTTGCAATCCAAAATATTGGGTTGATTGCAGAACGAACCAGAGAGTCCTTCATACAACCAACAATAACAGCAGCATCAGTGAGAAATAGAGGGCTGGGAATGTTCAAATTCTGGGCCACCTTCATGCTCCTTCTCAGTCCCAATGCTTCAGCTAGCAGAGGATTAGTTGCGATGACTTCCTTTTTACAAGCAGCATAGATTAGGAGCCCCAAAGAATCTCTAACAGTTAGACCCCAACCAGTAGTGCCATTAGGGAAGCAGCCAGCATCCACCTGCACAGTAAAACCAGTTCTAGCAAAAGCAGAAATATCAGCAGCAACATGGGGATGAGGATTGGATTCAGGCTTCTGATTTGCTTCATTAAACTCAGCTACAAAATCCATAGCAGATGTTGCAAGATGCCCTGGGTTAGTGACAACATTCTTGAACACTAACTGGTTCCTAGCATACCAGACTTTCCACAAAATAACAGCAAATAATTAGATCCCCAAAACCTCAGAGTGATTCAGCCATTGGAAGAGCTAGTCATGGGGATGAAGATTGGAAGGAACTTGAGTGCCCAACTGAGATGCAAATAGGGATAATTTCCTAAACTTACAATGCATCAACATATGGTCAGTATTCTCCATCCCATCATTGCAGAGAGGACAGTTTAGATCCAGCTGAATTCCTTTTTTGCTCAAGTTGTACCTTGAAGGAAGAATATTTCTAGCAAGCCTCCATAGAAAATTCCTTACTTTGTTGGGTACAGGGGCTCTCCATATCACCTTCCACAGAGATTCAATTCTTGAAACTGAAGAGCTAGCAGTTTGTCTCCCAATGGACTCACATAAAGCTCTGTAAGCTGATCTAACAGAGTATCTGCCATCACGTTCCCAAGCCCAATTGTAGACATCAGCATGCAGCCTATAGGATAATGGAATGCTTAGAATCTGCTGGGCTTCATACTGGGAGAAGCACTGGGTAACCACATCTCGTTTCCAGCTCTTAGAGACATCATCAATAAGCTCAGCAACAACAGCATCAGGCTCAAGTTGGGACACAAGGGCTGGAATCTTTAAAGCTAGATTGGCTAGGCAGCCAAGAATCACCCCAAATCCTCACATTTCTGCCATTACCAATTTGCCAACAACCACCTTAACATGCTTCTCCAAGCATAGCTTGGTTGGAAGCCCTGACCAGCATCAAGGAAACTACCTCTAGGGTAGTACCTACTCTTAAAAATTCTTTGGAGCAGTGATCCTTCCTTAGTCAGTCACGTTTCTTTACTCTCGGTCGACATTCATGTTTTCTTACTTCAAGTGGCTAGTGACCGGTGACTGCAAGTGATTTTTCCTTTTAGCTACTGCAAAGTGATTTCAGTCTTGTTTTGTTGTTCTATTTTTTTCTTTATCCTTTAGTGATTTGCCAAAAGAGAAAAATTCAACAATCCCTTTTTCTATTTCTTACTTTATTTTTTTAATTTTTACTTGTATTTTATTAAATCAACAATTATTAAACCCAGGGGTGTGGTTGAGTGGTTGGGACTCATCCTCCCTTAACCAAGTGTCGAGGGTTCGATCCTCGCCTTGGGTATGGAGTAGCTTTAAATCTCTGGGCAGCTGTTCCACCCTTCGAGGTGCCTCCAATCCAGCGAGGGGATTAGTCACCGCGTTCGGCGGTGGATACCCTGATCTTGACAAAAAAAAATCAACAATTATTAGTATTTGCTATTAACACCTACAATTTATATATTTAACACCCTTTGCCTCCAGAGCCCACAAAATTCTGCATAGTCCTTGACTCCTTATGATACCAACCAATTAAAATCTTAACTAAAAGTCATGAAAATCCTTTTGAGTCCTAAAAGACATTAAATTCCTGTAAAGTCTTTTAAAATCTGTAGATTTTTCAGCTAAAAATTAAAGTTCTTTAAAATCTTAAACCAATACACCCCCTTAGACTCAAGGATGTCTTGAAAACCCCCTTAGACTCAAGGATGTCTTGGAAATCATTTGTGAAAATAAAGCTTTGACAGAACAAGTTTTTTCATTTAACACATGAGTTGCTTATATGTGCACAAAATCTCAAGTCTGCTCAAGAATGCACAACTGCATCTGAGAAGGCTAAGATTTATCATAGAAAGGATTTTGACCATCACAGAAAGCCAAAACCAAAATGCTCATACTGTAAACATCTTGGACATTACATTTCAATTTGCTACAAAAAGCAAAAAGTCAGGTTTTTGAAATACACTAACCAACAAGGACCCAAAAGACAATGGGGGTACCTAAATATTTGTTAACTTGAATTGCAGAAATGCCTCTTAGCATCAAGAAAAAAGCTGTGGTTCTTAGACAATGGATGCTCAAGGCAAATGACTGGGGAGAAAGATAAATTTCTCTGTAAAAAGAGCTTTGATGGAGGCTTTGTCATGTTTGCTAATGATGACAATAAACTCTACTCAGATTCAAAATGTTCAATATGTCGAAGGCTTGAAACACAATCTTCTAAGTGTGAGTCAATTGTGTGATGATGTTTTGAATCTGATGCATGCAAAATAAATAGTTTAGGTTCTGGTAAAACAATTTTTGAAGGTCATAGAACAAATAATCTTTATAGTGTGTGTCTTAATGATTTGCCTGATGAAACATGTCTCATTTCAAAAGAAGATGATAAGTGGATATGGCATAGTAGACTTGGTCATGTTAGCATGAGAACAATTTCAAAGTTGTCTAAGTTAAAACTATTTAGAGGGTTTCCAAAGATCAATTATGATAAAGATAAGTCATGTGAAGCATGTATCCAAGGGAAACATGTAAAATCATCTTTTAAAACTCTAGACATGATATCTACTCATAGACCTTTAGAACTTCTCCACATGGATTTATTTGGTCCAACTAAGCATGCTAGTTTAGGAGGAAAAAGATATGGCTTTGTTATTGTTGATGACTACTCAAGGTATACATGGTGCTATTTTTGAAAAACAAGGATGTTGCTTTCAATGAGTTTAAAACCTTTTTTCAAAAAAGATCAAAATGAAGCTGGTTGTAACATCATTGCAGTAAGAAGTGACCATGGAGGAGAGTTTGAAAACTCTTCATACAAAGAATTTTTTGGTGAACATGGTGTGTCATACAATTTCTCCTTTCCAAGGGCTCTAAACAAAATGGGGTTGTTGAAAGAAAAAATAGAACACTGCAAGAGATGGCTAGGACCATGTTAAATGACTCTGAGGTAGAAAAATATTTTTGGGCAGAAGTAGTAAACACTGCATGCTATATCATTAACACAGTTACCATTAGCTTTCTGAACTATTGGAGATCTAATAAATTCTCTTGGAGATCTTATAGACAAGGATAAATAACTACATCTCAAGAAGAACATGTGCTATGAATTAGCACATCCTAAGAAGAAGGATTGAGCCTTAGAAGATACTGGCTAAGCTCAATGAGGTGCTCCAAAGCTGACAAGCAAAGAGTTAATACTATATGACCTAACATGATGCAAAGCAATACAAGGCACAACATGGCAATCAAGATATTCCTCTAGAACAACATGTACTTAAGTAAATATCTACTTAGAAGATACTTCAGAAGACGTTCTGATCGTATCTCATAAGAAAATTGAGAAGACAACGCTCACAGGCTTCTGAACAGACTTCGAAAGCATGAAGGAAAAGTTTCAAGCTTCTCTCAACAGTCAAATTGCTAGATCAATATTGGTTCTATGCTAAGAGGAATGGATTCAAAGATAAGAAGTCATCGTTAGAAGCATTCATATGCTGACGAGCTTAGAAGCTCCCAAAGGTCAACTACTTTATCAGTGTACGACGCTTGCAACGTTGTACCTGTCCCGGCGCAAAAGTTAAAAACGACTATATTTTCTTTGCTCAAAAGGTTCCATCAGATCTATCAAGACAAATGGTCTATAAAGATGACATTGAGGTCTCAGAACTTATTTAAGGGAGACTGCACAAAATTGGTCAAGACATCAGAAGTTTCTCAACAGCTTCTGAGTGAGTCTATACTCTCTCCTAAACACACTCACTTCAAATCAACATCTCTAGGACTTTATTGACTGTGTTCATACCTTTTTTGCATAGTCGAATGTATTTCATTTTAAGCTATTTTGTTGTATCCCAGTTCAGAACCCAAACTTATTTTCATATATGTGTGTACATTTTAAGCAATAAGCATAGGCTTTTGTATTGTGAAGAAGAGGGCTAAGAAAGAGTTTCTTAGAGGTTTACGTTGATAGACTTAGAAAAAAACTAGTGGGAAAGTTGCTAGAACTCTGTTAAGAAAACTATCAGGGATTAGTCATTCCTAAAAGGCGCTAAGAGCATGAGTAGCGTTTTTGAGTGAAAGCGCTATTGTTGGGGGAGTCACATCAGTAGCGCCAAGATAAGTAGCGTCCGAAAGCGCTACTGATGGCTAAAAAAAGCGCCACCAATTCCCAAATCTGTTGTAGTGATTCCATCGGTTCTTTTGTGTCAAATGATCTATAAATACTGCATGGAGCCCCTCAGTTACGACTTAGGAGAGATAATACGCAGTATTTGTAACATACTTCAGAAACTTCTCGAGAGTTTTAGAGTTATCTATATTCTCTCCTACACAGTCACAGAATACAAACAGTTTTTGGGATCCGTTTGAGTGTGTTCATAGCTTATTTCAAATTGATGATTGTATTGTACTAAAGATATTTTCATCCCAGCCCAAAAACCAAGCATATTTTGTATATGTGTACCTTCCTAATAAGGCATTGGTTGCTGTATTGTTAGTGAAGAAGTCTAAGTGGTCTCTTAGAGGTTAAGTTGCTAGAATTTGTAAGAAAACTAGTGTGACAGTTGACAGAGTTGTGCTAATTAAGAAAACTATCATTGTTGAAGCCTGTGACTGGCTTTTAAGCTATTTGAAAATAGTGGAAGATCTCACAGGGTGTAGCCTATGTGATTTAGGTGAACCACTATAAATCATGTGTGTCCATTGCTATCTTTCTTTACAACTTTCAACTCTATTTTTAAAGAATCAATGTTACAGTGCTAAAACATCATTACCTAAGGAATTCGGTGTTACAAACTGGTTTTTAAAAGGCTTACATGCACTTCTGATCCCCCTATTTAACAAAGTGTGCAATTTTGATCCCCTTTTTTTTATATGGGCAATCTTGGTCCCCCCTATTTTATTAAATGCGCAATTTTGATCCTTCTGTTTATTTTTGCGTAATTTTGGTCCCCCTATTATAGAAAATGATTTAATTATTTAAACTAAATAAAGTATATTTAGATTTTATATTTTAAATAGTTAAATATTTATTTAAAAAATAGAAAATTATTTAACTATCTAAAATAAATGAGCTATTTTTATATTTTATATTTTAAATATTTAAATATTTATATAAAACTAGAAAATTATTTAATTATCTAAAATAAAGAAGCTACTTTTATATTTTATATTTTAAATAGTTAAATATTTATTTTAAAAATAGAATCATTAAATTATTTTAAAAATAAACTATTTTTCTATTTTTAAAAATATAAACTATCATTAAAATAATTAAATTATTTTCTATTTCTTAAGGTATAAAATATAAAAGTAGTTTATCTATTTTAAATTATATATTAATATATAAAATATAAAAATAATTTATTTATTTTAAATAATTAAATCTTTTTCTATAGTTGGGGATCAAAATTGCGTATTTAGTAAAATAGGAGGACTAAAATTGCACAAAAATAAATAGGGGAATCAAAGTTGCGCAACTAGTAAAATAGGGGGATCAAAATTGCCCAAAAAATAATAGGGGTATCAAAATTGTACATTTAGTAAAATAAGGGGACAAAAAGTGCATTTAAGCCTTTTTAAAATGTGTCACAATTAAAACCCCCCATTTATTTTGACTTATATTGACTTCAAAAACTTCTTCACTCCTTTCTTCACTCCTGTTTCCACGATGTTCTTCTATTGTTGACCTTAACCGCTCCAGCACTTGACCCTGCCCACATGCATTGAATACTTTTCCTCCAAGCAAGCCTTCTCGCCTCGGCCAAAATCTTCCTCGACCATGCCACTTATTTCTCCTTAAATTATTAGCTCCTTAGCTGAGTTGTCTTCTAGCTGAGCTACCGTTCGATTGAGTTGCCCTTACTGGGCTTACTTGACCATATACTCGATATCCAAGCCCCCTGATTCATCTTTAAATCTCTTAGTATGAGCTCTTCCATCAAAAATGTTTATTTGGCAAGTCTTATTTTCCCTCGGACCTCTCACCTTAATGGCTCACATTCCCTCGGCCACATTGTAGCCTCAACTACCTTTCTCCCCCTCAGCCAACTACTTAGCAGATTTTGGGTGTCAACAAATTATTATTTGTTTTATTTTTAAAATATCCTTTTATAAATAAATTATAGTTGATAAACTGAGTAATTGTTGCTACAAACATATGAACAACATAAGATTTATTAGTTGTCACATTTATGTAAAATTTTATATAAAATTTTGTTAAAAGTTCATTTCAAAAATAGTGATTGCATGTTCTTCACAACAATTTGGTGATAAATGTGCAACTACTCTTCTGTAAACATACACAAATATCGTTTGAATGAAGGTTTTCCCACATAATTTGTATGTTTGTCTCATATTTCAATCTTCATGTCTTTCTGAAAGTTAACTTAAACGATAGAGAAGCAATGCAGAAACTAACAAAGATGTTTTCTTTCATTTAGATACAGTTTAGAATTCAGAATTTCTTCCTCTACATTTTACATTTTTTGGTTTTGTCATATTAGTGTTTTAAAGTGTTGGTATGTCAAAAAAATTCTTTCTAAGAAATTCTGGTTTTAAGTGTTTTAATTTAGCTCTTTGCCTAAACATCAATGGTTTGTGTTTGCAATTAGCATAAATAGAAAATATTGGGATTTAATTTAGAAAAATAACCTCGTAAATAAAAGTCATCATAAAAAACGAATTTGAATGGATTTAAAAATCAATTATCATCATTGGAACCCAACGAACTCATTAAAAATGGCATTGATATTCATTTTATTAAATTATTTTGCAAGTATTACTTTATGATATAATCTCTTAGTGTGAAGCTGGATTATAAGGTACCCGGATGTAAAATTAATATGTTAATAATGGTAACATAGACGGGCTATTTAAAGTCAAGTCAAATCCTAACAAATTCCATTATATTTAATATGGATTCGAAATCTAAAACATTAAAGTTTAGGTGATTTCCAAAATGGAATATTTTTTTTTTTGAAAATTACAAATGCAGAATCGTATGTGGTGAGGATGGCTTAGATGGAATATAGTCAAAACACAAAGGGTAATAGAGTGTAAGACACATGTACCTTGCATAGCAGCAAATCACAAGCTACATGTACCCTACACCAGCAACGCAACATACCAGAGTACAAGCGCTCAAGGCATAGGCACTCAAGCCATTGCACTTCAGTGCTTCATATACAAAGCAAAAAGTGCCTTCACTTTAGTGAATCATTTACATGCTTCTATTCGGTTAGGCTGATTAGGATACACTTAGTAATTCTTGTAGGCAACTCATCAAACACCTCGCATGGCCTCGCATAAGAGCCAAAGCACTCAATCAAATTAGAGGACAAGTATTTCTTGACGGGGAATTGGCAAGTCCGAGCAAGATTGGTTGAAGAATATCATCGCAGAGGTGTATCAAAAGTGGCTAGTACAAGAACAATGGTATTTCCTTAAAAATAAATATGATGAATTACTAGCTTTTACACAGTTTCAAGCATTAACAAACTCAACTTAATGATACCATAAAAGTTGTGCAGTATGATTTTGGTGGAGAATTTAGACCATTCACTCAACACCTCACATTCGTTAGCATCATTCATCACTCAATCTTATCTTTGATTCAGTTGGTGGCATAGGTATTTTGTGACTTTTATAGATGTTTTTACTAGAAAACTATGGACCTATTTGATAAATAAGAAAAGCGAGGTGCTGAATGTATCTGTAAAATTTAAGTCTATGGTTGAAATACAAAGTGATCACAAGATTAAAACTCTAAGAACATATGGTGGAGGTGAGTATTTGTCAAATGAATTTGTTGACTGCATGATGTAGTTCCAACTTTTACACCTAAATTAAATGGAATTATTGAGAGAAAGAAGAAAACTACAATGAACACGGTAGAAGTATGTTGAAAGGAAATAATTTGTCAAAATCCTTGTGGGGTGAAGTTGTATTTATTGCTACTTATATCCTTAACAGGTGTCCTACTAAGAAATTGAAAAGAATCAGACCTAAAGATAGTTGGGCATGAGTCACAAGCCTAACTTAAATCACTTAAGGGTTTTTGGGTCACTAACATATAGACATGTTCCTGATTAGACTTGAAAGAAGGTTGATGATAAGACAAATCCAATTATACTTGTTGGGTATCATATAACTAGAGGTTACATGTTGTTTGATCCAATTAAAAACAATTTGCGACAAGCAGAGATGTAACAGTTGATGAAATGGTTGAATGGGAATGGAGTGTCAATAAAAAGAAGACTACGGGCAGTATTATTCTTGAAGAAGAAAGTAGTTCAAATGATGAAGCATGTGAGCCAAGTGTCATAAGAATAGGGAGAGTTAGATCCCAGCCCCAAAGGCTACACGATTATGAAATAAGTTCTGATAATCAGATTGGTGAAGATGGAGAATTAGTGATTTTTGCTTTGATGGCAGAATTTGAGCCAATGTGTTTTGAATAAGCCGTGAATGATACCAAATGGATTGAAGCAATGAAAGAGGAGTTAAAGTCCGTTGAGAAAAACCAGACATGTAATGTAGTAGATTTACCACTTGGGAAGAAGGCAATTAGAATGAAATGGATGTACAAAATTAATTTCATTCCAACAGGTGAAGTTGTCAAACATTAGGCAAGATTGGTTGTGAAAGGTTTTTTTGCAGAAGGACTATACTTTAAGGAATTCATTGCACCAATAGCTCAGAAGACTTGTTGCTCTTGCAAATGCCAACAAGTGGTATATGCATCAAATGGATGTAAAATTCAAATTTTTGAATGGACCACTTGATGAGGAAGTTTATGTTCTGCATCCACCAGGGTTTGAAACAAAGGAACAAGAGCAAAAAGTTTACAAACTTAGAAAAGCCCTCTTTGGACTCAAATAGGCTCCAAGGGTTTGGAATAGAAGGATTGACATGTTTCTGGTGCAAATTGGATTTGTTAAGTGTATCTCTGAACATAATGTGTATATAAGCGATCACTTTAGCACTAAGCTCCCTTGGGAATCCGTAGTGACAGCTTGACCGACCACCACCAAGTAAGTTAGGAGCTGAGCTTTCACAGGTGTTCTACCTCAGAAGATTGACAAGACATACTACAACAAATATCAAGTCCTTGGGGCATTATCCTAGCTCTACTACGAGTAGACTCTCCTCGAATTGATCTCACACTCACACTCGAGGTCTGAACTAAACCCTAATTCCACCCTCTTCTCTAAAACGTGCCAAAGAAGTAACAATGCCATTGTGAGTGAGGATCTCTCCACGATCATCGAGTCATTCAAGGAGTACGCTCAACGTTGGCGAGAACTAGCAGCACAAGTAGTTCCCCCTTTGTTCGAAAAAGAAATGATTTCCATATTCATGGACACCCTTCAAACACTCTCCTACGACAAACTGATTCGAAGCGTATCCTCTAAATTTTCAGATATGGTCACGATAGGAGAAAGAATTGAAAGCAGGATGAGAAATGGGAAAATCACCCACAATTCTGATGGAATTATCAATACAAGAGGACCTCATACTGTGTTAAATCATAAGAAGAAGGGAGAAACCAACGCTATAGTGATAGATCCAGGAAAGCCGCACTATATCCCTAATATTTCACCATCACCATTCCAACCAAGCCAGCGTAAAAGGTTAACCGCATTTGACCCCATCCCTATGTCATACACTGACTTGTTCTGCTATCTCGTCAGCCACGACTTGATTTCTCCCCATTTGATGAGGCCAGTTCAACTTCCCTTCCCAAGAGGATACGACTCAAAGGCCAAATGTGAATTCTATGTTGGGGCAGTCGGTCACTCAACTACGAATTGCAATCCCTTAAAGCACGTAGTTCAATGCCTTATTAATACAAAGCAATTGAGCTATAAAGAAGATGATAATTGTCTCCCTGAAAATGAGAAATCAACAGCCAGTGCCATTGGAGAATGGATCGTTACCAACAACATCGGGCAAACCTCTCAAAGCGTGAAGGTGTCAGATCTGAATTAAATAGCTGCCAGTGTAGGTGATTGAGATGCTAAAGAACTTATCGACCATTCCCACAAGTGAAGAACTCGAAGATTGTCAAATTTTTTTTGTGATTTTTAATTCAAAGTAATTTTCTATAATGCGGTCCTATGGATCTGCCCAAGGCCTTAGGACATTTCATTGGGGCACACATGTTTCATTTCAGTATCAATATCAATAAAACAGCATTTTGAATTCCCCAATAAATTTCACTTTTCTTTTTCGTCTGCCTTTTCTTTTTCGTCTTTCCATTTTTTATTCTGTCAATTTTCGCTAATGCAGATCCAAAAATATCGTCTTAAAATAACAATGCTGGTAACTCATGTTGTAACTTTGACCACCCCATTAACCAAACTGAGGAAGATGTTGAAAATAATTGGGAAACTCCTCCAGAGTTAATGAGAATGATGGAACAAGAGGATAAAAGCGATCCAACCCCACAGAGAATTAATTAACTTGGGCATAGAAGAAGACAAAAAAAAATCAAAAAAAAGAGAGCTAAAAATGGCACCACAATAAAGGTCAACGAACTAGAAAAATTTGCTTGACTCTTTTTTGATCGTGTCGACGTCTTTGCATGAATATACCAAGACATGTCTGGACCAGACACTAATATAGTTAAATATAAATTTCCATTAAATGCCCGCAAGTGTAACAAGATCCGAGGTTGACAAGTTCATAAAAAGTGAACATACTACCGAAAGACTGAGAGGCAAACTGAGTCTTTGTTAGGGTTTTGTTTAAGGATCATCACCTTAAACCCCTTCTGAAATAGATCATGTGAAACCTAACATACCACTCAAAAACGAAGAGGGATACTGATCATTGCTCGAATTGGGTTTAAGGCTCTTCCCCTTAAACCCCTCTAGAATTAGATCAGGAGAAACTAAACTTAAAACCCAAAGGCGGAGAGGGAAACTGAGTCATTGATCGGGTTATGTTTAAGACTCTTCACCTTAAATCCCTCCCGAATAAGATCATGAGAAACCCAATGTACCGACCGAAGACAGAGAGAAAAACCAAGTCATTGCTTAGGTTTGGTTTAAGTCTTTTCACCATAAACCCCTCCCAAATTAGATCATGAGAAACCCAACGTACCTCCCGAAAACGTTGAGGGAAACCGAGTCATTGCTCAGGTTTGTTTTAAGGCTCTTCCCCTTAAACACCTCTTGAATTAGATCAGGAGAAACCCAACGTACCGCCCAAAGACGGAGAGGGAAACCGATTCATTGCTCGAGTTTGGTTTAAGGTGCTTCATCTTAAACCCATCCTAAATTAGATCAGGAGAAACCCAACTTACCTCCAGAGGGTGGGATGGAAGACGAGTCCTTTCTCAGGTTTATGCCAAAAATTATTGTCGTGTAGGTTTGGCTCGTCATCCAAAAAGATAAGTACCATTGATTGATAAGATAAAAAACATAGTGGGTATCCGTAAATACTCTGGGTTTTGCAAATATTTCCTAGCATCGGTCTCCTTTGATTGTTCTGCCCACGAACTTCTTGACTTCCCTGATTTTTTTGCGATTCTAGTCCTTTATTCCCTTTGTTTTGTTCGAGGACGAGCTCCAAGTTCTTTGGCTTTCCTTTTAGGAGATTACAGTCCCGCAATTGGTTGTTTCCCGGGCTTCTATTTTTCTTTCTTAAGCTTGCCTTGTAACACCTTTACGCCACTTACCGGTTTCTTGGGATCACTCCTACATTCCCACCAGTCAGGAACTTCACGCAGAGGTGGGCATTATGTGGAGAATTTGTGTCCACCACCATGTAGGTAAGCCAAACGGTTTTAGCTGCAGGTGCTTTGCTAAAGGTTGTTGGGAGGTCGATGTACTCTCGAACTTCGACTCGCTTGCTAGAGAATCCCATTAAGGTATCGCAGAACCGTTGTAGAAGGTCTTTAGATATTCCCAACACCTCGAAGAATGCCTAGAAGATTACGTTGGCGGAGCTCCTGCCATCTACTAAAACACGACTGACCTTGTATCCCATTGTGGTAAATGAGATGATGACGTGGTTATCTTAGTGGGGGACGATTCCTTCTGCATCCTTGTCCATGAATGTGATTGCTGTCATATGTGTGCCGGTTTTTCCCTAGATTCCATTATTTCCACAGATGGGGTTTTCTTCGTATATCGATTCCTTGCTGAGTTCGACACTCCTCTCTTGGCAAAACCTCCTGCTGTGGTATTCAGACTTCCCTTTCTTGGTCTTTTATGTTGCGCGCAATCACCTTTTCCCCTTGTGATCTTGGCATCATCATGCCTAGTGGGGGACCGACTTGGTCGCTTTTTGATTGGAGTTTGCCTCTCCTGTTCATCGTCCACTGGCTTGACACTCTTTTCTTCTCTTTGTATGTACTTCTTCATTTCGCCTCTCTGGATTAGCGCTTTGATTTTATGTTTCAAATTTTAGCACTCATCGGTGTTGTGTCCTGTAGGTCTAGGGAACTAGCAGTTCACTAACTCGTCTTGTTTCAATTGTGTGGAGTGAGCGACAATACGGGAGATCATGTTGAATCCCTTCACCTGGTCATGGATCTTGGACGGTCGAGCATTTTGTGGGGAAATTATTTTGCCGGGTATCTCCTCGGGGCCCCGCGTCCACTGGTCGGTTTGCCAAGTCTTGGGTTTCTCTGTCCTACCCTTTGTCTGCGGTTTCAGTAGTTCTTGTTGTCTTTGGCTTTGTTTGACGATGTTGCGTCTTCAGCGTCGATATGACATCATGGACGAGGCTTATTAGATTATTATTTTTCAAAAGTATGGGGAGCGTTTAAAATTTGAGCACACATGGTGGTTGCTAAAGGACGGATCTAAATGGAAGGGGATGGGGATGGATAGCTCATCAAAGAGTTTAAAGACATCCCATAGACGTCCAATCCAGAAAGCCCCACTAATTGTTCAATAAACAACGACGCAATCCCAATAGACCACCCATTGGGACAAAAGACGACAAAAAGGAAGAGTAAGAAAAAATCAACTGCATCTACAACACTATTGATTTGTATATTTGACTGGCATGTAAAACGAGGCTGATAAAAAATCAGTTGTCATAGATAAAGTAGCTGAAGCAAAGTTGGCAAGGATGATACAGGGGTTTTATGAAATCCTCATGAAGGACAAATCAAATATGCATAATGAGCAACGTCGATCATGAAGTAATTTGTGAATCTATTAGGGAGAAATTAGTGAAACCTAAAGAATGATGTAACTTTAATTATAATGTATAGTTTTAAGTTATATATTATTATTTTTTGACGGAAATTTTAAGTTATTATTAAATTTGATATAAAACTAGTTGTTGCAAAAAACTCAGCGTTGTAAAATAGTTGTTGTTGTAAAAAAGCTAGCCATTGTAAAATTTATTATAATATTTTATTGGTTTTTTAAAAATCAAATAATATTTTTTAATAACTTATTAAAATGCGTAAATTAATATTAAATTTGAAGCAAAAACTAAACACATTTAAAAAAATACAAACAAGTGGAGTCAAGTATGGTTCCTTATAAAACCCCAGCAAAATAATTATTTTCGTTCACCTATTTAACATACCCCCATTAAAGATGACATTGATGAGTTTAAAAAAGCTTTATTCCAAATGCACTTTGATAAAATTCCCGGACTGTATGGACTTAATCGAGCTTTCTTCAAGCGTTTTTGGAATCTTTGTGGGCTAGAGTTGTTTCATGTGGGGAAGGCATGGCTAGAAACATGTGAATTTCCCCCACACTTAAATGATGCTAATATTGTGTTGATCCCAAAAGTGGAAAATCCCACGTCCATGAAGAACCTAATGCCGATTTCGTTATGTAATGTTAATTACATATTATCTCAAAAGAGCTTGCAAATGGTATGAAACATTTACTTCATATATTGATATCACTGGAACAATAGCTTTTGTTGAGAATAGGTCAATCCTTGACTCTGTCTTTGTTGCTATTGGAAATTTGCACCACCTAAAGTGTAGAATGGGCGGCAAAATGGTGAAATGGCGCTTAAAATTGACATTACTAAGGAGTATGACAGGGTTGACTGAAATTATTTGATGGGTATGATGTGGAAAATGGGTCCTGATGAGAAATTGGTGACATGGATTTCCATGTGTCATAAAACGGTTAGCTACTATATTATGGTGAAAATTTATGGCTTGTTACACCTAAGAGAGGACTAAGGCAGGGTGACCCATTGTCACCTTACTTCTTTATCATATGTGCAGAGGGTCTTACCACCATATTAAAAATTGTAGAAGCGAGAGGTGACTTACACAGAGTGAAAGTGTGTAGAGGGGCTCCATCCCTGATGTGAGTCAATCCCCTATCATGGGACCTATCACTAGAGGAAAGCTCAAGGCAATGGACCAACAAGTTGTGAGTCTTCGTTCATGGAAGGATCTTCCTCATTCAAAGGAAATATACTTTAGTGTGTCCACCTTGACAATTTATAAGGACACACTAAGGATGACCAAAGATACCTTAGGAAATTTCTAGAATACTGAAATCTAGTGTTCCCTATTTCTTTGTATTAGCTTTCCAATATATTTAGGACCTCATTTTTAATTGTAATGAACATTTTGTTTTGAGTTACTTTGATGTGGCCATTTAGAATATGCTAAGGCTTTTAGTTACTTTGATATGGTCATGGGCCTTATTTTCATTTTATTTAGTGGATTATATGTTGGGCTTAGGATCCACTCGACCCAACAAGTAAATGCTTTTACTTTCCTTCTAAACCCTAGAACTCCTTTGATGAATGAAATTACTTTCCTCATTTTAGCAAAGTTGAGAGCCAAAATACTTAGAGTGTGGTGAGGGCTAGTTCATGCTTGTGAGGGTGAGGTTCGTTAGAGGAGTTTCCTTGGATCTTGAGATGAGAACCATAGCTCACTTCCTTGAGGCTAGGAGAGCTTAGGGATAGTCTGATCTTATCACCTTTCCAAGAAAGGTGTGGTGATTTTCAATCTCCACTTTCATTCCAAGTCTTCTCTATATTTGATCTTTCTTCCTCTTTCATGTAAGTATTTGTGTCTTCCTTTTGGAGTTGTTTCTTATTTATTTTTGTGAGAAAATATTTATAGTTGCCATATTTCTAGATCCAAATCTTAAAAGATCATGTTAGATATTATCAATCCCTCAAACACTTTCTTTTGCTGGTGGTTCTTTTTGTTTTATACGACAACTGAAAAGGCGAGTAGGAAATTACAGGAGTTTTTTTACCACCTAGGAAGTAGCCTTCGGTCAAGCTATTAACATTGCAAAGTGTAAGATCTTTTTTAGTAGGAACAAAACTCAAGCATTGAGAGAACTGATAATAGATACTCTTGGTGTGACTGAGTTATAGAAAAGAGATCACGTACCCCTCAGTAAGTTGTCTGTAGGCTTGACAGTCTGAGCATCCAAAGGGTTGACTCGCCCATGGTTTGGAGCAGCTCGCGATTCTCTGTAACTCTTTCTTGTTGGGCACTCTTTAGCATAGTGACCCTCTTCTTTGCAAATAGAACGTTGATTCGAACTCATTTGGCATTCACCACGATGATACTTTCCACAGTGGGTACAGTGATGGAGCTTTGAGGAATCAACTGATTGTACTTGTTTTCCCTTATTAACATTTCCCTTGGGCTTATCATTTGGATTTGAAGATTCAGCCACTTTCTTTTTGCTCTTCCAATATTCCTTCCTTTCAGCATACATTTTCTTAAGATCTGCTTCGGCAACATAGGATTGTTGCACTAAAGTGGGATAATTAGTCATAGTATAGGAACTAAGACCTTGAGCTCCATCCCCTCGTAGACCTTGCTTGAACATTTGCATTTTCCATCTATCATTTGGAGCATACCTCCCAAGCTCATAGAACTGAGACAACCTTTCGAACTTTGCAGCATATTCTCCGACTGACATGTCACCCTGTTTGAGATTTACAAATTCAACCTGCTTGTTCAATTGTTGTGTAGGAGGAAAGTATTGTCCGATGAACAATTCTTTGAAGTTTTCCCAAATGATAGGAGTGCCTTGACGTTCCATCATCTCTCGAGCATTACTCCACCACGTGTGGGCATCTTCATCTAGGGCATTAGCAGCACAAATTACCTTCTCGTCTTCATTACATTGGAGAGTTCGGAAGATTCATTCCATGGCATCAACCCAGAAATGAGCCTTCACTGGATCAGATTCACCTTTGAAGATTAGAGGGTTCATCTTTTGAAATCGGAAGTATGTCCTGTTGGGATATTCTTGAGATGGTTGAACATTTGCCTGTGGCTGAGGCACTTGCTGCATTTGAGCCATTTGTTGCTGCTGCATAAGTATCATGTCATTCATCATCTTTTGTTGCATCTCAGTTACATTCTGCATCCACTCATAGTGGGGATCAGCAGGGTCATTGTCTCTACCCCTTCCAGCCATGATTCTGCGAAATATGCACAAAGTATTAAGTTGATCAAACTCAATGTCTAATAGCATACTAAGAAGAATCATGCCTAGAAAAGTAAAAGACTCCTAACATCTAAGTCCGACTAGGTCGAACTGCTTTGATACCAAAATGTAACGCCCTAATATCTCTAACTAGAAGAAATATTAAAATGCACAAATTAGCATACATCAGAGAAATAATTCCTGCTTAGATATATGAACACCACTAAAAATTTTGGTAATAAAATACCAAACAGTCTTAACATTATCCTTCACTTATACAAAACCATAACGGTTTCCAAGACTTCAATATCCTACAACGTGGTGTTCAATATCTTCACAAGGAAAGAGCGGAAACGATTACATAACTTAAATAGTTCAAGTCACATATCGAGTACAAAGACGACAAGGGAAAACATAAACGAAGACTAAAGAACTAAGTCTTCAATCTTCTCCCCGAGGATGTCACCAACGTACATGCCTTTTAGCCTTCTTCTTTCCCTGTTTCTCTGTAAAACAACAACATATAAAAGGGTGAGATATATATCTCAGTGAGTTTTACGGTGACCTCTAACCACGCTTTCGATTCTTTTATGAATCATTTTTATTTGTAATTCAATTATGAACTACACATCTTAATTTAATAACACCGATTGCACGAATGCTGAAGCCCGGTGAGCCATGAATTAATTATAGCATAACACCGACTGCATGGATGCTAAAGCCCAGTGACTTGTGTAACTAATTGTAGCATAACACCGCCTGCACGAATGCTGAAAACCGGTGAGCCGCACATCTAATTGTAGCATAACACCGACTGCACGAATGCTGAATCCCGGTGAACCACACATCTATTTGTAACATAACACCGACTGCATGAATGCTGAATCCCGGTGAACCACACATCTAACTGTAACATAACACTAACTGCACGAATGTTGAATCCTAGTGAACCCCACTTCCCACTAGTACTTTCCCTAATGGTAAAATTTAACAGGGTCTAGGTTAAGGGCTCATGACCTTCCCCGCCTAGTATGTTAACCACTTTGAGTCGTCACCCAGACTCGATATAATTTATATATCGTGAACCTCTATCAGTATTAGATGAATTATATAATCATCCCATTTCAGTCATACAGTCTTAAATTGAGCACATAGTTCGTTTTATTTTCAAAACACTTGTCCGCACACGAGTACTATATTTCGGTTTTTCAACACATTTGTAGTTCGAGACAATTTAATTTGAAACATCTCAATCATAAGCATTTTGCCATGTATTACGGTTATTTTATCAATACATAGGTTAAGGTAGGAATTCGATAAAAACTTTCAAAACGAAACGAACCCGCATAACCAGAAATTTGAAACAATTGATATCGAAATATAAAATCCCTAAACGTGAGTAAAATTCACCGCTCGTGATGAAAATCACGCAAAGTCGAAACTTTCCGAAGCTCACGATTTTGAAACTTCACGAACTCGCTCTGAACTCGTCCAAACGCTTCCACAACCGAAAACCCAGCTACTTAAACTCGCAACCAGCAACTAAACCACACTAAAACCGTCTTCAATCAACAATGTAGGTTCAATTTCGCTCTCACTCAAGTCTCAAAGGAACATGCAAGCCTTCTATTCGTTCAAAACTCCATGGTTGCTCTATTTGAGCTTGAAAACTTGGAAATGGTAGATGGAGAAAGAGGATGATTCAGATGTCAATATTGGTACCAATGGAAAGGGCTTGAAAAATGATGAAGATTGATAGAAAAATTACTTACATGCATGAAGAAATCAAGGTGTTTCTATCCTCTTCTTCCTCTTCTCTCTCTCTCGCACTTTTCTCCCCCCCCCCCTCTCTCTCTCTATTTTCTCTCTTCTTTTCTTTTTCTGTTTTCAGCAATTGATGAAAGTGAGGAGAGTTGTGTTATTTTATGTTTGTGAGCTGAGGGGTAATAAAGGTAAGGAAATGTCTAAAATGCCCTTTTTATTCTACTCTCACTTAAACCCAATTTTCCACCCCACACAATCACACACAATTCATATAATTCAAATAAATCATATAATCTAGCAATTAAATATTGCTTTCGCGACAACCACATATTCATGAATCGACTTATTATTTACTTGAATAATAAATCGCTAGTTAATTTCATAAATTGAAATTAACGGAACTAGAGATGTTACAAAGAAAATTTGATAATATAGGTGCCTATTAATCCAACAGATGAAAACAAGCTCATTCAGTGGAGAAGCCTACGAGGTGTTACTGATTAAGGTCCACATACTTTGGTGTTATAGAGAAACTCATGGATAATCCAAACCTTAGAGTACTTGTTGATTGCGTGCAATTATGGAAACTCAAAATCCCACAGAAGGTGAACCTTCTTCTTTGGCGAACAACGAGAGGTTGCCTTCCTACTAAAGGTAAAATGCATCGCAAAAAGGTCTCATGTGGTGATAAATGTCTCATACATGATGAAACAACAAAGAATGAATGACATGATTTCTTCACTTGTCAACACGCTAAATTTGTTCGGGAGAGATGCAATTTGGTGAACGGAGTAAAAGCTGCTACAGAACATGTTGGGAGCTACAAAGATTTATTGTTTTTTCCACTTGCTGAGTACATTGTCTCAGGAGCATAGAAGGACTTTGCAATGATGTTCTGGGTTCTTTAAAAGCATCGTAAAGGTATGTGAAGGAGTTACAAAACCAGTTGATATATCCACCAATTTGGCTCTCAACCATTTCAAGGAAGAGGAGAGGCAATCAGGGCAGATGGAAGAAACCAGATGCGGATCAACTTAAAAATGTAATGTGGTTGCAACTATCTTGAGGAGAACAAATATTGTCTCGACGTGTGTATGGCTGAGTCTGGGAACTTCATGGAAGGTAAGACAATGTAGTTTCTTGGAGTTCCTGATGCTCAAGAAGCTAAAGCATTAGGTTCCTGATGTCACAGGCTATAGAGTTAGCTATATTATGAGACAATCAAATTTTGTTACTCATACATTTGCAAGGGCTTTAAAAGATTTGCTAGCTTCCAAGTTCATTATTTCTGTCGAACTTGTATGGCAAACATTTATTGCTAGTGAAATGATATAAGTCTACGTGAGTAAAAATATATAATATTATAATTTATCATCAAAACAAAAGAGAAATTATAAAATAATAATAATTATTATATTATTATAATATAATATAATTTAAAAGACAAAATTTATAATATAATTTAAAAGACAAAAATGCTTTTGCATATGACGAAGAGAGAGGAAGCGAGGGCGAGAAGGTTCTAGCTCTCGTGAAATGGAAAAAAGTAAAATCCACGTGGCGTTACCTCAATGTCCCTTCTCCACAATATAAAATGTGCAAATGTTTCACCCAACCGATACCACAACAAACCAAAGGGAGTTTCTGTTCTACATTCTTCTCCCCCACAATTGAATTCTCATCCTATTTGCAAGGTAACCTCATCAAATTCCTTACCTTCTCGTAAATGAAATTTAATTATTTAGTACATTCAAAGCATTTTTATTCCGAATTTCTCTTTTTTTTCTTAATTTGTTTCTCTATCACTTGGTTATGCTTCTCGTGTTTATAGGTAACAACAATTTAATTTATTGGAGTTTGGAGATAAATTGTTGATGTGTTAATTTGTTGCGACTAAATGCTGTGTATATGCTTTGATGCATATAATCTGTTTGATGTTTATAATCTGCAGAATTAGTTGTTATGCAAAGTTTGGTGTATAGTTTTTTTTACACTATCAACTAAGTTGATAAAATTTCGGATCACACCTGTAGTTGATTGCAATTCTAGAGTCATGAATTTAGTATAAAACTGTGTTAGAGTGAGAATTGGGAGAAATATTTCAAGTATTGAAAGGAACTTGAATGTAGGAAATCTTATTCTTAAGGGCTTAGCTCATGGTATGTGTGATTTTCCAAGACTAGAATAAAAGTTAATCATTTTTATGATGTATCAATTCAATTTATGATAGATTGTCAGTATTATCTGTTGCCTACTAATAAAATCCTACTAATTAAATCCATATTTTGAATGTAAAAAAGGTGAAATTTTTCTGTAAAATTTAATGTGATTTATTTAATTTATTTCTTTGGGATTTTCTTTTCATCTTGTGAAAATATATTAGATAGAGAATATGCAGAAGGGTAGAGAAGTTGGGGATAATGTTTATGGATCAAGAGGTTTTGGAAATTTTGGTGGTTTTGGATTATTCCATAGAAGTATGATGAAACCAAGTCTTTTTGGAGGCAGGGATCCATTTGATGATCCATTTTTTACTGATCCATTTGATAGCATGTGGGGACCAAGTTCTACTACTTCATCATCTAGACCAATGCAGAAGACAAGCATAGAAAAAGAAGTAGTTATAGAAGAATTAGACTCTGATGTTGAAGGAACTCATCAGAAAATTTTTATGTCGCCGTTAGAGCCGTCTGTTGAGCATCCAGATGATGATGATGATGATGATGTTAATGGTAATGTTCTTTGATGATGATGTTAATGGTAATGTTCTTATGCTGTTATTCTAAAGTGATAATCTAAACTGGTCCTTGAGAAAGTCACAGACCTATTTGGTGTTTATTTAACTAATGAAAAGTATCAATTTCGTTCTCAAAAATTTCAAATCTCAATCAAATTAGTCTTCGTAGGATCATTTTTGGGGATATTTTTGTCTCTATCAAGGACTTATTTAATGACATTCGTGAATTTTGGGGACTAAATTGATACCTTTTATTTCTTGTTCTCAAAAACTACAAATGTTGATCATATTAGTCTTTTAGGATAAATTTGGGGGATATTTTAGTCTCCATCAAGGACTAGTTTGATTGAAATCTGAGATTTTTGAAAACTAAATTGATAATTTCCATTTTTCAAAACCAAATTTCGTGTTTTCTTTCTCACGGATCTGTTCGGGTTCCATACTCTTTTTTTTGAAGGTGTTTGCCTTAAGTTTAACTTGTTTGTTTTGCTAATAATATACTTGTAAACTAGCAGAAGAGGAAAACAGTAGTGTGAGTTACAAGAATGAACATCACGAATCAGAACCCTCAAGGGGTCGCAATTTTTCTTTTCAGACAAGCAGAGTAACATATGGGGGTATAGATGGTGCATATTATAGTTCTACCAGAACTAGAAGGAAAGGAGCTGATGGCGTATGTGATGTGATTTCTTCTAAATAGCAATATTTTTGAAGCCTTTTTTTTTGCTTTAATCTGATATCATGTATATGAATGATTCAGGTGGTGATGGAGGAAAGCAAAGAAGCTGACTCGACAAAAGGCGAAGCAACACACAGGATCAGCAGAGGAATCCATGATAAGGTATATTCTTGGTCAAAGAATCCATACCTGCAATGCAACAATTAATGTTGTTGAGATTCCTATTATTCCACCTGTAATAGCCGACGCTTCAAATATCTGGTCCCGAGCATTGTAGGGTGTGTTGAGAGTCCAACATCGACTACAAATATGATCTAAGTAGTGCTATAATTCTTGGGAAGTCCTCACCTTATAATACGATTTTGTGGGGTTTTTGTTAGGTCCTTAACCCAAATTCTAACAGAAGTTATAATGTTAAAGGCTTGGAATTGATTTGAAAGTGGCTTTCTTCTTAAATCAGGACTATAGCGAAGCACGTGTCATTATAAAAACTCAAATTATAATGCAATGGCTTCTAGTACAAATTATGGTGCTAGCTGCTCAGTTCTTTTGCCCCATTGATCAACTTATTCTGCAGTGTGAATGGAAAATTGGAAATTAGAGGATTTGTTTTGATAATAGAAGTCAAATTTGTGCATATATGTAGGGTCATTCATTTCTGAGGAAGCTTGACTCAGACGGGAAGGTTGATACCACACAGACACTGCACAATCTCAATGAAGGTAATTTTTGCTGTCTTTATTGATTATATGTTTGACAATACCAAAAGTGGTAGAAATTTGTTCTTTTGGTAATGATGAATATATTTGTTCTTTTGTGATGCTTCAGATGAGCTTGCAGGCTTTGAGGAAACATGGAAAGGAAAAAATAAAGGGATGTTGCCTGATTATGACCTGCATAGGATGAAAGGTAAGCTTTCTTTGTTCCGTTTTAGTCTGTGCTTAGCTCAGCCAAGTTTTTTCACATTAATATTTTGAATTTGAAGTGTTAGTGCTCTTTGATAATTTTGAGAAATAGTGGGTTTTGCCTGCATGAGAATATTATGTAGATAAGACATTGGTTTGATGAGTTTGCACAATTTTATGAATGCAATCAAATGGTCCTCATAGTGAGAATTTTGTTGGCATGTTTTGATTACATGTGATGTATATATTACATATTTTCAAAATGGAATTACTTGTATATATGCTAATCCCGTAATTCGCTATGCCTGAGAAAATTATACAAGTTGCATAAGAACAGGTTTCTTGTTTGACTAGTAAAGTGTGCAAAAAATTTCATAATCTCCATTTGAAGGGATAAATTCATCAGTCTTAACAAGACTTTGTAAACAATTACATTTGCTGGATAGTAATATATACTAGCAAAGTCAACTTCTCCATGTTATGTTTTGTTTAGTTGTGTTATTTGAACATCAATTTGGGACACACAAATTGAGTATAAATTTGGCTGGTTAATATAGTTAACTCAAATAGTTAATGTAGTGCTGAACTTGGTTAATGCATATACCAAAATGTCGCAACTTATTAACCATCAACTTACAACTTTGTAGGTTATCTATATTTGAACACCTAAAATTTGTGGTTAATAAAGTTCATATTCGTGGTTAATGAGCTCAATTGATGGCTAGTGTGTTACAACCTTGTTATATCTATTAACCTAGTTCAACATTTCACAACCACGTGAGTGAATGAATTAACTAACAAAATTGCTATTGAATTTGGTGTCTCAATTGATGTTTAAATAACATTTCTGTTTTGTATTGCTTTTGTGAAACGTTCTTTGGTATGTTAACAAGTAGAAATCTTTTAGTGTATAAGACCATATGAGAGAGCTTATGGAAAAATCTCATATATGTCCATAAATTGATTTCAGTTTATTTACTAGTTTAGTTATATTAGACCTCTAAGATAGCTTATGAAAACAGTTTAATGAAAACAATTTGGAAATAGATTATACATAAACGTTCATATGATCACTATTAATGCTATAAACACTTATTTAAGATGTTTATTCAAACAAAGCTTGTATCTATTAATTGATAACTGACCACATAAATCTGTCTCCATGTTTGTTTCATTTATTTCCACAGTATTGTTTTATAATACCTGAGTTTAGTGTATCTTGATATTCTAGATTCTCGCATGGGCGAGCCAAACAAAAACCAGCTTTGGTCACTTTCATCAATGGAGCAGGCTAGAAGAGCAAGAGGGTTTGAATCAAATAATGAAACAGGGACAAATTCCGAGAAAGAGCAAAGAAAGTGGTCAGAATCAATATTGAGTGAAGGGTATGAATTATGTTAGTCCTTTGGTTCTCATTTTGTTTTGTAACATATATGGAGTCATCAATGAGGTGTGTGGTGTATTAGTTGACAATAGAAAAGCTTGGGCCTGTTGTCTTGATCCTGACCATGTTGTTCAATAACAGCATAGGACTTAGTTGTGAACTTTACTTGGGAAGATAATTCATGGTGACATTTCAAAGCACAGTAATAAATTATAGGCATTTTGAATATTGAGATTACATTATATTTTTTTTTGTGGTACATTTGCATCTCCTTTCATTCTAACAAGCCTAAAAACCAGGATGAGAGTAATGTGTTTTGTGTCAACCGCCACTTTTAGCTCACGTCTAGTTTTGTGGAACTGTAAATAGTATGAAACCTATGTAGGACTCACACTTCTGGTTGAACACGTGTCTGGTGTTTGACACTGACAAATCAATTACTTGTACATTTTAGATTAAAACTGGTGTCTGTGTGTATGTGTCGTGTGTTGGTGTTGGTGCTTCATAGTTTGAAACCGTAAATATGGTCTTTGTCAAGTCAGATAACTATACCATCTTGTTCACCCTCTCTACCTGGCCTTTCAGTTGCAGAGTGGATGCTTGGTCAAGTGTCTGGTGATTTTTGATTTACTGCAAAAATTTCTTCAGAACATCGACAAACCTTTAAACTATAGTTTACAACTCAATTGAATATCTAGTGAAGTGTGTCATCCCCTAATTATTGATAAGTTTTAGATTTGTTTTACAAATTGCAAATTCCCACCCTTGAAGAGAAATCATCAATTATCAATCATGATGAGAAAATAGGAATCCTTTTCACGAGTCACTTTTGATTACACCTAAACATCCGAGTAAACTAAAACAAAAAAATTTATATTCAAAAAGAATTAAAATTAAGTTCAAATCTCTGGACCAGCTGTTTCACCCTTCGAGGTGCCTCCAACCCAGTGAGAAGATTAGTCACTGCATTCGGTGGTAGATACCCTGGTCTGAACACTCTTTATTGTCCAAGATAAACAAAAACAAAATTAAACTAAAATATTTCAATTCTCTCCAAAAGTCACATTACTCACGAAATATACTCCATCTAAACACACCGTTAAGTTATCACCAACCGTTGGTTCCCAATCTTTTGATTTCTCTTTACTGTCCAAGAAGAGGTATATAATCATAAATGAAGAAAAATCCCTCTGCTTCTCTTGCGCAAACTAAGCCTAAACCCATTATATAATGATGATGATACAAACAAGTCTCAAGAAGCAAAATTGCATAACAATTGCCCAATTACATGTAGGAATTAAATAGAGTCGCAAGAGTTTTGATTTCCGTGATAAGGAATCAATTCCCTTGAAAAGGTGTTAGGCAGATTTACATGTAAGGATGTGGGGGAAGTTCCCCTACAAACTAAAAAGGTTTCATTTAAGTATGGTTAATAAAAATTATTATGTGGAAAAATAATTTTTATTCACCATACTCAAATACTAATACTAAAATACATACATCAAAAGTTTCGGTATTTGGGTTTTGTTAAGAGTAAAAGTCTAAAAGGCTCTTCTACTTTATTTTTTTATGTCATTTTACATTTATGTATTAGTTTAAACACTAGTTTTACCAATACTTCATTTGCCAGCAAATAGCTTATCTGCTATCTCATCTACTTTTTATCAAACACAGACTTGATACATTTGGGTAGAGCTTATTTTGAGTTTATGCAAAACAACTTATGCAAATAAATACACTTTTATGTATTATTTATAAGTCTGTCAATGTAGTTTATGGAAAAACAATTTATGGAGATATAATTTTTGTTAGTGAGAACTTGTAAATCAACATAGAAACTTATTTATTTCCTTAAGTTATTTTTCATAAGCTCACAAATAAGTCAATCCAAACAGACCCATAATATTTAGTTCTCTTTTATGAAAATAAAATAGTCTTAAAAGTTAATTTTGTGTGAAAATTAATTTTTATTTTATAGAAAATCAACATCCCTAGTCATATCTTTCACCGATTAAAACAAACTTTGTGGCAATACGACCACTAGTGGATGATATTTTATGGGGTAGTGACTTTCTAAAGAAAATTTATCGTTTTATATTCTCTTACTATTTTAATTAATTGAATATGACTAGCATACATAAAAGATGAAGACAACTTGAAGCATATTTGCTTATTAAAAAAAGGAGCATATATTTCACAATTCGAATACCGACAATTTGAAGCATGTTAGAAACATTTTGAAGAAATCAGAGATATAAAGAATTCATTAATTGCATACGATCACGCGGGGTTAGCTCTAAGAAATAAGAATCAACGCAGCAAACGTGACACTTCTTCCAGTTAGGGAGTACGGATCTAAGATGTCTAGCCGAGCCCGGGGCACAAGATATGTAGATATGTTTCCAGTTGAAGTGCTTCATAAGGATGAAGATTGAGCTCGGTAAGTTGAAGTTGGAGCTCAGGTTACCCGAGGTGATCCTCTGTCTTCGTCGGGTGGGGGTACTTGTAAGACACTCCGACGCTCAAGTTAGTAAAGGGAAGAGAGAAGTAAGAGAGAAAAGAGTTAGAGAAATGTGTTGGATGATTGGAAATGTTAACAGAGTGTGCGTGTTACCTGGAAATGGAGGGCGGAACCTCTATTTATAGACAGTGTGTCGTACTTGAGCCTTGGATGCGTGGGAGAGATCCTGACCGTTGGGTACGGGTCAAACGTGGATGCGGATGTCCTGAAGTATGGAAATGGGCCAGGCCCAAGCCAGTGAAGGTTTGGCCCAGTCCGGAACAATGGCCCCCCAAGTCGAGGACGGGGGCAGCATGAGGTCGGCCTCGGCTTGTTCTACACTTGCCTTTGAGGTGAGGATTTGCTGAGCCACGTGTCATCTCCTGGATGGTGAGTTAGAGAGTCTTTTTATGCAGAGTTGAAGAGCCGCGCATTGAATTGTTGTGACGCTTCGCATTTCGTCTCTATAAAAGGTGAGTAGGAGATTCATTTGATCACTCTTGCGTTATTTGATATCCTGAGCTCTGTAAAGCGAATCTTTCCAGCCACCGCGTGAGATCAACATTACCGTTCGTCGTTGACGTTTTCTAGGTTTGACCTCTGTCGAGATCAAAATTCAAGCTGACATCCGAAGTTTCCTGCACAGAGGTTACTTTCTCCTGCAAAATTTAAATGCTTTAGTATGCTTTTGCCCGCGATCGACGTCGCTACTTTGGGGATCGTCGCTGCTCACTCCAGGGGGAGGAGGTAGTCTGGCCTCGGCAATCTCAAGGCCTAAACACATACCGCTTAAACTTTACATAGAAAGCCCGATATAGATCCTCCCTTTGCAGATAATGGTGCGAACCAAGAGCGAGGAAAGGCCGACTTTCGGTAAGCCACCTGGGAAACCAATCTTGAGGATGTCGGCTACAGGAGAGCCGATGCGGGCCCCCAGGGGTGCTCCATCTCTGATGTCTTCGACTTATGTACCTTCTCCTGCAGGGTAGGGAGCTTCTACTAGGAAGTTCGTCCGACAGACCTCGGATGTGCCATTGAGGAGAATGCTGAAAGAGGGCAAGCCAAGGTTGGGTCTTGAGCTGAGGAACTTGAGGCCGAAGCAGAGGAGGTGGATGTGGCGGCTGAGGACCTGTATAATTGGGTCTCCACGAAGATCTGCAACACTGCTGCGAAATTGAGGTCGCACAAGCCCGTGTCCTATTATGAGAAATTCATCGATGCCCCTGCTGAACAGAGATGGAAGCTGATGGAGGCCGGGAATCTTCCGGTGTGCACTGATCATAACGGAGCGGGATTCTTCTTCTATGGAGGCGTCTGTTAGCCTGTAATTTCGACAGGCTTCATTGAAAATGGTCAACAAGGCCTAACTTATATTTCGACGAAGACCAAATTATTTCGACAGAGAAAATGGTCATGCGCAAGGTAAACTCGACAAGCTTCCGGGGAAGCAAAAGCAAGAGAGAGGAAAATGGACACAAGCTTTCGACAGACAGAAAACAGAGCAGTTATGCGCTGAAGACTAGCAGTTGGTCGAAGCGTGATAGAGCGGTTCTGGTCGAAAGTAGGAGTAGCAGTTATTAATTTTCAAATTTCTAGGCAGTTACTTAGTTCAGTTTTTCCCCCTCTTTTCCTTTGTATAAATAACTGTTTCTGAGAAGAAACAGAGGTCGCAAATCACAATACACAACCCGATTCCTGAAACTCTAACTTCCAAGCCAGAGCGAAAAACGAGTGGAAGAATCGATGTACGTGATCGTGTACCACTTTTACGATTCAATGCAATTTATTTGTCTTTTCTTTACAATTCATGCACCATTTACTGCTTCTTTTCTTTTCGATTCTGTTAATCATTGCAAATCGTTCCCTTTTCTACATTTTCTGAAACACAAACCACTCGCAATTCAGAGGCAATTGCTTTGAGATTTTTCTAGTTTGATCTCACAAACCTTCTAATAAAATTAGCGATTGTTTGCTAAAAACACCAGCAAACAAATTGGCACGCCCGGTGGGACTTTGCCTTTGATTTTGTTCATTTTCGTACTCTCTTATTTGTATTCGCTGTTGTATGCACTTAAGAAGTGGTAAAATGGTTCGTTCTAGTACGAATAATGCGTCTAGTTCCAACCCTGTGGTTTCACAAGGGCAAGGAACAACAATGGATTCTGCGAGCATTAGCGCAGGACTATCATCGTCGACAACCGTCCCTTCATTATCAATGACTAATGTTGGTTCAACGCAGTCAGAAATGGCATCTTTGCCTATGTCTTTGCCGTTAAGTGCAGGGCTTCATAGCCCTTACATGGCAATGGGAAACAGTTTAGAGCCACGTTTGAATAACGTGCATCTACCCCCATTTCCTCTGGGAATGTATGGCATGCCTACTGGAATGCCACATATTTCGACCTTTTCCCCTACACACGTCTCTTCTGAGAGTATATTTGGTCGGAATCCCCCAGCATTAACCAATACGTCTTTGTTGGCCTTAAGACAGCAAGTAGACGAGAGTAATCACGATATGGTTAATATGCTTACCCAACAAATTGGTACAGTTTTCAATCCGATGATTCAAAATACCAATAACAGTTACCAAATGTTGGCAAATCAGATGAGTAGGATTGCAGATTTCTTTGGGGGCTCCAGCGGTTAATAATAGGCAAGTTCCTATTATTGCGGGTAATGCGTCGCCAGTTAACCCCCAAGAAGCAGTTGCAGTCGAAGCGTCCACAATTGTAGGCGAACTACAAGAGGCAGTAAACCACGTCCCTGAAGTAGTTTTGGTAAATAGACACCAGAACGCTGATGAAGTTGTTCGACAAGTGCAACAACACAATGTTGGCGCAGAAAACAATATAGCTACTTTAGTCGAAACTATTTTGGCGCAAAATGGCCTTAACATAGGTTTACAAAGGCCTAACTTCGTATCACCATTATGTGAATACGTATTACAAACTGAGTTACCAAGGGGATGGAAAGTTCCCAAGTTTACTAAGTTTGGTGGTGATACAAATGAGTCCACAGTCGAACATATTGCTCGTTTCTTGACTGAGGCTGGGGACTTAGCACAAAATGAGAATTTGAAGATGAAATACTTTCCAAATTCTCTAACTAAAAATGCTTTCACTTGGTTCACGACCTTACCCCCTGGTTCTATGTTCACATGGGGGCAATTAGAAAAGGCATTCCATGCACAGTTTTACATGGGCCAGTCGAAAATTAGTCTTAAAGAATTGGCTAGTGTTCGGCGCAAAATGCCTGAAACTATTGATGATTACTTAAACAGATTTAGGCTGTTGAAATCTCGTTGCTTCACACAAGTCCCTGAACATGAGCTTGTCGAAATGACTGCTGGTGGCCTTGATTACTCAATTAGAAAGAAATTAGACACGTCTCATTTGCGAGATACGACGCATTTGGCTGATAGAGTTCGACAAGTTGAAAGGCTTAGAGAGGAAAAATCTAGGTCGAATAGGTATCATAAAAAAGAAAAAGTGGCATATGTCGAAGAAGAATTCGACGTCACATATAGGAATGTCGAAGAAGAGGAGATAGACGTGGCTGAACTTAAGCCTGGTCCTCCTTATACCTGTAAATTATTAAGGCCTGCGAATGGGAATAACCCTGTAGAGCCTAAGAATGATAAATTTATGCCTAAGACTTATACTTTTGATGTTACTAAATGTGATGAAATTTTTGATCTTTTAGTAACTGATGGTCAAATATTAGTGCCTAAAGGCCTTAAAATACCAACTCTTGACCAAAAAAAGAAAAAGGGTTATTGTAAGTTCCATAATTTTTTGGACATAACACTGACCGTTGTGTGCTCTTCAGGGATATTGTGCAAAAAGCAGTTGACGAAGGGAGACTCAAATTTGCTGATAAGAAAATGAAAGCTCCTATGCAGATTGATGTTGATCCATTGCCTAAGGCTGAAGCTATGTATTCTGAACCTGTCGAAGCTGATGTAGGCATGGTGGATGCTCAAATGGCAGACCCTCCTAAGTGTGTCAAGACTGCCACTGAAAAATTAAAAGGTTTTATGTATGCTGAAGGTAAGAAACAGGAAGTGACCCTAAAAGAATATGATGGGAAGATACATGCTGTGTATCCAAAGGCTGAGGAAGAATTGATAGATTTCCTCAATCGGTGTAAGTGGAATAACTCTGAAGTTATGCTTTGCCCAAGGTGCAGCGCTGTCTTCGACAAAGAAGCAGCTAAAGCTGTCGAAGGTTATCAGGGTCAACAACAACGTAAAAGAAAATGGCTTGACAACAGGCCAAAATTTGACTTTGCAAAAGGAGATCTTCATGGCTATAAGGCTAATGTGTCAACAAAGCCTTCAACAAGAAAACGACAATTTGCTAAGGAGAAGTCCTCAGCGAAAGGGTATTTGAAGCTGTCAACAAATAAATCCTTTGTCCCAAGTGCTAGTGCTCCTGTTGAAGCGTGGGTGCCCAATAATCAACGTGCTAAAGCTGTCAAGCCAGATACGGATGCTGTTAAGTTTAATTATAAGAATAACTATAAGGGTAAGAACCCCATGACTAGAACACAGTGGCGTCGTTACCAAAGACAACAGAAGAAGAAGGCACACTTTGACATTAACAAGGTTCCAAGTCATTTGGCTAATAACCATGTTCCACGCAGTACGATTGACATTAATCAAGTTCCACGCAGCATAATGGTGGCGAAGAGTGAGGTTCACAAAGCTGAAGTTGCCACAAAGAGGAATGCTGATGTTGCTAGTCATGTGTGTGCAGCGAATAAGGCCAAAGGCAAGGCTGTAGTAACAGAAAAGCCAAGAAGGCCTGCTCTTGAAAGAATATTTCCTCCATTGTCAACAGTGAAAGAAGAGAATGCTGATTTCGACATGGATGAAGACATGGAGTCTGATTTTGATGATTCTGAAGATGATTTCGATGTTGTTTGCAATGTGGTATCAATACTGCCTCTTGAGTACGATGTTATCACAGTACCAAATGATGTTGAAGAGGATTTTACAGAGGATATGGCTCGTCATAAGCCAATGTGTTACTATGTGATGAACAATGGTTGTGTCGAAGACCAAATGGCTACCTTCGAGAAGCCAGATATGAGTATGCAAAACCACTTGAAACCCCTGTATGTCCAAGCCAAAGTCAATGGTGTTGAAATTAACAAAGTGTTAGTGGATGGTGGAGCTGCAGTGAATTTAATGCCACATGGTCTTTTGAAGAAGATTGGTAAGTTCGACACTGACCTCAGGCCACATAACATTGTCTTAAGCAACTATGAAGGCAAAATTGGCCATTCTTTGGGGGCCATTGAGGTGGACTTAATCGTTGGTTCCATAAAGAGGACTACATTGTTCTTAGTGATAGCCTCTAAAGCGAATTTTAATTTACTCCTTGGTAGAGAGTGGATCCATGGAGTTGGTGTTGTCCCTTCAACTTTGCATCAACGTTTAGTGATGTGGAAGGAAGATGGTTTGGTAGAGTATGTTGATGCTGATCAGAGCTACTTCCGTGCTGATGTGAACCAAATTACCAAGGAAAATTTTGAGAAACAAATGGCGAAGATCGCGCCATGTTCATCTTCTAATGAGGCATATGTTCCTGCGGATAATGTTTTTGCCTCAGTTCATCTTGACCCAAATTATGGTTTTGTTTGGGAAAGAGAAATAATGGGAGATGATAGTGTTTATCTTGATGGTGTTCTTCGACCAACGGGGTGGAACACTGGTTCTTGAAAATGTTCTTATGTCAGTGCCCAATGCATGGGACAAAATTACGGCTTATATGGCCGAAAACAAGTTTAACGCGGCTATAGAGGCCGAAATTATTCAACAAACAATGGCTGTCGAAGCCAGTGAGTTACATGAAGGAAATGGCATAGTCATAGATGAAAGACTTGACTGCATTTATGATGATGATCCATTAGGTTTTGAAAAGGATCCTAGAGATTCGGCAAAGCATATGCAAGCTCAAGACCCGTTAGAAGAAGTTGATTTGGGAAATGGCTCAATAAAACGGCCAACTTATATTAGTGCAAATATTGATGCTTCTCTAAAAATCCAAGTCATCACATTGCTAAGGGAGTTCAAAGACTGCTTTGCTTGGGATTACGACGAAATGCCTGGGTTAAGTCGAGAAGTAGTGGAAATGCAATTACCAATTCGACCAGGGAAGAAACCAGTGAAGCAAGTGCCAAGAAGATTTGCTCCTCAACTGTTGGCTAAGATCAAAGAGAAAATCGAAAGGCTATTCAGAAACAAATTCATCAGAACTGCCAGGTATGTCGAATGGTTAGCCAATATAGTTCCTGTAATAAAGAAAAATGGGACTCTTAGAGTTTGCATAGACTTTAGGGATTTAAATAATGCAACTCCCAAGGATGAATACGCAATGCCTGTGGCAGAAATGCTAATAGATTCAGCAGCAGGATTTGATTATCTTAGTATGCTCGATGGTTATTCTGGGTATAATCAAATCTTCATTGCTGAAGAGGATGTGTCGATAACTGCTTTTAGATGTCCGGGGGCATTGGGTGTTTATGAATGGGTAGTAATGCCCTTTGGATTAAAGAATGCTGGTGCTACATATCAGAGGGCCATGAATTCTATGTTTCATGATTTTATTGATGATTTTATGAAAGTATACATAGATGATGTGGTGGTTAAATCTTCCTCAGAAAGTGGTCATTTAGACCATCTTCGCCGTTCTTTTGAAAGAATGAGGAAATATGGATTGAAATTAAATCCATTAAAATGTGCCTTTTGTGTACGTGCAGGTGATTTCTTGGGTTTTATAGTGCACAAAAAAGGCATTGAAATCAATCAAAATAGGCAAAATTATAGCAGAGGACCTTTAAGTTATTTATTTGTAACAAGTTGGACCTTTAAGTTTTTTTTGTAACAAATAGGCCCTTTTAATGATTTCTCTAGCTTATATATTTTGATGTAATGCTACTTTATATATTGTGGTTACTCAATCTTATGTATTTTGATGCAACCAAGCATATTTTGGTGTATTTTGATGTAATCAACGATATTATGTTTTACAAAAAGGGCCAACAGTGTTTGTAACGCCCTAAAATTTAATCAAATTATTTCGAAGTTGGATTGCCGTAGGATGATTGTAAGAATTGAAATTATGGGCGTAGTAGCTATGTTGAAAACGAGTTAGATGATAATCACGTGTTGTGGGCTAGTTAAAAATAGCATTGGGCTCCCTTCCTATGTGGATAAAGTCCCAAATAATTTAGCCCATTATGTTTCTCACTTATTATAAGTGGAGAGGATTGATTTAGGGTTGAGAGAGAGAGGAATTTCGGATTAGAGCAGCCACCAAAGAGAGAGAAAAGAAGAGAGAAAACAATTCCCGTTTTTCTCAAACCTGTCACCGTAAAATTGCGATTCCGGTTTCGTTAACCGTTGGATCGTCTTCGTTTTTGGGAAGAAGGTTCGTAAGATATAGTTCTACACTTTCACCGTTCGGATCTTCGAAACGAGTTCTGAGGAGAGAGATATTGGCTTCGCACTGAAGCTGCAGTTTGGGGGAGTCGCCGTATTCGGAGATCGAGGAACGAGGCTAGGAGGGAGTTTGCGCCACCATAGTTGAGGTAAGGGTGGGCTTAACCTTGATAATGGGTTGATGATAATTATGTGAGGGTAGTCTAGGGTTTTGTTGAATTGTTCGTGTCGTTGCATATCGTGTTTTCGTTGAGATTGGTGCTTTGATGATTATTGCACGTTATTGTGATTTGTTTCGTTATTTGTTGTTGCGTGATTGTTGTATCACGATGATGGTGTTGTTATTGTTCGTGTTTTTGTTGTTGCTGTGCGTGGTTGATTGCTGTTGTCGCGTTGTCGAATTGTCGTTTTTGTTGAGGTGGTTGCGGTGTCGTTGCCGTTAGGGTTTGGTGTTTGGCAATTTAGCGATTCTGGACACAGGTTCGGTTTTTCTAAAACTGGCGCTGTTTGGTAGATCCAAAAATTATGAGGTTGATTGTTTTTGAAAATAGACTTAACGCCGGTCGTTTTGGCACTGGTTTCGTCAAATTCGGAGTTGTATAGCTCGAGTTATAGGTGATACAAGTTAGGTTAAAATTCTGGAAACGATTTGGGTATAGATTCGGTATTTCGGTGACTGGGAACGTTGTATTGACCGAAAAATTATGTGGTTTATTTTTCTTAAAAATAGACTTAATGCTTGTTAATTTGGCACTGGTTTGGTTGCGTTTAGAGTTGTGTAGCTCGAGATATGAATTCCACAAGTTAGAGTAAGATTCTGGAAACAATCTGGACACAGGGTCAGTGTTTTGGTTACCACGTTTTCAAAAGAACTCCTTTTCGAATGAATCCAATTTCTTTGAAAACTAGACAAAATTTCCCCAGTTTATGCACAAGTTTCATGCAGTTTGATTGAGTCTTGGTCACTTTGGAATTGCTTGAATTTGAAGGACAGAAACTGTCCTCTTTTGCAACTAGCCTGTGTGCTTTTCGAAAACTGTACCTATTGGACACTCTCCTTCAAAAACTGAACTTAGGGATGATAACCAGACCCATAGGGCTTTCCAACAAGTATTTATTTGTTGAAATCCGATGTCGTTTGCTATTTTAATTAATTCGCTGAAGTAGGTGCGATGTGCCTAGGCGCTGTGCGCCAGTCTTGTGCGTGGTGTGCGTGCGTTATGTCCGCGTTGTGGAGCCGTCTGGTGTTAATATTTCAGGTGCGGTGCTGCTATGCTCAGGAGAGTTTAGTGGTAGCTGTGATGCTACAACTTGGTGCTATTTTTGGTGAAATCATTTGTTTTGATTCTGGTGATATAGTATTTATTTTAAATACTTGTTATGGTGAGTTGGTGCATAATCATGGTGTCGCATTGTCATATGCATGTTTTGGTGATATAGGCTCTGCCTCTGGTGTTTATTGGTGATATGCCCGTCGTGGCTCATTTTGGTGATCGGTACCGCATGCATATGCCCACTGGAGGGGTTGCATATCATCCCATTGTCTATGAATGTTATAATTTTGGTGGTTCGCTGTCAAATGGATTTTTCCTTTGGTATCTGGTGCTGTGATATGGTGTAATCGTATTGTGTTGCTGTAGTTACCTGATGCTAGCATATTTTTATCATCTGCTTATTATCTCTGTTAGACTCACCCCTTCTGCTTGGAATGTTGCTCTCATGCGGCAACGCTGCAGGTGATCGCTAGTGCTCGTGGAGGAATTGCTAGGTTTTGCTTCCTCTCTCGTTTGGGTCTGTGTCAGCTCTGATATGTAGCACCGGGGAGTCGTTAGTTATCGTTTTGAACTATTATTTTAGTTATTGGAAATTGTTTTGATTTATTTTGGAGATGTCTTTAGTTGTTAATTCTGGAGATGTTTAAACTGGTTAATATTTCCGCTGCTTGGTGATTTCTTTTATATAAATTATTTTGGAGATTTTCTTTTTTTTAAAATGGTGAAAAATGTAGCGCCCTTCGAGGTGACTCTGATAATTGTCTATTTAATTGTAATAGTAAAAGGGGGGTGTTACATTAGTGGTATCAGAGCAGTTCGGTCTGTCCGGCCAAGTTGTCGAGTCGTCGAGTCGAGTAACACTTGAGTAATTGTTACTCGTTTCTGGTTATAGTTTCTGTTGCAGTGTTAGGTTGAGATGGCAGGACGGAACGATGCTGCACTCGCTGCTGCTTTGCAGGCTGTGGCTCAAGCTGTGGAGAATAACCCATGTGCTGCTGGTGATGCTGGGTCGCGCAGTTTGGCTACGTTTCAGAGGGAGAATCCTCCTACCTTTAAGGGCAAGTATAACCCTGATGGTGCTTTGGCGTGGCTGAAAGAGATGGAGAGAATCTTTCGTGTTATGGATTGCTCTGAGGCGCAGAGAGTCAGGTATGGTACTCATATGCTGGCAGAGGAGGCTGATGACTGGTGGTTGGAGGTGAGGCAGAGGTTGGCGACTGTGAATGAAGAGGTCACTTGGGCTGCGTTCGGCAGAGAATTTCTGAGAAAGTATTATCCTGAAGATGTCCGTGGGAAGAAAGAGATTGAGTTTCTGGAGCTGAAGCAGGGTAATATGTCGGTGACTGAGTATGCTGCCAAGTTCATTGAACTGGCGAAGTTCTATCCACATTATGGTGAGGCTGGTGCTGAATTCTCCAAATGCATCAAGTTTGAAAATGGGTTGCGGGCCGTATAGAATGTCTGCATCTGAATTGTCAGAACTGAAGAAGCAACTCGAGGATCTGCTTGAAAAGAAATTTGTGAGGCCAAGTGTGTCGCCGTGGGGAGCTCCAGTGTTGTTGGTGAAAAAGAAAGATGGTAGTATGAGGTTGTGCGTAGACTATCGGCAGCTGAATAAGGTGACTATTAAGAACAAGTATCCGCTTCCGAGGATTGATGACTTAATGGATCAGTTGGTGGGTGCTCAGGTGTTCAGTAAAATAGATTTGAGATCGGGTTAT
The DNA here is from genome assembly GCA_963573325.1 of Astragalus glycyphyllos. Taxonomy (NCBI): domain Eukaryota; kingdom Viridiplantae; phylum Streptophyta; class Magnoliopsida; order Fabales; family Fabaceae; genus Astragalus; species Astragalus glycyphyllos. The sequence continues at coordinate 33,266,458 of OY754310.1, read as the reverse complement.
CATCAGATCAAGGTGAAAGACGAAGACATTCAGAAGACAGCTTTCAGAACCCGTTATGGGCATTATGAGTATTCCGTGATGCCTTTCGGTGTGACTAATGCGCCGGGAGTGTTCATGGAGTACATGAATCGTATCTTTCGTGAGTATCTGGATCGGTTTGTGGTGGTATTCATTGACGACATCCTAATTTATTCTAAGTCAGAAGAGGAGCATGCAGAACATCTGAGATTGGTATTGGAAATTCTGAGGGACAGGAAATTATATGCGAAGCTGTCTAAGTGTGAGTTTTGGTTGAAGGAGGTTAGCTTTCTGGGTCATGTTATTTCGGGGAATGGAATTGCCGTGGATCCGTCTAAGGTTGATGCCGTGTTACAATGGGAGTCTCCGAAGTCAGTTACTGAGATTAGAAGTTTTCTGGGTCTGGCAGGTTACTATAGGAGGTTTATAGAAGGATTTTCGAAGTTGGCACTTCCGTTGACTCAGTTGACTTGCAAGGGTAAAGCTTTCATCTGGGATGACTGTTGTGAAGAGAGCTTCAAAGAATTGAAGAAGAGGTTGACGACGTCTCCTGTTCTGACGTTGCCTAATCCGGAAGAGTCGTTTGTGGTGTATTGTGATGCTTCCAAGATGGGGTTGGGAGGTGTGCTTATGCAGAATGGTAAGGTAGTTGCCTATGCGTCGAGACAGTTGAGGACTCATGAGAAGAACTACCCTACCCATGATTTAGAACTTGCTGCAGTTGTGTTCGCGTTGAAAATTTGGAGACATTATCTGTATGGTTCGAGGTTTGAGGTGTTCAGTGATCATAAGGGTTTGCAGTATCTGTTTGATCAGAAAGAGTTGAATATGAGACAGCGCAGATGGTTGGAGTTGCTGAAAGACTATGACTTTAGCTTGAACTATCATCCGGGAAAGGCTAATGTGGTAGCTGACGCTTTAAGTCGAAAGACGTTGCATATGTCAGCAATGATGGTTAGAGAACTCGAATTAATTGAGCAGTTCAGGGATATGAGTTTGGTTTGTGAAGTGACGCCTCAGAGTGTCAGATTGGGGATGTTGAAGATTGATAATGAATTCATGGCTAGCATTCGAGAAGCTCAGAAGTTAGATGTTAAATTAGTTGACCTGATGGTTGGGATTGATCGATCCGAGAATAAAGACTTTGAGTTGGATGCGCAGAATGTATTGAAGTACCGTGGAAGAATCTGCATTCCTGATGATGAGGAGATGAAAAGAGCAATTTTAGAAGAAGGTCATAGGAGTAAGTTGAGTATCCATCCGGGAGCTACAAAGATGTATCAGGATCTGAAGAAGATGTTTTGGTGGCCTGGTATGAAGCGTGATGTGGCGCAGTTTGTGTATTCCTGTTTGACTTGTCAGAAATCGAAGGTTGAGCATCAGAAGCCTGCTGGGTTGATGCAACCGTTGGAGATTCCGGAATGGAAGTGGGATAGTATTTCTATGGATTTCGTGATAGGGTTACCTAATACTGTGAGGGGGCACGATTCGATTTGGATGATTGTGGATAGATTGACGAAGTCTGCTCATTTTATTCCTATCAATATCACGTATCCGGTGTCGAGATTGGCAGAGATTTATATTCAGGTGATTGTGAAGTTGCATGGTGTTCCTTTGTGCATTGTGTCTGACAGAGATCCTAGGTTCACTTCTGATTTCTGGAAGAGTTTGCAAGAAGCGTTGGGTTCTAAATTGAGGTTGAGTTCAGCTTATCATCCTCAAACTGATGGGCAGACAGAGAGGACCATTCAGTCGTTGGAAGACTTGTTGAGATCTTGTGTTCTTGAGTAGGGAGGTGCGTGGGATACTCACTTTCCGTTGATCGAGTTTACTTACAACAATAGTTACCATTCTAGCATCGGGATGGCACCGTTCGAGGCATTGTATGGTCGGAGATGTAGGACTCCGTTGTGTTGGCATGAATTTGGGGAGAGTATTGTTCTTGGACCCGAGGTTGTTCGAGAGACTACTGAAAAGGTGAAATTGATCCGTGAGAAAATGAAAGCGTCGCAGAGTAGACAGAAGAGCTATCATGATAAGAGAAGGAAGGATTTAGAATTCCAAGCTGGTGATCATGTGTTTTTGAGAGTCACGCCTATGGCTGGTGTTGGGCGTGCATTGAAGACAAAGAAGTTGACTCCTCGTTTCATTGGACCGTATCAGATCACTGAGAGAATTGGTAATGTTGCTTATAGGGTGGCCTTGCCGCCTAATCTTTCGAATTTGCACGATGTATTTCATGTGTCGCAACTTCGGAAGTATATTTCGGATCCGTCCCATGTGATTCCGATGGATGATGTGCATGTGCGGGATAATCTCACTGTGGAGACAATGCCTGTGCGAATTGAAGATCGTGAAGTGAAGACTTTACGTGGCAAAGAGATAAACCTGGTAAAAGTGGTCTGGTTAGGAGCTGCTGGTGAAAGCATGACATGGGAGTTGGAGAGCAAGATGCGAGAGTCCTATCCGGAGCTGTTTGAATCAGGTATGTTTTCGAGGACGAAAATATTCTAAGTGGGGGAGAGTTGTAACGCCCTAAAATTTAATCAAATTATTTCGAAGTTGGATTGCCGTAGGATGATTGTAAGAATTGAAATTATGGGCGTAGTAGCTATGTTGAAAACGAGTTAGATGATAATCACGTGTTGTGGGCTAGTTAAAAATAGCATTGGGCTCCCTTCCTATGTGGATAAAGTCCCAAATAATTTAGCCCATTATGTTTCTCACTTATTATAAGTGGAGAGGATTAATTTAGGGTTGAGAGAGAGAGGAATTTCGGATTAGAGCAGCCACCAAAGAGAGAGAAAAGAAGAGAGAAAACAATTCCCGTTTTTCTCAAACCTGTCACCGTAAAATTGCGATTCCGGTTTCGTTAACCGTTGGATCGTCTTCGTTTTTGGGAAGAAGGTTCGTAAGATATAGTTCTACACTTTCACCGTTCGGATCTTTGAAACGAGTTCTGAGGAGAGAGATATTGGCTTCGCACTGAAGCTGCAGTTTGGGGGAGTCGCCGTATTCGGAGATCGAGGAACGAGGCTAGGAGGGAGTTTGCGCCACCATAGTTGAGGTAAGGGTGGGCTTAACCTTGATAATGGGTTGATGATAATTATGTGAGGGTAGTCTAGGGTTTTGTTGAATTGTTCGTGTCGTTGCATATCGTGTTTTCGTTGAGATTGGTGCTTTGATGATTATTGCACGTTATTGTGATTTGTTTCGTTATTTGTTGTTGCGTGATTGTTGTATCACGATGATGGTGTTGTTATTGTTCGTGTTTTTGTTGTTGCTGTGCGTGGTTGATTGCTGTTGTCGCGTTGTCGAATTGTCGTTTTTGTTGTGGTGGTTGCGGTGTCGTTGCCGTTAGGGTTTGGTGTTTGGCAATTTAGCGATTCTGGACATAGGTTCGGTTTTTCTAAAACTGGCGCTGTTTGGTAGATCCAAAAATTATGAGGTTGATTGTTTTTGAAAATAGACTTAACGCCGGTCGTTTTGGCACTGGTTTCGTCAAATTCGGAGTTGTATAGCTCGAGTTATAGGTGATACAAGTTAGGTTAAAATTCTGGAAACGATTTGGGTATAGATTCGGTATTTCGGTGACTGAGAACGTTGTATTGACCGAAAAATTATGTGGTTTATTTTTCTGGAAAATAGACTTAATGTTTGTTAATTTGGCACTGGTTTGGTTGCGTTTAGAGTTGTGTAGCTCGAGATATGAATTCCACAAGTTAGAGTAAGATTCTGGAAACAATCTGGACACAGGGTCAGTGTTTTGGTTACCACGTTTTCAAAAGAACTCCTTTTCGAATGAATCCAATTTCTTTGAAAACTAGACAAAATTTTCCCCAGTTTATGCACAAGTTTCATGCAGTTTGATTGAGTCTTGGTCACTTTGGAATTGCTTGAATTTGAAGGACAGAAACTGTCCTCTTTTGCAACTAGCCTGTGTGCTTTTCGAAAACTGTACCTATTGGACACTCTCCTTCAAAAACTGAACTTAGGGATGATAACCAGACCCATAGGGCTTTCCAACAAGTATTTATTTGTTGAAATCCGTGTCGTTTGCTATTTTAATTAATTCGCTGAAGTAGGTGCGATGTGCCTAGGCGCTGTGCGCCAGTCTTGTGCGTGGTGTGCGTGCGTTATGTCCGCGTTGTGGAGCCGTCTGGTGTTAATATTTCAGGTGCGGTGCTGGTATGCTCAGGAGAGTTTAGTGGTAGCTGTGATGCTACAACCTGGTGCTATTTTTGGTGAAATCATTTGTTTTGATTCTGGTGATATAGTATTTATTTTAAATACTTGTTATGGTGAGTTGGTGCATAATCATGGTGTCGCATTGTCATATGCATGTTTTGGTGATATAGGCTCTGCCTCTGGTGTTTATTGGTGATATGCCCGTCGTGGCTCATTTTGGTGATCGGTACCGCATGCATATGCCCACTGGAGGGGTTGCATATCATCCCATTGTCTATGAATGTTATAATTTTGGTGGTTCGCTGTCAAATGGATTTTTCCTTTGGTATCTGGTGCTGTGATATGGTGTAATCGTATTGTGTTGCTGTAGTTACCTGATGCTAGCATATTTTTATCATCTGCTTATTATCTCTGTTAGACTCACCCCTTCTGCTTGGAATGTTGCTCTCATGCGGCAACGCTGCAGGTGATCGCTAGTGCTCGTGGAGGAATTGCTAGGTTTTGCTTCCTCTCTCGTTTGGGTCTGTGTCAGCTCTGATATGTAGCACCGGGGAGTCGTTAGTTATCGTTTTGAACTATTATTTTAGTTATTGGAAATTGTTTTGATTTATTTTGGAGATGTCTTTAGTTGTTAATTCTGGAGATGTTTAAACTGGTTAATATTTCCGCTGCTTGGTGATTTCTTTTATATAAATTATTTTGGAGATTTTCTTTTTTTTAAAATGGTGAAAAATGTAGCGCCCTTCGAGGTGACTCTGATAATTGTCTATTTAATTGTAATAGTAAAAGGGGGGTGTTACAGTGTTAACGTCAGGTAACTTAAAGGGCCTATTTGTTACAAAAAAACTTAAAGGTCCAACTTGTTACAAATAAATAACTTATAGGTCCCCTGATGTAATTTTGCCATCAAAATAAGACTAAGGCAATTATGGAAACGAAGGCCCCTTCGACCAAAAAGGAGCTTCAGTCGTTGCTGGGAAAAATCAATTTCCTTCGAAGATTTATATCAAATCTAAGTGGCAAAACACAAGTTTTTTCGCCATTGTTAAGACTGAAGAAGGAAGAAGAGTTCAAATGGGAACCAATGCATCAAGCAGCCTTCGACGAAATCAAGTCTTATTTGATGAAACCACCAATTTTGTTGCCTGTTATTAAACACAAAGTGCTCAAATTGTATATAGCAGCTTCTGATAGAACAATAGGTAGCATGTTAGCACAAGAGGATGATAGTGGTGTCGAAAGAGCCATTTATTACCTCAGTAGGGTCTTAAATGATGCCGAAAAGAGGTACACTCCTATAGAAAAGTTGTGCCTTTGTTTGTATTTCTCGTGTACAAAGTTAAAGCAATATATAAAACCAGCTGATGTTTCTGTTTATTCGCATTTTGATGTTATCAAGCATATGCTGTCGAAACCAATAATGCATAGCCGAATTGGTAAATGGGCTTTGGCTTTGTCAGAATACAACTTAACTTATCAACCTCTAAAATCATTTAAAGGACAAGTGGTTGCTGATTTTATAGTAGACCATTTTGTTGTCGAAGAAACATTAAGTTTTGTAGACGTATATCCTTGGAGGTTGTACTTTGATGGTTCAAGCCATAAACATGGAGTTGGGATTGGTATTTTAATAATATCTCCTACTAACATTCCAACGAAGTATAAGTTTAAAATTCGAGATGTTTGTTCCAATAATGAAGCTGAGTATGAGGCTTTAATAGTAGGCCTTGAAATTTTATTTGAGCTGGGGGCAAGTCATGTCGAAATAAAAGGTGACTCTGAGTTGGTTGTCAAACAATTGACAAGGGAGTACAAATGCATTAAAGAGCACCTTATCAGCTACTTTGTTGTTGCCAATGCTTTGTTAAAAAGATTTGAGTCTGTTCACTTAGAACATTTACCACGAATTGATAATCAAGTGGCAAATGAATTGGCACAAATTGCTTCAGGCTATAAAGTTTCAAAACAAAGCCTGGAAGAGTTAATTGAAATAAAGGATAAAATCATTTCTAATGACTATTCTTCGTCACTATTGTCAACGCCAAAAACTGAGGGGGCAACAAACGCAAACGAGGAACTAGTCGTTGTCGAAAAACATCAATTTTTTGGTGACTTTGACTTAGCAGAAATTTTTGCTCTTGACAATATGACCAATAATGATTGACGAAGGCCTATTGTGGAATATTTGCAAAATCCCACAAGAAATACCAATAAAAAGGTAAAATACAGAGCTTTGAGCTATGTGATAATTGGAAACGAATTGTTTAAAAAGACTCCTGAAGGAGTACTATTAAAATGTCTTAGTGAAAATGAGGCATATTTAGCAGTTTCTGATACACATAGTGGAGCATGTGGTTCACACCAAGTAGGCCACAAAATGAAGTGGTTATTATTTCGACAAGGAATGTATTGGCCAACTATGCTGAAAGATTGCATAGAATTTGCTAAGGGATGCCAAGAGTGTCAAAAGCATGCTGGGATACAACATGTACCTGCAAATGAATTGCATGCCATAGTCAAACCTTGGCCATTTAGAGGTTGGGCTCTAGATGTGATTGGAGAGATAAAGCCAACTTCGTCGAAGGGCCATAGATATATCCTTGTGGGAATTGATTACTTCACTAAATGGGTTGAAGCTATACCTTTAGCCAATGTTGATCAAGAAACAGTGATAAGGTTTATTCAAAATCATATCATTTATAGGTTTGGAATTCCAGAAACCATTACTACAGATCAAGGATCAGTTTTCACTGGTAGAAAAATGATAGAGTTTGCTTCTGAAAATGGTTTTAAGTTATTAACTTCGACACCATATTATGCGCAAGCCAATGGACAAGTAGAAGCTGCCAATAAAGTTATTATTAATTTGATTAAAAAGCATGTTGGGCAGAAATCAAAAAATTGGTATAATACCCTTGATCAAGCATTATGGGCTTGTCGAAATTCACCCAAAGAATCTATCAACACTACTCCTTATAGGCTAACATTTGGACACGATGCAGTGTTGCCTGTTGAAATTTGTCTACAATCAACAAGAATTCAAAGACAGTGGGAGATTCCCTCTGATTATTATTGGAATATGATGCTTGATGAATTGGTTGATTTAGACGAAGAAAGGTTATTAGCTTTAGATATGCTTATTCGACAGAAAGAGAGGGTAGCTAAAACTTATAACAAAAAGGTTAAGTTTAAAGCCTTTGATTCAGGTGATCTAGTGTGGAAGGTCCTATTGCCCGTGGATAAAAAAGATAGAGTCTTTGGTAAATGGTCCCCAAGTTGGGAAGGACCATTTAAAATTTTACAAGTTTATTCAAACGGCGCATATGAGGTCAAAGAGATTGGCGCTGATGAAAGAATTTTGCGTATAAATGGCAAATACTTGGAAAAGTATAAGCCAACGTTGCAAGAAGTTAAAATAACGCTGGAATAAATATAAAGAAAGCGTAAAAACATGGCATTTAAGTTGCCAAAACATTGTCGAAAGCACAAAATAAAAATTGCTCAAGAATAAAATGGAAGAAATTTCATTATAATGTTGCCAAGTTACATGTGCCAAAGGAAGCATTTGTGAATTACATAGTGCCGAAAGGGTAAATAAACTAGGCATAAATAAAACGCTGAATTGCAGTTGGTCTTTTACGACCAAGTAACTTCTCTTTTGGGTGGTCTTCTTCGACCACGTTGACGCTTCCCGTCGTTCGGGGGGCCATTCTTTCGTCTGCGCGTTAGGCTTGTAAGCCTTTCAACTGGGCGTTTCCTTGCTTGGTAAACCTCAGGAAGCCCTTCAGAGAGGAGATATTGATGAATCTTCCTGCTCCCACTTTGAGTCTCCCGCATAAACTCAGAAAGTTGCAAGATCAAGTGACATGAAGAAAAAAGGAGCAAAGCCATAATTCGCAGAGATCAAAAACCATCACTTTGAACCTCCAGGCAACCTCACTGCAATTATGAGAGATGAGGTTACGCGGAAGACTCAAAGCAAAGGGAATGATCCTGGAACGGGAAAAGAAAAGAGGAAAAATCATGGAGTGGTGAAGATGAGAAACAAAACTCTTCTATTTATAAGGAGAAGTATGAAAGAGCGTCAGTTGGTTACGAGTTTGGCGTTCCGAGAAGTGAGGCATCACTTTAATTACGGCGTTAGTAACGTAACGGAAGATGGTGGAACCATTCAAAGTTAAAACAGAGAATCAGTAAACATAGTCAAAGGCCGAAATTACAGGCTGTTCAAGTTCAAGGTTTGAATATGGATTATTGATGGCAACTTATGAGGTAAAAGAAGTGGAAGAATTGGAGAAGCCTTATAGGAAATGGTGAGATAAGGCATTTACTGAGAAGTAAAACGTTGAAGGCCACGTAATACACCAATATAGGAGTAACGTCAACAACACTTAACAGTGGCGACATCAGGTATACAGCTATTTTACTCAAGTGCAAAGTTATTTCGATGGTGAATTCAAAAATGTCTTTCTCTTCTTCCTCCTCAAGTTCAGTCGAAAAAGACATTTTTGGGGGGCAATTTGTTAGCCTGTAATTTCGACAGGCTTCATTGAAAATGGTCAACAAGGCCTGACTTATATTTCGACGAAGACCAAATTATTTCGACAGAGAAAATGGTCATGCGCAAGGTAAACTCGACAAGCTTCCGGGGAAGCAAAAGCAAGAGAGAGGAAAATGGACACAAGCTTTCGACAAACAGAAAACAGAGCAGTTATGCGCTGAAGACTAGCAGTTGGTCGAAGCGTGATAGAGCGGTTCTGGTCGAAAGTAGGAGTAGCAGTTATTAATTTTCAAATTTCTAGGCAGTTACTTAGTTCAGTTTTTCCCCCTCTTTTCCTTTGTATAAATAACTGTTTCTGAGAAGAAACAGAGGTCGCAAATCACAATACACAATCCGATTCCTGAAACTCTAACATCCAAGCCAGAGCGAAAAACGAGTGGAAGAATCGCTGTACGTGATCGTGTACCACTTTTACGATTCAATGCAATTTATTTGTCTTTTCTTTACAATTCATGCACCATTTACTGCTTCTTTTCTTTTCGATTCTGTTAATCATTGCAAATCGTCCCCTTTTCTACATTTTCTGAAACACAAACCACTCGCAATTCAGAGGCAATTGCTTTGAGATTTTTCTAGTTTGATCTCACAAACCTTCTAATAAAACTAGTGATTGTTTGCTAAAAACACCAGCAAACAGCGTCCTGAAAACCAAGGGAGTTCGGATCCCACTCAACAATTTTCAGAAGGGCGTGCTAAACTACCTGCATGTGGCCCCATCCCAACTGCACCCAAATGGCTGAGGGTTCATCCGAGGTTTCGAAATGGTTATGGAGTGCCTCGGGAGAGTTCCTACCGCAGAAGTCTTTTTCTGCTTTTTTAATGTGTTCCGTTCTCCTGAACCCGGGACAGATGGCAAGAGGCAAGGGCACATTGGACTTCGGTGCAACACTGGACGTTCCTTTTTCGCCCCGGCCAACGATTCAAACTGGGACTTCAAATTGAACTTCTTTTTCGTCCGAGCTTTAAGTAGCGCTGCCAAGCTTTCGATAGCGGACTATGAGGAGGGAAAGTTTGCAAGGGCGCACTTCCCGTTCGAGTTGAAGGGAGATGACAAGAAGTCGTTCGAGTTGATCAACCAATGAGGAAAGGGAATGGCCAAGGCCGGCTTGAGATTTCACTGCGGCTCTATGATTGACGTCGTGGTCGAGTCTAAGGCCAAGCTGGATAGATACTTTGATTCTTGTACTTGTCTTTTCATTTAATCTTTTCTTGTTGATATGAACCATGTTGGCTTCGGCTTTTTACCGTTGTTGATTGCTTTTTCTTGTTGCAGGTAAAATGGAGGAGGTCGATCTTGATAACATTTTTGCAGAGACCGGGCTCGATACTTCTCCCCGTGTAGAGAAGGCACCTGCCAAGAAAGTCACAGAGAAAAGAAATTCTGGGTCGGGGTCGGGGACCGGCCCTTCCTTAGATAAGGTGGTACGCAAGTCCCATTCTGGGGGCAAGCCTGCCTCTGAAAAACAAAAATCACAACAACAATCATCTCAAATAAAATCTCCAGGAGTCTGGCCCTCCTCCTCCTTGAAGCCGAGCTCGGAGTCCGCCAGCAAGGAGGCTCGCAAAAGAGGCCATTCTGAGGCCGTTGTTGACGATCCTGCTGCCCTGAAAAAACAAAAACAATGGCAGGAGGAAAGAAGAATGGAGAAAGGGAAAGGCAAGGCTACTCTGGCCGACTTCGAGGCTTGCATCTAGGTCAGTCAGACCGGTGCTGAGGTCTTTAAGGAGCTGCAGGACCTGGTGGCCGGAAAGATGACTGAACGTCTCCGAGGTAAGATCTCTGCCCTTGAAGCTGAAAATAGACACTTAGAAGTCAAGTTAATTCATACCTGTCGCGAACTGAACACTTACCGAGATCATAATTTGGTAGCTTATTCTGAAGACAACCGGAGCCTGAGAACGGAGCTTGACAAGCTAAAGGGAGTCTAGCAGCAACTTGATGAGGCCAACGCCAAGGTCAGCGAGCAGGCCAAGAGTGTTGCTGAGATCCCGGCGTTGAGAGCTGACCTCAAGGATGTTCAGGAAAGACTGGCCGCCGCTGACTCCGAAAAGAAGGAGACGCTAAGCTGGTTGAGCAGCTGAAGAAGGAAAAGGCCGACCTCACTATGAAGATGGCGAAGGTAGCCAAGACCGGCTTCGACCGCTGCCTCAACATGGTCGTGATCCTGGAGCCCACGTTGAACATCGACCTGCTTGACGCTAAGTACAAAGCTGAGAACGAAAAGATTGTTTACCAGGTTGAAGTGATCTACGACCCAGCTTCAGTGGTCTCCCTAGTGCTTGAAGATGAGGCCAATCCAGCCAATGTGGAGCAAGGCGCCGAGGTTGAAGGAGAGAAGAAGGGCGAGAAGGCTGAATGATCTTATTTTTTGTATTCTTATTTGATTGCGGTTGGTCTCGAGCATGTCCGGGGCCAACCCTCATTTGTAAATTACATTCGGCAGCGTCCCTTTTCCGGTTTCCATTAATTCTGCACTTTATCAGTTTCATAACTTTGAATGATTTGTGAGTCTTGATTGAATGTTTGCGGTAGAATAGAAATCTGATGCCGACGTGAGAGAATAAAATCTGTAGAATGGCCAGATTCTGTGAGATTCCTGCAATCAAATAAGATTCATAGGAAAGCTGCTGCGGGCCTTCGAGCTTCATAGATGGGAAGGCCGCTGCAGGCCCCACTCTCCGTAGCAAAGTATCTCAAGAGAGCCATTGTGGGCCTTAGTCTTCATAGATGAGAAAGCCGCTGCAGGCTCCTCTCTCCAATGATTCCTCCAACGGAGATTGCTGTGGACCCCCACCCTTCAGCCTTTGATAGAGCGCAGAGCTCAGAGATCAGAGGTGCTACAGGCTCGCACGAGGCGAAATTGGGAAGACCTCGACCTCTAATGGAGCTCGTCAGCTCAGAGATCAGAGGGAGGTAGGCCCGCACGAGGCGAAATTGGGATCTTTTCGGCCTCTGATGGAGCTCGTCAGCTCAGACATGAGAGGGAAGGTCAGACTCTCTGATGGAGCTCGGGGCTCGGAGATCAGAGAGTTGTTGGAGCCGCCGTGGGCTATTTGCTGAAGACCAGAAGAGAAAGATATGGACCCGAGGTCACATAGGGAAGCTTGCAAAGAGATCCCCCTGAGCTAGGGGCTGGATGAAGATCCAATCCAAGACAGAAGCCCGGGATCAGATGTAAGAACTCCAAGAAGAAATCCATTCTGATGAATAGAGAGATCCGAGATAGGATAAAAACTCAAGCCATGCTTGGGAGGCGAGTGAAGCCTTGTGGGCTCAAGCCGTGTTTGGGTGGCGAGCGAAGCCTTGTGAGGATCCGAGATTAGAAGAAAGTACAAAGAAATCCAGTCTGGTCGAAAGCAGAGAAATTCGTGCTCAGGTGGAGCAGGTCAAAAGAAGACGAAAGTCCGAGATAAGCCGATAATCACTGTTGTCTTCGTCATTGAGATGGGATCAAGCCGTGTCGGATGCGAGCAAGACCTGCGGATATAAGAAGATCATAGCAAATGAAGTCATAGGTGAAAGTTGGAACTTACCTCGGGAAGAAAAAGCAAGTCGGGAAATTAAACTTTGGGATTAACTCCGCGCTAGGATAGTCTGCGCAATTAAGAGAAACCGAGATAGATTTGATAGAGTCCGGAAGCAAGTGATAACGCTCCCACTGTGGCCGCCAATGTTCGATATCGGAGTACGGATCTAAGATGCCTGAGCTCTACGCACAGCCGAGCCCGGGGCACAAGATATGTAGATGTGCTTCCTGTTGAAGTGCTTCATAAGGACGAAGATTGAGCTCGATAAGTTGAAGTTGAAGCTCGGGTTGCTCGAGGTGATCCTCTGTCCGCGTCGGGTGGGGGTACCTGCAAGACACTCCAACGCTCAAGTCAGTAAAGGGAAGAGAGAAGTAAGAGAGAAAAGAGTTAGAGAAATGTGTTGGATGATTGGAAATGTTAATAGAGTGTGCGTGTTACCTGGAAATGGAGGGCGGAACCTCTATTTATAGACAGTGTGTCATACCTGAGCCGTTGGACGCGTATGCTTTGATTTGAAGCTTTGCACTAGTAGTCATCAATTTCTGAATTTTTTTGATTATATTGCAGGCAAGAGGTTGCCGGTGGCGGATCTTGGCTAGAAAGTCCGGGTGGGCCGTTAATTAAAGAAGCATAGAAACTCAGAAACACATGAACAGAGACGCAAAAATGCAAATATAATTAAAATAAATGAATATAAATTAAAATTATTTATAAATAAAATTAAATGACTTAGGCGTTGGAGTGTCATTAGCCATTAGTAAATCTAATGGATATTGTGTACCAATAATATGGTAACCAAAAACATTAAGAAAGTAAAACTGTTATTTTGATTTAACATAGAGACTCAATTGAAGTTGTTGTTTGTAAAAGCATCATTTTAAATTTATTTGATCCTAATATTAAAATTCTAAATATATTTTTTCCAAAACTATAATCCATCTATTCATAATATCTAACTATAATATAAGAGATGTGATAGTGCCTTTCCATTTCTCTGTTCTGGAATTTTTGGTATAGAAATGTACGAAAAGCACTGGATTCCATCAGTTTTAATAACAACAAACCTTGCGTGTGAATGTATTCTGGACTGGTCCGAGGGCCCAATCCACTTGGAGACAGACCGAGAACGGCCTAGAACGCTAGACAGGTGATCAACGGCCAAATTCGCATGATCAACAGTTGAGATCAACCCGCCTAGATCCAACGACCAACGATGGCCTTCTGACACTATATATAGAGGTCCATCCTTCGCCGACAGACACACCTTTAACCGATACTGTTACACTGCTCATACTCTTACTCCACTGACTTAGGCGTTGGAGTGTCATTGCAGGTACAACCCCGGCTGAGCTCTGCACCCGAGCAACAAATCATAGAACGACCTGTCACCTCAATCGGCCCTTCAGCACGATCTTGAGGTACGGTTCAGAATACATAAAAAGTAGCACTACTCTCATACGTTCATTTCGTATCGTACCAACAAGTATTTCTCTTTTTTCTATTCAATTGTCATTCTTCTTCTCTCTCCTTGTGTTTTCTGGATTAAGTTTTTGTTTCTGGTTTGAGTGTTTTTTGATGATTTTGATAGAAAGGATGAATGATACATATATCTTATAAAGTCAATGGCGGAGCCACATACAGTTGAGGGGGTTCAGTTGAACCCCCCAAATTTTTTTCTTTGGCTTACCACCCTATTGAATTTTTTTTGACACACCTGAATATTTTAAATTGCATCAATAGCCTAAATTTTGCACCCATTTGCACCAAAGACTCAAATTTAATTTACCCAAAACACAACACAGTCAATGTTTCACGCACGCACAACTCTCTCTCAGACTTTCACATTCTCTACGAGCTCTCTCAGACTCTCACGTTCTCTACGAGCTCTCTCACTCAACTCTCTTCTCACGGTGGGCGGTGGCTTCTTTGTTCTCTCTCTCACTCAGTCTCACGGCTTCTCTGTTCTTCTCTCACAACAGCATCTTTCTCTTTTCCAATGAACTCTCAAAAACACTAAAACAGGTTAGATTTCTTCTCATTTCTAGTCTAATTTACTGAAGTGATTGTTTGATTCTTTGAATGAAAACCCTAATTGTTTAATTTTTGATTTGAGGAAAATTGAAAACCCTAATTGTATAATTTCTGATTTGGGGAAAATTGGTAACCCTAATTGTTTAATTGTTTAATTTCTTCCTTGTCGTTGACAATGACCTTTTTAAATATCAACATTCTGTTGAAAATATTAGTATATAATTTAAAGCTTCATGTCGTTGACAATGACCTTTTTAAATACCAACATTCTGTTGAAAATATTAGTATATAATTTAAAGCTGGAACTTCATTAATATGATCAATGTTTGAACAACAAGTTGTTTTGCTCTGTTTAGTTTTTTAGCTTGTTTTAAAAAACTTTTCAAGAAAAAATAGTTAAGTTAATAGTATGTATTAGTCTCTAATTAGTATTAGCTTAATTCTAATTAGTATTAATAGTGTGTTTGAACAAGATCATCAAATGGAGGATAAATTTTTAGCAAATTGTGTATTAAAAAAATTTGACATTGTATAGAGTGTTCTAGAATATTATTCATATTTAATTTTTTAAAATAAATATTTTCAAAATATCGAAAAATGCTTTTAATATTAAAAATGACATGGCATGCCAGTTAGGCCAAGTGAAAATACCATGTCAATTAAAATAGATACACATTAGCATTTTAGAAGAGCGAATTTCAATTTAGTCAATATTTCAGAATTTAACAAAATGGGGGGACTAAAATTACGGAAAAAATAAAGAGATCGAAATTGCGGATTGAATACTATAGGAGGACCAAAAATGTAGTTAAGCTTAATTTTTTTATAATGGTACAATTGTTGACGGAGAGTCGGAAACCAATAAGTCCCTGGTGCGACGGATCTACCATCATCTTGTTTAAGTCCTCATAGAAAGACCTTTTCCCAAACTCTCGCCCATGCCTGTAATATTCCAACAAGTTAGCCGCCACAATCCTGCATAAAAGGAGTTGAAATGTCAATCAATATACCAGAAGAAGAACATCTAGCTAGTTATAGCGCTATAAAAAGCATCTTAGATCTAAAGTTCCTGTTTGCACTACTATTGGAATTTGGATTATACCTGGTTGGTTGTTTGTAGGTATCTTAATGTTCAAGCTCATATTGATGCTAGCTTCCTCCCTAAAGTGGTTGTTCTTGATTCTCGCTGATGGGATCATTCAGTGAAGTCTCTTTGAAGGATGCTTACAGTTTCCTCAATCCTCTAGATGATGATTGTTCCTTGGTGCAACTTGATTTGTATTGTTTTTGCCCTCCGTTTCGATCTATTCTAGAATGGAGAGTATTGCATAATAAGCTTCCAACGGATGACAATCTTCGGTTTCGTGGGTGTATCGTTGTCTTTGCTTGTAATCTTTGCCTAAAGGAGATTGAATCATCCCAACATCTCTTCTATGAGTGTTCCTATGTGTTTCTTTGGTGGAATTGGTTGAGTTCTGTTGGGGATTTCCAAAATAATAGAAATTCAATAACACTAAAGTGAAAGAGAGACACAATGTTTCTTGTTCTAAAGGTGTGTTCTTTTGTGGGTTTCACTAGTGGTTGTGTTCTTTCATTAACATTTGTAGTGAAGAGACACCTACCTTCATCAAATGGTATGAGTTGGTCTATATATATAGAACAACTTTACAAGTAGAAAGATATAGATTCACATACACATATATTGTTCATATGTCTAAGACAAACCTCTACCAAATTCAATATTCCAAATCATTCTCTTTCTTCTCTTATGCGCAAATTGAAGTTAGGGAACTATTGTTCTGTAAATACTATTGACGATACGCTTGGTGTGGGTGTGCAAACCATGTCAAGGAACTCCATTGTATCCTGAAGGGGATTCGCCGATCATCCTATTGCATCCAATCAAGAGTGATTGGTGGGGGCGAATCGAACCTAAAGCTTAGTGTTATACACGCCTTGAAGTCTTGCGCAATAATAAATTCACTTTCTCCTTTGTTCTTTATTGTACATGATATTCACAATTATTTGTGCTAATGATTTTCTATGTTTGGTTCTTCTTCTTTGTTGCAGCATTATTCCCACCAACAAATTGTTCCAACAATCTTTAGGTTCGACTTTGCATTATGTTGATGATGACTGCAACTTTGGAATGCATTTTTTTTTCTTACAACTTGGGAGAGATGAACATCATTCTTTACCATAAATTCGTTCATTTAAACTTTTGCTGAAAGGTACACGATTAAGAATGAAATTACGTAGTATTATTGGTGTCCTTTTATGCATGAAAAACATTATGCCTGATGAGGAAAATTCTTTCGTTGATCACTACTAAAATACTCATTGTATATGTAATGGAATTATGGAACACTTTATAGCCTTGTGTAGTCAATTGGAAAGTTTTAGAAAATATGAAAGGATAAAAACATAAGAATTTTCAGAAACGAACTCTGTGATGATAAGCCGCAATGTTTCGTAGTGGGTCAGAAACTACCAGCGGTGTTTTCAGTTTTGGACTTTTGGTAGAGTTTAGACACCGGTTTTCTTCTTGGTTTTGCATTTACTTCTTCATTAAAATTGTTAAAGATGATTCTATAATGTGAAAACATCTGAAATAAATATTTCAAATTGAAACGATGAGTAATTTGGTAAAGAAAGGCAACATTTCCTGAAGGGTCACAATAGACCTGTTTTCGAAAACAACTTCGTTTTTCAAATTTGGATACATGTTTAAACTTGTTTTTGAGGCTTTTATGGTCTATATTTTATACCATTGTAATCCTTGTTTTATGTAATGTCAAATTGGTTCAAGAATCGCTTAAAATGGTGCAAAAACGAGGGAGAAAACATGTCCAAAAGGTATTGGATCAGAAACCCGTTTTCTGCAATCTGGGTCGAATTTGACCCACTGGATGTAGAGGATGATGAACAGTGATGCAGAATGATACTCACTCTCGGACCAAAGAGAGTGTAGGAGAGTGCAGATTGTACAAACCTCTGTTTGATATGCCGTTTTTTGCATTCTGTTTGTATTAACTTATAGTTATTGACTATCTACGTTTCATATTTTATTAACACATATAACTATTTTTTGATAATTTTATGTTGTTTAAAACCTTTTAAATCATCTTAAAAAGTGAAAATTGGAATCAAAGTTTAATTTCTCAGATTGGAAAATATTATGGTGTTGTTTTGTAATTTATGATGGTCACTCTCCATGAATACTATGTTATCTTGTTTCACTTTGTTAATATATTTAAATGCTATTTATTTATTTTGACAAGTACAATGAATGTTATGATGAGTTAGTAGTGGAGTTGACATGAATTTTAAGGTGAAAAAAATAGAATTTATTTGTTATTATGTATGTATAAAATTTATTTGATTGTCCCACCTTAGATATGTGTAAAGATATTTTAGTATCTAAATAAATAATTGCATTGGTTGTTGTTATGTAATTCTAATGCATTCAATAAATGATATCTTAAATAATTTAAGATGGATGAAATAGAGGTAAAACTCTAACATGAAATGGGTATTGAATGCTTATAAGAATTTTGTCTAAACCAATGGCACAAGTGTACATATATTGTGATTGTCAACATATCAAAGGCCTCCAAGTGGGCAATAAAAGGCAATGGGGCTGGAGTCCATGTTTGTGATAGTTATTCAATACTATCAAAGAGTATATTAACAGAAATGTCAAAGGACATTGAATTAAAGCTTAGTTATGTGAAGAAGTGTTCTTCAGAATTTTATGAGAAAAGGAAATAATCTTGGAATCCTTTGACGAAAGGATTGACAAGGGATATGATGTTTTATAACATTGTTGGGGATGAGTTTCAAGCCCATATCTAAATAATTACCAATGGTGGAATCCCAACTCACACTTGAGTAGCATTAAGTCTTGAGTTCAATGGTGATAGTACACTATTAGAGTAATTGCAAGTGCTTGATAATAGATACATCCCAAGGTTTATAAGTACTTGGACCATAAGTATAAAGTTGGAAGGTTGAGCCTTTGCTCTTAATAGACCTATAGCATATATGTGCTGAAGTGCTTATTATGGGAGTGCTTCTGATAGAGTCTACCTATATGAGAGTGAAGTGGGGCCGCTTCTTGGAGATTAAGGGCTTGACTCTTAAAGCTCTCATGAAAAGGATACACGACACAAGGCCTTAACAAATGTGTCACTTTACAATTCGTTCAATGGTATCGAGATCTCATGTGTAAGTTAATTGATGCTTGTTCTAATGAATAATTGGTTCAAAGCTTGTCTACCAATCTATTCGGGGATGAGCGAAACATTGACTTACTAAGTAAAGGTTCAAATCGTAAGATACCTTAGCTGAAAGCATGTGATTTCCAGAATAATGGGATTTGGGTTTATTTTGAAAATGGTGGAGGATTGTTGGGGATTTCCAAAATAATAGAAATTCAATAACACTAAAGTGAAAGAGAGACACAATGTTTCTTGTTCTAAAGGTGTGTTCTTTTGTGGGTTTCACTAGTGGTTGTGTTCTTTCATTAACATTTGTAGTGAAGAGACACCTACCTTCATCAAATGGTATGAGTTGGTCTATATATATAGAACAACTTTACAAGTAGAAAGATATAGATTCACATACACATATATTGTTCATATGTCTAAGACAAACCTCTACCAAATTCAATATTCCAAATCATTCTCTTTCTTCTCTTATGCGCAAATTGAAGTTAGGGAACTATTGTTCTGTAAATACTATTGACGATACGCTTGGTGTGGGTGTGCAAACCATGTCAAGGAACTCCATTGTATCCTGAAGGGGATTCGCCGATCATCCTATTGCATCCAATCAAGAGTGATTGGTGGGGGCGAATCGAACCTAAAGCTTAGTGTTATACACGCCTTGGAGTCTTGCGCAATAATAAATTCACTTTCTCCTTTGTTCTTTATTGTACATGATATTCACAATTATTTGTGCTAATGATTTTCTATGTTTGGTTCTTCTTCTTTGTTGCAGCATTATTCCCACCAACAAATTGTTCCAACAAGTTCCACAGATAACATTCCAATCAACACATCGTTGATCCTATGAATTCTTCATAGTTGTGAAAATCATTCTTCTTGCCATACGCAAGGCACATTCGTGGTGGGTGCTATCTCCGTGATTTGGGTTTTGCGGTTCGCTAGAAACCAACTCCGTCACAGTGGGGTTTGCCCACAATTTCAAACCTATCCAATTTTATAATCAATATCGTTTCAATCTGTAGTGAGAGAAGTAAGGGCTCAAAGGTAACTTTAATTAATGATTTACGGGTACTCAAATTTTTTAAAATTGATCGGCCGGATCAACTAGTTGAAATACAACACTGACGATGCAACTCATGGTTTCCCGCAACCAACTAGTTGTGGTGGTATCTTTAGGGATTGTTGTGAGCTACTCTTTGCTGTTTTCAAACTAATTTTGGTATTAGCGCGCTTTAGAGGCGGAGCAAACTAGGATCATGATGGCCATTGAATTAGCTAATTAATAAAAAGAGTTGGAAGACCATTTGACTAGAGTGGTTCAACTTTAGTTGTGCTTGCTTTCAAATCCATTGAGGTGGTTTCATGGAAGCTGCGAAAAAGGGGGTTTGAAGAGTTCCAAGCAGTGCCATATGAGTTGTAGTGGCCAAACTACAAAAGAATTGAATCATAAGAGATGGATCAACAAAAAAAATAGAAACACTAAGAGATGTGGTATTTGTAGGAATGTAGAGCATAACAAGAACAATTGCCCTAACCACATTAGACCTTCGGGTGAATTAATTGTCCCCTTTGTGTCTGTTCTCTTATTTTCTAATTTTTAATCAAATTTAATAATTTCCATTCAAATTATATAATTAGTTATTTTTAATTTTGTAGTATCTAATTAAATTTGTGTTTAATAGACTAAATACCTGTTGAAAGTTGTAATTACATCATGTTTAATTTATTTAAAAATTAGTTATCTAAAATTTAGACAAATAATTGCATCATTTAGCTGATTACTTAACAAAAATAATTTTCTTTAAATAAATAGAATTGATTAACTAAATTAAAGATGATTTAACTATTTAAAATTTAATTTCACAATTCTTAAAATTAAATTCGTTTTAATTAAAAAAAAAAGAGGAATATGAAAAACCGGCTTGCCCCAGCCCGATTTCTCACAAAGATAGGAGAAAATGGATAAACCTTAGGTGTGGTTTCATAGGTGTGTTGGTGTTGTTTCCAATCACACCATGACACGTTGACTAGCTAGTTTTCTAAAAAAAAATAGATAATATAAGTAATTAATCCACGTGTTATGATGCGATTAGAAAACAATACTAAAGTGTTTTCCTAAAAAAATATAAATATTTCAGTTTAGAAATTCCCCAACCCACTGAATTTTTCAACACAGCTAAAAAGAGTGCTACATTGGATAATAATTTGGAAACAATGCTAGTTTGGAAAGTTATTTTTTTTACCCAATAACACTGATTTGAAATTCATGTGGGAAATTTTTATTAGCACATTGTGTGAAGTATATATGTTTCACTAAATATTGATAATCGAAGTGGGTGGGTTTCTGTGTGACACTCAGCCCCACAACAATTGATTCCAGGTGTCTTATGTTCGAATCAAATATCAAATAGCATGAAATAAAATAGTGCATGCTATCAAGTTCTTTGTAATTTGGAAGATTTGGACGGTGATTAAACTATGATTACTTCTAAATCTCGAGTGCGGGATTTTTTGGGTATGCAAAATTCCCTGACATATGGGAGACAACAGCACCACCACCATGTAAACCTACAAAAAATAAAACTCCACCACCACCACCACAAGCAGAATTAGTATTTCAATGTAAGTTAATTGAAAATTCCAGTGGCAGTATTAGGAGATTTCCCTGTTATTCCCAAACAAATTCAACTCAGGAATGCGTGCTAGCTACTAATGTAAAAAGTATCCCCTCATCGGAGGAAATAATTATTGGAATATTGACTAACTTTCAATATTATTTACTTGCAGGGGGTGTATTCTAGTAATACAGATGGTGCAAATAGCAGATGGTATCTTGGTAGGCCCAAATGAAAACATGGGTTATTATTGACCCGTTAAATATATGCTGAAAATAGAGTTTTTCTTCGGAATTCCAAGATTCTTCTTCTCTCTTCTTGCTTCTCGTCTTCGTTCTGTTCTTCTTTCTTCTTCTCTGAATCTTCAATGCTCTCACTATGGTGATTGATGCGTTGATTTTCTTCACCAATGATGATGCTTGATGATGATGAAACAAAACCTCAATGGTTTTGTTCTGAATCAAACCAACTGAGGTGAGATTTCAAAAAACCCACTTCGCGAACTTTAGGTTTTCTGAAATACGAAGATTGAGCCATCAATCTTCTTTGTTCTTCAATGATATCACCTCAGGTACATTAAAACACAAAAAGCCCTTTGGATTGATGTTGATTTGTGACCAAATCAACAAACTCTAATCTTCTTGTTTGTGTTTCAGGTACACTCTCTCTTAGGTTTCCAACCGGACAATCAATTAAAGGTAATGACACTAATTTCCTCTTGATTTCGTGCTTCCTTACTTGATTGCTTTGAAACTCAAAAAACCCTAATGATTTCCTGTGTTTCTTACTATGTATGAACTGTAATTGGTGTTCTTGATGAACACACGAGTCAATACCACAAGAATTCCTCCTGAATCCTTAAGGTAATCTCTCTTACCCTCTTTCTTTGAATTTTCCTCTTCTCTCTTAGTATTCAGTCACAGAAAACTCACTCACTTTCTGTTGTTCTCTCTTGTGAGAATCCTTCAACCTTCTTGTTGAAATTCTGGAAACTCTCACACTTGGAATAACGATGGGAAAGCAAGAGTTGCAGGGAAGAAGAAAAGAAACACAAAGGGTAAAAGCAAAAGACTGAAACTGTATATTGATTTTCTGTGTTGAACTAAATCTGTACATATGTATATATATATATACAAGTAATGTTGTAACAGACTCTTAGAGTTAGTTACAGAAAACAGTTATAGTTTAACTACTTTGTAACTGCCTATTACCAACAGTTTTAAATTTCTAGTAACTGTTTTCCAAAGGGTATTTTAGGGTTTTGCTGATTAATTTCAACAATAATAAGGGTATGTTTGGAAGCGGGTTTTAGGAGAGGAAGGGATGGGAGGACATATTTTTCAATTCTAAATTGAGGAAGCTATAAAATGTCTCTAAACATAAATCAAATGTGATTAAAAAGGTTATATTGATATCTATCAACTTGTTATTTTAATTTTTTAAAATCTCAAATTCATATTAAAATATAAACAAATCTTTTTTAGCCCTCCCCTCCCTTTTCCCTCGCAAAACCTCATCCCAAACATACCCTAAGGGTGAAAAACCACATTGTTTCTGCTTTTTTAATGGATTGGTGGGAACTTAACTAGACACTCTCGTATCACACGAGAGAATTTATTCTCTTCAAACTACAATATTTTTTTTGTCAAGGAAACTACAATATCTTAAGATCAATTACATCTCATTTGAATTTATTAGAGAATATTATGAGTGTGTGTCAAACTTAAACTTAACTAAAGATCGCTTAATCACTTGAGCTTGCTGATTCTCTTTCTTTAAGAAACTACGCTGAGGAAAGAATTGTGTTCTTCAACTATGGTTTCTCTTACTAATTCAATGGGTGTTATTAGGATGAGGCGTTGATTGTCGTGTGTTTACTTATTTAGAAGTCTCATTTTTATATTCAATGGTCTTTATTGGCCACGATCACTAGCCTATAGTTAATCATGATCAAAAAATAGTTACTCGGCTAAAAATAACAAACACGATGCTTATCATGCACTAAAAGCCCTAAGAAACGGCTCCACTAACTGCCTAGGGCGTGGAACATGGGAGTTATCCACTATCTACAACATTCTAGGCGCGTTGATGTGATCCTTGATTGTTAATTTCTACATTTTGCCTTTGATATTCAACGTGTTCTGCGACATTCTTTACCTACTTGCCTTCTGGATTCTTATCATATCTTTAACGGCTACATCAGCTTATAAATCATCGGCTAAATCATGCTTACGTAACGTTAGGCTGCCAAACAACTTCACTATAGATTTTCTATTGGTGCTACTCTAGAAGTTATTCAGAAGAAAAGGACTGAGAAGCCAAAAGTCCTAAATGACTCTTTCTAAAGCTACTCTTCGTGAAATTAAGCAAATCAAGTCATCATCCCTGAGCTAGATTGAGGTCTCACTTGACTGAGAAGGTAACAATTCTTAAGTGTTAAAAGAGTGAAACTAAAAATTGTTTTATTGTTAAAAAAGTGCAATCAAATTCAACATTTCTTTAATATGAAAGTGAAATTTCATTTTCATTTTAACTTTTTTATTCTAAACACTCCATCCATGTTATGTTAACCATCATATATGTTCTCTTTTTTTTTCTTTTCTATTAAGGCTCTTTGTTTTCGGTACCAGTTTGTATGTAACACATGTAATAGAAAAAAAGTAGTGAGTTAAGTTAGTTATGATATTTGACCAAAAAAAAAAGTTAGTTGTGATATTGATGGCAAAGTTTGTAAGACAGGTGTCAATGTAGTTAGAGATGCAAGTGTATATTAGAAATAGATTGTAATGTAATCACTCCATTCATTGAATACAATTCATACTCCACCGGAACCTCGACTTTATGAGTGTAGGTAAAGTGTCTTTTCATTAAAGCAGACATAGGTGTGTTTGTACACAAGCACGTTTTTATTAATAAGGGTTCAGTAACTTGTTGTATTTCTGGGTGGATTCGAGACTGAAGTTGGTAATGCTTCTGTTGGGTCGGATATCAATGAGTTGAGTGTAGGGGAGATACCTGTAAAGTCACTCTGACGCTCAATTTAGTATTGAGAATTTTTTTTTTGGTATGAAACGGGAGCTAAGCCCCAAGAAGGAAAGAGAAACTAAATAGGAACAAGTCTGAGAATAGGATTCCCTACAACATCAGCAAGCAATAACGGTCCTACGGATATAGGACACTGCTCATAAAAAATCAAATCATCAGATTGACAACACCCAATGTTCGCTAAGGCATTAGTACACCGGTTAGCTTCTTTGAAGATGCTAACCAAATGAACCTCCCAAGGCAACTGCAGCAGCTTACGAATCTCTCTAACAATACTCCACCCCGAAATACGCTCACCTTCCGTACCAAGGATTACGTGACAAGCCACCTTGAAATCCATTTGCACCACCACTCTATCCCATCCTTTGGAGCGAACCAGTTGTAATCCAATGAAAACACCCAACACCTCAGCAACAAAAGGATCACAAAAGCCGATATGTTTAGAGTAGCCTGCAAGCCAATCCCCATTAGAGTTTCTGACTAGACCACCACAACCAGCAACCTTAGAAGTAGCCTTTACGACACCATTGCAATTAAGACACAACCAACCATCGTCAGGGGGATCCCACCTAACATTGACATGATCCATGACACGATCCTGCACTGATTTAGAAACAACCATCGCAACATCATACTCCTTCACACAGTTAGTGACCACAGCCCAAGGTCTAAAAGTTCGATTATAAGACACATCATGCTCTTCTTTATTTTTCCAACTCCAAAGTAAATGGCATCCCACAGCCCAACAGAATGCCCACACAACACCATCTCTATTCCAACTAGCTTCCACCAAATTGAAGTGAAGCCATTGCATCAAATTACCACCAAAAAAAGAACGTCGGTCTTCAACTTTAACTAAAGTCATCCACAAATTCAAAGCACGAGGGAAACACGAAGCACATGCAGAGTTGATTCGGTCACAGTACAACAATGAGAACAAAGAGAATTTCCCAACCCCATAGCATTCTTCCTTGAGTTAGTTAACAACCTGTCATGAACCAAAAGCCAAACAAAGGCTTTAACTCTCTCAAGAGCTTGAATCTTCCGAACTTTAGCCCAAAGGGGATTAATTGGTGTCACGCCAGAATTCGAAATAAGGTGAAAACCGCTAGCAATAGAGAACTTACCGAGACTGTTACCTACCCACAATCTCACATCATCACCATAATCCAACTTTGGGGGTAATAAAGCATGAATTCCGGAGACAAAATCATAGGGAATATAAGATTCTAAACACCTGAGATGCCACAAGCCATTAGTTTCAACAATATCACAAACTCTAAGATTAACTAGCCCTTTGGGAATATGAACCAAAAAATCAGCAAGCTTTATGCCTGGAAGGATCCATGAATCATTCCAAACTGAAATACTCAATCCATTGCCAACGGACCAAAAACAATTATTATTCAGAATCAGCCAAATTTTAGCAAGTTGTTTCCAATTGGAGAATCATATGGTTTAACAACAAGATTATTATTATTATTAGCAAGTTGTATCATTCTTCCTGGGTACTATTTCCTCCTTGGGTCTTTTTCCCATAGGATTTTGGCCCAATGAGGTTTTAATGAGGCCCCTTGTATTTGTAACGGTTGGGGTGCCCGTTTGCACCCCCTTTAATATAATTTTTGCTTATAAAAAATCAAGATTATTATTATTTGAACCCTCTCGACCATACTTCCCACGGAGAACTTTACACCACAAATTACTGTCTCCTTGTCTCAGAGACCAACCAAGTTTCATAACACAAGCTGAATTTACATTCATGAGGTTGCGAATTCCCAAACCACCATGCTTCTTTGGTTAAGTAATCACAGGCCAGCTCACAGCATGAAACCGATGATGAATATTAGTATCTCCCCAGATAAAGCTTCTTTGGAGCTGTTGAATCTCTTGAAAACAAGTTTTAGGAATCATCGAAGTCATCATTGAATAGAGAGGAAAAGCCTCCAACAGCCTTAGACAAAGTTATACGCCCTGCCATTGAAAGTTGTGAAGCTTTCCAACTTGATAGCTTATTTTTAACCATATCAACAGGATGAGCATAGTCTTTCAATTTCTTTTAGGAGTTCTACCAATAAGAGGAACCCCCAAGTACTTACCCAAGTCAGTAACTTCTCTGTAACCAGAATGAGACACAATATTTCTTCTAGTGTTCACCGGAACTCCTGTAGAAAATAGGATAGAAGTTTTTTCAACACTCACAAGTTGACCAGAGCCGTCACAAAACTTTTGTAGCATGTTACACATACAACAAATTTGATTAATATAAGCTTGTCCAAAAAGTAAAAGATCATCAACAAACATTAAATGAGACACATAGGGTCCATTCCAACCAGCTTGAAGGGCTTTCCAATTATCATTCTCTACTTCTTCAGAAATCATATAGGACAATTTATCCATGCAAAGCACAAAAATGTAAGGGGATAGAGGATCCCCCTATCTAAGACCTCTTTGATACAAATCTCAGGAGTTGGCCTACTGGAACATGACAAGAATCCTATATTAGATACAAATGCAATTCCCTTTGTAAGTGATCAAATAGTAAAAAAAAATATAGTTAAATGTATACAAATGCATAGATTTACATAAGGTGACACACTGACACATACTACTAGTTTTTTTTTTTTTGACAGCGACAAATACTACTAGTTAACATCTATAATATATATTTATTTATTCTTCCAAAACTATGTTAACATCAAGATCACTGCTCCGGACCATCAAATAAGTTCTGGCTGACTTGGATCACATGATTAATTTGATTCAGATTACATCTTAGATTCCAATCTCCATTATGATACTAGCAAATTAAAGATAGATGGAAACTCCTTCCCCAACTCCTTTTCCCCGTAGGCATAACGTGTGCGTGCGCGTGCTTTTTGTATGTATATTGGACAAATCCACTATGCCAAATATTCATTTAGTATTTTCTATTCAACATATTTAATGCCCCTTTGGACGGCAAAATGCAGAGAATCTATACAATACTACCTTGCCTCAGTTGTTTCCAACCTCAAATATACAAAAACCTAGGACAAACTAACTTATATATAATCGTTGAAACTTTTAAGGTTTAAAAAGTATTCATAATATTTGTAAAAAAAGTATTTATTATTAATTTATACAAATTATTTGTCAATTATATACATACATGCCAAAAGTTAACCTATGGGTGTGGTTCAGCGGCTGGGGCTCATCCTCCTTTAACCAAGTGTCGAGGGTTCGATCCTTGCATTGGGTATGGAGCAGCGAGGGATTAATCACTGCGTTCAGCGGTGAATACCCTAGTCTAGACCAAAAATACATGCCAAAAGTTAATATATTAAAAAATTCTTCAGTACGAAAAAAAAATCAAGAAAATATCACTTCTGATTATTTAACTCAAAAAAGAAGTTATTCAATTAATATGAAAGATCATATATGTCCTCTCACTTAGTTTCTTATTTAATTTTTTTCCTAAGGTTTTGTTTACATTTTTGTTTTCAAGTGGTATAATGAGACAAGAGTTGATTTAATTAATGTAATGGAATAAGATATTAAGCTATGGTTTCCCCACCACGTTTATATATAAAATGCAGATGGCTTCCCAACAACTTGAAGCAACAGTTTTCTCATATCAAAGCTAGTTTCAGATCAAATCAAACCTTAAAAAGGTGTGCAGTTTGAGCAACACATCAATTCCATCCAATAGCATGTCTGGTTGGTCAGCTGAAAATGCTAAGATGGCCTATCTCCAGGCCCTCAAAATGGTAAGCATCAATAACATATATATCATTTGTTACTTTGAAAACTAATTTTTGAAATTAATTTCTATTTTCCAATTAATGAAGATGTGAATTTAAATATTTAGTGTTATTTAATTTTGCAGGCCAAAAGGGACAAAGAACCTGATGAAGCTGAGTTCATATCTGCTATTGCAGCGGGAAAGAACGCAAAACTCATGGTGGTAGTCAGTGCAGGCGTGGCCAGTTTGGCCACACTAGCACTGGCTGCTGCTGCTCAACAAACTTGTGGTCGTGTGGTATGCATCTCACGCGAGCATAACGAAATGGAAGAATCAAGGGAAGCTTTAGGAGTTTATAAAGATTGTGTTGAGTTTGTTGTAGGAGATGCTAAAAGCCTTCTTTTAGGTGGTGATTACAAAGGAGCTGATTTTGTGCTAGTAGATTGTGACATCACAAATGCAAGAGATGTTTTTCTAGCAGCATTTAAAAGTGCCAACCAAAATGGGGCATTTGTTGTTGGGTATAATGTTAGGCATAGGGCTTTGAGGTGGAGACAATTGAGAGCATCATTTTTGCCTATTGGAGAAGGGTTGTTGGTGACACAAATAGATCCAAGTGTGAAGAAGGATAGTGACATGTTTGTCCAAAGAAGGAGGAGTCGTTGGATTGTTCAAGTAGATGATTGCACCGGAGAGGAACATATATTTAGGGTTACCTCTAAGAAAGTGCAGATTCAAGTGCAAGGTGTTAAATAAAGGTATTCGACAAAAAGTTTTTTAGGTTTCTGCGATCGCAAATTAACTAAAGTCACATCAATCGTATTTGATCATGATATGTTTTACGTGACTCTGATCTAAAATCTTGACTTGAAGTTAAAGATTGTAAATTGATTGATGATATACTCTTTCACATTCTATATTAATACTATATAATTCATGTAGATCTCATTAAAAATGGAGTTTATCTTTTTAGTAAGGCTAAAGCTAGTGAAATTTGTCGTTCTATAAAGAAAAGTATGCTAAAAATAGATTAGAAGAACATACTTATAGTTATAGGATTTCAGTTAATTAATAGAATTATAAGAAGAAAACAACGAGGTAGGCATGTATTTTCGGTTTGAAGGTTATTTTATCCTATCTTTGGAATGTAAAATTGTCTGGGGACAATTTGAGATCCTATTGTTTATTTTTGTATTAGTTGTGTTTTAGTGTATTATGTAAAGAACTTAAACTGTAAATTTATTATCATGGCCAAAGAAGTCATGAATATGTATAAAATTTAAAAAACAAAAAATAAACATCTAGTTTTAACATATAAATAGATCTTGTTAAAAGGATATTTCATTTGTTGTACCAAAAAAAAAAAATATTTCATTTGATTTTCTCACCTCCCTTTTCCTCACATTTTCTTTCGATAAGTATATTTTAATTAATATATTCTTGCTTGAGAATCACCATGAAATCACTCTAACAACCTTCTATGAAGGGTTGTAGAGGACAGTACATTATCATTTGCTACGAAATCTAGAAGAAAATACACAAAAAGGTGGGAAATACCTCTATTGAGGGGGTCTTAGTGTAACAAGGAAAGGCCTGACTCCCCAAAAGTTTTTAAAATTTATTAAAAAAATATGCATGATAGTAGGTAGTTTCTGTGTATATATTTATTTGGTTTAAATACTTTTCACCCTCCTGCAAAATTACCTGATATCCATTTACTCCCCTGCAAAATTTTTTTTTGCAAAACAAACCTTGCAAAATATAACATTATCGAGTTACCCCCCTACAAATGTTGCCACTATCCATTTACCCCCCCAGTTTGAGGGGGGTAACTGGATTATTTTATATTTTGCAGGGTGTTTTTGGAATCGGGGGGGTGAATGGATATCAGGTAATTTTGCAGGGGGGTGAAAAGTATTTAAGCCTATTTATTTGTTTCTCTTTCACCTTAACTAAGGTACAAATCCGGACTTGGGAATGCAGTAGCGTTAAATCTCTTGAAGGAGAGTTTTGTCGCCCATTGTGATCCTACCCGACTCGAGAGATTAATCTTTGCAGTTGCGCGCAGAGGATACCATGTTTACACCCAAAAAAATGTGGTTTGTGTGTATATTTAAATATGTGTCGTGAAATATATCAAAATTTAAGTGGTTGCAACGTTAAAGATCTAAAGTCATTCCTCGACATATAACGGGAGACTTCATTTAGCATACATGATATATGCTAAAAATTATTGAAAGTTGATATTAGGGATTAGAATAGGCACCCTCTAGGCAGGGTGCTATTGTACACATCTTCATACTCGTGTTTGAAAAGAGTTTCTAATCGAGCTCGTAGCAGCCTAGGCTAGAATTATAGTACTCGTCCCCATATCCTCTAGTCACCTATGTACCCGTACTTGCACCCGATACTCGGATTTTAACTATGAAAAAATAGTAAATAACGTAAAGATCATTATAATTCAAATAGAATATGAACATTTTTAAATCTACTTACTTGCTCATCCAAGGTAATTTTTGTAGGTGCTCAATAGGATTAGGCCAAATTCCCATCCCTAATTGATATTATGCATCTTCTCATGGAATTTTTTTTGCTTGGTTGAGATGTCGCACTTCAAAATGCCAAAGCCCTACAATCACCAAAAATCATAAATCAAAAGTTGCAAGTAAAGATCTATGTATGGTCCAGGAATATTTTAGTCTCGTCATGCATATCGCAGGCGGATCTCATATGATATAATATTGACCAACAAGAATATGGAGAAAAGAATCATGATCTTTTTTCACTATAACAATCTGTTGATCACAACATCATACGATTTCAAACACTTCACATCTTCTAAGAAGGGTTACAATGACGAACACCGAATCATTTGTTAAATACGACTTAGAAAATAAATACAATGTTCATATGACCATACATAGTTCGTTTTAGAAAAATAAAAGAAGCTTGACTTTTTGATAATTGGAAAATTTTCATTAACAGTATCTAACACAAGAAAAATGCAAACGGTTGGAAGAGAGATGGATGAAACCAAGATATACATGTTGGCTTTATTTGGTCAACCTCACCCTTAAGATCCATTGTCTTAACATCCGAAACCATGGGGCCTATAATATGGATGCAACCCCTCAATACCAATTCGCCTTTGAGAATCCTTAGGGAATTAAAGTTGCACCCTTGCTAATGTCTATAGGTTTTGGCCTAATGGTAAGTGCTTAATCCAACAAGTGGTATCAGGGCGAAGTTATGGGTTCAAATACCTCGGGTCACATTGGGATCGGAGGAGATTTTTGAATTTATTGGTTGGTTTTTTTTTTGTACCCCCACGCTTTACATTTATACCCCCACAATATATTTTTGGACGAAAATACCCCTTGTAACATTTGACTAAATCGGATCTATGTGTTGATAGGTAGATCCGATTCATTTTTTTGCAAAGCGTATGTATGTAGATCCGATAAGATTGGAAAAATTCCAATCGGATCTACATTGGGGGAGGTAGATACGATAGTGCAAATTTCAAAAGCGGATGTATCTATGTGCGAGATACATCCGATTCGTGTAAAAACTGAATCGTATTTACGTATCAGTGGGGGTACATACGATTTGTTAAATGCAAAGCGTATTTACCCCCACCTATAGGTAAATCCGATTTCTGTTTAAATCGACGGCCCTATTTACTCCCCTGGTCCAACGGCTATTTTTTAAACGGTGTAGATTGCACCGATAATATCAACGGTTGATGATCATCGACGAATTATATAAATACCCACTCCCACCCTCATTCTTTTCACACAAAAATTTCACTCTCAGTTACTTATTTCACACATCCAGAATGCAGATCTGCCTAACACAACGCTCAGACGAGAATAGGCTCTGCGGTATACATTATGGGGGCAACATCACCATGAGAGAAGATGGTGTCTACTTCTGGACTCCGAAGCCGGTGTTATGCAGAATCCACCGCGCCATGGGGTTTGAAGGATAAAGTGTGGTCAAGTGACCGGTGACGACCGTGACGTCACTAGTATCACTTATCGCAAACTCGATCGTGGAGACGATGGCCGCATTTCCTTCTCGTCCATTTCCTTCAACATCCATGACACACTTCAGGGGTATAAGCCGTTGGAGCTGTACGTGGAAACACAACGGAGCGTTAATGAGATTTTACGTCGTCTGCGAGCACCGGAATATTAGGGTTTTGTGTCTGTCTATTTTTATTGTAGTTGGTTATGTTTTATCTTTTATGTAACTTTGTTTTATCGCATGAATGAAATCAAAATTTTAATCAAACTAGTCAAATATAGTAATAAGCAAGAAATAATAATACTAACAACAATCATGTGCTATAATAATAATAGTTCAAACATACAACCGTAAAACAGTACAATCCAACAAAAATAAGTCCCTAACGCTCACGCCTCTCTATCATATCCAACAATTGCGTGAAGCAAACATAGGTTCGAGTGCCCATCCGAATGTGTCCACTACGAAGCCTCTCCCGAATCTCGTCCTCCAAAATATCCAACAACTCAGCATGTCCTGTCACAGGCTGTGGTGCAGCTGGTGGTGGTGGTGGTGGTAATGAAACCCGTAAGAGTCTAGGAATAGATGCTCTGACGTACCACTGTAAGTAGTCCGCAGTAACCTGACCAACTCATGAGCAACATGAGTCGTCTGAAGCACCTCGAACACACTGGGCAAATAGTGGGAAATCCAGAAGATGTACTCCGCATGGCTAGGACGACCGATAAGAGGGGGACGTGGGATGACCTGGACGTACCCAAAATGTCGGAGGAACCTATCCGGCATGTAGGGAACGATGATGTCTCCCCAGCTGAGGTGTCCCCTGTAGAGTGAAACCTGCTCAAAGGGTCTAACCGCCCGATGGCCCTCAAACGGTCGCCAACAGACATCATCGGATGTGAGGGAATCAATCCTCTGCCTGTAAGCCCTCAACTTCAGTGGGCTGCCTCTCCACTAGATGAGGAAAGTACCATAAAATCCAGCTCTGAAATGAAAAGATAAAAAACTATGTTAATTAAATTAAAAACTAAGTTAATTAAATTAAAAACTAAGTTAAATAAATTAAAAACTAAAGTTAATTAAAATTTATTACTTGTAATAGGGAGTCATACCCAGCTAAATGTCTCGCCTGGTCCAATGAGGCGTAGTTCAGTTGGTCATACATGAAAGCAACTGCTCCTACACCCCATGCGTATGATCCAACACCAGCTTCACTAACGTCCTCAAGCAGCAGTAGCCACTTGGTCTTAGCCCTGTCTCCAGTCTTCATTGTGAAGATGCTCCAGCTCAGAACCAGAACGATCATCGCCCTAATATCAGGAGTCATGTCATCGGCAATGCAGCTCGCAGCAACTATCTGCTGGAGCCACTCATAACGGTAATATGGCCCTAAAGCAGCTCAACACTCAGCAACAGCCTCTTCATGAGTCACCCCGAGATATGCCACAGCAAGCTGAACGGCCTGATCAGTGGTGACTCTAGTGGGTGGAGATCTGTAGTATGTGCCAGTGGGTAGAGATCTTTAGTATGTGCCAGTCAGTGGAAGATGTAGAAAACATGAGACGTCATCTAAAGTAATCGTCATTTCACCGAATGGTAGGTGAAATGACGACGTCTCCTGGTGCCATCTCTCAACAAAAGCGGACAGCAGCTCATGGTCTACAGTCAGATGTCCTGTCTGGACGAGTGGGGCTAAACCGGAAGCTGAGAACCTCTGCCAAAACTAGAGGTTTTGGGAATACCCCAGTAGTCTCTTGCCCAACTTGTTACCATGGTTGGTAACCTTCAGTTTACGCTCATATGTCTGAGATTAAAAAAAATAAAAAAATATTAGGCCTTGTAAAGCAATAAATTCAACTAAGAAGACAATATAAATAAATTCAACTTACCGGTGTAATCAGTACACGAGAACAAACATGAGACGTCAGCCCAGAGAATAGAGAAGGTAGCTCCGGATGATCCTCCTGCTGATGCTCCTGATACTGATGGTGGTGGTGCTGCTGATGATCGTGCATGCTCCTCCTCATAGTGCTGCTGATGGTGGTGTTGCTGATGGTCGTCCTCCTCCTCATAGTGCTGCTGCTCAGCCATATACTGGTCTTGAGGCATAAACTGGTGGTGCTCAGGCATATACTGCTCAAGATACGAGTCGTCCTGCTGCTCAGGCATAAAATGATACTCTAGGGACTCCTCCACCGGCAGCTGTCTACCCTCGACGCGCCTACTCCAGGTGGACGCATGTCCCGCAACCCTGTGGCGGGTGTGTGTACTGGGAGCAGAAGACGACGAGGATGCCTGCTCAGTCCGTCGAGAAGAGGACTCGCCTCGGATCCTATGTGACACTGAAAAAACAAAAAAACAAACAAATTAAAAAAATGGAAATCGTATCTACCTACATCCTATGCGAAATCGGATCTAGGTAGATCCGATGAGGAAATCAGATTTAGGTATATACGACTTACTGTTTTTGAAGTTTCTGGGAGGAAATCGTATTTAGGTAGATACTATGCGAATTTTTCTGGAAATCGTATGTATCTCTGGAAGGGTAAATCCGATTAGCTCTAAAAATTTGCTGGTCAAATCGTATGTAAGTGAGAAATGGTAAATATTTTGTAAATTTTTACAATTTTAAGGGTATTTTCGTCTTTTATCACTGTGCGTGGGGGTATGGGGTGAAATGGTGGGGGTACAAAAAAAACCCTTATTGGTTAGCACCACTCTTAGGATCCCAAGCCCAACCCATGATATCTATAAGGGTTTTTTTTTTGGTACCCCCACCTCTTCCCTCCATACCCCCACAAGAATTTTTTAGACGAAAATACCCCTGGCCAAAAAACACTTGCTCGGATTTACCTAGGGGGAGGATAAATCTGATTTGTTATTTTTAAAAGTCGGATTTACCTTGTGGGGGTATTTGGGTAGGTAAATCTGACTTTAAAAATTGACAAATCGGATTTACCTTAAGGTAAATCGATTTGTTAATTTTTAAAGTCGGATTTACCTTTTGGGTATATAAATCTGAATTCCCCAAAAAAAGAAAATCGGATCTACCCCCCCCCCCCCCCCCCCCCCCCCCCCCCCCAAGGTAAATCTGATTTTGTTGTTAAAAAAATTGTTTTTTATTTAAATTTTTAAAAAATGTTATAAAAACGCTACTAAAAATTCGTTAAAGAGTCAAAACTAATCAAAAAATTATAAAAGCACCACTAAAAATCTAATAAAACCAAAATAAGCTATGGAAATATTTTTAGATTTTTTGGAAACTGTGAAAAATTTACATAATTAATAAAAAAATAGTAAACGATGGAATTTGGAATTTTAAGCCCCCTATCCTGAAAGAAGTTCCTTCTTGAGGAGTATTGATACTTGATTTTTTTTTTCGGATTTAATGGCTGTGGTTTCATTACAATCAGAGTAGGTTGGCCGAAAACCGATTTTTTAGCCTAAATTATTCGCTCGACGTATAACATCGTCACGTGTTAACGAACTACACCCTAAACAGAACCAAAAAACGTCCGATATTCATATTATTCATATCTAATTTATTTTTCTAAAAAAAAATATAATTTTAATTTTTTATTTATTATTTGGATAAAAAATCGGTTTTACCTATGGATGGGGTACATTCGATTTCCAAATCGGATTTACTCCCACCTTAAATAAATCTGATTTTCATTTTTTAAAATTTTTAGGGGAAAATTGGATTTACCTAAATCCGATTTCCAATTTTTTTTTAATTTTTTTTTGAGTTGGGGATATGTTGGGGGTTTTTTAAATTTTGTAAAGGGTATTTTGATCTTTTCGCAGAGTGCGTGGGGGTATATGGGAAAGGGGTGGGGGTACAAAAGAAAAAACCCTATCTATAAAGGGTGCAGCAGCACCTCAAGCCAAATGCGGCTCTTAGAATCCTTACTGAACTAAAGTTGTTCCCTTGCTAACACCCAAACGACACCCCAACGTCTTCTAGAAAACAACCAAGAAATCTTAAAAGGGTCCCTTCTTTTGTACCCCACCAGCATCCCATATACCCCCACGCCCCATGCGAAAAGACCAAAATACCCTTCACAAAATGAAAAAACCCCAACATATCCCCAGCTAAAAAAATAAAATTGGAAATCGTATATACCTAAATACGAATTTCCCCTAAAAATTTTAAAAAATTAAAATCGTATATACCTAAATACGATTTTCCCCTAAAAACTTAAAAAAATAAAATCGTATATACCTAAGGTGGGGGTATATACGATTTGTTAAATTACAAAATCGTATGTACCCCCACACCTAGGTATATACGATTTTGTAGCCCAAATAATAAATAAATAAATCATTTAAAAAATTAAAATTATATTTTTTTTAGAAAAATAAATTAGATATGAGTAATATGAATATCAGGTGTTTTTTTGGTTTTGTATAGGGTGTAGTTCGTTAACACGTGACGATGTTATACTTCGAGCGAATAATTTAGGCTAAAAAATCGTTTTCGGGCAACCTACTCCGATTGTAATGAAACCACAACCATTAAATCCGAAAAAAATCAAGGACCAGTTCTCCTGAGAAAGGGGCTTGTTACGTGATTGCGGGGCTCAAAATCCCAAATTCCATTGTTTACTATTTGTTATTAATTTTTTTAATTTTTCATAGACCTCAAAAAATCTAAAAAAATTTGCATAGCCTTATTTTGGTTTTATTAGATTTTTAGTGGTGTTTTTATAATTTTTTGATTAGTTTTGACTCTTTAACAGATTTTTAGTAGCGTTTTTATAACCTTTTTTAAAAATTTAAATAAATTAATACAAATCGTAAATACCTATGGGTGGGGGTATATACGATTTGTTAAATTACAAATCGTATGTACCCCCTACACCTAGGTATATACAATTTGTATTTTAACAAATCGTATATACCCCCACCCATAGGTATATACGATTATCTTCCACCCCACACCTAAGTATCTAATCGTATTTAATTATCTTCTATGTATATACGATTTACATTTTTCAAAGTCGTATATATCTAAGGGTGAGATATATACGATTTTGTCCAATTTTTTTGGGGTATTTTCGTCAAAAAAAGTCTTGTGAGAGTATATGGGAAGATGGTGGGGGTAAAAAAAAAACCAACTTAAAAAAACACATATGGCAGGCCCAAGACAAACTATAGGCTAAAAGAAGACCCCTAGGATTAGCCCAAGATGACCACAACAATATATCAAGGCTATACCAAGAGGACAACGACAATACACCAAAAGGAGGGCGGCTCCTACACCATAGTTGACCAAAACCTGCACACCAAAATGGGAAACATTTGTAGACAAAGAAACTAAAAAAGTCTAAAACACGGTTGTCTAGTACCTCCAGAAGATATTCATACTATTAAAGATCTACATCCACAAACCACGTCAGGAATCACCAAGAAATAACATGCCTAAAAGACATACTGTCAAGACAAGCCACCATCACATTCAAGGTTACCGAAATTACAAAGAGAACCCTGTGCTATAAGACGACTCGTGTCTCCTAGCCATGTCCTTCAATTCAGGTCCTTAATTCAAACCATCCCTCTTCCTAATAAAATCAGAAAGACCCTTCAACCAACATTTCGTATTGAAGGAAGGACCTCATGGAAGAGTAGTCCAACTCATGATTCTTTTCCAACACACTTGAACTGTACCTTGGGTACCTCGAGATGGAGCGATCTAGTACAAGGTGGAATGGTCTGATATTGAAGTCGGGAGCAGAGCTCGACGTGGGTGTACCTACAAAGACACTCCAATGCCCAAGTCAGGGGGGAAGAAGTCAAGGCAGGAAGTGAATTTATTGGGTAAAACAGTGTACCTACCAGTGGGGGTTGACCTCTATTTATATAGTCAAGCGATGTGTTTTGGTTGTAGGATTAGCCGACTCGATCTCAGCCGTTGATCACGGTTCTTGTAGTTTCTGCTCCACCGAGCGTGTGGATTTCGATCACTATGGGCCGATCGCAGCCCAATTACTAGATTGGGCCACTGGCCCATTCCGGAACAATGGCCCCCCAAGCCGAAGTCGTCTGAAGTACATGTTTAGGCTTGAGACTGTTGCCCTCAACTTGCTCGAATCGACAAGGGTGCTTGGACGGAAAGGAAGGTCAAGAGTCGTACGCGTGGTTCTCACCCGCATCCTTGGGGAACTGTGACAGCTGAACTCTGACTGATGTGATGTTTCTCTTTTATAGAGGTAGCAGGTGATGATGTCGTTTCAAACTTCGAGGTGTGCATTTAATGCGCAAAGCGAAGGGTCGCGTCGTTTTGCATTCAGCCCACGATCTATTGATAGGTCCGCTATATAAGGGGTTTCCTGTCCCCCATTTGGGTCCTTCCGTTACTTTGAGCACTCAGAAGGCGACTATAACACCCTCATTTTTTTTCCTCAGTTTATTTCTTTGTGAGTTTTCTTTTGCGTGTTTGTTTTCACGCTAACGCATGCAAATTTTTGCTTAATTAAAATTCCTATTTTATCCCGAATATGGAAATATTCGATGACAAGAATTTATAGACCGTCGTTTACCATTATTAGATATTTGTTAGTGTATTTTTATCTAATATGAAAACCAAGCTTCGACTAGAAGCTAAAACCGAAATCGAAATGCAACGATTTTCTTTTGTTCCATAAGATCACCAGAGTTTGTTTTAATTTAAAATTAGTGGAAACTAGATGATCATGATGATGAGAGCTAGAACTAGATGAAATGATGATGGGCAGGCCTAATGCATCGAACCACAACATTTTGCATACATATCTCAAAGCTTGTCATATAATTTAATACTTCTTTTCCTTTCTTTAATAAGGATATATACAACTTCATTTCTTTTCTTTTCTTGCCATACTTCTCTGAACAATTGATCACACCTATCGTTTCATCACTCAAAAATCTTATTATTTAATTATATTCTTCAGGAATAGATTTTTGTTTCTCTCTCAATTACCCACTCACTTCTCATGCCAGCTTCCATATAAAAACCCCTAACCTTTAGAGTAGAAATCGTTTTTGGTGTCTTGCAAAAAGGGAAAAGATAAACAATCAAAGTTCTACATTTCCAGCAAGAAGCACTTTGAGGTAAGGTAGACTCAACCACAAACAATACTCTTATGTATGTTACCTTGTGTTCCGGCCAGAATTGCCCGACTTCAGCATCCGCTCGGCTCTTGAATGGCTTCGCCCAGAGAGGGACCGATCGGCCCTAAAAGTCAAGCTCTACTCCTCCCAGAAAAGGAACGGGGAGTAATCAGAGGGGAAATATCTCTGATTTCCCTCCCCTATCTCTAACGGTCAACTCGGCCATTATTGTGTAATAATTAGCATTTATGTACCATGTAATATAAATACCGCCCTCAGAGGCTAATGAAAGGATCCAGAATTCATTCTCTCAATTCAAACTCTCTCTACACACACAAACACACGTTCGGTCCTTTCTCAATCAGAGAAACCGACCGCAACATTGGCGCCCACCGTGGGGCCTGGTAAAACTTCTCCCACGTCCCACGCAAGAAATCCAGAAAAGATGGAAGACAACCGCAGCAACCTGGAATACCTGCTGCGAACCCCAAGATGGCTACAGAGTCGCAATGCAGAATTGGAGCAAGAAGAACAGAACCTGGTAGATCAGGTTCGCAACCAAGAGATCAGGATACAGTGACTGTGTGAACACCTCACAGATGCCACGAGGCTAGCCCGGGTCCTGGAGGAGGATTCTTTGAGAAAGGAAGAGAATCACTAGAAGAGAGCACACCATCTGAGCCTTCAGATTCATCGCACCATGACCCGAGTGCGCCACCAGCGAGAGGAGACAGCAGCGGCCGCAGATATGCAAGTCACGACGATCGCCGGTGGATTCGCCGGAGGAGGAGCATCTGCGAATGCCAGAAAAAGGTACACTCGTTCCATTATGAATTTAAATACTGACAGTCCATTTGTAGTATTTGGGTATTCTGCAGTCCCATTCGAGGCAGGAGACTTCAAGGGAGAACAGTTGCATGACGGCGACCCCCTCGTAATAACCGTCACTATCAGAAACGTCAGTATCCGCGGGTACTCGTGGATGGAAGTAGCTCTGTCAACATCATGTATTGGAGGTGTCTCGAGCTCTTACAGATGCTGCACAAAGCCATAAAAGACTATCCTGTCATCTTGACGGGATTCACTGGACACAAAGCAGAAGTTCACGACTACCTGGACATCGCTACCTGGACGACCGGCTCTGAGTGATCTCGCAGCAGCAGTGTCCTACAACAACAAGAAAAACTAGTTTTTTCGGTGACCAAAATCCGCCGAAAATTTGGACTTTCCGGCGGATTTTATCCACCGGTAAAACCGTGGTAGCAAACGGTTTCTGGCGAATTTTAGCCCCTCAAATCCGCCGGAATTTTTTTTTAAAAAATAAAGAAATCCGCCGGAAATACAATAAATCAGCCGGAAATTAATTTTTTAAAAAAAAATAAAAAATCAGCCGGAAATACATTTAAATCTGCCGGAAATTATTATTATTATTTTTTAAAAAAAACTGCCAGAAATACATTTAAATCCACCGGAAATTAATCTTTTAAAAAAAACCGGAAATATTTTTAATAAATAAATATTATTGATTTAATATAATATAGGGTTAAATATGTTTTTAGTCCCTACAAAATTTCACTATTTTGTTTTTAGTCCTTATGAAATTTTTCATCGAGTTTTAGTCCCTATAAAATTTCAAAATTTTGTTTTTAGTCCCTATAAATGCCAACTAGTGTATATCCATTGAATTTTTAAGTGATGTTTTGCATACATGTTGAGGACATTATAAACATCTCTTCCAGAAAAACTTTGAATTTTTTAACAATGCATCAATTAAATCTAAATTTTTTAAGTGCAAAAGATTCGATAAACAAATTAAAGGAAATACTACCCTAGAAATCAAATTTTGAGTTTATTTTTTGTGAGGGAGATATTTTTAATATCTTTAACGTGTATGCAAAATATCATTCAAAATTCTAAAGGCATACACGAGTTTACATTTTATAGGGACTTAAAACAAAATTGTGAAATTTTATATAGACTAAAAGTTGATGAAATTTTTTATAGGGACTAAAAAGAAAATAGTGAAATTTTGTGGGGACTAAAAACATATTTAACCCTATAATATATTTTTTAAAAAATATAAATAAAAATATTAAATATACGAATTTATTAATAAATTAAATAATAAACATACGAATTAAATTTAATAAATTTAGTAATATATATTTTTAAAAAATTAATAATAAAAATATTATTGATTTAATAATTGATAATATATTTTTTAATATATATTTTAATAAAAAGTAAAAAAAACGAAATTGAAGTAAAATATTGAATGGTATTGTTGAAGTTGGAAGGAATAAAAGAGAATATGAGAAGAAATAATATAGGAGAGAATAAGAATGAGGAAGTATGAGGCAAAAAAACCATGTGGGGGCAAAAAAAAATTTATTTACCAAAATAATGCACTTTGTGGGTTATTTACCAAAGTGGGCAAATTTTTTTTATAGTTCAGAAGTCGCCCCCCCCAGGGTGACTTCTGAACTGTTTTTTGCAATTTTTTTTTAAAATGCAGTTCAGAAGTCGCCCCCCCCCCCCCAGGGTGACTTCTGAATTGTGTTTCGCAAATTTTTTTTAAAACACAGTTCAGAAGTCGCCCCCCCAGGGTGACTTCTGAACTGTGTTTTGCAATTTTTTTTTTAAATACAGTTCAGAAGTCGCCCCCCCCAGGGTGACTTCTGAACTGTGTTTTTTTAATTTTTCAATAATTATATATTAATATATAAATATCTAAATTAATTTATTTTAAATTTATAAAAATGATTATACCTATTTATAATTTAATTACGTTAATATTTAGGACAAAAAATTAAGAGATTAAAAATTGGAACATAATATAATATAGAAAAAAGACTGAAATAAACAACAAAATTTTCAGAAATACAAGAATAGAAAATTAAAAACGAAACGAGAGGAAAACATGATCGAAACTACTTCCACGAAACATTTTCTGGTAGTGGCCATTGGACCGCTGGAGGGATAACCCGACGGATGATTTCATGGGTGGAAATAGTTGTTTCGACGCACAATTCGATAGGACTCCGAGTATGAGGTTGAAACAGCTCATGCTGCTGAAACATCTGCCGAACGTGATTGTCAGTCTTGATAGTCATTACGCACCACCGAATACGATTACCTTCGCCGGTCCGGGGGCAGCGATAAACGATACGAGTGATCGTTTGCTCCTCACCCTCCAGCTGCGCCTTTTCCGTTAGCTTTTCGTTCAGTTCGGCGAAGGTGATGTTGTTCTTAAGGCTGGAATAAATGGTGTTTGGACCACTAAAATACACACCATCTTCTTCCCTGTACATAACATGGGCCTGACAGTGAAGTGTACAGTAGTGGTTGATGACTGTTTCCGGTATGACTTGTTGTGGTGGGGGTGGTCGCAGAAGATGAATGATTTCTTCCGGAGTGCGTATTGTGTCTACGTACAGCTCCAAGAGACTACGTCCCATTGGAATGTTAGCATGACCTTCCATCATTGTGCGAACGTCGTGGTCGCTTTGGATCTCCATGACAGAATAACGGAATGTCCCGTCATCTCCACAATTGTACTTTCTGTAACGGATACGCTCCACGTCTTTACGCCACCCTCCCTCTGGTCGTATTTTTCTCTCAGCCTTCTCCTTGAGTTGGGCGAATGTGATGTCCTTATTCATCCTACAAAAGATATGATTAGGACAACGAAAGACAACACCATGTTCATCGGTGGTTACAGTTCCACTGTGATAAAGTGCGGTTAGGAATTTGTCATTTGAGTACTGGAGGACCCGACAATATCAGTGGCTGTGTTGATTGCACACATCAAGGAGCGGTTCACGTACCAGAGTTCCTACAGAAAGGCTTGGATTGCTAAACAAAAAGCAATCGAGCTTATCTTCGGTAATTGGGAGGACTCTTACAATGAAGTAACCAGGTGGCTACATGCTTTCTCTTACTATATTCCAGACACAATTCACGATTGGCAGTACAAACCATTCTATGAGAATGGACAACTAGTTGCCGGCAAAGGTGTATTCCACCGCATCTTTTGGAGTTTCGGCCCGTGCATTAAAGGCTTTCAATTTTGCAAACCAGTTGTCTCTGTTGATGGAACATGGTTGTACGGTAGGTACAAAGGG
Organism: Astragalus glycyphyllos; assembly: GCA_963573325.1. Classification (NCBI taxonomy): domain Eukaryota; kingdom Viridiplantae; phylum Streptophyta; class Magnoliopsida; order Fabales; family Fabaceae; genus Astragalus; species Astragalus glycyphyllos. The sequence continues at coordinate 33,223,274 of OY754310.1, read as the reverse complement.
TGTCTTCTTTTGGCAATCGCACAAGATGGAAGAAACAACACCTTCCCAATTGCATATGCAGTGGTCGAGGGTGAGACAAAGGAGGCTTGGTTTTTCTTCCTATCTCGTTTAAGACACTATGTGACACCACAGGAGGGTATTTGTTTGATATCAGATAGACACGAGTCTATCAAAAGTGCTGTTACGCAACTAAACACCAATTGGAAACACGTCTTCTGTGTTCGCCACATAGCACAAAACTTCATGAGACACTTCAAAAACACTCCTGCCAGGAAACATGTCATCAATATGGGTGAGTATTTTTAACAATTTTTTTTTAATTAATTGGTTTCAAATTTCCATTCCATACTTACCAACATCTTCTTTTTTTTTCTTCAGCATATTCAATGACGGAAGAATCGGCCGATCACTACAAACAAAAAATTGGTCGGGAAGTAGGTCCTGAGGGGGTGGCTTGGGTTGAAGACATAACCGCAGAACAATTGTTGCAGTGGTGCGATGGAGGTTCCCGTTGGGGGCACATGACAACAAACCTTGCAGAGTGCATCAACAATGTTCTTAAGGGGGTGCGGAATCTCCCTATTCGTTCATTGATAGATGCAACATATTTCAGGATGAACGAGGTTTTCGTCAAAAGGGGAACACAGGCACAGGCAATGTTGACGTCCGGAACTATGTACTCTGAAAAATTGTTGGAAAATATTGCCAGGAACATAAATGTCTCAAAAACCCATAACGTCGCGGTTCACGATCGTGCCCAACAATTGTTCCGAGTTGAAGAACTTGTACGACCACAAAGTGGTAGACCTGCGCGAACATTCGTGGTGAACTTCAGAGCAAAAACGTGTGAGTGTGGGGAATTCCAGGCACTTCACTACCCTTGTTCACATGTCATCGCAGCATGCTCAAAATGCAATTACGACCACATGCAATTCGTGGATCCACCGTACACAATGGAGAATGTTTTCAATACTTACATTGTCGAGTTCCCACCCTTGCCAACTGAGACCTCATGGCCTTATTTCAATACTTTAGAACTAAAGCATGATCCCACTAAACGGAGAGATAAAAAGGGTCGTCCACAGTCTACCCGTATTCGTACAGAGATGGATCAAAGAGAAAGGGGTACACGCACCAGAAGATGCGGAATTTGTAGAAATGAGGGTCACAACAGAAACAACTGTCCTAACCGCAATTAATGTGTTGTAATATTTCGGATTACTCTTTTAAATAACTATTGTAATTTTCGGTTGGTCTTTTAAATAAATTATTGTGTTGTAATATTTCTTTCTGACCCTTCAATTAAATTAGGAAATTTGGATTACAATTATTAATTATCTAAATACTATTGTTTTATTTAAAATAAATTAATTTAGATATTTATATATTAATATATAATTATTGAAAAATTAAAAAAACACAGTTCAGAAGTCACCCTGGGGGGGGGGGGGGGGGGCGACTTCTGAACTGTATTTAAAAAAAAAATAGCAAAACACAGTTCAGAAGTCACCCTGGGGGGGGGGGGGGGGGCGACTTCTGAACTGTATTTTAAAAAAAAAATTGCGAAACACAGTTCAGAAGTCCCCCTGGGGGGGGGGGGGGGCGACTTCTGAACTGCATTTTAAAAAAAAAATTGCAAAAAACAGTTCAGAAGTCACCCTGGGGGGGGGGGGGGGGGGGGGGGGGGGCGACTTCTGAACTATAAAAAAAATTTGCCCACTTTGGTAAATAACCCACAAAGTGCATTATTTTGGTAAATAATTTTTTTTTTGCCCCCACATGGTTTTTTTGCCGAAGTATGAAGGAATAAGAATGAAGGAGTGAGAATGAAGAAGGAATAAGAATGAATGAGTGAGAATGAATAAGAATGAAGAAGAAAGGAGAATTATAGAAGAGAGATATCACTACAAGAAAAACAGGATTTTCCGGCGACCAAAATCCGCCGGAAATGACTAAAATCCGCCGAAAATTTGTACTTTCCGTCGGATTTTGGGCGCCGGAAAAACCCTCGTCGCAAACGGTTTCTAGCGGATCTGGATCCCTTGCAAAATCCACGGAAATTTCCGAGGCTAAATCCGCCGGAAATTTCCGGCGGAAAAATCCGCCACAAACCGCCTAAGATCCGCCGGAAACCGCCTAATATCCGCCGGAAAATTTTAAAAAAAAATAAACATCCGCTGGAAATCGCCTAATATCCGCCGGAAAATCCGTTTTTTTTTAAAATAATAATAAATCCGCCGGAAACCACCTCATATCCGCCGGAAATTTAATATATATTTTTTTTAAAAAAATAAATTTAATGATAAATAAATGTTTTAAAAACCGAAAATTAACTTTTTTTTAAAAACAGAAAATTTAATAATTAAAAAACCTTTTTTTTATAATACGAATTAAAAACAGAATATTTAATAATTAAAAATTGTTTAAAATTTTTTTAAAAAAAGAAAATTTAATAATAAAAAACTGTTTTGAAAATAGAAAATTATTTTTTTATTAAATAATGTTATTTTTAAAAATACGATTTAAATATAATTAATTTTTTTATAATAAAATTTTAAAAATAATTAATTCGTATTTTTAAATAATAAGAATTAAATAATAATAAATATTATTAAATATTTTTAATGAATATTAATAAAAATTTAATATTTAATTAATTATTAAATAATTTGTTAAATAATATATTTATTAAATAATATTATAATTGAAAAAAATTAATAATCAAATTAAAATGACAAATTAAATATACGATTAAAAATCAATACCTGGTCGATATAATATCCAAAAAAAGCGCAAACTTAAATATCCCAACAAAGTACGCGAATATTCATATTCAACACAAAATATAACTTAAATATCCAAACAACAAAATAACATAAGAGTAAGCTACTGGGGTGGGGGCTGGTGTGGAAGCTGGTCTGAATCCTCGCTCGTGTAATAGCTGGCCGTGGCGTCACCTGAGGCGTCATCAGTAGCTGCAAGAAAAGCACCAATGGAGTCGATAGTATTCAAATCGATACTTGAGTTGTATATCTGCTGGGAGTGCTGATCATGATCAACCTGCTGGGGTGGGGGTGGATACATCTGCTGCTGGGGTGGGGGTGGATACATCTGGTGCTGAGGTGGATAGTGCTGCGGGTACTGAGACCATGGCTGAAAGGCACCGCCAAAGTGCTGCTGTGGCGGCGTGTAGGATGGCGCCATATGGGAAGATGATGGCCTGGAGTACTGCTGCTGAGACAGCTGACTCAATAAGTGATTATAACGCTCCTCATTTAGCCTACGTTCCTCCGCTGCTTGTCGTTCCTGCTCCGCCAACCGTTCCTCAGCTAACTTATTCCGCTCTCGAAGCTCCTGCAACTCTAGTGCACTTTGATGCTGGCGTTGTTCATACTCATGATGAGCCTGGCTCAACTGCTGGGTCAACTCAGTTACAACATTCAAATCTCCAGGGGTAGGAACATAAGAGCGGGCAGTACTCCCAACTGATCCAGAACTAGAAAGACTCGGAATAATACTTGCTCTGAAAGCAGCCGGTCCGATACCACCAGATCCTACTAAACGATTACTTTTTCTTGGACCAACTGCTTTCTCCCAAATTTCACGAGCTGCTCTAGTCTCCACAGGATCAACTTCAGCGCTCCCACTGCTCTGCTGTTGAGTCTCCCGGTACTCATTAATTGCAGCCTCAAAGTTCTCCTGAAAAAATAATACAAACCAAAATAAAATGAATAACTATTAAAGAAAAATAATAATAATTTAAAGATAATATTTATAATTGTATATATTATAACTTTTACCTGAACCTCCCTCGCCTGATCATTAACAAACTCACCAGTCTCCTCCCGGACATGGAGGTAGGTGTACAACTCAGGCAACGTAACTGGCCTCTAGTTCATTGCCTCCTATATAAATAGTGTTATTAGTTAATCAATTAATTATAAATATTAATTAATAATTAATTAATAATATGTAAGAAAATTACCAAACGCAGATGATGAGTTGCAGCATTAACACTACCCCCTGTGTGTGTGCAGCGACCTTTGTCAGAAGCCCTGGCTTGCTTGGCTTTCTCACTTTTGAGTTTAAACTCCAGTGTCGCCCAATACTTTTTCAGGTTTTGCCAACTTAATTCTCCCATATAAGTCGGTTTCTTATCTTCTATTCGTGCATTCCTCATTAATTCGGAAAACCGATGAGAACACCTCTTATGCCAGACTTTCATACATTCTTCTTGTTTCTCAATTAGCCACGTACATTTTTCCTATTTTAAAAATTATACAATTATGTTAATTACATAATATTATATATATTATATAAAATAAAAACAAATTAATCAATAATAAAATAATTAAAAATTGTTTTTAGAAGAAAAACTTACTAAAAATGAATTTAAAATCTTTGCGCATTCGTCCTTATCTTTTCTCACTGCACCCCAATTCTTCCATCCCTTGTTGAAATTCTCCCTAATTGATGTTATGATTGCAGTTGCACTTTTCTTGCAAGGAAGAAAGCTGTAGAATATTTAAAGAGATGAATTGTGTTACACAAAATTTATATAATATTAAGAGTTATATATTAAAGAAAAATAAATTAATATAAATACTATACTTACGAGTCACCAGCAGTCTGCAAAATGACACGGCCATCCGGCGTATACCTCACCACCTCCTGGTCAATGTGATAAGTGCGTATACCTTCAGCATCAACATGTACTGGGGTTATGCCCTCAGTACCTTCAGGAATCACTGGCTCCTGTGGAGTAGTACTACTAGAAGCTCCATCTGTCCGAGGTCGAGGCACATATCTGTCACTATCAGGAACAACAACTCGACGGGGTTGCTGACGACGTCTAAGGCGAGTAGAAGTCTTCGTCCTACGACTACTACCAACATCGTCCACCGGTGGAGGAACATCATGATCATCATGATCAGACCCAGATCCTGAGTGAGCCATATACTGTATATATCTAGAAATTTAGAAATATATATATATATATATATAGATTGAAATATTTAAAAAAGAGATCGGCTTAATATTAATTTAAACACTAAAACATAAATTGTATCCATATTATAATTAAATTAAATACAACAACATGCATAAATTAAGTACTAGCTAGCTAATTGGAATCATATTCATTCTCAAAATCATCGTCATCGGAAGAGTCATGAATTCTTGATGGACCAACGTGCTCTGCTGCATCTTCATCATCTTCATCATCAACTTCATCGCCGGTGTTTGGCTCATCACATAAACGAATGATGTGTTCAACTTGAATCACTTCATTTACATTAGTCATCTCATCCATGTGATATGGCACATCTTCCACTGTGTCATCATTTGTCTCAATGCGACCTCTTGGCTTTGTTTTAATTGCGACACACCAACCACGCCTATCAGTCCGTGTTGATGGATAAGGGACATAATACACTTGTCTCACATTTTGTGCAATGACGAACGGATCATACAGTGGATATCTGCTACTCATTTTAATGTCCACTGTATTTGACTTTTGATTCACCCTTGTTCCCCAAGAAGATGGATCAAACCAATTACAATAAAAAACTACTACCTTCTGACTAAAATCTAGATGGGGGTACGCAAGTTCGTATATGTGGTGAACAACTCCATAAAAATCATCTTCACCTCCTTCAGCTGTGACAGTACCCTTCATGCAAACACCACTATTGATAGTTTCTCTGCCTTGTGTCCATTCATTGGTGTGAAATTTGTAACCATTAACAAAGTATGTGTGCCATTCTCTAACACTTCTTCGAGGACCGTCGGATAAGTTCCTCAGGTGTTGGTTAGCAGGAGTTGGTGGGAGGGAATAAACATGTTGCCTAAACCACATTGGAAAATGTGCACTAATATGTGCAGATGATTGATCTTCACTCACTCCCTCTGATGACAAAAATTCCCTAATTGAAAAAAGATAATTAATGCTTACACAACTGTAATTATTAGTATCAAATATAAGATTGATATTAATTAAGGCACGTTGAGGAATACATACTCAATGAATGGTTGCACCTCAGAACAGTTTATTAACACATGAACATGTGCTGAATTTAACTCTTCTTCGGTTAGCCAGTGAATTGACTCCTTCCCAGATGGACGACCAGGTAGACAAAAGACAGACAAAGCTAAATGATGTCTTGGACAATCAATATCCATTTCATTTCGACTGCTTCTTGGAGCAAATTCACTCTTGAAATAATAAGAACAAAAATGGGTTGTTTCACGGTGTAAGTAAGAAGCACATATCGATCCTTCAACTCTAGCTTTGTTTTTCACTGATCTTTTGGAATCACCCATGAACCTAGAGAAAACGATATGTTAATTAATATAATAAACATAAACTTCTTTCTTTGCTAGATCGATTATGATAATAAACTGACCTTTCAAACGGATACATCCATCGGTATTGGACAGGTCCGCCAAGTTTAGCTTCATATGAGAGATGCACCGGTAAATGCTCCATAGAATCAAAGAAACCTGGCGGGAATACTCTCTCCAACTTGCATATGATAAATGGAATGTCTTCTTCCGTTTTTGTAAGATCATCAACTTTTAGCGTTGCAGAACACAAATTCTTAAAGTATTGACTAATTTCAATGAGCGGATTCAAAACATGTGTCGGCAACGAACTAAAAGCGATAGGAAGTAAACACTCCATGAATACATGACAATCATGGCTCTTCATCCCATGCAACCTCCCATGATCCACATCCGCACATCTAGATAAATTGGAAGAATAACCATCTGGCATTTTCAACTCTTTTATCCACCGATAAACTGCTTTCGCTTGTTCGGTAGATAAAGTATAATTGGCTTTAGGTTTCAATGTCCTAGTACCTTGCTCAACCAACAACAAATCCTTCCGTCGACAATAGTGATATATGTCCCTCCTAGCTTTCTCATTATCTTTCGTTTTACCTTTAACATTCATGACAGTGTTAAATATGTTGTCAAAAAAATTCTTCTCTATATGCATCACATCGAGATTGTGCCTCAATAGATTATCTTTCCAATAGGGAAGTTCCCAAAAAATACTTTTTTTTGTCCAATTGTGCCATTGTCCATAGCCTTCTGGACGAGACACAACACCCGCTACAACTTCCACAGGAGGAATATCCTTAACACTGTCCCAAACTTCTTCAGGTGTCAAAATACGAGGAGGTCCATCTGTTTCAACATTTCCTTTGATAAATGCATACTTCTGCTTTCGAAATGGGTGATCCATAGGTAAGAACCTACGGTGCGAGTCAAACCACGAAGTCTTTCCTCCGTATTTAAGAGTAAAAGCCTTTGTGTCAACCATGCAAGTCGGACATGCCATTTTACCATGTGTCCCCCAACCAGATAACATTCCATATGCAGGGAAGTCATTAATCGTCCACATCAAAGCCGCCCTCATCACAAAATTCTGTTTGCGTGCTGCGTCATAAGTTAAAACACCATTCCAAAGTCTTTTTAGATCATCAACCAATGGTTGCAAATATACATCAATTCCAGCTGTTGGATTACTCGGCCCTGGAATAATTGCATTTAAAAACATGTATGGTTTAGACATACACATTTCTAGAGGAAGGTTGTATGGGGTAACAATAACCGGCCAACACGAGTACGGTGTTGCCGAGGCTTGAATATATGGTGTGAATCCATCAGAGCATAAACCAAGTCGAACATTCCGTGGATCACCGGCAAAATCTGGATGAACACGATCAAAATGCTTCCAAGCCTCACCGTCAGATGGGTGACGTAATTCACCAGAGTTACTTCTATTTTGATGGTGCCATGTCATTTTACCTGCGGTCTCCATTGAAGTAAACATCCTCTGTAGCCTTGGTATGAGCGGCAAATAGAACATTGCTTTTCGTGGAACCAATTTGCCTCCACTCATCCCTCTTCTGCTGGCACGATAGCGTGGCTCTCCACAAATCTTGCATTCCGACAACTCTCCATCATTTATGCCAAACTCATTGTTATAATAGAGCATGCAACCAGAGACACAGCAATCAATTCTTTTAGATTTCAAACCAAGTTTCGATACTAATCTTTTAGCATCATAATAACTCTGCGGCAAAAGTCCTTTAACAGGAGTTGCATCCAACATCATTTTGGTCATATACTCCATGCATAACTCAGCAACATTAAACTGCGACTTAGGACCCAACAACCGAACACACATTGATAATTTAGAGTCTTTAGCTCCTTCAAATAATGGATTATTTGTTTTATTCAAGTACATGTAAAATCTTTGAGCTTCCTCATTTGGAACTTCTTCAGCATCATATTCCGGCTCTTCATAATCCAAGTTTACTCCAACCGCATCAGATATCATTCCTTGATAAACTTCTAAAGGTTGAATAATTTCGCCTCTAGATGTCGTAGCCGCTGGATAATTATTTGCTGTGGGAGCTACTACATTAACCGGAACGTTAACTGCACGAATAACCCCTGCTGCTACTTCACCATGACGACTCCATATAAAATAATTTGGCCTAAACCCATTATTGTACAAATCCATTCTGATTTCATCATCATTTTTTATAAATTGAAATGAACATTTCAAGCACGGACATCTAATTCCGCCTTGTTGCGCAAATTCTTCATGCTGCTTGGCGCAAAATATAAACTCTTCTACCCCTTGTGCAAAACGCCGCTTTAAACCAGCTCTTCCAGGAAACAACCGATCGTACATCCAACTACGATCCATGTTTTCGAGAACTACGTACATAGTTCAATAAAAATTAATGTTATATATTATATTCCTATATATTTATTACATATACATGCACATATATATACTTATACACATATTTACATACACTAACAATGTTAACATTAATTAAATTACTAGTTACTAGGTTTTAAACGTACACTAGCAATTATTCAACCATAATTAAATTACATGTTCTTTTATTCTTATATAGATTAAGAACTCTATATATTAGTATTACTAATTGTAAATTACTATCTGTTAAACAAAATATCAAATTTTGGGTTATTGATAAATAAAATGTAATTATTCAAAGTAAATGTAATTATATATTAGTGAATATATATATATATTGATATACAATTTAATAAAGTAAATATAATATTTAATATTTTTATCTAAAAATGAATAAAAAATAGAAGAAATAATATTATTCGCATTTAGATAATAAATATTAACATTAATTATTTAAAAATTAATTTTATTTTTATTTTAAAATAAATATAATAAATTACTTAAATTAATTTAGAAATGAATAATAAAGTAAATATAAATAAATTACTTCGTTTTTTTATTTATTTCATTTTATTTCGTATTAAAGTTAAAATAAATAAATTAAATATACAAACAGAAATTCAAATTACAAAATATATTACTTTAATTTCATTTACTTTCAATTTAAAAAATAAATTAACATAAACATTAGTTATTAAATTTATTTTCGTATTACCTTATTGAAATTTATTAAACAAAAACTAAAATTATTTTAAAAATATATTACTTTAATTTCGTAATTATAAATTAACTAATTTATATATTAATATATTAACAAATTAACTAATTTATATATTAACTAATTATTATAAAGTTTTATATTTAACTATTGAAGAAAATCTAATCTAACTAATAATATATCAAATAACTATCTAATAATATATCAAATATTAAATTGATATCTAACCGGTTGTGAAGAGAAGACTCTGGCTTGATGCTATTCCAAACTCCTTTCAACCGAAATCAAAACGAACCAAACTCAACTCCTAAACAAACAATACAAGAAATAATAACTATACCGTTATTGAAAACACGATAGTAAAACTCAAACAAAGAGAAGAAGAGATAAATCTATCAAAGAGAGGAAGAAATCATACCTTAGATAGAAGAAATCTATCAAAGAAAGGAAGAGATTTTGTAGAGAGAAGAAGAGAGAAATTTGAGAAGTGAAGAAGTGAAGAAATGATGGATGAATTTCGTGGAAATATACAGAGGGAGATGGGCAACGGTTCAAATTTCAAAATCCCCCACAAATACACGTTTGCGGCGGATAAGGGGTTTGTGGCGAATCCTATTGCGAGGGAACGAGGGGATTTGCGGCGGATTTGTAAGCCATTGGGATTTGTGGCGGAAATGGTGGACTTTGTGGCGGATATAGTCAACACTGGGATTTGCGGCGGATTGACCAGCATTTGTGGCGGAATTCAAATTTCCCTCGGAAATGGACTTTGCGGCGGATTGGTGGATTTTGCGGCGGATTTTGAATTTGAATTTCCCCCCTTTTTCAAAAATCCGCCGGAAATGGATTTTGTTGCGGATTCCAATTTTTTTTTTAATTTTTTTTTTAAATTCGAAAATATCCGCCGGAAACGCTAAAATTTCCGCCGGAAAGTTTGTGTCTATTGAAAATCCGCCACAAATGCCACCAAATCCGCCGCAAATGTTCCGTCGAGAAATATCCGCCGGAAACTTTCCGGCGGATTAATATCCGCCGGAAAGTGTTGGACAGAAAATCCAACATTTCTTGTAGTGTATGTAGAGAAATTTTTGGAGATTTGAGAGTATGAGAAAGAAGAAGAAAGATAAGATAGAGAAAATGTAGAAGAGAATGGGAAGGAAAGAAAGAGTTAAATGAGAGAATGAGAGGAGTGTAGGAGAAATTTATATTTATAGACGGATTTTTCCGCTCCAAATTTTTCCGACGGATTTTTAAAATATTTGGCGGACTTTGTTAAAAAAAATGAAATTTTTTTTTTAAAAAATCCGCTGGAAAATCCCTCCAAAATTTTCCGGCGGATTTTTTTAACACTACCGGTGGATTTTTGTTAAAATTTTTTTTTTAAATCCGCCGGAAATACCATTTTTCCGCCGGAAAAAATCCGCAGGTAATGCCCAAAATCTGTCGGTAATGTGCGGCCAGAAAAAATCTGCCGAAAATACGCGGTTTTCTTGTAGTGTACCCGCAGCTATGCATTAAATTCCTTTTGCTGTATGGCCAAGCGCTCACTGTCAGAGGAGACCAAACAGTTGCGCGTAAGTGCTACGCCGAAAGTGTGAGAGTGCAGTCAGTTTGGGATATCACAATGCAACCTCAAGACATAGGGCTGCTAGATCTAGACCCCAGATTATATGACCCAGCGAGAGAAGAAAAACGTCCAAAACCAGCGGATGACCTCAAAGAAAATGTAATAGGGCCGGTCGCCCACCAGAAGACGAAGATCGGAGCAAGCTTACTCCCAACAACCGAGCGAGAGCTCGCCAAGTTCCTCTCAGACAACCTTGATGTCTTTGCATGTTCTCCTCAGGACATGCCAGGTATAGACCCAAACTTTATCTGCCATCATTTATCAATAAGTCCTGCTGTTAAACGCCCAGAGGAAAAGAAAGCAGGGCAAGGAGAAGACACTAGCTGTGAAAGAAGAGGCCGGAAAGCTAATAAAAGCCGGATTCATCAGGGAAGTAAAATACCCCACCTGGCTGGCAAACTCGGTGATGGTGAGAAAGGCCAACAGCAGATGGAGAATGTGCGTGGACTACACGGACTTGAACAAAGCCTGCCCAAAAGACTCTTATCCGCTACCCAGCATCGACAGCCTAGTAGATGGAGCATCCGGATACAAGCTGCTGAGTTTCATGGATGCTTACTCCGGGTACAAACAAATTCGCATGTGCCCCACAGACGAAGAAAAAATAGCCTTCATGACCGACCGATCAAATTACTGCTACAAGGTCATTAAAAAATGCAAGGGCCACTTATCAACGATTGATGGACAGAGTCTTTGAAGATGTGATCGGCCAAGCAATAGAAGTCTATGTTGATGACATGGTAGTAAAGGCAGAGACGGACGCAGCACAGCTCACCGACCTTGACAAAACCTTCCAACTACTGAAAAAGCACAACCTCAGGCTCAATCCCGAGAAGTGCTCTTTTGGAGTGCAGGCAGGAGAGTTCCTCGGCTTCGTCCTCACCCACAGGGGATCGAAGCAAACCCCTCCAAATGTAGGGCGATCATTGATATGCGAAGCCCGGAGCAGGCCAAAGAAGTACAAATCTTGACAAGAAGAATCGCAGCACTATCTCGCTTTATATCCCGATCGGCAGACAAAATCAGACCACTCTTCCAACTACTCAGAAAGAACACTTCCTTCCAATGGACCAAAGAGTGCGAGCAAGCGTTTCAGCCGATCAAAAGATTCATAGCAACACCACCCATCTTAACAGCCCGGGCACAAGGAGAACCGTTGCTACTCTATTTGGCTATCTCAGAGAATGCGTGCAGCGGAGCAGAGGCAAGATTTCAGAAAATTGAGAAGGCAGCATATGCGGTAGTTCTGGCCGCCAGGAAACTGAGACAATACTTCCAAAGCCACCAGATAATAGTCAAGACAGACCTCCCGGTCAAAAAGGTGCTCAGCAAACCAGACCTAGCAGGCAGGATGGTGGCTTGGTCGGTCGAGTTATTAGAATACGACATCATGTATGAACCGAGAGGTCCGATCAAGGCACAAGCACTAGCAGACTTCGCAGCAGAACTAGTCAGTGAAGGAATCGAAGAAGAGCAAGAAGAAACCTGGGTCCTCTCCGTCGACGGCTCCTCAAACCTAAAAGGGAGCGGCGCCGGAGTAACCCTCGAGGGGCCAGATGGAGTACTATCGGAGCAATCTTTGAGATTTGGATGGAAGGCCAACAACAACCAAGCCGAGTACGAGGCCTTGATTGCAGGAATGACTGTACCTGCTGAAGTCAGCGTAGAAAATTTGAAGGCAAGAAGCGACTCCCTGCTAATCACCGGACAGGTCACAGGAACATTCACAGCAAGAGATGAGATGCTGATAAAATACTGGGAGAAAGTGCAGAAGCTAAAAGAAAAATTCAAGACCTTAGAACTAACGTACGTGCCAAGGGAGCGGAACAGCAGGGCAGACATACTATCTAAACTAGCCAGCACTAAAGCACCCGGTAATAACCGAAGGATCATACAAGAAACTATCCAACAACCAAGCATAAACGAGGTGCAGGTTCTTGTAATAGAGGCGGGAGACAACTGTTGGATTACCGACGTCATAGCTTATTTGAAAGGCGTGGAACTCTAGGCAACAAAAGAAGAAATGCAGACACTAGCGAGGATAACTAGCAAATACACCCTGCTCGGTTCTGAACTCTATAAAAGAGGGTTCTCAACACCGTTGCTCAATTGTGTAACGCTCGACCAGGCAAAAGAAATCATCCGAGAAATACACGAAGGAATCTGCGGAAGCCACATCGGTGGCTGAGCTCTTGCGGCCAAAATCACAAGGGTCGGTTACTATTGGCCGACCATCAGGAATATATAGTAATTATAGCTAAATAAATAAAATAACAACATTCAAAGTTTAGAAGAAGGGTTATGCTCATGATTAAGCATTTGGCATATATTTTGGTATTTTGATATGTTTGTTCAGTGCACCTGCAGTTGATGCTCCTGCACCAGGATACAATAGTGCACCTGCACCAGGAACTCCTACATCAAGTTATAACCAGAACACAACGGTGCACCTGCACCAAGTTCACCTGCACTGAAAGCTGACAACTATGCATGAAGCATTCTTAAATCATCAAGATGCACCTACACTTCATGAATGACGTCATGCTTAATCATATAAGCACATGCTACTTGCAGATTTCGGCGCCTACCATAAAAAGACTAGCTTTGAAGAGTCATGCACCTAGGGACACTTGGCCATCCATTACTGGACCTCCCTTTGTGCTTGAGTATGAGATTCAAACTACTTTTTGGAGGATAAGAAATTTAACCATGGTTCAACCCTCAAGTTAACTTAATCTTCAAGAAAGGCTCACTTTTTGAAGGCTATAAAAGGACCTTCACTTCTCATTTGAAGACACACCTCAAGATATTAAGAAGATATACTTAGAATTAGTATTAGATAGTTTTTATGTTGTAAGGAAGGTAAGGAAGGAATTGACAACTTCTTTCTTCACTTCTACGTAGTGCTAGCTAAGTGTAGTGAAGTTAGTGCACCTGCATTGCTTGGGAATTCATGCAAAAGATCTTCAACCCGTGTAACCCTTACCTTGTTGTTTTCTTTTATTGTGATTTTACTTATATGAATATTATCTTTTTAGTTTATATATGCCTTGCAATGTCTAGCATGAGCTAAACTCATTTGGTTGGGATGTTTTAACCTTATAATGATCTTTTAAGCAAGTTATTGTGTCCATGTGTGGTGTGTGCATTTTAGTTCTTGTTTGATACTTCTTTCAACACTTGTTTTAAGGTTGTTCGCTTAAAATAAGTAGAGTTGTAAATACAGACATGGTTTACAATTAGAACTGAAGAACTAATAAGGGTAAGTGTTTTAATGGAGAAACTTTGTTAATTTATTTTAATAAAGCAAACTTTCTTAAATTCATGCTAAGTCCTAGACATAGGATAGCATAGTCTTTAGGGTGATACAGTGGGTACATAAAATACAGGAGTGAAATTATTTAGCATCTTAGACATAAGAGCTTGTAATGAAACTCTAAAGACAGTGACTGAAAGTCACATTTCTAATGCATGCAGCTGCATTCAGTGCACCTGCACAACATGTAAACACAAAACTCTTAAAAGTGACTTATTTGGTAAAGAACATCTCAACTATCATTCTCCACTATTTTCATACATCTTATATACGTTGTTTACATTCTGTTTGCACACCACCATCCACCATTTGTTAGTAGTTTACTCTGCACTAATCTCTCTATATATTTAAGCATAAGAAATTATCCAATACCTGTGGGTACGATCTCATCTTCTCTATATTACTTGTTGTAGACTGTGTACACTTGCACATTAGTTTTTCTCACACCAATGGGCTAACATAGTTTTCTCTCACGTAGTTCACAAAACGATAACAATTCGATATTCCATAACGGCATAAACATTACCAACATTAAACAATTTCAAATTCAGCAATCATACGTAAACTTTGGGAAATTATTTGACCTAGCAAAACGCAACGGAATTCAACAAACGACCCCTCTACAGAAAGCATAGGATGTCTAGTTTCTGACTCACATTTTTGTTTTGCAAAACTATGGTTCATTTGGTACAGTTTAGTAAAACAAACAAACTGGTTCCAAAACAGGACAGAATCTGTACCCTAACTTGTAACATTAATATCTCTAGCTATACTCACCCAATATCAATCAAACCAGTGCCAAAACAAAGGAAATAAAGTCTAATTTCTATCAAAACAAACCCCATGAAATTTTGATAACCAGGGAATTCAAAATTGGACAGAAACCAAACCTGTATCTAGAATGCTTCAGCCAGAATTTTCAACCAGAATGCTTCAACCTGATTTGTGAAATTCCACTCTAAAACTTCACTAATACCAAAAATAAACTAATTAACCTATGAGTAAACACCAAAATCAACAATAATAATGCTCCACAAACTCCAATTCAAGCCTAATTACAATCTTGGTACATTCAAGACACAAGAGCTTCAAATCTTATTTCATTTCAATCAATTTGATCATCAATTTCAGCAACTAAACCCAATTAGACAAACATGAATTCAATCATATTTGTTCGGTACCTGGGCTCCGGATACGGCAAAGCCCGAGGCACTGGATGGAGTTAAGATGCTTCGAAGGATTCAAGATGGAGCTCGGGATGTCCGAGGTAGCTCACACGTCCACGTCGGGTGGGGGGTACCTGCAAAACACTCTGACGCTCAAGTCAGTAAGGAAAAAAGGAGGAGAGATAAGGAAAAGCAGAGTAATGCGAATGAATAGAAAGTTAGTAACTGGAGGGCGGAACCTCTATTTATAGGAAAGATGCTGTACCTGAATCGTTGGATGCGGGTGCCTAAATCTGAACCGTCGGATGTGTGTACCACGGATCTGAGTTCATGCTAGATTACCTGGAGTACGGGAATGGGCCAGGCCCAATTCTGTTGAGGTTTGGCCCAGTCCGGAACAAAATTTATGCTAACAACATTCTAAAACCAGAACTTCACAATCACAACTTTAAAATTAGGGAAGAACTCACCTTGTTCTTGAAGAACCTTCTTAGTTAACTATAAAATTGTTTCAAATAGGAGGAATCAATTTCAAAACACCCCCAATCAAAATAGTTACAGCAGCCATGTCCCTTCCAAACTAGATTTAGCCTCCCAATGTACCCAAAATAAGCAACTGAAAACACATGCAAGAGTCACCAAACCAAATCCAACTTCCTAAAGCCACTTGCAATGGTGTTTGGAAAAAGGTGGGTGGAGTAAGGCTGAAATTTCAGGTTTGGTTATTCTTTAAAGAGATAGAGCTCAAAATCGTACCTACGGGTCTTCCGCGTGGATGATCGAGGGACGGTCCGTCTGCTACTATAGGCTGAGGGTGACCTGAACGCGCGGGGGGGTGTACCTGCAAGGACACTCCGACGCCGAAGTCAGTTATATCGAGCTATAGTACAATCTAGTGAATATTCGAGTGAATTGCGTCCCTGACACTTGGTGACTGATGTTATTTATAGTGATTAGTCTGGATCGTTGATGTCGGATAGCCCAGTTGCGCTGGGGGCCCAAGTATCAATTGGACTGATCATTCTGTTATTGGGCTGGATGATCACTTACTGGATTAGGCCCAGTTGAACTGATCCTCCCCTTGCTGGGTTGGATGACCACTACTAGGTTGGGCCTGACGAATGGCCCAATCCAGAATAGTTTCCCCCCAAGCCAAGCTCGATCGCCGAGCGGGCGTAGGCTTGATCAGTAGTTCGGATGGTCGGTCATGCCCCCAGTTTACTACTTGTGAAGTTTTCGGCGGTCGAAATCGTAACGGATCATTCGGTAATTGAGGGGTGGTCGTGAAAAACTTCACTTTTCTTCAAAGAACTCTCTAGAGAGACCTCCATCTGCTCTTGGGCGATCACCTCCCTTTGGGCGATCTGCCATACGGGACGACCCGTCCGATCATTCGATCACAGCGCGCAGACGACCACTTCTTTTGCGGACGATCAGACTTGTGGGCGACCATCTCCTCTTCCCGTAAGCGACCACTGCCCCTGGGACGACCACGACGGATGCGCAACCAGATCTACTCGGCCCTGCATCATGGGCGCTATCTCCGCAGGCGACCCGTTAGAGCGACGACCCGCTTTTCTCGTGGCCGTCCTCTTCGCAGGCGAGCGATCTGCAGTTCGCGAGGGAGGGGGCAAATACCTCTTTGCGCGTGGAGCTCCCCTAGGCGACCATTCAACGGTCGACCTGATCAAGCTGTGGGCTCGCGACGAACACTCTAGTAGATCGGCCGACCATCCGCGAGGCGCGACCACTCCTTGGTGCGACCTGATCTTCGAGCGACCTGGCCTTCTCCTTGCGAACGACCAAGCCACACGCGGACGACCCGCTTTGCTCGCGGACGACCTACTCTGCTTAGGGACGACCTGCGTGGATGACCTGGTCGCTCTTGTTGTTTGACGACCTGCGTGGACGATTACGCAGTCGTGCGTGAGGCTCCCTTATGCGAGCATCGTTGGTGGGCGACCTCATTCTTCACGGTACCCTCATTCATTTTTTTCTCTTTATGCATTATTTGGTTTCAATGTGGTGAGCTTGACAGGATTCAACAACTTTGGTGTTTTAATTTACCAAGTTGTGTTTTGGACAGGCACTCTCCTTTTTTGGTTTGGACGAGCACCTCGCTTGACTGGTACTCTCCTCTTTCGGTTTGAACGAGCACGCTGTCATCCAGGTAATTTTTCCTTCAACTCTTAGTAATTTGGTAAATTGGTAGGACCTGAATACCTTAGTATTTTGGTCTCTTTGAGACCTGGTTGTTTGATCTTTAATTCGATTTGAACTAACTCTCATGGACTGCCACCTTGATTTTCATTGCTAGAAATTTGTCCCGATTATTATGTTGTGTGTTCTAAATTGTGACTCCTCATCCTATTGCCCTGCTGTGAGCATGATCATACTCTTATTTCTATATCCAGTGGGTGACTCTGGTCTTCTTCCCTGCGGACGATCTGCACTCTCTTGGCGGCAACCTGATCATCCTCACACGCGGGCGGCGATCAGACCATCTTCCCACGCGGGCGACCATCATCACGGACAACCACCGTACTTGATTTCAGGTATTTTTCTTTCAACTCTTCTATCTTCAATTTTTAATTGTGTAGCGAGCGTGGTAGGATTTGGATACCTTAGGAAGATTTGATATTTTCCTCTTTAGATTTAGCTTGATCTGGAGCTCAAGGTATACGACCACTTTATGTGTGCTCTAAGTTATGTTTTGTTGGTGGATGATCTGCGGTTCTAGGGAGCGACCATCCATCGGGTGACTTGGGCGACCCCTTTTCCTTCTTGGTGTGAGACGCACTTTTTTGGGCGAGCTACCCTTCTTGGGCGACCACCCTCTTTGGATGACCACCCCTCTTGGGCGACTACTCCTCTCGGACGACCACTCCTCTCGGATGAGGGCTCTTCTTGGGCGACCTCTCACCTGGCGGCGACCAAAGAGCTTCTCGCGTGCGAGGCAGGAGCGAGCACCGGTGACGATCGAGGTCCTCTTCAGTCACGAATGTAACGCCCTAAAATAATTTAATTATTTATTTAATTGAATTATTTAAGGCTTACAATAATTTATTAAGTTAAATTAATAATCCGGTATTTTAATTTATTCAGGAGGTGTTATGAGTATTTAATGGAGTGGGAATAGGAGGCCCATGATCCATTAGCTAGGCCCAAGAGTCTAATTATCTAGTCTAGGGGTTATGAGATGGTGCTCATTTGAAACAAATCAAAGAAAGAAAGAAAGAAGTGAGATAGAGAGAGAGAGAGAAAACGCGAAGAAAGAGGGAGGGGAGGAGAAGAAGAGCTCGCAATTTTCAAGGAGAAGGGAAGAGGAGCTTGCATGCTTGCTTTTGCTTTGGGGTTTTGTCGAGAGTGCTTGTCTTCACCAAAATTCAAGGTAAGGGTGGGTTTTCTTCATTTATAATGGGATTGTATGATGGTTATTATGTGGGGTTTTAGGATTTAAGTTGTTGTGAATTAATTGATTTGGTGATTGAATGAGTGATGATGTTGTTGATTTCATTTTGATGAAATTTAGTATGCTTGGTGTTTTGTTGGAATAATTGATGAAATTAATGTTGCTTGTAAGGTGTTTGATGAAATGATTCAATGATTTTGAATGTAAATATATGGTGCTTGTATGGTGTTTGATGATATGCTTGAAAGAGTCATGAACAATGATGTTGAAATTTGGTGGTGGAGTGTTGGGTGTCTCGGTGCTGCCAGTGTTGCCTGTGTGCTGGCGCAGTGTCCTGCCAGTGTTGCCTGTGTGCTGGCGCAGCGTGCTGCCAGTGTTGCCTGTGTGCTGGCGCAGCGTGCTGCCAGTGTTGCCTGTGTGCTGGCGCAGCGTGCTGGTGCTGCCAGTGTTGCCTGTGTGCTGGCACAGCGTGCTGCCAGTGTTGCCTGTGTGTTGGCGCAGTGTGCTGCCAGTGTTGCCTGTGTGCTGTGTGCAGTGTTGCCCAGTGTTGCCTGTGTGCTGTGTGCAGTGTTGCCCAGTGTTGCCTGTGTGCTGTGTGCAGTGTTGCCCAGTGTTGCCTGTGTGCTGCGGGGCGCCAACTCCGGTGACTGTCCCGTGTCTTGGACTTATAAAGTAGTCTATATTTTTGGTGTTGGTGTGTCCGGCGAGTTTGGTGTTAGCCATAGAGCTATGATTGGTGATGTACTTGGTGAATTTAAATACGGTGACAGGTGATGGGTCTATGACCACTTATGGTGATGGTGAATTTAATGACGGTGATGAATCTAATGATTATTGGTGATGTTGTATTATACATATAATACTATGATTGTGGATTGTTGTTGGTGCATTGTTCATGGAGTCGCATACTTCATATGCATTTACCGGTGATGTAGGCTTCGGCCTTATGATTAATTATAGGTGATGATGCCCGAATGGCAATTATTGGTGATGATGGTACCACATGCATATGCCCGTTGGTGTGGGTTGCACCTCATGCATATACTCATGCAATTGGTGATGTTCCTTGATGCTTATGAATTGATGTTGTATAATGATGTTGTATGTTCGTAGTGTTGTCAGGCGGTGTTTATGGTTGCCTTTACTCTAACATATTGCTTATCATACATGCTATTATATTTGTTAGAGACTCACCCCTTCTGCTTTATATGTTGCTTCTTATGTCGGCAACGTGCAGGTGATCCCGAGTGAAGGTTCTTCTACCTTCCTTAGTCTGGTCCGTGTCGTTTGCTCTGATACGTAGCACCTGGGGCGGGGGGCGATCATTAGTTTTGTTGTTGTTTTATCTGTTGATTTCAAACTATTTATTTGGGATGTATGAATTATATTATTAGACTTGTCTTTAT
This sequence comes from Astragalus glycyphyllos, assembly GCA_963573325.1. NCBI lineage: Eukaryota > Viridiplantae > Streptophyta > Magnoliopsida > Fabales > Fabaceae > Astragalus > Astragalus glycyphyllos. The sequence continues at coordinate 33,202,886 of OY754310.1, read as the reverse complement.
TCCGCTGCGATGGTGATGATAATAACTGTGGTGTAGTCGAACAGGTGTTTTGAGGGTTCGTCCCGATCGATGTGCTATGTATCACATTTCTCTATTTTGATGAATTTTAAATATGGTTATTTGTTGTATGGTGTAAATGTAGCACTCCCTTGTGGGTGTATCGAAAAGGTTTTTGAAAACTCTGATTTTTATATTACTTTGGACGTGTTAGAAAGGGGGTGTTACATTAGTGGTATCAGAGCCATTCGGTCTGTCCGACCAAGTGTCCGGTCGTGGTGTCTCTTAGTTCTAATTATATCTTATGGTGTAGTGTTTAGCTGAGATGGCGGGAAGGAATGATGCTGCTCTGGCCGCTGCTTTGGAAGCTATGGCTCAAGCTGTGGAGAATCAGCAAGGTGCTGAGGGTGCTAGGGCTCGTAGTTTGGCTACCTTTCAGAGGGAGAACCCGCCTACCTTCAAAGGCAGGTATGATCCCGATGGAGCTCTAGCTTGGTTGAGGGAGATTGAAAGAATCTTCCGTGTGATGGATTGCACTCCCGTGCAGAAGGTTCGCTATGGCACTCATATGTTGGCTGAGGAAGCTGATGATTGGTGGTTGGAGGCTATGCAAAGATTGGAGAATGCCGGTGAGGAAATCACTTGGGATGTTTTCAAGAGGGAGTTCATGAGGAAGTACTATCCGGAGGATGTCCGTGGTAAGAAGGAGATTGAGTTCCTTGAGCTGAAGCAAGGGAACAAGTCGGTGGCTGAGTACGCTGCTAAGTTCACCGAATTGGCTAAGTTCTATCCGCATTATAGTGAGGCTACTGCTGAATTTTCTAAGTGCGTTAAGTTTGAGAATGGGTTGAGGCTTGACATTAAGAAGGCGATTGGATATCAGAAGATCCGTGTGTTCTCTGAGTTGGTGGACAGCTGTAGGATCTTTGAGGAGGATAGTAATGCTCACTACAAGATCATGAAAGATAAGAGGAGTCATTCTCAACACCGTGGTAAGCCATATGAGGTTCCTGCTGGGAAGGGTAAATGTAACACTCCGGAAATAATTTAATTAAAATAGTTGATTGAATTATTAAAATAATTTGGAGGCGGGATATAGATAAATTAAAAGGTTAATATTTTATATGCGTAGGAGGTGAAACGAGTAAAGGAGGTGGTGACGTAGAGAGCCCAGTGTTTACTGAGCCCTCAACTTAAACCCTGGGGGTTTAAGCCAAACCCTCATTCGCAGCAAGCAAAAGAAAAACGAAAGTGAGAGTGAGAGAGAGAGCACGCGGCGCAAAGAGGGAGAGAAGAGGAGGGTTTCGCGAAGAATTTCAAAAGGGGATCGTTCGTGTTGCTGTGGTTTTGTTCGTGTCTCGTTCGTCGTGTTCCGGAGCTTACGTTATTCGAGGTAAGGGTGGGCTTAACCTTGATAATGGGTTGATGATAATTATGTGTGGGTAGTCTAGGGTTTTGTTGAATTGTTCGTGTTGTTGCATATCGTGTTTTCGTTGAGATTGGTGCTTTGATGATTATTGCACGTTATTGTGATTTGTTTCGTTATTTGTTGTTGCGTGATTGTTGTATCACGATGATGGTGTTGTTATTGTTCGTGTTTATGTTGTTGCTGTGCGTGGTTGATTGTTGTTGTCGCGTTGTCGAATTGTCGTTTTTGTTGTGGTGGTTGCGGTGTCGTTGCCGTTAGGGTTTGATGTTTGGCAATTTAGCGATTCTGGACACAGGTTCGGTTTTTCTAAAACTGGCGCTGTTTGGTTGATCCAAAAATTATGAGGTTGATTGTTTTTGAAAATAGACTTAACCCCCGTCGTTTTGGCACTGGTTTCGTTAAATTCGGAGTTGTATAGCTCGAGTTATAGGCGATACAAGTTAGGTTAAAATTCTGGAAACGATTTGGGTATAGATTCGGTATTTCGGTGACTGGGAACGTTGTATTGACCTAAAAATTATGTGGTTTATTTTTCTGGAAAATAGACTTAATGGTTGTTAATTTGGCACTGGTTTGGTTGCGTTTAGAGTTGTGTAGCTCGAGATATAAATTCCACAAGTTAGAGTAAGATTCTGGAAACAATCTGGACACAGGGTCAGTGTTTTGGTTACCACTTTTTCAAAAGAACTCCTTTTCGAACGAATCCAATTTCTTTGAAAACTAGACAAAATTTTCCCCAGTTTATGCACAAGTTTCATGCAATTTGATTGAGTTTTGGTCACTTTGGAATTGCTTGAATTTGAAGGACAGAAACTGTCCTCTTTTGCAACTAGCCTGTGTGCTTTTCGAAAAACTGTACCTATTGGACACTCTCCTTCAAAAACTGAACTTAGGGATGATAACCAGACCCATAGGGCTTTCCAACAAGTATTTATTTGTTGAAATCCGATGTCGTTTTCTATTTTAATTAATTCGCTGAAGTAGGTGCGATGTGCCTAGGCGCTGTGCGCCAGTCTTGTGCGTGGTGTGCGTGCGTTATGTCCGCGTTGTGGAGCCGTCTGGTGTTAATATTTCAGGTGCGGTGCTGGTATGCTCAGGAGAGTTTAGTGGTAGCTGTGATGCTACAACTTGGTGCTATTTTTGGTGAAATCATTTGTTTTGATTCTGGTGATATAGTATTTATTTTAAATACTTGTTATGGTGAGTTGGTGCATAATCATGGTGTCGCATTGTCATATGCATGTTTTGGTGATATAGGCTCTGCCTCTGGTGTTTATTGGTGATATGCCCGTCGTGGCTCATTTTGGTGATCGGTACCGCATGCATATGCCCACTGGAGGGATTGCATATCATCCCATTGTCTATGAATGTTATAATTTTGGTGGTTCACTGTCAAATGGATTTTCCTTTGGTATCTGGTGCTGTGATATGGTGTAATTGTATTGTGTTGCTGTAGTTACCTAATGCTAGCATATTTTTATCATCTGCTTATTACCTCTGTTAGACTCACCCCTTCTGCTTGGAATGTTGCTCTCATGCGGCAACGCTGCAGGTGATCGCTAGTGCTCGTGGAGGAATTGCTAGGTTTTGCTTCCTCTCTCGTTTGGGTCTGTGTCAGCTCTGATATGTAGCACCGGGGAGTCGTTAGTTATCGTTTTGAACTATTATTTTAGTTATTGGAAATTGTTTTAATTAATTTTGGAGATGTCTTTAATTGTTAATTCTGGAGATGTTTAAACTGGTTAATATTTCCGCTGCTTGGTGATTTCTTTTATATAAATTATTTTGGAGATTTTTTTTGGAATAAATGGTGTTTTTTTTAAAATGGTGAAAAATGTAGCGCCCTTCGAGGTGACTCTGATAATTGTCTATTTAGTTGTAATAGTAAAAGGGGGGTGTTACATTAGTGGTATCAGAGCAGTTCGGTCTGTCCGGCCAAGTTGTCGAGTCGTCGAGTCGAGTAACACTTGAGTAATTGTTACTCGTTTCTGATTATAGTTTCTGTTGCAGTGTTAGGTTGAGATGGCAGGACGGAACGATGCTGCACTCGCTGCTGCTTTGCAGGCTGTGGCTCAAGCTGTGGAGAATAACCCAGGTGCTGCTGGTGATGCTGGGTCGCGCAGTTTGGCTACGTTTCAGAGGGAGAATCCTCCTACCTTTAAGGGCAAGTATAACCCTGATGGTGCTTTGGCGTGGCTGAAAGAGATGGAGAGAATCTTTCGTGTTATGGATTGCTCTGAGGCGCAGAAAGTCAGGTATGGTACTCATATGCTGGCAGAGGAGGCTGATGACTGGTGGTTGGAGGTGAGGCAGAGGTTGGCGACTGTGAATGAAGAGGTCACTTGGGCTGTGTTCAGCAGAGAATTTCTGAGAAAGTATTATCCTGAAGATGTCCGTGGGAAGAAAGAGATTGAGTTTCTGGAGCTGAAGCAGGGTAATATGTCGGTGACTGAGTATGCTGCCAAGTTCATTGAATTGGCGAAGTTCTATCCACATTATGGTGAGGCTGGTGCTGAATTCTCCAAATGCATCAAGTTTGAAAATGGGTTGCGGGCTGATATCAAGAAGGCGATAGGGTATCAGAAAATTCGGGTGTTCTCGGAGTTGATTGACAGCTGCAGAATCTTCGAGGAAGACAGTAATGCTCATTCTAGAGTCATGAGGGATAGGCAGAAGAATTTCTCGAGTCGTGGGAAGCCGTATGAGGTTCCAACTGGTAAGGGCAATCAGAGAACTGCTGTGGGTAAGAGACCTAGTGGGGGAGATGCTGCTGCTAGTGTGGTATGTTACAAGCGTGGTAAACCCGGTCATAAGCGTCCTGACTGTCCAGGTGATGTGAAGAAGTGCTACAAGTGTGGTAAAGAGGGTCATATGGCGTCTAGCTGTGATCGAAAGGATGTGTTATGCTACAACTGTGGTGAGGGTGGTCATATCAGCACTCAGTGTCCTAAACCGAAGAAAGAAAGGTCCGTTGGGAAGGTGTTCGCTCTGGCGGGGTCAGATGCAGTGAATGAGATCAGAGGTACATGCTATATTAATAATTCTCCTCTCATTGCTATTATTGATACTGGTGCTACCCATTGTTTTATTGCTACTGCATGTGTTGAGAAATTAGATCTTGTTTTATCTCCTATGTTGAGGGAGATGGTTATCGATACTCCGGCTAAGGGTTCGGTGACTACCTCGGTTGTTTGTGCTAAATGCCCTTTATCGATATTCGGTAATGATTTTCTCGTTGACTTGATTTGTTTGCCGCTGAGCGGAATGGATGTTATTCTAGGTATGGACTGGTTAGTTGATAACCATGTTCATATCAACTGTCATGAAAGGTCTGTGAGTTTCTTTTCTCCTGAAGAGGAAGAGTCTGGTTTGTTGTCTGCTGGTCAGTTGCATAGGGTAATGAGGGAAGACGTCCAGTTGTTTTCATTAATGGCGTCGTTGTCTGCTGAGAGCCAAGCGAAGGTTGATGAGTTGCAGGTGGTGCGAGAGTTTTCTGAGGTTTTTCCCGACGAGATTTCGGATGTACCACCAGAGAGAGAGGTTGAGTTTGCTATTGATCTGGTACCTGATACTAAACCTGTGTCTATGGCACCGTATAGAATGTCTGCATTTGAATTGTCAGAACTGAAGAAGCAACTCGAGGATCTGCTTGAAAAGAAATTTGTGAGGCCAAGTGTGTCGCCGTGGGGAGCTCCAGTGTTGTTGGTGAAAAAGAAAGATGGTAGTATGAGGTTGTGCGTAGACTATCGGCAGCTGAATAAGGTGACTATTAAGAACAAGTATCCGCTTCCGAGGATTGATGACTTAATGGATCAGTTGGTGGGTGCTCAGGTGTTCAGTAAAATAGATTTGAGATCGGGTTATCATCAGATCAAGGTGAAAGACGAAGACATTCAGAAGACAGCTTTCAGAACCCGTTATGGGCATTATGAGTATTCCGTGATGACTTTCGGTGTGACTAATGCGCCGGGAGTGTTCATGGAGTACATGAATCGTATCTTTCGTGAGTATCTGGATCGGTTTGTGGTGGTATTCATTGACGACATCCTAATTTATTCTAAGTCAGAAGAGGAGCATGCAGAACATCTGAGATTGGTATTGGAAATTCTGAGGGACAGGAAATTATATGCGAAGCTGTCTAAGTGTGAGTTTTGGTTGAAAGAGGTTAGCTTTCCGGGTCATGTTATTTCGGGGAATGGAATTGCCGTGGATCCGTCTAAGGTTGATGCCGTGTTACAATGGGAGTCTCCGAAGTCAGTTACTGAGATTAGAAGTTTTCTGGGTCTGGCAGGTTACTATAGGAGGTTTATAGAAGGATTTTCGAAGTTGGCACTTCCGTTGACTCAGTTGACTTGCAAGGGTAAAGCTTTCATCTGGGATGACTGTTGTGAAGAGAGCTTCAAAGAATTGAAGAAGAGGTTGACGACGTCTCCTGTTCTAACGTTGCCTAATCCGGAAGAGTCGTTTGTGGTGTATTGTGATGCTTCCAAGATGGGGTTGGGAGGTGTGCTTATGCAGAATGGTAAGTTAGTTGCCTATGCGTCGAGACAGTTGAGGACTCATGAGAAGAACTACCCTACCCATGATTTAGAACTTGCTGCAGTTGTGTTCGCGTTGAAAATTTGGAGACATTATCTGTATGGTTCGAGGTTTGAGGTGTTCAGTGATCATAAGGGTTTGCAGTATCTGTTTGATCAGAAAGAGTTGAATATGAGACAGCGCAGATGGTTGGAGTTGCTGAAAGACTATGACTTTAGCTTGAACTATCATCCGGGAAAGGCTAATGTGGTAGCTGACACTTTAAGTCGAAAGACGTTGCATATGTCAGCAATGATGGTTAGAGAACTCGAATTAATTGATCAGTTCAGGGATATGAGTTTGGTTTGTGAAGTGACGCCTCAGAGTGTCAGATTGGGGATGTTGAAGATTGATAATGAGTTCATGGCTAGCATTCGAGAAGCTCAGAAGTTAGATGTTAAATTAGTTGACCTGATGGTTGGGATTGATCAATCCGAGAATAAAGACTTTGAGTTGGATGCGCAGAATGTATTGAAGTACCGTGGAAGAATCTGCATTCCTGATGATGAGGAGATGAAAAGAGCAATTTTAGAAGAAGGTCATAGGAGTAAGTTGAGTATCCATCCGGGAGCTACAAAGATGTATCAGGATCTGAAGAAGATGTTTTGGTGGCCTGGTATGAAGCGTGATGTGGCGCAGTTTGTGTATTCCTGCTTGACTTGTCAGAAATCGAAGGTTGAGCATCAGAAGCCTGCTGGGTTGATGCAACCGTTGGAGATTCCGGAATGGAAGTGGGATAGTATTTCTATGGATTTCGTGATAGGGTTACCTAATACTGTGAGGGGGCACGATTCGATTTGGGTGGTTGTGGATAGATTGACGAAGTCTGCTCATTTTATTCCTATCAATATCACGTATCCGGTGTCGAGATTGGCAGAGATTTATATTCAGGTGATTGTGAAGTTGCATGGTGTTCCTTTGTGCATTGTGTCTGACAGAGATCCTAGGTTCACTTCTGATTTCTGGAAGAGTTTGCAAGAAGCGTTGGGTTCTAAATTGAGGTTGAGTTCAGCTTATCATCCTCAAACTGATGGGCAGACAGAGAGGACCATTCAGTCGTTGGAAGACTTGTTGAGATCTTGTGTTCTTGAGCAGGGAGGTGCGTGGGATACTCACCTTCCGTTGATCGAGTTTACTTACAACAATAGTTACCATTCTAGCATCGAGATGGCACCGTTCGAGGCATTGTATGGTCGGAGATGTAGGACTCCGTTGTGTTGGCATGAATCTGGGGAGAGTATTGTTCTTGGACCCGAGGTTGTTCGAGAGACTACTGAAAAGGTGAAATTGATCCGTGAGAAAATGAAAGCGTCGCAGAGTAGACAGAAGAGCTATCATGATAAGAGAAGGAAGGATTTAGAGTTCCAAGCTGGTGATCATGTGTTTTTGAGAGTCACGCCTATGGCTGGTGTTGGGCGTGCATTGAAGACAAAGAAGTTGACTCCTCGTTTCATTGGACCGTATCAGATCACTGAGAGAATTGGTAATGTTGCTTATAGGGTGGCCTTGCCGCCTAATCTTTCGAATTTGCACGATGTATTTCATGTGTCGCAACTTCGGAAGTATATTTCGGATCCGTCCCATGTGATTCCGATGGATGATGTGCATGTGCGGGATAATCTCACTGTGGAGACAATGCCTGTGCGAATTGAAGATCGTGAAGTGAAGACTTTACGTGGCAAAGAGATAAACCTGGTGAAAGTGGTCTGGTTAGGAGCTGCTGGTGAAAGCATGACATGGGAGTTGGAGAGCAAGATGCGAGAGTCCTATCCGAACCTGTTTGAATCAGGTATGTTTTCGAGGACGAAAGATTCTAAGTGGGGGAGGGTTGTAACACCCCGGAAATAATTTAATTAAAATAGTTGATTGAATTATTAAAATAATTTGGAGGCGGGATATAGATAAATTAAAAGGTTAATATTTTATATGCGTAGGAGGTGAAACGAGTAAAGGAGGTGGTGACGTAGAGAGCCCAGTGTTTACTGAGCCCTCAACTTAAACCCTGGGGGTTTAAGCCAAACCCTCATTCGCAGCAAGCAAAAGAAAAACGAAAGTGAGAGTGAGAGAGAGAGCACGCGGCGCAAAGAGGGAGAGAAGAGGAGGGTTTCGCGAAGAATTTCAAAAGGGGATCGTTCGTGTTGCTGTGGTTTTGTTCGTGTCTCGTTCGTCGTGTTCCGGAGCTTACGTTATTCGAGGTAAGGGTGGGCTTAACCTTGATAATGGGTTGATGATAATTATGTGTGGGTAGTCTAGGGTTTTGTTGAATTGTTCGTGTTGTTGCATATCGTGTTTTCGTTGAGATTGGTGCTTTGATGATTATTGCACGTTATTGTGATTTATTTCGTTATTTGTTGTTGCGTGATTGTTGTATCACGATGATGGTGTTGTTATTGTTCGTGTTTTTGTTGTTGCTGTGCGTGGTTGATTGTTGTTGTCGCGTTGTCGAATTGTCGTTTTTGTTGTGGTGGTTGCGGTGTCGTTGCCGTTAGGGTTTGATGTTTGGCAATTTAGCGATTCTGGACATAGGTTCGGTTTTTCTAAAACTGGCGCTGTTTGGTTGATCCAAAAATTATGAGGTTGATTTTTTTTGAAAATAGACTTAACGCCGGTCGTTTTGGCACTGGTTTCGTTAAATTCGGAGTTGTATAGCTCGAGTTATAGGCGATACAAGTTAGGTTAAAATTCTGGAAACGATTTGGGTATAGATTCGGTATTTCGGTGACTGGGAACGTTGTATTGACCTAAAAATTATGTGGTTTATTTTTCTGGAAAATAGACTTAATGCTTGTTAATTTGGCACTGGTTTGGTTGCGTTTAGAGTTGTGTAGCTCGAGATATGAATTCCACAAGTTAGAGTAAGATTCTGGAAACAATCTGGACACAGGGTCAGTGTTTTGGTTACCACTTTTTGAAAAGAACTCCTTTTCGAACGAATCCAATTTCTTTGAAAACTAGACAAAATTTTCCCCAGTTTATGCACAAGTTTCATGCAATTTGATTGAGTTTTGGTCACTTTGGAATTGCTTGAATTTGAAGGACAGAAACTGTCCTCTTTTGCAACTAGCCTGTGTGCTTTTCGAAAAACTGTACCTATTGGACACTCTCCTTCAAAAACTGAACTTAGGGATGATAACCAGACCCATAGGGCTTTCCAACAAGTATTTATTTGTTGAAATCCGATGTCATATGCATGTTTTGGTGATATAGGCTCTGCCTCTGGTGTTTATTGGTGATATGCCCGTCGTGGCTCATTTTGGTGATCGGTACCGCATGCATATGCCCACTGGAGGGGTTGCATATCATCCCATTGTCTATGAATGTTATAATTTTGGTGGTTCACTGTCAAATGGATTTTCCTTTGGTATCTGGTGCTGTGATATGGTGTAATTGTATTGTGTTGCTGTAGTTACCTAATGCTAGCATATTTTTATCATCTGCTTATTACCTCTGTTAGACTCACCCCTTCTGCTTGGAATGTTGCTCTCATGCGGCAACGCTGCAGGTGATCGCTAGTGCTCGTGGAGGAATTGCTAGGTTTTGCTTCCTCTCTCGTTTGGGTCTGTGTCAGCTCTGATATGTAGCACCGGGGAGTCGTTAGTTATCGTTTTGAACTATTATTTTAGTTATTGGAAATTGTTTTAATTAATTTTGGAGATGTCTTTAATTGTTAATTCTGGAGATGTTTAAACTGGTTAATATTTCCGCTGCTTGGTGATTTCTTTTATATAAATTATTTTGGAGATTTTTTTTTGGAATAAATGGTGTTTTTTTTAAAATGGTGAAAAATGTAGCGCCCTTCGAGGTGACTCTGATAATTGTCTATTTAGTTGTAATAGTAAAAGGGGGGTGTTACAGTAAACGGAAGGCTGCTGCTGGCAAGAAGCCTAGTGGGGGAGATGCTTCTGCGGGCATTGTGTGTTTCAAATGTGGTAGGTCTGGTCACAAGAGCATTGATTGCAAAGCTGAGACAAAGAGGTGTTACCGCTGTGGCAAAGAGGGTCATGTGGTGGCCGATTGTGATCGTAAGGATGTGGTCTGCTACAACTGTGGAGAGGTGGGACACATTAGCACTAAGTGTACCAAGCCAAAGAAGGAAAAGTCTAGTGGAAAGGTGTTTGCTATTGCGGGGTCTGAGACGACCAATGAGATTAGAGGTACGTGTTTCATTAATGGTACTCCTCTACTTGCTATTGTTGATACCGGTGCTACGCATTCTTTTATTGCTGCTGTGTGTGTTGAAAAGTTGAATCTTGCATTGTCTTCTATGATGAGAGAGATGGTTATCGATACTCCAGCTAAGGGTTCGGTGACTACTTCTCTTGTGTGTTCTAAGTGTCCTTTGTCGATTTTCGGCCGAGATTTTGTTGTTGATTTGATTTGTCTGCCATTGGAAGGAATGGATATTATCTTAGGAATGGACTGGTTAGTGGATAACCATGTTCATATTAATTGTTTTAGCAAGTCTGTGAGTTTCTCTTCTCCCGTAGAGGAGGAAACTGTTTTGTTGCCTGCTGGTCAGCTGCGGAAGGTAATGAAGGGAGAAGTTCATTTGTTTTCGCTGACGGTGTCATTATCTGTTGAGAATCAAGCTAAGGTTGATGAGTTGCCGGTGGTGCGGGAATTTCCTGAGGTTTTCCCTGATGAGATTCCGGATGTACCACCAGAGAGGGAGGTTGAATTTGCTATTGATCTTGTACCTGGTACTAGACCTGTTTCTATGGCACCTTACAGGATGTCAGCATCTGAATTGTCTGAATTGAAGAAGCAACTTGAGGATCTGCTTGAAAAGAAGTTTGTGAGACCAAGTGTGTCGCTGTGGGGAGCTCCGGTGTTGCTAGTGAAGAAGAAGGATGGGAGTATGAGGCTCTGCGTTGATTATAGGCAATTGAATAAAGTGACGATTAAGAACAAGTATCCGCTTCCAAGGATAGATGACTTGATGGATCAATTGGTGGGTGCTCAGGTGTTTAGTAATATTGACTTGAGGTCGGGTTACCATCAGATTAAGGTGAAGGATGAGGATATTCAGAAGACGGTTTTTAGGACTCGTTATGGGCATTATGAGTATTCGGTGATGCCTTTTGGTGTGACTAATGCGCCGGGAGTGTTTATGGAATACATGAACCGTATTTTTCATGATTACCTGGATCGGTTTGTGGTGGTGTTCATTGACGACATTCTAGTTTACTCTAAATCGGAAGACTAGCATGCCGAGCATTTGAGGTTGGTATTAGAGATCTTGAGGGATAGGAAGTTGTATGCAAAGCTGTCTAAGTGTGAATTCTGGTTGAAAGAAGTGAGTTTTCTTGGTCACGTGATTTCTGGTAAGGGAGTTGCGGTGGATCCGTCTAAGGTTGATGCCGTGTTGAAATGGGAGGCTCCGAAGTCGGTTACTGAGATTAGAAGTTTTCTGGGGCTAGCTGGTTATTATAGAAGGTTTATTGAAGGCTTTTCTAAGTTGGCACTTCCGTTGACTCAGTTGACTTGTAAAGGGAAGGCGTTTGTTTGGGACGCTCGTTGTGAGGAAAGTTTCAATGAATTGAAGAAGAGATTGACGACGTCTCCTATTCTGACGTTGCCCAATCCGGGAGAGCCTTTTGTGGTGTACTGTGATGCCTCTAAGATGGGTTTAGGAGGTGTACTTATGCAAAATGGTAAGGTAGTTGCTTATGCGTCGAGGCAGTTGAGGACTCATCAGAAGAACTATCCTACGCATGATTTAGAGCTTGCTGCAGTTGTGTTTGCATTGAAAATGTGGAGGCATTATCTTTATGGTTCTAGATTTGAAGTGTTTAGTGATCATAAAGGCTTGCAATATCTGTTTGATCAAAAGGAGTTGAATATGAGGCAAAGGAGGTGGTTAGAATTGTTAAAAGATTATGATTTTAGTTTGAATTATCATCCGGGGAAGGCTAATGTTGTAGCCGATGCTTTGAGTCGGAAGGCTTTGCATATGTCAGCAATGATGGTTAAAGAACTTGAACTGATTGAGCAGTTCAGAGATATGAGCCTGGTTTGCGAAGTGACACCTCAGAGTGTTAGATTGGGATTGTTGAAGATTAATAATGAATTTCTGGCTAGCATTAGAGAAGCTCAGAAGTTGGATGTTAAGCTGGTGGATTTGATGAGTGAAGTCGGTCAGGCTGAGGATAATGATTTTAAGCTAGATGCGCAAGGTGTGTTGAGGTACCGTGATAGAATTAGTATTCCTGATGATGTGGAGATAAAGAAAGCGATTCTTGAAGAGAGCCATAGGAGTAAGTTGAGTATTCATCCGGGGGCTACAAAAATGTATCAAGACTTGAAGAGGCTATTCTGGTGGCTTGGGATGAAGCGTGATGTGGCTCAGTGTGTGTATGCATGCTTAATTTGTCAGAAGTCGAAGGTTGAACATCAGAAGCCTGCAGGGTTGATGCAACCGTTAGAGATTCCGGAATGGAAATGGGATAGTATTTCAATGGATTTTGTGACGGGACTGCCTAGTACTGTGAGAGGGCAAGATGCCATCTGGGTGATTGTTGATAGGTTGACGAAGTCTGCTCACTTTGTACCGATTAGTATTACTTATCCGGTTCCAAAGTTAGCTGGGATTTATATCCAAAAGATTGTGAAGCTGCATGGTGTTCCTCTGTGTATTGTGTCAGATAGAGATCCTAGATTCACATCTGAGTTTTGGAAAAGTTTGCAAGAAGCATTGGGTTCTAAGTTGAGATTGAGCTCAGCGTATCATCCGCAGACTGATGGTCAGACAGAGAGGACTATTCAATCCTTAGAGGATTTGTTGAGGGCTTGTGTTCTTGAGCAAGGAGGTTCATGGGATACTCATCTTCCATTGATAGAGTTTACCTATAACAATAGCTACCATTCTAGTATTGGGAATAGCACCTTTTGAAGCATTGTATGGTCGGAGATGTAGGACTTCTTTGTGTTGGCATGAATCTGGGGAGAGTGTGGTACTTGGACCTGAGATTGTTCGCGAGACCACTGAGAAAGTGAAGTTGATTCGTGAGAAGATGAAAGCTTCGCAAAGTAGACAAAAGAGTTATCATGATAAGCGGAGGAAGGATTTGGAATTTCAAGCTGGTGATCATGTGTTCCTGAGGGTTACCCCTATGACCGGTGTTGGGCGTGCTTTGAAGTCTAAGAAGTTGACCCCTCGTTTTATTGGCCCGTATCAGATTTCGGAGAGAGTTGGGAATGTTGCCTATCGGGTGGCCTTGCCACCTAACCTTTCGAACTTGCATGACGTGTTTCATGTGTCGCAGCTTCGGAAGTATGTCCCCGATCCATCTCATGTGATTCACATGGACGATGTGCAGGTGAGAGATAATCTCACTATGGAGACGATGCCGGTGCGGATTGAAGACCGTGAAGTGAAGATCTTAAGGGGCAAGGAGATAAATTTGGTGAAAGTAGTTTGGTTGGGAGCTGCTGGTGAAAGCATGACGTGGGAATTGGAGAGTAAGATGCGGGAATCCTACCCAGAGCTGTTTGATTCAGGTAAAATTTCGAGGACGAAATATTCTAAGTGGGGGAGAGTTGTAACGCCCTAAAATAATTTAATTATTTATTTAATTGAATTATTTAAGGCTTACAATAATTTATTAAGTTAAATTAATAATCCGGTATTTTAATTTATTCAGGAGGTGTTATGAGTAATTAATGGAGTGGGAATAGGAGGCCCATGATCCATTAGCTAGGCCCAAGAGTCTAATTATCTAGTCTAGGGGTTATGAGATGGTGCTCATTTGAAGCAAATCAAAGAAAGAAAGAAAGAAGTGCGATAGAGAGAGAGAGAGAGAGAGAGAGAAAACGCGAAGAAAGAGGGAGAGGAGGAGAAGAAGAGCTCGCAATTTTCAAGGAGAAGGGAAGAGGAGCTTGCTTGCTTGCTTTTGCTTTGGGGTTTTGTGGAGAGTGCTTGTCTTCACCAAAATTCAAGGTAAGGGTGAGTTTTCTTCATTTATAATGGGATTGTATGATGGTTATTATGTGGGGTTTTAGGATTTAAGTTGTTGTGAATTAATTGATTTGGTGATTGAATGAGTGATGATGTTGTTGATTTCATTTTGATGAAATTTAGTATGCTTGGTGTTTTGTTGGAATAATTGATGAAATTAATGTTGCTTGTAAGGTGTTTGATGAAATGATTCAATGATTTTGAATGTAAATATATGGTGCTTGTATGGTGTTTGATGATATGCTTGAAAGAGTCATGAACAATGATGTTGAAATTTGGTGGTGGAGTGTTGGGTGTCTCGGTGCTGCCAGTGTTGCCTTATGCTGGCGCAGTGTGCTGCCAGTGTTGCCTGTGTGCTGGCGCAGGGTGCTGCCAGTGTTGCCTGCGTGCTGGCGCAGCGTGCTGCCAGTGTTGCCTGTTTGCTGGCGCAGCGTGCTGCCAGTGTTGCCTGTGTGCTGGCGCAGCGTGCTGGTGCTGCCAGTGTTGCCTGTGTGCTGGCACAGCGTGCTGCCAGTGTTGCCTGTGTGCTGGCGCAGTGTGCTGCCAGTGTTGCCTGTGCGCTGGCGCAGTGTGCTGCCAGTGTTGCCTGTGTGCTGTGTGTAGTGTTGCCCAGTGTTGCGTGTGTGCTGTGTGCAGTGTTGCCCAGTGTTGCCTGTGTGCTGTGTGCAGTGTTGCCCAGTGTTGCCTGTGTGCTGCGGGGCGCCAACTCCGGTGACTGTCCCGTGTCTTGGACTTATAAAGTAGTCTATATTTTTGGTGTTGGTGTGTCCGGCGAGTTTGGTGTTAGCCATAGAGCTATGATTGGTGATGTACTTGGTGAATTTAAATACGGTGACAGGTGATGGGTCTATGACCACTTATGGTGATGGTGAATTTAATGACGGTGATGAATCTAATGATTATTGGTGATGTTGTATTATACATATAATACTATGATTGTGGATTGTTGTTGGTGCATTGTTCATGGAGTCGCATACTTCATATGCATTTACCGGTGATGTAGGCTTCGGCCTTATGATTAATTATAGGTGATGATGCCCGAATGGCAATTATTGGTGATGATGGTACCACATGCATATGCCCGTTGGTGTGGGTTGCACCTCATGCATATACTCATGCAATTGGTGATGTTCCTTGATGCTTATGAATTGATGTTGTATAATGATGTTGTATGTTCGTAGTGTTGTGAGGCGGTGTTTATGGTTGCCTTTACTCTAACATATTGCTTATCATACATGCTATTATATTTGTTAGAGACTCACCCCTTCTGCTTTATATGTTGCTTCTTATGTCGGCAACGTGCAGGTGATCCCGAGTGAAGGTTCTTCTACCTTCCTTAGTTTGGTCCGTGTCGTTTGCTCTGATACGTAGCACCTGGGGGGGGGGGGGGGGGGCGATCATTAGTTTTGTTTTTGTTTTATCTGCTGATTTCAAACTATTTATTTGGGATGTATGAATTATATTATTAGACTTGTCTTTATTCCGCTGCGATGGTGATTATAATAACTGTGGTGTAGTCGAACAGGTGTTTTGAGGGTTCGTCCCGATTGATGTGCTATGTATCACATTTCTCTATTTTGATGAATTTTAAATATGGTTATTTGTTGTATGGTGTAAATGTAGCACTCCCTTGTGGGTGTATCGAAAAGGTTTTTGAAAACTCTGATTTTTATATTACTTTGGACGTGTTAGAAAGGGGGTGTTACAACGAACGAGCTAGGAGTGATTTCACGAGCCATTTTTGATTTTGACGAGTGAGGAGACTTTGACGGGGCGATCTTTGAAGATGGACGATCTAGATTTGGACGATCTAGATTTGGACGATCTAGAGTTGGACGATCTAGATTTGGGCGATCTAGATCTGGCTAGATCTCCTGATGAGTTGGTTGAGGCTTTAGGTTTGTTGTCTTCTTTATCTTATGACTTGGTTCTTGTATCGTTGCCCACAGTCTTTGGGTCGCCTCGCGAGCATGGTCGCCCATACTGTTTGGGTTGCCCATGATCTTTTCTTTGCTTAACATATTTTCTTTGTGACTAATGTTTATCTCTTCTTCTTTTGCAGATAACATGGTGTGTAAAGGTTCGTCATTCGCTCAGATGCTTTCACTGGCTGGGAAAGGACCTGTGAAGGGTTCGACCTCTGCTCCTCCTTCTACCCCACGGAATCCAAACGACAGCTCCCACACTACTCCGGAGGATCCAAATTTGCATTTGGTCAGACATTTGTAGTAATCCAAACTTTGATCGTTTCTGCTTTTGATACTTTGTTGCACGATCGATACTTTGATCTAGATTTGCTTTAAGTACATTTTCCCTTTCATCTTTGCATGATCGATGCTCAGTATCTTTGGGTTTCCCATGCCTCCAAGGTTGTTAGACTAGACAGCCCTCCATGGTGCCGATTGCCCATTTTCGTGCTGTGGGCGCCCCAATCTTGGACACCCCACAGGGGTTTAATACGTCTGAATTAGATTTTGAGCTCAACATAAGAATTGTAGCTCTGCTTCTAAGCTTTCCAACACATTCTCACAAGCCCCCATCAGATAAATATGAACAAAGTTATGGTCTCCATACTAGACAGACCACCAAGGTTGCACGCGGGCGACAAAGCAGTGACGCCCCAATCTTGGGCGACCAGCAGGGGTCTAGGAAGTCAGAATTGGATTCTGAGCTAAACATAAGAATTGTATCTCTGTTTCTCAGCTTTCCAACTCATACTCACACGCCCCTATCGGATAAACATGGACGAGGTTATGCTCTTCAGACCAGACTATCCTCCAAGGTTGCGCTCGGGCGACCAAGAAGTGGTTGTCCCAATATTGGGCGACCATAAGGGGTCGAACACGTACGAATTATATTTTGACTCCAACATAAAAGTTGTAGAAATGATTCTTAGCTTTCCAACTCATGCTCACACACCTCAATCGGATAAACATGGACGAAGTTATGCTCTTCAGACCAGATCATCCTCCAAGGTTGCGCGCGGGCGACCAAGAAGTGGCGGCCCCACTCTTGGGCGACCATAAGGGGTCGAACACGTACGAATTAGATTTTTACTCCAACATGAAAGTTGTGGGCATGCTTCTTAGATTTCCAACACATACTCACACGCCTCAATCTGATAAACATGGACGAAGTTATGGTCTCCAGACCAGACCGTCCTCCAAGGATGCGCGCGGGCGACCAAGAAGTGGTCGCCCCAATCTTGGGAGACCAGCAGGAGTCGGAGACGTTCGAATTAGATTTTGAGGGAAACATGAAAGTTGTAGGCATGCTTCTTAGCTTTCCAACGTATGCTCACACGCCTCAATCGGACAACCACAGCCAACGTTATGGCTTGCAGACTAATGTGAGGGCGAGATTCCTCTTTCGCCCTTGGTGCTTGACTGAGGTCGTCTTTATTCTTAACTGGTCGGGTCTCGTCCCTACCCCTTGACATATTCGTTTAAGTGCATGGTCGTCCATGTCAAGCCAGGTCGTCCTTGGCAGGCTTGGTCGCCTCTTTTGAGTTGTTCCTTCCAAAGTAAGGACGCTTGCGCCTAAACAAATAGTTCGTTTGCTTTGTTTGTTGCATCGTGCTATCGCTTGAGTTTGTCCTCCCAAAGGAGGAGCTCTCGATCCTCCCCAAAGGAGGAGCACTCGATCCTCCCCCAAAGGAGGAGCCCTCGATCCTCCCCAACGGAGGAGCGCTCGATCCTCCCAAAGGAGGAGCCCTCGATCCTCCCAAAGGAGGAACACTCGATCCTCCTCAAAGGAGGAGCACTCGATCCTCCCAAAGGAGGAGCACTGGATCTTCCCCAAAGGAGGATCGCTCGTTATCTTATTGCCTTATTCGCTTGGCTCGGTATTTTCGCTTCCTATGTTACTCTTTCGACTCATTTTGTTCGAGTAGGATCGAGAGCGCTCGTAGGCAGTTTATCTACCCAGATTTAACTCGCCTTTGGGGGTGCGTCCAATATTAGGCCACTTCGTTTGTACTTAAATTCGTTTTAGTGCCTTTGGACAGTTTCGTTCGGTCCGTGAACTTCTTGATCTTGGAATCTCTTGGTGGTCCTCCCTGATCCCTTCTTGGTTTATGATCGCGATCTTCGCGAGGTTGTCAACTCATTCCCGCGTCAGCGGCTTCAATAGCTATCGTTCTTTCTTCATAGTTCATGAACCTCTGAGATCTGCGGAGGAAGGTTTCCAAATCTCTAGGCACGTGTAGGCCGACCTCGACTTCAAATCTGCTTCCTCGGAGGAGTCCGGTCCTTAAGAACCACAACCTTTGGTTGTCATCCAGATTCCTCACCTAGTCGGCTTCCCGGTTGAACCGCTCCACATAGCTTTCGAGGGACTCATTGGGTCCTTGTCTGATCGCAATCAAGACATCCTAAGACTTAGGCTTTACCCTTGAAGTTGTGAAACGGGCGGAGAACACTCTGGCCATCTGTTCCAATGAAGAGATGGTGTTAGGCCGTAGCTCAGTGAACCACTCCAAAGCTGATGCTTCCCGGGTCAAGGGGAAAATCTTGCATTTGAATGGACCGGGCGCCCCCTATATTTCATCATAATGTCGATGTGCTTCAGATGGGCGTCGGGATTTTGCACGCCATTGTACATTTTAAGACTGGACGGGGGTTTCTGTAATGAGTGTGGAACGCGAAACTCGTCTATTTCTCTTGTGAATGGTCCCAGACTCATGTCAACTCTACCTCTAAGAGGTGGTCGGTCCTCGAAGTGTCGACCTCGATTACCACGTCGTTCTTCATCAAAATTGTCTCTTGGATTGTGGCGTGGGCGCCTTTCGTAAGACCGGCTGCACGATCAATGGTTGCGTGGGCGCCTTTCGTAAGACCGGCTGCGCGATTGATGGTTGCGTGGGCGCCTTTCGTAAGACCGGCTGCGCGATCGAGTGGGCGAGTCGGGTGAGCCAGACGAATCATAGGAGGATTCCTGCTGCGAAGACTCCTCCGGCCAGTAGGTATAATCTGAAGTGGAGGGAGTGATCCTTGGCGGGGTTGGTCCTCCTCCTCGTCCCCTCCTGCGGGGTGGAGATCTGTGGACGAGCTGTCTTCGGGGAGGCGAACGATGTCTCCTAGACAGGTCGACCCATGGACTAGGCGACCTGTTGTTGCAACGACGTAGTTTGGGTGCTGTGTTTGCTCGCTTAGACGTCGCCTGATCCTCCATATGGGTGAGGAGGTCATTCTGCTAGGCGATTTGTTGGTCTCGGTTTCGAAGTTGTTCCCGGATCTCTTGAACCAAGTTGGCCGGAAGGGTGACGTGGACCTGCTGGGTTGTGCCTGGCTGGGCACCAGGGGTGACGACCTTAGCATTGGTCATCGTTCCTTCCAGTGCTGGGGGGTGGAGGGACTGGTATCTCGGCCACGGTCGACCGGGATCTGCCTCGAATTGCCTTTGGAGGCATTTTGAAATGTTGGTGGGACAATTCTCTCCCACTGTGGTCGCCAATGAATCGTACCTACGGGTCTTTCGCGTGGATGATCGAGGGACGGTCAGTCTGCTACTGTAGGCTGAGGATGACCTGAACGCGGGTGCGCGCCGGGGGGGGGGGGGGGTGTGTACCTGCAAGGATACTCTGACGCCCAAGTCAGCTATATCGACCTACAGTACAATCTAGTGAATATTTGAATGAATTGCGTCCCTGACACCTGGTGACTGATGTTATTTATAGTGATTAGTCTGGATCGTTGATGTCGGATAGCCCAGTTGCGCTGGGGACCCAAGTATCAGTTGGACTGATCATTCTGTTATTGGGCTGGATGATCACTTACTGGATTAGGCCTAGTTGAACTGATCCTCCCCTTGCTGGGTTGGATGACCACTACTGGGTTGGGCCTGACGAGTGACCCAGTCCAGAAGAGTTATTAATTTGTACGTTGATTTTGTAACATTTTTTGGTTATGGTTTATTTTCTAACTTTAATAAGTATAAGTATTTACGTAGTAAATAAATTGAGTTTAAAATATAAAAACCCTATAATTTAAACTAAACAAATTGAAATTCAATAAATATGAATACGTGCGAAGAGTGACGATTGAACAATACAAAAATGAATTATTTGAACTAACATTTCAAATCGAAAAATGCTACTTCATATAGTGATGATTGAACAATAAAAAAATTGCATCAATAAAATATCAAATCAAAACATTAAATAAGGATGATAAAATCATTATAAAATATTTTATTCAGACGTCTAGAGATGTTTGTATGTCTTCATCCTAATTAGCATCCGCTTCGACAATATATTTAATGGTTAAATATGTTTTTGGTCCCTACAAAATTTGGCTTTTTTGATTTAGAATGCATATAGTAGTAAATAAATAAGTAATCTCTATACTCGTTCAGTTGAATGTGATCCATATATACTGTAAAAAAAAACGTTGAATTTTCATTGATGGAGATGAAAGATGAGCGAAATATTGAATTTTGAATGTAATTTGGGATGATGGAATATATGTAATACTGATTCGGAAGCTTACAATCTTTTTCCATATATGCTATATGATTTTGATATTTGCATTAATGCTATTATGTTTATAAAATTAATTAATTTAATTTGAAATTCTTTCTTGAAGAATGTTAGTAAATCCTAGTTGTATCAATCCAGAATAATGTCCAAATACATAAAATTAAAAGTCAATGAGTTGCACCATATAATAATTTTCTATTTTGTAGACCTGTTGTTCTTTACTGGATATTATTTATTTGGGACCATATATAAATTTTTTATTTTTGAGTCACATCGTTCAAAATCAAATTTCATTGATGTGGAGCCAGAAAATAGAATTAAATACAAAAATCATAAAAAATGACATGTGGAATAATATTTATTGAGATGCATTCTCAAATGCTATATATACAAATATAAATATAAATATAAATACAAATATAAATATAGATATAGATATAGATAACTACATAAATAAACATAATACAATTTTTTTTGTTCATTAAGTACAAACCCGTGGCTTCAAATTAGGATTTTGTACCCTATGCTATCTTCTAAAAACTTAGTGTATAACGTGAAGGTCTGGGGAAACGAGGAAAGTTAGAGATAGACGACAGGCTTAGGAAGGAAAGTGCTCACGATAAGGGCAATTCTTACATAAAGAGTTTTGGCTTGTCGCATGTTTGTGTGCCTTGTTTGTTGAGTGCTTGTTTGCTTGATTGATAGATGGTTGTTGTATATCAATATATTACTTGTATTTTAATTGTATTGTAAGAATTGTTTCTAGAACCTCGGACACTCTTAAGGAGTGAACTTGTTTCTTAAATGAAGAGAAAAAGGAAAACAAAATAACCATGATAGCATTGATGTTTGGTCAAGGAAAAGAGTTCTGTCACGGCTAAGCAATCGTGTGTTCGCTCGACCCAAGGTGCATGTGCTACGGGTCAACAGTGAAAGGGAAAGGCAGTTAGTTGGGGAAGGAGAGCTTCCAGGAAAAGAGTTCCAACCCTTGTTAAGGAAAATTATTGACAGTTAGGGAAGAAGAGCTTCCAGGAAAAGAGTTCCACTAGTGTTAGGCTCCATTGTTATGGGTGCTTACGCGCGCAATGAGTCTCATGTGTATTGTCATGACATACTAACGCATAGTAATGTAATGTTTGTGTTGTTTTGAGTTGATTACTGGTTGATTTGCATGACTGAGTGTTTAAACATGTGAATATAAGTAACATGAAACTATTATATATATATATATATATATATATAGTATGGATGTTGTATTTCTCTTGTGAATCTAGCCTATGATGAACTCGTGTACAAAGAGTTGACCCTTGCATGTTGTTGTTATCTTTGTATGTTGTGATCATGTGAAACCATAGATGGTGAGGGTGCATTTGCAACACCAAGGGAGGAGGCGACTTGAGTTCCCCGACAAGGAACGAAACATCAACTGAACCATAGACCCCGATGCCCAGCTGAGCACCTACACTAGGGAGGTTACCCAAATCGACTTTGATGACTTTGATCGTGCACTTTGTAACACCCCCCTTTTACTATTACAACTAAATAGACAATTATCAGAGTCACCTCGAAGGGCGCTACATTTTTCACCATTTTAAAAAAAAAACACCATTTATTCCAAAAAAAAATCTCCAAAATAATTTATATAAAAGAAATCACCAGGCAGCGGAAATATTAACCAGTTTAAACATCTCCAGAATTAACAATTAAAGACATCTCCAAAATTAATTAAAACAATTTCCAATAACTAAAATAATGGTTCAAAACGATAACTAACGACTCCCCGGTGCTACATATCAGAGCTGACACAGACCCAAACGAGAGAGGAGGCAAAACCTAGCAATTCCTCCACGAGCACTAGCGATCACCTGCAGCGTTGCCGCATGAGAGCAACATTCCAAGCAGAAGGGGTGAGTCTAACAGAGGTAATAAGCAGATGATAAAAATATGCTAGCATCAGGTAACTACAGCAACACAATACAATTACACCATATCACAGCACCAGATACCAAAGGAAAAATCCATTTGACAGTGAACCACCAAAATTATAACATTCATAGACAATGGGATGATATGCAACCCCTCCAGTGGGCATATGCATGCGGTACCGATCACCAAAATGAGCCACGATGGGCATATCACCAACAAACACCAGAGGCAGAGCCTATATCACCAAAACATGCATATGACAATGCGACACCATGATTATGCACCAACTCACCATAACAAGTATTTAAAATAAATACTATATCACCAGAATCAAAACAAATGATTTCACCAAAAATAGCACCAAGTTGTAGCATCACAGCTACCACTAAACTCTCCTGAGCATACCAGCACCGCACCTGAAATATTAACACCAGACGGCTCCACAACGCGGACATAACGCACGCACACCACGCACAAGACTGGCACACAGCGCCTAGGCACATCGCACCTACTTCAGCGAATTAATTAAAATAGCAAACGACACCGGATTTCAACAAATAAATACTTGTTGGAAAGCCCTATGGGTCTGGTTATCATCCCTAAGTTCAGTTTTTGAAGGAGAGTGTCCAATAGGTACAGTTTTCGAAAAGCACACAGGCTAGTTGTAAAAGAAGACAGTTTCTGTCTTTCAAATTCAAGCAATTCCAAAGTGACCAAAACTCAATCAAATTGCATGAAACTTGTGCATAAACTGGGGCAATTTTTGTCTAGTTTTCAAAGAAATTGGATTCGTTCGAAAAGGAGTTCTTTTAAAAACGTGGTAACCAAAACACTGACCCTGTGTCCAGATTGTTTCCAGAATCTTACTCTAACTTGTGGAATTCATATCTAGAGCTACACAACTCTAAACGCAACCAAACCAGTGCCAAATTAACAAGCATTAAGTCTATTTTCGAGAAAAATAAACCACATAATTTTTCGGTCAATACAACGTTCCCAGTCACCGAAATACCGAATCTATACCCAAATCGTTTCCAGAATTTTAACCTAACTTGTATCACCTATAACTCGAGCTATACAACTCCGAATTTGACGAAACCAGTGCCAAAACGACCGGCGTTAAGTCTATTTTCAAAAACAATCAACCTCATAATTTTTGGATCAACCAAACAGCGCCAGTTTTAGAAAAATCGAACCTGTGTCCAGAATCGCTAAATTGCCAAACACCAAACCCTAACGGCAACGACACCGCAACCACCACAACAAAAACGACAATTCGACAACGCGACAACAACAATCAACCACGCACAGCAACAACAAAAACACGAACAATAACAACACCATCATCGTGATACAACAATCACGCAACAACAAATAACGAAACAAATCACAATAACGTGCAATAATCATCAAAGCACCAATCTCAACGAAAACACGATATGCAACAACACGAACAATTCAACAAAACCCTAGACTACCCACACATAATTATCATCAACCCATTATCAAGGTTAAGCCCACCCTTACCTCGAATAACGTAAGCTCCGGAACACGACGAACGAGACACGAACAAAACCACAGCAACACGAACGATCCCCTTTTGAAATTCTTCGCTAAACCCTCCTCTTCTCTCCCTCTTTGCGCCACGTGCTCTCTCTCTCACTCTCACTTTCGTTTTTCTTTTGCTTGCTGGGAATGAGGGTTTGGCTTAAACCCCCAGGGTTTAAGTTGAGGGCTCAGTAAACACTGGGCTCTCTACGTCACCACCTCCTTTACTCGTTTCACCTCCTACGCATATAAAATATTAACCTTTTAATTTATCTATATCCCGCCTCCAAATTATTTTAATAATTCAATCAACTATTTTAATTAAATTATTTCCGGGGTGTTACAACCCTCCCCCACTTAGAATCTTTCGTCCTCGAAACATACCTGATTCAAACAGCTCCGGATAGGACTCTCGCATCTTGCTCTCCAACTCCCATGTCATGCTTTCACCAGCAGCTCCTAACCAGACCACTTTCACCAGGTTTATCTCTTTGCCACGTAAAGTCTTCACTTCACGATCGTCAATTCGCACAGGCATTGTCTCCACAAAGAGATTATCCCGCACATGCACATCATCCATCGGAATCACATGGGACGGATCCGAAATATACTTCCGAAGTTGCGACACATGAAATACATCGTGCAAATTCGAAAGATTAGGCGGCAAGGCCACCCTATAAGCAACATTACCAATTCTCTCAGTGATCTGATACAGTCCAATGAAACGAGGAGTCAACTTCTTTGTCTTCAATGCACGCCCAACACCAGCCATAGGCGTGACTCTCAAAAACACATGATCACCAGCTTGGAATTCTAAATCCTTCCTTCTCTTATCATGATAGCTCTTCTGTCTACTCTGCGACGCTTTCATTTTCGCACGGATCAATTTCACCTTTTCAGTAGTCTCTCGAACAACCTCGGGTCCAAGAACAATACTCTCCCCAGATTCATGCCACACAACGGAGTCCTACATCTCCGACCATACAATGCCTCGAACGGTGCCATCCCGATGCTAGAATGGTAACTATTGTTGTAAGTAAACTCGATCAACGGAAGGTGAGTATCCCACGCACCTCCCTGCTCAAGAACACAAGATCTCAACAAGTCTTCCAACGACTGAATGGTCCTCTCTGTCTGCCCATCAGTTTGAGGATGATAAGCTGAACTCAACCTCAATTTAGAACCCAACGCTTCTTGCAAACTCTTCCAGAAATCAGAAGTGAACCTAGGATCTCTGTCAGACACAATGCACAAAGGAACACCATGCAACTTCACAATCACCTGAATATAAATCTCTGCCAATCTCGACACCGGATACGTGATATTGATAGGAATAAAATGAGCAGACTTCGTCAATCTATCCACAATCACCCAAATCGAATCGTGCCCCCTCACAGTATTAGGTAACCCTATCACGAAATCCATAGAAATACTATCCCACTTCCATTCTGGAATCTCCAACGGTTGCATCAACCCAGCAGGCTTCTGATGCTCAACCTTCGATTTCTGACAAGTCAAGCAGGAATACACAAACTGCGCCACATCACGCTTCATACCAGGCCACCAAAACATCTTCTTCAGATCCTGATACATCTTTGTAGCTCCCGGATGGATACTCAACTTACTCCTATGACCTTCTTCTAAAATTGATCTTTTCATCTCCTCATCATCAGGAATGCAGATTCTCCCACGGTACTTCAATACATTCTGCGCATCCAACTCAAAGTCTTTATTCTCGGATTGATCAATCCCAACCATCAGGTCAACTAATTTAACATCTAACTTCTGAGCTTCTCGAATGCTAGCCATGAATTCATTATCAATCTTCAACATCCCCAATCTGACACTCTGAGGCGTCACTTCACAAACCAAACTCATATCCCTGAACTGCTCAATTAATTCGAGTTCTCTAACCATCATTGCTGACATATGCAACGTCTTTCGACTTAAAGCGTCAGCTACCACATTAGCCTTTCCCGGATGATAGTTCAAGCTAAAGTCATAGTCTTTCAGCAACTCCAACCATCTGCGCTGTCTCATATTCAACTCTTTCTGATCAAACAGATACTGCTAACCCTTATGATCACTGAACACCTCAAACCTCGAACCATACAGATAATGTCTCCAAATTTTCAACGCGAACACAACTGCAGCAAGTTCTAAATCATGGGTAGGGTAGTTCTTCTCATGAGTCCTCAACTGTCTCGACGCATAGGCAACTACCTTACCATTCTGCATAAGCACACCTCCCAACCCCATCTTGGAAGCATCACAATACACCACAAACGACTCTTCCGGATTAGGCAACGTCAGAACAGGAGACGTCGTCAACCTCTTCTTCAATTCTTTGAAGCTCTCTTCACAGCAGTCATCCCAGATGAAAGCTTTACCCTTGCAAGTCAATTGAGTCAACGGAAGTGCCAACTTCGAAAATCCTTCTATAAACCTCCTATAGTAACCTGCCAGACCCAGAAAACTTCTAATCTCAGTAGCTGACTTCGGAGACTCCCATTGTAACACGGCATCAACCTTAGACGGATCCACGACAATCCCATTCCCCGAAATAACATGACCCAGAAAGCTAACCTCCTTCAACCAAAACTCACACTTAGACAGCTTCGCATATAATTTCCTGTCCCTCAGAATTTCCAATACCAATCTCAGATGTTCTGCATGCTCCTCTTCTGACTTAGAATAAATTAGGATGTCGTCAATGAATACCACCACAAACCGATCCAGATACTCACGAAAGATACGATTCATGTACTCCATGAACACTCCCGGCGCATTAGTCACACCGAAAGGCATCACGGAATACTCATAATGCCCATAACGGGTTCTGAAAGCTGTCTTCTGAATGTCTTCGTCTTTCACCTTGATCTGATGATAACCCGATCTCAAATCTATTTTACTGAACACCTGAGCACCCACCAACTGATCCATTAAGTCATCAATCCTCGGAAGCGGATACTTGTTCTTAATAGTCACCTTATTCAGCTGCCGATAGTCTACGCACAACCTCATACTACCATCTTTCTTTTTCACCAACAACACTGGAGCTCCCCACGGCGACACACTTGGCCTCACAAATTTCTTTTCAAGCAGATCCTCGAGTTGCTTCTTCAGTTCTGACAATTCAGATGCAGACATTCTATACGGTGCCATAGACACAGGTTTAGTATCAGGTACCAGATCAATAGCAAACTCAACCTCTCTCTCTGGTGGTACATCCGGAATCTCGTCGGGAAAAACCTCAGAAAACTCTCGCACCACCTGCAACTCATCAACCTTCGCTTGGCTCTCAGCAGACAACGACGCCATTAATGAAAACAACTGGACGTCTTCCCTCATTACCCTATGCAACTGACCAGCAGACAACAAACCAGACTCTTCCTCTTCAGGAGAAAAGAAACTCACAGACCTTTCATGACAGTTGATATGAACATGGTTATCAACTAACCAGTCCATACCTAGAATAACATCCATTCCGCTCAGCGGCAAACAAATCAAGTCAACGAGAAAATCATTACCGAATATCGATAAAGGGCATTTAGCACAAACAACCGAGGTAGTCACCGAACCCTTAGCCGGAGTATCGATAACCATCTCCCTCAACATAGGAGATAAAACAAGATCTAATTTCTCAACACATGCAGTAGCAATAAAACAATGGGTAGCACCAGTATCAATAATAGCAATGAGAGGAGAATTATTAATATAGCATGTACCTCTGATCTCATTCACTGCATCTGACCCCGCCAGAGCGAACACCTTCCCAACGGACCTTTCTTTCTTCGGTTTAGGACACTGAGTGCTGATATGACCACCCTCACCACAGTTGTAGCATAACACATCCTTTCGATCACAGCTAGACGCCATATGACCCTCTTTACCACACTTGTAGCACTTCTTCACATCACCTGGACAGTCAGGACGCTTATGACCGGGTTTACCACGCTTGTAACATACCACACTAGCAGCAGCATCTCCCCCACTAGGTCTCTTACCCACAGCAGTTCTCTGATTGCCCTTACCAGCTGGAACCTCATACGGCTTCCCACGACTCGAGAAATTCTTCTGCCTATCCCTCATGACTCTAGAATGAGCATTACTGTCTTCCTCGAAGATTCTGCAGCTGTCAATCAACTCCGAGAACACCTGAATTTTCTGATACCCTATCGCCTTCTTGATATCAGCCCGCAACCCATTTTCAAACTTGATGCATTTGGAGAATTCAGCACCAGCCTCACCATAATGTGGATAGAACTTCGCCAATTCAATGAACTTGGCAGCATACTCAGTCACCGACATATTACCCTGCTTCAGCTCCAGAAACTCAATCTCTTTCTTCCCACGGACATCTTCAGGATAATACTTTCTCAGAAATTCTCTGCTGAACACAGCCCAAGTGACCTCTTCATTCACAGTCGCCAACCTCTGCCTCACCTCCAACCACCAGTCATCAGCCTCCTCTGCCAGCATATGAGTACCATACCTGACTTTCTGCGCCTCAGAGCAATCCATAACACGAAAGATTCTCTCCATCTCTTTCAGCCACGCCAAAGCACCATCAGGGTTATACTTGCCCTTAAAGGTAGGAGGATTCTCCCTCTGAAACGTAGCCAAACTGCGCGACCCAGCATCACCAGCAGCACCTGGGTTATTCTCCACAGCTTGAGCCACAGCCTGCAAAGCAGCAGCGAGTGCAGCATCGTTCCGTCCTGCCATCTCAACCTAACACTAGCAACAGAAACTATAATCAGAAACGAGTAACAATTACTCAAGTGTTACTCGACTCGACGACTCGACAACTTGGCCGGACAGACCGAACTGCTCTGATACCACTAATGTAACACCCCCCTTTTACTATTACAACTAAATAGACAATTATCAGAGTCACCTCGAAGGGCGCTACATTTTTCACCATTTTAAAAAAAAAACACCATTTATTCCAAAAAAAAATCTCCGAAATAATTTATATAAAAGAAATCACCAGGCAGCGGAAATATTAACCAGTTTAAACATCTCCAGAATTAACAATTAAAGACATCTCCAAAATTAATTAAAACAATTTCCAATAACTAAAATAATGGTTCAAAACGATAACTAACGACTCCCCGGTGCTACATATCAGAGCTGACACAGACCCAAACGAGAGAGGAGGCAAAACCTAGCAATTCCTCCACGAGCACTAGCGATCACCTGCAGCGTTGCCGCATGAGAGCAACATTCCAAGCAGAAGGGGTGAGTCTAACAGAGGTAATAAGCAGATGATAAAAATATGCTAGCATCAGGTAACTACAGCAACACAATACAATTACACCATATCACAGCACCAGATACCAAAGGAAAAATCCATTTGACAGTGAACCACCAAAATTATAACATTCATAGACAATGGGATGATATGCAACCCCTCCAGTGGGCATATGCATGCGGTACCGATCACCAAAATGAGCCACGACGGGCATATCACCAACAAACACCAGAGGCAGAGCCTATATCACCAAAACATGCATATGACAATGCGACACCATGATTATGCACCAACTCACCGTAACAAGTATTTAAAATAAATACTATATCACCAGAATCAAAACAAATGATTTCACCAAAAATAGCACCAAGTTGTAGCATCACAGCTACCACTAAACTCTCCTGAGCATACCAGCACCGCACCTGAAATATTAACACCAGACGGCTCCACAACGCGGACATAACGCACGCACACCACGCACAAGACTGGCGCACATCGCCTAGGCACATCGCACCTACTTCAGTGAATTAATTAAAATAGCAAACGACATCGGATTTCAACAAATAAATACTTGTTGGAAAGCCCTATGGGTCTGGTTATCATCCCTAAGTTCAGTTTTTGAAGGAGAGTGTCCAATAGGTACAGTTTTCGAAAAGCACACAGGCTAGTTGCAAAAGAGGACAGTTTCTGTCCTTCAAATTCAAGCAATTCCAAAGTGACCAAAACTCAATCAAATTGCATGAAACTTGTGCATAAACTGGGGAAATTTTTGTCTAGTTTTCAAAGAAATTGGATTCGTTCGAAAAGGAGTTCTTTTAAAAACGTGGTAACCAAAACACTGACCCTGTGTCCAGATTGTTTCCAGAATCTTACTCTAACTTGTGGAATTCATATCTCGAGCTACACAACTCTAAACGCAACCAAACCAGTGCCAAATTAACAAGCATTAAGTCTATTTTCCAGAAAAATAAACCACATAATTTTTCGGTCAATAAAACGTTCCCAGTCACCGAGATACCGAATCTATACCCAAATCGTTTCCAGAATTTTAACCTAACTTGTATCGCCTATAACTCGAGCTATACAACTCCGAATTTGACGAAACCAGTGCCAAAACGACCGGCGTTAAGTCTATTTTCAAAAACAATCAACCTCATAATTTTTGGATCAACCAAACAGCGCCAGATTTAGAAAAACCGAACCTGTGTCCAGAATCGCTAAATTGCCAAACACCAAACCCTAACGGCAACGACACCGCAACCACCACAACAAAAACGACAATTCGACAACGCGACAACAACAATCAACCACGCACAGCAACAACAAAAACACGAACAATAACAACACCATCATCGTGATACAACAATCACGCAACAACAAATAACGAAACAAATCACAATAACGTGCAATAATCATCAAAGCACCAATCTCAACGAAAACACGATATGCAACAACACGAACAATTCAACAAAACCCTAGACTACCCACACATAATTATCATCAACCCATTATCAAGGTTAAGCCCACCCTTACCTCGAATAACGTAAGCTCCGGAACACGACGAACGAGACACGAACAAAACCACAGCAACACGAACGATCCCCTTTTGAAATTCTTCGCGAAACCCTCCTCTTCTCTCCCTCTTTGCGCCGCGTGCTCTCTCTCTCACTCTCACTTTCGTTTTTCTTTTGCTTGCTGGGAATGAGGGTTTGGCTTAAACCCCCAGGGTTTAAGTTGAGGGCTCAGTAAACACTGGGCTCTCTACGTCACCACCTCCTTTACTCGTTTCACCTCCTACGCATATAAAATATTAACCTTTTAATTTATGTATATCCCGCCTCCAAATTATTTTAATAATTCAATCAACTATTTTAATTAAATTATTTCCGGGGTGTTACACACTTAGTACCACTTCCTGTCGGACTACTCTGTAGTTTTGGCTGCCTTTTGACCTCATTTGAATGCCGCCTCACATGACTTCTAGTGGAGGATCTTCAGAGCCTAGTGAGCCATCTGAGACACCTGTGGCGAGCCCTCCTACTGAGACTACACGTCGTTGTGGACCTCGTATGATCCGTACCATGCGGAAGAATGTGACGCCTTGTTTTACACCTCGAGCATCTACATCCAATGCTGCTGCACTTGTGCCGGGAGACCCTATCCCAGTGTTTGGATTGACTGCTTCAGAGGGAGTTAATACATGCATTGCTCTACCCACTGATGCGCCGGAGCTACCTGTTTCGCCTTCAGAGTTTCCCTCCTTTCCGCTTCGGGGTTTTTCTTTTGTGCCTGCCTCTCAGGAGGGGGTTAAGGATAAGGATCATTATCTGGAGAGACAGGTGATGATGACACTCATGGTGATTGACTTGGTGAGTGATGATGAGCCTGATGAGGAAGAGCCTACTACACCTCCAGAGTATCATCTTGCAGGGGAGCCTTCCAGTAAGCGTCAGAGATTTTGACCAATTGTGATGATGTTTTGGGTAGATGTCTAGGTTTGGGTTTTACCGACATATTTTTTTATACAGTTTTGGTGGGTGGTACTAGTGGAGTTAGATCTGGTCAAGAGTCTACTTTTGTATTTTGGGTATACTACATGGCAGATGCATTATCTTTCGGCTGTACTGTACTTAAGACTATTGATCGCTTACACGAGACTCGTTGTTACTGTTATGTATATAGTTGGTCGTGATGTTTCCCTTCAATTTTGAGATGCATGTTTAATTTTTCTTTCATGCTTTCAAAAGTTTGCCCTTGGAATTGAGAAATGTTATTTCAAAAATATAAAATGATATTTAAAATGTTTTTTGTTTGAGACCAAGAGAGGATTTATCACCAATAACAAATAAGCATTATTTTAAATTACGCATTTAGTGAATAGATTTGCGACGCCATTAGAGTGTGGTGTTACAACGACCTGACCTTATTTTGAGAGCGACTTGATTCTCCAGCAAGATCCTTCCAGGTTTTTAGATCCTAGGAGGACGAAGTAGACCGCCTAAGGGACCTAGCTCCTAGTCAACATGGTCTTCTTCCAAGGGTTCTGTTTCTAGGTCCTCCGGGTTGTCTACTCCTGCTGAGTCGGTAAACTCACAACCCTCTCTCCCGAGTGATCATGAGATCAATCTGCCATAGGGGGGAAGAGGGTGAGGAAAATGTCCACGCCAACTAGGTCGTCCAAAGGGAGAGCCCTCCACCAGAGGCGTGGGGAAGCCATGCAATTGACATGTCGTGGATTTTGGAGGGCCTTCGCAAACTCAAATCATTCTTGAGGCCTGGGTCAGAGGCGGTGAAAATGTCTAGGCACATGGTTGGCATCAGGGGCCAGTGAGACGACCCTCGTCCTCATCATAGTAACCCTTGACACTTAGTTTTCTTAATCTTAAAAGCGAATAAATTTAAAACATAAAATACTTATATAACCAAACATGTTGACCGCTTAGATAAAGACATAATTTTAAGAGTATTACAAAATACGTGGCAATATTAAAGCAACTCAAATAAATGCCAGTGTATTTCAAAACAGCAGAAAATAAGAACATAAAACAAAACCAGTTAAAACATAGGTTCTCTCAGTGAGACACCTGACTCATTCATCATATTGCATCAGCATCCATGATGCCTTCAATGCTCGTGGTGGAAGGAAAAGTATCTCCCTCTACTACAAGTGGCTCATTGACTG
This sequence comes from Astragalus glycyphyllos, assembly GCA_963573325.1. Classification (NCBI taxonomy): domain Eukaryota; kingdom Viridiplantae; phylum Streptophyta; class Magnoliopsida; order Fabales; family Fabaceae; genus Astragalus; species Astragalus glycyphyllos. The sequence continues at coordinate 33,170,034 of OY754310.1, read as the reverse complement.
GATCTAAGCGATACAAGAAAATATGCAAGAGGAAAATACACAGGGCTAAGATACACATATAAGTCAGAAAAATGGGAAGATAAGGTAAAGGTTAATTTAAACATGTTACAGGTAGATTAAATCATATTATTTCTTATCTTCTCTTCTATTCTTTATTTATATCTTATGTTCCAGACTCTGTCTGTGAGTATGTGTAAATACTATATGCTGACTCTGGCCATATCCTGATGCCACAAACGTCCCACATCCGTCAAGGACGCCATCCGTCTGTCACCATGGAGTCCGGATGTTATAAGTCTTTCCCTATCGGAAACAGATCAGAGTAATCTAATCCTATCATTACTCCACCTGGCCGGCATAAATATCAACTAAGGACCCCGACCCGGTACTTGATCTCGTGTGTCCCATACCACACGGCTGTGGACTTACAACACATATGCAATCTATATCATTCTGATTGATTACTCAACCTGTATGCCTTACTCATTTTTCTGATCAGTACCTCATACTATCTCCTACACTACGGTTAAGTATTCATTCCACTTTATATCTTTATGTCTCTTTAGTTAAATAGGCACACCTAGGTTCATTATGAAATCTTAACTTCATTACTATTATTAAATAAAGTCATGCTTCTCAAACTTAACTACATCAATAAAACATGTTTAACAATTCAACAAATAATCACAAATAGCACACAAGTATTTCATAACATTTAAAACAATCAAAGCATTCAAGAAATCAATCACTCAATCAATCAAATAATAATATAGAACTTTCCTATGTGTTAATCGGTCATCGATGGCCTAAACTTTACACTAATCATCCCGACGAATACGGTATCTTGCCTCCACCTGAAATTCAGCTCGAACGTAATACCCACTCTGATAATGCCAACACGTGCCCGAACTCTAACATAAAGCTATGCGCACAACAGTATGATTGGATGAGGCTTTTTAGGGGTTTGGTAGGTTGTAAAATAAAATAAAAAGAGAATGGTGTATATGAGGATATATTGGTGACGAAGGTGTTGTAACCAAAAAGAATGAAATGAGAGTTTGTGATGGAGGAAGAAGTAAGGAAAATGTGGTATCTATTTATAGTGAAAATCAAGCATGAGGTGTAAAAGTGGCTTTTGTGATGGCATGGTTTTAAGGCTTCAATAGAGTGAGTAATGAAAGTGGCTTCAATAGGTGTAAAAGTATCTTTTGTGATGTGGCAAATTCCTAGTGTCCCAACGTAGCAATTATGGAAGCATGAGGTGCTAATGCTTCATGTAATTGCTTCTCATAGAAGACATGTAATACATATATATAAATTAATTAAAATGAAAAGAAAAGGCAAAATTACACTAGGGGTCCTTTAAGTTATTTAATTGTAACAAGTTGGTCCTTTAAGTTTTTTTTCGTACCACTTAGGTCCTTTAAGTTATTTAATTGTAACAAGTTGGTCCTTTAAGTTACATAATCTGTACACCATTAGTCATTTTTTCATTTTCTGTTACAAAAAAACTCAATTCGCACTAACAAAGTGACGTGGCTGTGACGGAGCCTACATGTCATCTGTCTTGTAACAATTTTGTCATTTAAGACTACCATCATGTATCAATTTGGTCCTTTCAACTTAAATAAAAAAGAAGATGAACCATCGTTTTCAAAAAAAAATTAAGTTGAAAGTTCCAAATTGTTACATGACTGTAGTCTTAGAGGACCAAATTCTTACAAGATAGATGATAGGTAGCCTCTGTCACAGCCACATCAACTCAGTTAGTGCGAATTGAGCCGTTTTGTAATAAAAAATGAAAAAAGGACTAACGGTGTACACATTATGTAACTTAAAGGACTTAAGTGATACGAAAAAAACTTAAAGGACCAACTTGTTACAATTAAATAACTTAAAGGACCCCAGTGTAATTTTTCCAAAAGAAAACGGAAGTAAAAACAAGGTACATATGGAACTATTGATTTCCTCTCTCCAATTTCATTAATTACTTCTTATAAATTCTTCCCAAAAGAATAGAAGTATATATTTAATTTGTACTAACTTTGATCTAGTTAATATAATGCAAACATAACTTAGTTTAAGAAAATATGGGGTGTTACACTTAGATCTCTCTCTATGCCCCAAATCTCACAATTAAAATAAAACAATATTCTAAAATAGTTCCTAATAATTGTTTATAAAAATTGGGGTATTACAGCCAGTACTAGGTCGTAGAAGGGCCGACTGGGGAGGAGTGCACAACGACTTTCCCTCGCGATCTCAAATTGATGATGTATACGACCGTGTTGTTGAACATAAAGGTTCAACCTCCTTTACGAACTTTTAGTGAGAAGTTCTACGTTACTTTCGGCCTCCCCTTCTCAATTACAGCCAAACAGTTGGGCTTACCTGAGGGCGTTCGAGCTGTTGATGGGAGAAATGGAGAGGCCTTGCTCAATGAAGTTGTTCTTTTTGATTTTTGAAGTAAGCCGACGGGGCGAGGAGTATAGCAACAAAAATCGTTGGGAGCATCTGAGTTTTAAGGGTCATTCTTCGTACAAATTCTTCAAGGCGTTCTCTGACTCTTTAAAAATGTTCTGGATCGGGTCGAAGCCCAATCCAGGAGGAAAGATCAAATCATCCCATTTACCATGATCAGGAGGACATAGACCAAAGATCGACGGTCCTGATCGATCCGTACAGTGATCCTACGGACACCCGTGATTCCCTGACCCTATATAACGAGTTATTGCGTCATTTGTCAGGTACACACTATTCACCAGTATCGTTACTTTGCTCGTCCTACCCTGACTTGGGCGTTGGAGAGTCATTGCAGGTACCACCCCCCTCTTTGGGTCTCCGTACGCGATCAACAGAGCAATCAGACCGACCTCATATCCAGACCGTCCTACAGCGCGACCTGAGGTACAGATCATTTGGGACCACAGTGGGAGCTCGCGCGCTATCCTACCTACATCATCATGCCTCCTCGAGGCAGACCTAAGTCGACCCGCCTCCAGAGTGTGGCCGAGATTCCAGCTCGACCACCGCCCGTCCCAGAAGGAGCAACGACAGACGTCGCGGGCACTAGCGCTGTCCCTTAGCCAGACACGGCCCAACCGGTCACCGTTACCCTTCCTGCAGACTTGGTTCAGGAACTACGAGATCTACTCCATGATCGTGATCAAACCCTGGCCAGGCATAATGACCGTCTGACCCAGATAGAGGACCAGACAGCCTCTCGGCGAGCGCACACAACACTTGAGCGAGGACGTCGAAATGATGGTATGCCCGTTCTACGGCCAAACCCCTCGAGAGTTCATCGCTCACCCCCTCGAAGACAGCTAATCCATCGGTCTTCGCCCCGAAGAAGGGGACGAGGAGGAGGACTTACCCCGCCAAGGACGACGACCCCATCCACTTCAAATTACACATACTGGCCTAAAGAATCTTCACATCAGGAGTCTTCTTATGGTTCGTCCAGTTCACTCACTCGATCCAATGAGCAGTACGTCCACTATCATTCGAATGATTATTCTGATAATGAGCGACGTGGCCATCAGGGGCGATACCCAGAGGACTGACCACATCGCAAAGGAAAAGTCGATATGAGTTTGGGGCCGTACACAAGGGACATAGATGAGTACCGCATTCCCCGCTCTCTAGAGAAGCCTCCCTCTGACCTCAAGATGTACAATGGGGTCAAAGACCCAGACGCTCATCTAAAACATTTCGATCTAATGATGAAATTTTGGGGGGCACCTGGGCCAGTGAATGCAAAATTTTCCCTCTAACCCAAGAAGGGTCAGCATTGGAATGGTTCACCGAGTTGAGACCTAATACTATCTCCTCGTAGGAGCAGATGGCCAGAGCGTTCACCGCTCGCTTCACGACCTCCAGAGTTAAGCCTAAATCACAAGATGTCCTTATTGCTATCAGGCAGGGCCCTGACGAGTCTTTGCGCAGCTATGTGGAACGGTTTAATCGTGAGGCCGACCAAGTCAGGAACCTGGATGACAACCAACAGTTATGGTTCTTGAGAACGAGACTTCTCAAAGGAAGTCGTTTTGAGGTTGAGGTCAGCCTACATCAACCCAGGGATCTAGAGACGTTCCTCCGCAGATCTCAAATATTCATGAACTATGAGGAAAGAACAATGGCCATTGAAACTGCGAAAGCAGGAATGAATCAGTGACCACGCGGAGAGCGCGATCAAAGGGCAATGGAGGAACCGGGCAGACAAGCGAAGGATCACAAAGTAAGGAGGTTCGCAAAACGCACTAAATTAAACACCTGGTATGCGAACATACTCGCAGAGTGTGCGAACATTGTTTACAGACATCAAAGCACCAGAACCTCTCGTCCTCAAGGAGGGGCAGCACCCGTCCAAAAAATATTGCCGATACCACAAAAGTAACGGGCATGACACAAACAATTGCATGGTCCTCAAAGATGACGTAGAAGCATAGATCAGGAGAGGAAAGCTGACCCAATATGTAAAGAAGAATCAAACTGATGGGCGAGAAGATAGACAAATAGGTCGATCACCCAGAAAAGGGAAGGTGCAAGTTGATGAGGTTGCCAAAATCATCGAAGAAGATGAGGCCAATGACGACGACATCCCGGACACCAGAAAATCAAAAGGGAGACCAGTCGCCATGGTAATCACAAGAGGCATTCCTACTGCCGCCTCAACCAACAAATAAATGAAGAGAAGGTGGGACGAGATCATGAGCATTGCATCTACGTCTGCACCAAGACCACCTTCAAAAAGACCACCCATATCCTTTGGAGACGAGGATCTCATTAATGGAACACCTAACTATGAGGTACCACTCGTTGTGGTTTCTGTGATGGCGAACATGGAAGTCAGACGAATACTGATTGATCAAGGAAGCTCGGCGGACATCATCTTCGAAGACCTTTTAGATGTGCTAAAAATATCAAAGGATGATTTGAGACCGTACAGAGGCACGGTCTTGACTAGTTTCAACGGAGCGTCCACAACCCCAATAGGACGAATTAAACTAATGGTCACCTTTGGAGACGGTGCCGTGGAGAAGCCTTCTTGTCGAACGGTCAGGACAGATTTCATTGTTCTACCCTGCAAGTCTATTTATCAATGCATCATTGGTCGACCAACCTTGGCTCGATTGGAAGCCGTGGCGTCCATAGTCCAACTGAAGATGAAGTTCTACACTAAAGGTGGAGAGGTCGCCACCATCCAAGCTGATCTACTATCAGCAAAACGGGCTTTCCTCTTGAGTCTAAGAGACAAAGGCAAGAAGGTCAGGAAAGAGATAGAAGAGGTAATGAAAAGGGGGAGCATGTGAGTGTGGCTAATCTTGATGCTCGCTATGACCTGGACAGTGAGGAGGAAGAAGGAGATGACCTCCTAACAAGGGAGTTTAAGAAGAGAATCAAACGACCAGAGCCAGATGGAGAGTTTATCCAAGTCCAACTGGGGAGAGACCCAGAGAGAACGGTCAAGATAGGAAGCGACCTCTCTCCAGAAATTCAAGACCAGCTCGTCCAATGCTTAAGAGAGCATTCAGACTTGTTTGCTTGGAGTGCTGTGGATATGCCTGGTATCCCACCTGAAGTGGCCTGTCACCACTTAGCAGTAGATCCTGGGGCCAAATGGGTCGTGCAACGAAGAAGGATCCAAAAGGAAGAAAAGGAAAGGGCAGCGACCAAAGCCATAGAAGACTTACTTGAGGCAGTTTTCATTAAAGAGATAAAGTACACGACTTGGTTGTCCAATGTAGTCTTAGTGAAAAAGGCGAACGAAAAATGGCGAATGTGCGTGGATTACACTGACCTCAATCGAGTATGCCCAAAAGATGTTTTCCCAGTACCAAGTGTTGATCGTTTGGTCGATTGTGCAAGTGCGTACAAAATACTATCATTTTTGGACGCATACTCAGGTGGGTATAATCAGATTGCCATGCACCCACCCGATCAGGAAAAAACAGCCTTTATGACTGACAAGGGGAACTTCTACTACCGAGTCATGCCATTTGGATGGCAGAATGCAGGGGCGACCTAGCTATCAAAGGATGATGAATCAGGTCTTCCAGGATCAGATAGGCAAAATGGTGGAAGTCTACCTAGATGACATGATAATCAAGAGTAAGCAAGACCCATATCATGTGAACGACCTAAGAGAAGTGTTCAAAGAAGCTCGAAGGAACTCGTTAAGGTTCAATCCAGAAAAAAGTACCTTTGGCGTAAGGGCGGGCAAATTTCTTGGGTTCTACCTCACAGAAAGGGGGGTCGAGGCTAACCTAGACAAATGCCGAGCAATGACGGAAATGAGGCCGCCCACGACCAAAAAAGAGATTCAAAAACTCAATGGCATGGTGGCTTCCCTCTCACGCTTCATTGCGAAAGCAGCAAACAAATCCCTGGCCATGTTTAAGCTGTTGAAGAAAGAAACCATGTTTGAATGGACACCAGAGTGCGATCAAGTGCTCGAGCAGTTGAAAACAGCCTTATCAGAACCTCCAATTTTGACCACACCAAAGACAGGGAGACCTTATACTTATACTTGTCCATTACAGAAGAGGCTTTGGCCGCTGTGTTGGTACGAGAGGCAGAATCCTGTATACTTCGTTAGCAAAGCCTTGCAAGGACCTGAGCTCAGGTACCAGAAAACTAAGAAGCTTGATTTGGCATTGATTGTGGCTGCTCGAAGATTAAGACCGTACTTCGTGGCCCATCAGGTCGTATTTCACACTGACCAACCCATTAGACAAATCCTGCACATACCAGATTTGGTGGGCATAATGACTAAATGGGCAGTCGAGCTGTCAGAATTTGGGAATAAGTATGAACCCAGATCGACCACTAAGGCACAGGTTCTGGCCGACATCGTCGCAGAAATGACTCCAGTCTTAGAAAATCCAGTCCAAACTTTGTGGACACTGCACGTAGGTGCCTCCTCCAATGGCAAGGGCAGTGGAGAGGGCCTGATCTTGGAAAACAACGATGGAACGGCCATCGAGGTCTCGTTGACCTTCTCGTTCCCCACTTCAAACAATCAAGCAGAATATGAGGCTTGCGTGGCAGGATTATTGCTCGCCTTAGAATTTAATGTGAAGAGGGTAAAGCTGCATTCAGACTCACTGCTAGTGGTCTCTCAAATTAAAGAAGTCTTCAGCGCTAAAGACGAGATCCTCCAAAAATACTTGACAAGAGTTAGAGAATTACTCCAACAATTTGAATATGCTGAGGTCAAGCACGTCCCTAGAGCAGAAAACACTAGGGCGGACGTACTATCAAAACTTGCGAGTACCAAGAATCCTGGAAACCATAGGAGCGTCATACAGAAGGTACTGTCACAACCCAACGTAAGGTTGGAGGTCGTTCTAGAACCAGACATATGTGCAGAGTATGCAGCACTAACATGGATCGATCCCATCCTTAAGTATATAAGGGACGGGAAGGAACCAGTAGATCCCAAAGAAGCAGCACTCGTTCGAAGGCGAGCGTCCTCATACTCGATTATAAGTGGGCAACTTTATCGAAGAGGTTTCACAATGCCTTTGCTCAAGTGTCTTTCCCCAGCAGAAGCAGACTATGTGCTAAGAGAAATACACGAGGGAATTTGCGGGAATCATCGGGGAGCACGAGCTTTGGCCAAGAAGGCTTTCAAGGTGGGCTATTACTGGCCTACCATGGAAGAGGACGCAAAGACATTAGTTAAAAAATGTGATAAGTGCCAGAGGCATGCAGACGTTCATCTTGCCCCTCCAGCTGAGCTCAACAGCATGACTGCCCCCTCGTAGCAGTTGACTATTTCACCAAGTGGATTGAAGCAGAGCCCCTAGCTGCGATCACATCAAGGAACTGCCTCAAGTTTTTCAAGAAGACCATTTTAGTACGCTTTGGGATACTAGAGGTGCTCGTGTCTGATAATGGTACGAAGTTCACTGATAAAAACTTTCAAGAAACTTTGACCGAGTTGGGAGTTAAACAGCGTTTCACCTCTGTAGAGTACCCACAAACGAACGGGCAGGCAGAGACTGCAAATCATGTCATCCTATGCGGTCTGAAAAGAAGGCTAGATGAAGCAAAGGGCAAATGGGTAGAAGAACTTCCCTCAGTTTTATGGGCATACAGAACGACCCCTCATTCCACCACAGGTGAATCTCCCTTCAGAATGGTCTATGGGACAGACGCCCTTATTCTTGTTGAAATTGAGGAGCTGAGTTGGAGGACGACGAACCCCAAACAACCACTCAAGAACGAACAGGCCACTAGAGAAGAGTTGGACCTGGTAGAGGAACTTCGAAGCAAGGCAGCTCTGAGGGAGGCATTGGTCAAACAAGGCATGGCAACTAGACACAATGTCAAGATCGTTCCAAGGGCGGACATTGGACGGAGGAATGCTGGTCAGGGCAAGCTCGCCCCCAATTGGGAAGGCCCCTATCGAGTAGTCGCAAGAACGGGCAAAGGTGCTTACAATCTCCAAACCATGAGTCGAGGAACGATCTCAAACACTTGGAATGCTGCAAATCTTAGGAGATACTTTACTTAAATAGATACCTTGTAATTATGAAAGAATATCATGTTGCACTCGTATGATCAATCAAAATAGAACGGGCATGACACTCTTTTTCCCTACGGGGTTTTTTATTGAGGTCCGCTCGTCCGTCAATAAATGACGAGGAATTTCTTAATACTTTGTGTTGATTTCCTTTTTATTACTGATCGACCCAATAACGAAACGAACGACCCCTTGAGCGAGTTAAATTCAAACCGAGTTTGATAAACTGCTGAATAGGGGGACAACTACTTAAACGCATTTAAGTATAAAGAACGAAGCGACCAAAAGAATAGTGGTCGCACCCCTATAAACGAGCTAAATCTAAAGTAGAAACTTGGTAAGCTGTTTATGGACGACCACGCGAGTTTGGCCCATGTGGCCCAGCCAAAAAGAATTCACAATCGAGCAAAATAACTTAACGAAATGAAAAGGAGAAATTAAAGCAACATGAGAACGACTAGAAAAGAAGCATACGAAATTCAACCATTAAAAAAGTGCCCGGAGAAGGCCGGGCTCCATTAACAGTAGATATTACAAAAGAGGGGCGACCTAGAGGCCCCCCAATAAGCAAAGAAAACAACAAAAAGATTACAAGCCAAGTTATTCTGATCGCCTATAGATCACTGTTTCTTCCTTCACCACATTTCCATCTTCGTCTTCCTCCTCAGGCTGAACAATCTGCCCGTTCTTCAAGAAGTGATCGTTGTTAACAATTTGGCGATTGATCTCAAGAGACGGGAAGCACTATTGAATCTGAGCGACGGCCTCCTCAAAGCGCTCCTTCGCGATCGCAAGAGTAGACAACTCAAGGGCCTCCAGTTCGGCCAAAGCTTTGTCACGAGCAGATTCCATGTTGGTAAGATCCTATTTCAGACCGTCAACTTGCCCCTCCAATCCCTGCACCTTGGTCGTTAGCTCGGTCACTCTGGTCGCCTCAGCAGACAATTTTGTCTCTGCATCAACTTTGGCATTCAAAGCAGCATCCCGTTCAGTTGTGACCGCATTGAGAGCATCTTTGGTTGGCTGGAGGGAGGTCTCAACATCTTTCAGTTTTTTCTTCGTGGATTCCAACTCTGCCCACAACTCTGTGATGCGATCGAGAGCACAATTATATTTATCAGTCTTATCTATGAGGTCGCCCTCCAACCATAAATTACGATGGACAAGTCGCATACCTGCTTGTCGCTCGGCCTCCTCTTCCTTGTAGCGAGCAAGTTTAGAAGAGGCCGCCTTGGCAACGTCTAACATGAAGATAAGAAGGTATTCACGAAAGGGATCAAAATCTGCTTCATTGAGATCGTCCAGGTTGAGGGACGACCTCCTCTGAGTTTCTTTATTTCGCTTTGGGATAGGAGGAGTATGATCGACCTCAACATCACTGGTACCAGCTGACTGATGAGCTCAATTTCTCTTCTTATGGGACGAGCTCGTCCCCTTGTCAACAATATATGGATTCTCCTCGTCCTCCAAATTGATAGCATGAGAAAGAGAAGCAGCAAAGAGAACATGTTTCCCTTTCTTCGCCTTCTTGAGGAGTATTTGAAAGCCAACACCTGACATTTCAGCTGCAAAGAAAAAGAGATAAAAACGGTCAGAAACAAGGAAAGAGCAAAGAGGAAATAAAAATAAATGAACGAGCAACTAATCGCACCAAGTTTATGCTTTACAAATTCTAAGTTTTTTGCCTGAGCAAAATGGTTGCAGGGAAACCGTTCCTCAGGCAACCAGCTCGCCAGGTTTTCCAAAACTCGAAGAATTTCCTGATCATATTCTCCTAGCTGCCACCGAGTTCGATAATTGATGGTTGTTCGATTATAATGAGAATCTGTCCAAGCAAGAGGAAACTTCATGGTGGCTATCTCGCCCAGATCGTTCAAAGACCCGACAATCTCGCAAGCACGTTCACAAACTGGAACGACCCAAACAAAACCATGCCTCCAAGGCTTGGAAGATTCGCAATAGGGCTTAAACAGTTTAGGGGCCTCCTGATGACCTTTCAACGATAACTGTTCCCATCGATTTGGCTCGCTCTTTAGTTTGACCGTTCGACTGACCTCAAATAAAGTGAAGAAGAGGGCACCGGTAAGGTCTCGATCGATCAGAGCCATCAACGTCTCGAACGACTTCACGAACGCCCACGCATTAAAATGTAACTGTGAAGGGGCGACTCCCAGGTATCTTAAAACACGTAGTTGAAAAAAGGTGAATGGAGGGCGTATTCTTATATTCCTAAGGGTGTTAGTAAACATGATGAACTTTAAGGAAGAAGGGATATTGGCCGCATGTTCTCCTGCTGGGACGCCCTCAATTTTACATACTTCATCGTTATGACCGATCAGTTGCTCGAACCATGGCAACGTCTCGTCCCCAGAAGGAAAAACGGAAGATTGACCGAGAATAGCAGACGAAATCCATGAGCGATCCTCATTGATTCCCCCCCGCCAATCCGGTTCATCTGGAAGCACCATATTGGTAGGCGCAGGCAGAGCTTGCGGGATCGCATTTCCATTTCCTTCTCGTGATAAGGAGGCCCCGGGAAAGTGTTCGATCTCAAAATCCTTTAAGGAAGTGGAGCGACCAGAGGAGGTTAATGTTGATAAATCAGTCGAAGAAGAGAGATGTTCAGAAGGGAGATCGCTCATCTTGGCATTTTCAGAACGAGCAGCGCACTCGGCCAGGCGGGCAGAGGGAGCACCAGATATTCTAGCAGTCTTCTTTGTTCGCGCCAGCACTCTACCCTGCAAGAAGAGGGAAAGTCAGGATCACCCAATTCGATGATTCGTAGAAGGGGGCGACAAGGTCGACCCCGGGCTTGACACCCCCTCCTCACCCCAAAAACCAAAAAGAAAAAGAAAGTAAAAAGACTTGAGGACGATCAAAAATTCGTACCTGGAGTGGGAGAGAAGTTGGGTCTCAAAGTAGTATACTCCTTGATGAACAGGATCAAGCGGGCAGAGGTCACAAATCGTCGAAGAGGTAGGTCGTGCACCGAAGAACACCTCGCCAGAGCCTCAGAAAATTTTGATTGCTTTCAGAGGAAAGTTGGTCGCTTTCAGAGAAGTTTGGTCGCTTCCAGAAAACTAGGGAAGCAAAGAGTGATTTCTAGGGAAAGGGGGCATCATATATATAGAGAATCTCCTGCTAGCTAGCGAAGCGACGCGACTCTTCGCTTCCCAGCAGTTGCACGTGTCTTGAAGGGCGAATCGTCATCATGGCAGCGCCTCCATTGGGAATCCCAAAGCGTCATTAATGACACCTCGTAAAGCGTGAAACGTCACATCACTTGATGACCACCCGCCACGTCATCATAAGCAGAGCACGACCACGTACATTTACAAACGAGCAGGGAAAGATCAATCCAGGAGGAAAGATCAACTCAGCCCATTTACCATGATCAGGAGGACATAGACCAAGATCGACGGTCCTCATCGATCCGTACAGTGATCCTACGGACACTCGTGATTCCCTGACCCTATATAAGGAGTTATTACGTCAATTGACAGGTACACACTATTCACCACTATCGTTCCTCTGCTCGTCCTACCCTAACTTGGGCGTTGGAGTGTCATTGCAGGTACCACCCCTCTCTTTGGGTCTCCGTATGCGATCAGCAGAGCAATCAGACCGACCTAATATCCAGACCGTTCTACAGCGCGACCTGAGGTACAGATCAAAAACCTTGAAAGCACAACTACCTTTGGGTCGTCTCGGTCTGTTCTCACGTTGTGGACACAGTGGCAACTTTGAATGACAGGAACGAAGTGATTACATTCAAATTCCCGATTGCGTGGTCCAAGGCTATCTATAATTGAAGGCCACTCCAATATAGCATCAAGGAGGATCGACTTGGTGAGGACGACCAAGAAACACTTAGGTTTCTTAAGAATATGGTCAGCTACCTTCCCAAGAAACCAAAGGTGTTCGATGTTCGTCCAAAAGTGCGGGCCAACACTACTAAGGATCTTAGATCCGCCGCTCTAGGTAGCCTTTTGCTCGTTTTGTGGTTTTTGTTTTAATTCTCATAGTGAGCTGTAATTCTTGTTTTCCTTTTTCATCCAAGTGTTCTAACCCGCTCTTCCTTTCTTTTTGCAGACAAGATGGCAGGATTGTTTGGGTTCCAGGGGCTCAAGGCCTTGGCAAAGCAAGGGGGCAACACAGTCGAGGGTTCTTCCAACCGCTCTCCTGTAGCCGACCCTTTCCCTAACGCGGAGGCGCAGACCCCTCCAGCTTGACAGAAAGGCGACCAAGTTGGGATGACTTCCAAGAAGAGGGATCGTAATCAATCTGATGTCCACGAGGAATTAGACCGGGCTATTACTGTGTCTGATGATGCGACAATCAGCCCCCAAGAAAGTGAGGCCAACCAAGGATGCTCGTAAGAACAAATCTCCCAAGGTCAACCCGGAGAAGCAGACAGCGGTCGACTATGAGTGCTTTATAAAAGACCATCTTGAAAATGCAGCTGAAGTCTGCAAGGCTGCTTCTGAACTATTCAGAATGTGGAAGCACGAGGAGGACGAGCTAGTGGTTGGTAACATTCTTGAAGCTCGAAACTTGTGGTTGGAAGGCGATTTTCAAGATAAAACAGATAAGCTAACTAGATGTTATATACACATCACAGTGTTGCGGAAAGAGCGGGATGAAACAACCAAGCAGATAGAGTGAGAACATGACAAAAGAACATTAATACCGTAATATTGCTTATGTTTGAGATGATTGTTGGAAGCCTGTTGTTATATAAGTATTGTTAATAAACTGTTTAGTTTGTAACGAGAGTGAATACATAATCTAATATCATGTAATGGACTTGGTGTCTGAGTAAAGGTTTTGGCAACCGAATTCAAGATGAAATATGTGAGGTGACGACCTCAAGTTATAGCATACTTGGGAAGGGAAGTCATGAGGTACCATGCCTTATTGGTTGCTGCCGTGTTATAGCATACTTGGTGTTGCTGTCGTGTTAGATATATATGCAGCATTTGATAAAGCTTTTTGGATGCATTGAGGTACCATGCCTTATTGGTTGTTAATATAAAAAACTATTATTATCTGTAGTGATTTTTTCTATGTTTCTATTGAGTGTTGATTGATGTGCCATCAAAAGTAGTTCAGTTCACTAGTTCATGAGGCACAGTGCTTCTTGTTGGGTGATGGTGCTTCTTGTTCACTAGTTTATTTCAGCAATGGTTCACCGAACTAGCTAAGGTAGGAAAGCTAAAATATAGAAACGTAGCCAAATTAAATTTTGTGTTTTTTTAACTTGATGATCTCATTCATCTTGTATAACCATAAAATCAATGGGTGACAGACAATTTTCCTATGCTGCACATGGAAAAATGTTTTCCCATATGATGTTCATTTGTAGTTGGTGGTTGAGATATTACTAGGCTTTTTTTTTGCAACTGGTAGCATTCTATAAACTATTGTAATCTGTGAATCTGTGAGCCTTATTACTTATTATACCAAAGGCTTTCTTTCTAATAAAAAAGCGTTTGTTTATGAGTAAATGACTACCTTTTTAACCAATTGAATGTCATCCAAAGTTCTAAATTTTAACATCCATTGATACAATTTGGGGAAGAAGACGCAATGGTGTAACTGAAATTCATCTTTGCATTGCGTATTTCGTTGTACAGAATGAGCTTATATTCAAATTGATACAAATTGAAAGGAATTAAAACTAACTCTAACAATACTCTAACAGATTCAATTTAATAGTAACTGAACATTTTAACTTAACCAACTATCTGAGTCAGCTAACTAAGCCTATCTTAACTCTAGTTAAATATATATACTTGTAATTACCCCCCTCAAGTTGGACTATGTATGTTACAAAGTCCCAACTTGGGAAGATATGATGTGGAGGAATTGGCATGGAGAGGCATAGTAAGAATATCTGCAAGTTGTGTTTCAGAAGGCACATGAAGCAAGTGAATGAGCCCCTTCTGAATCTCCTCCCTGACTACATGGCAGTCAATTTCAATATGTTTTGTGCACTCATTAAAAGTAGGGTTTTAAGCGAGATGGATGGCATATTTGTTGTCACAATACACTGAAGTAAGGCCTATGAGAGATACCTGCAAATCTGCCAGTAAGTAATGCAGCCACTGAATTTCACATGTGAGACTAGCTAAGGCATGGTATTCTGCTTCAGTTGAAGATCTTGATACTATGCTTTGTTTCATAGATTTCCACGATATTAAAGTAGATCCCAGAAATACACAATAGCCCATGATAGACTTTCTAGAATCTGTACAACCAACCCAATCAGAGTCTGCAAAGCCTGATAATGTTACTAAATTGGAACTGCGAAAGAACAGTCCCTGTGCAGGAGCTGTTTTGAGGTACCGTAGTACTCTAGTTGCTGTTTGAAAGTGTGACTCCATGGGCTTAGCAATATATTGGCTAAGCTATTGAACTGAAAAGGAAATGTCAGGCCTAGTTGTGGTTAGATATAGGAGTCTTCCAATGAGCTTGCATGAAGGGTCACAAGGTGTTGAAGCAGGTTTGGCAGCAGTGGTGCCAGTGTCTTCCAACAACTCAAGAGTGTACTTTCGTTGATTAAGAAGGATACCTTTCTTGGATCGTGCCACTTCAAGACCCAGAAAGAATCTAACGGCACCAAGGTCTTTGATGCAAAATTTGGCATCAAGCAATTGCTTGACTCTAGTGATTTCTGTCATGTTTGTACCTGCCAGCACAAGATCATCAACATACACCAGTAAAATTGTAATATCAGATGAAGAAGTTGTTTTAACAAAAAGGGAATGGTCTGCTAGAGACTCAGTATAATTGAGGGACAGAAGTGTGGATGTCAGCTCGTGATTCCACCGGCGTCTGGCCTACTTTAATCCATACAGTGACTTGTGTAATTTGCAGACTTTGTTTCTCAAATCTGTATTTGGAGACTGAAAACCAGGAGGAATGGTCATGTAGACCTCCTCAATGACCAAGTATTGTTCAAGGCCAAGGCATCAAGCTCAGCTTGCATAGCCTTCTGCCAACAGTCATGTGGGGATGCTTGGGAATATGTGAGTGGGTCAGTGTTTGTTGAGACATGGTGACAAAAGGATTTATATGAGGGTGTGCATTTGTCATAAGATAAAACTAAGGAAAGAGGATAGGGTAAAGAATTTGAAATACCTGAAGATGAATTGGCCTAGCTAGTGAAACTGCAGTAATAATCTTGTAAGTAACTGGAATTGCAAGTAGTTCTGCTTGATTGTCTAAGAAGTACTACAGGGTCCAGAAAATTATTAGAATTTGGTTCTGTGGTGTGTGAGGCAGAAGATTGTTGGCTTGGTGGTTCCGTTTGGGAACTACTAGGTGTATCAATATTTTGGTTGGTGCTATCTTGTGTTGTATTTGTTGTATCTGTGTTGGTAGTGGAAGAAGGGGTATTTTGTGACTGTTGGTCATTGCTAGGTGGTGTGTGAGTCTTCGGGGATAGTGTTTGTGGCAATGTCATCAAAGATTAATGGGATATCAGTGACAAAGCAAGAATTTGGTTCAACAGTAGTAGCTTCACTGTGAAAGGGGAAGGTATTTTCATAAAATGTTACATTTCTGGACTCTAGTAGTTGATGAGAAGTGAGGTCATAAAGGATATAGCCCTTGAGGCCTTGTTTATATCCTAAGATTGCTGTTTTTCTAGCTTTTAGATCAAATTTGGTACGGTTGGCTGTGCGAGTGGAAGCATAGGTGAGGCATCCAAAAGTTTTGAGGTGGGAGAGGGATGGTGGCTGGTTATATAGTAGTTCATAGGGTGATTTGTTTTGCAGTATGAGTGTGGGCAGCTTGTTTATTAAGTGGACAACATGTTGAACAGAGAAGTTTCACAATGGTTTGGGAAGTTTGGCTTGAAAGAAGAGAGCTCTAGCTACATTGAGAATATGTTGGTGTTTTGTTTCTACGATCCCATTTTGTTGGGGGGTTTGTACACAAGAGTGTTGGTGTATAATGCCCTTGCTAGCATAAAAATCATGCATGAGGAATTCAATGCCATTGTCATTTCTAAGACATTTAAGTTTGGTATGAAATTGTGTTTCAATGTGAGCAATGAAATTAACAATATGTGTGTGTGTCTTTGATTTAGTTTTCATTATTATGATCCAAGTGAACCTACTAAAATTATCCACAAGTGTCGAGAAATACTTGTGTCCTAGAATTGAGGGATGAGCATAAGGCCCCCAGATATCAATCAGCATGCGAAATTTCAAATATGTGTGTGCTTATAGATGTACTAAGAGGAAAAGATAGCTTTCTTTGCTTGGCAAAGTGACAAATGTCACAAGGTAAAGCATTATTATTGAAATGTATAAAAGGAAATTGTTGTGAAATACATTGATGTCTATCATTTGACAAGTGTCCTAATCTCATATGCCAGAGTTTTGAGTTTTCTAATGTTATGAATTGTGCACTACAGGAGGGAACAAAGACATTACAAGCTGAGCTAGGTACAATCATAGGCACAGTTACTGGAAGATAGAGGCTGTATAGTCCATTGAGCCTAGCTGGTCCAATCATCTTCTTGGTATGTTCCTGTATAAGAAAACAGCCATCATCATTAAAAACTGTAGATACTTTGCTGGTCTTAGCTATTTGTCCTACTGACATGAGATTGGAATTGAAATCTGGTACATAGAAAACATTATACAGGATTAAGTCTTTGGTTACATGGACAGATCCTATGCCAATGGCCAAAGCAGTTGTTTGGTTAGGGCAATCTATGGTAATAGGATTGGTAGGTGTGTATGAAGTGAAAAAAAGGAAAGTGTCAGTCATGTGATCAGTGGCTCCAGTATCTACTATCCAAAATATAGTAATCATACGAGAGTTTTGAGTATTATGGGCTGAAGGCATGTGGTATGTGACTGTATTGGCAGAATGCACAACAGGAAGTTTTGCTGCTTTGACTGTTGAAGCAATTCCAGCAATCCTTGATATTGATCTTGTGTGAGGTAAATAGGCCCATTGTTTGCACTTGGAGTTTCTGATTTGGTGGTTGAGTCATCTTCTACACCTGCAGAGTTAGCAGAAGCACCAGATTTGTTGTTCTTGGTTTGAAATCCTTGGGGAAATCCATGTATGAAGTAGCAAGAGTCCACTGTGTGATTGGTCTTGCCACAATTGGTACACAACCGATTCATGCCTTGTCCTCGCCCTTGACCACGGTCAAACCTCCCTCTTCCACGATAGTTGTCACATCCACGATTGAATGTAATATTATTGGCCATAGTAGGTAATTTGACCTCAGTTTCTGTTTCTGTTGTTGAAGGAGTGGTAGCTGGAATACGCCTTTCTTGCTGAATTACCTTGGGGAAGGCTTTGGATGTGTGAGGGAGTGGCTCCATCATCATTATTTGGCTACGAACATGAGTATAATCTTCATTCAATCCTTTCAAGACTTTGATAGTATAATCTCCTTCAACTTTGCAGATGAGACATGTGAGGAGTTTTAGGAAGGAACAAATTTCTCTTCAACTTTGTAGATGAGAAGCACAGTAGAGAAATAATTAATCGTGCTCCTCGGTTCTTCTTGAACAACCTCAGGTGCCTACAGTACTGGATCCCATCTGTTTCTCCTGAGGAGATCTACTTTGACTCTAACCCTTTTTGGATACAAGTGCACAATCTTCCTATGTAGTTCTTAAACAGTAGCAACGTCACTACTCTTCTGCAAAGGGTGGGTAAAATTGCAGAAACAAAAGATTCTATTGTTGAAGGGCGCATCCTCAAAACCTTCTTTAGGGCTAAAGTTTTCCTAGATGTCACTAAACCCCTCCCCGCAGGCTCCTAGATTCCTAGATTAAATCTTCCCAAAATATGTGCTATCTACAAGTATGAAAGGCTCCAAGATTTGTGCTTTAATTGTGGCATCCTAGGGCAAAAACAGAGGACCTGCAAAGTACCTAGGGTTATCTCTACCTATTGATCCTCCATACCAAAATATGTCCAACATCCAACTGCCCAAGTCCCAAAATCTATCACTGCTATTCTACAGGAACACATGAGGAGGTATGGAGATTCTACCAAAAACACTGCCCACAAATTCATGAGAAATAATACTTCTGATGTTAACCCCCCAAGGCAGCAACAGAATGCAACAACTGTTGAAGAAGAGAGTGAAGAAGCAACCCGTGAAAGAGTAAGGAAAGCTTGGGCAGAGTTGATTGCAAACTGCTTTGAAGCAGACACCCCGAGTAACTACAAGTTTGGGTAAACCCCACAATCAATACTCTCAAGATGATGGAAAGGATCTATCAGAACCATATGAGATAGAAGGTGAAGGTAAGGAAGAAAAAGAAAAAAATGAAAAAATAAATAAATAGAGAAAAGAAAAAATTCACAGTATGCTAAAGCATCTAATGCTCTTGCATTTGAATATGCTCATATACCACCACCAAGGTTAGTTCCTGAGTACCCTCCTCCTCCTTATCCACAAATATTGAAAAAAGCTCATGAGGAGAAGCAATTTAGCAAATTACGTGAGGTATTAAAGCAGTTACACATCAATGTGCCCTTAGTTGAAGCACTTCAACAAATGCCAAAATATGCAAAATTCATGAAAGATGTGCTAACAAAAAGAAGAAGATTAGGGGGAGTTTGAAACAATTGCTATGTCAAAAGAATGCAGTTTAATCATGCAAAATAAAATTCCTAGGAAGTTGAAGGATGTTGGCAGCTTCAAATTTCCATTTTCAAATGGAAAATTTTATACTGGTCGTGCATTATGTGATTTAGGTGCAAGTATCAACTTGATGCCTAAATCCATCACTGCCATACTTGCACCTAAATCCATATTTACACTACTAGGAATTGGAAATGTCAAGCCTTCAACTGTGACACTGCAATTAGCTGATAGATCAATAGCATATCCTGAAGAAATTATAGAAGATGTTTTGATTAAAGTTGACAAATTTGTGTTGCCTGCAGATTTTGTTATTCTTGATTTTAATGCAGATAAAGAAGTCCCAATTATCCTTGGAAGACCATTCTTAGCAACTGGAAAAACACTCATTGATGTACAGAAAGGTGAACTAACCATGAGGGTCAATGATCAAGAGGTGAAATTCAATGTAATGAATGCTCTAAAGTATCCTATTGAGGATACTGAGGAGAGTTCAGTCCTAATATCTCTAGATCAGTTGGTGCAGAAACAATTCCACAAACAACATGATCATTTGACCAATGCTCTAGCATCCAATGCTCCTGCATTGATAGATGAAGAAATTTTGGAAGATGAATTTCTGTCAAATGAAACATCAGTCAAAGAGGTATGGGAAAGAACATATGAATCTCTAAATCTTAAAGATCCAAACCTCAAAAAGAATGTCCCTTCAATAGAAAAACCTCCTCAACTTGAATTGAAGGAATTGCCACAACATCTCAAGTATGCTTTCTTAGGAGAAAATGATACTCTTCTTGTGATCATTGCTTCTGACCTATCTTCAAAGCAAGAGCTTGATCTCATTGATACCCTAAGAAAGCATAAAAAAGAAATAGGATGGCAAATTTCAGACATCAAAGGAATCAGCCCTTCCATATGCATGAATAGAATTATCTTGGATGAAAACTTCAAAAACAACATAGAAGGTCAAAGAAGATTGAATCCAATTATGAAGGAGGTAGTGAAGCAGGAGATCATTAAATGGTTAGATGTTGGCATAGTATACCCCATCTCAGATAGTGCATGGGTTAGTCCTGTGCAATGTCTACCAAAGAAAGGGGTGTTACAATTATAACCAATGAAAAAAATGAATTGATACCTACTAGAACTGTCACAGGTTGGAGGATCTGCATGGATTATAGAAAACTCAACAAGGCCACTAAGAAAGATCACTTCCCTTTACCTTTCATAGATCAGATGCTGGATAGATTAGCTGGTAAGGAGTTCTATTGTTTCCTAGATGGATGTTCAGGCTATAATAAAATTGCAATAGAGCCTGAAGATCAATAAAAAAAAAACCACTTTTACATGTCCTTATGGCACCTATGCATTTAGAAGGATGCCATTTGGACTATGTAATGCACCAGCAACATTCCAAATATGCATGATGTCAATATTCTCAGATTTCATTGAGCAATCAATGGAAGTATTCATGGATGATTTCTCAGTATTTGAAGAAACATTTCAACTTTGTTTATCAAACTTAGAGGAAATTCTCAACAGACGTGAGGAAACTAACTTGGTTCTGAACTGGGAGAAATGCAAATTTATGGTTCAGGAGGCATTGTGCTTGGCCACAGGATATCAAAGAAAGGTCTTGAAGTAGATAAAGCAAAGATTGAAGTGATAGAAAAGTTACCTCCTCCAACAACAATCAAAGGTATCAGGAGCTTTTTAGGTCATGCAGGCTTCTACAGAAGGTTCATCAAGGATTTCTCAAAGATTTCTAAGCCATTATGTGTACTTTTGCAACATGATGCACCACTCAACTTTGATGAGTCTTGCATGGAAGCATTCCAGAAACTCAAAAGAGCATTGGTGACAGCACCAGTGATTGTTACCCCAGATTGGAGCATATCATTTGAATTAATGTGTGATGCTAGTAATTTTGCTGTGGGAGCTATCCTAGGGCAAAGGTACAATAAAATATTTCATTCTATATATTATGCTAGCAAAACATTAATTGAAGCTCAAATGAATTATACTGTTACTGAAAAAGAATTATTAGCAGTGGTTTTTGCATTTGATAAATTTAGATCCTACTTGGTTGGCACCAAAGTAATAGTCTATACAGATCATTCTGCCATCAAGTATTTAATTTCAAAAAAAGATGCAAAACCAAGGCTAATAAGATGGGTTCTCCTCCTTCAAGAATTTGGTCTTGAAATTCGTGATAAAAACAGGGTGGAGAACCAAGTAGCTAATTATTTATCTAGACTTGAAGTGATGGTACTGGTACAAAAGAAGGAGAGATCAAGGAAAACATTCATGATGAAAAACTGTTAGCAGTTACCGTGGCAATCACCAATGCACCTGCTTCCAATGTAGGAGCATCAGATGTTGTTGCACCATGGTTTGTAGATGTAGTAAACTTCTTAGCAAGCAAAGTAGTACCAGTAAATATGACATATCAACAAAGAAGGAGATTCTTCCACATAGTCAAACAATACTATTGGGATGATCTCTTTCTTTACAAGATGTGCCCAGATCAGTTGATGAGAAGATGCATTGCAGAAGAAGAACAACAGTAAGTGTTGTAGCATTGCCATGCTGCCCCATATGGAGGACATTTTGGGAGCACTAGAACAGCAGCCAATGTATTACAATCAGGTTATTATTGGCCAACTTTATTTAAAGATGCTCATTCTATGGTCAAAACTTGTGATAAATGCCAAAGGTCAGAGAATATATCTGAAAAACATGAAATGCCAAGAGGTTTAAATACTTGACACCCCCTTGCAAATGTTGCCATTATCCATTTACCCCCTGCAAAAAAAAAGTTCAAAAAACACCTTGCAAAATATAACATTATCCAGTTACCCCCTACAAATGTTGCCACTATCCATTTACCCCCCCAGTTTGAGGGGGGTTACTGGATAATTTTATATTTTGCAGGGTGTTTTTTGAAGCGGGAGGGTAAATGGATATCAGGTAATTTTGCAGGGGGGTGACAAGTATTTAAGCCAATGCCAAGAACCAGTATTTTAGAAATTGAACTTTTTGATGTTTGGGGAATGGATTTCATGGGAGCTTTTCCACCCTCCTTTGGCAATTTATATATCTTAGTAGCTGTAGATTATGTGTCAAAATGGGTAGAGGCTGTAGCATTACCAAATAATGATGCCAAATCTGTAAGTAAATTCCTTTAAAGAAACATTTTCACTAGATTTGGTACTCCAAGAGCAATTATTAATGATGAAGGTTCAAAATTTTTGCAATAAACTTAGCGAAAATCTTCTTGCTAAATATGGGGTGAAACACAAAATTGCTACTGCTTACCATCCTCAATCTAGTGGACAAGCTGAATTGTCAAATAGGGAAGTCAAAAGAATGCTAGAAAAGATGGTTATACCCACAAGAAAACGTTGGTCTTTACATTTGGATGAAGTTTTGTGGGCATACAGAACAGCATTCAAAACACCTTTAGGTACCTTATAGGATAGTTTATAGCAAGCCATGCCATCTGCTAGTGGAATTAGAAAACAAATCATATTGGGCCATAAAAAAGCTCAATTTTGATCTTAACAAAGCAAGAGCATCAAGGCTTTTGGAATTTAATGAATTAGATGAAATGAGACATTTCTCTTATGAGAATGCTGAAATCTACAAAGCAAAAACAAAAGCTTGGCATGACCAAAGAATACAAAGAAGAGAACTTAGAGAAGGAGGAATGGTCCTACTATACAATTCCAAGTTAAAAATTTTCCCTAGTAAGCTCAAATCAAGATGGTCAAGACCCTTTAAACTCATTAAGGTGTATCCCCATGGTGCAGTTGATTTGTTTGATCAAACTTCAAACACGACTTTCAAGGTAAATGGTCAGAGGGTAAAAATGTACTATGGTGAATATGTGGTAAGAGACAAAGTTACCACACATCTTCAAAATCTCTAACTCAAAGAGATAGTCAGGCTGAAGACTCTTAAATCAAACGCTTATGGGAGGCAACCCATGATTTTGATTTTATTAGTTACGTTACTTTTGTTCAATTTTACGTTTTAAAGTGTTTTGTAGGAACAAAATTTGGAGGAAATCCTAATGCAGTTGCATCCAATGCACCAGCATTACCCAATATCCAATGCTCCTGCATCAACTTAACATCACACTTGAATGAAAAAATTTCACTGTCAGAGCTTGAGGGCGTAATCAGATAGCTTAAGGCTAAGAGGATGTGTTGTCCTGCCTAATGGTGCACGTGTCAGTATGCATGATACACCACCTAGCCACAACAGTCATATTCTCTATCAAATCAAACCCCACTAAAACTCTTAACCACCCACTAACCTATAACCTCCCCATTTCAATTAAAACTTCCCATTTACCCAAGGTTACCGTTTCTCACAATCCCTCTCACAACAAACAGCGAAAATTCCCATAGCTCAAATCTTCCACAAAACCTTCACATCATCTTCAACCTTACACACAAGCTTCAAATTTCTGAAAATCAATCCAAACATTGCACGCAAACAGGCTGCAACCAATGCTTCTGGGAAAGCTTCAACTACTGCTGTTGCATCGAGCAAGCATGCATCAAAGAAAAATATCAGTGCTCCTGCATCTATCTCAAGTGAAAATGAGCATTTCTAGCAAATGGAGTTGTTACCAGAACGAGGCTACAATCTCACCAAGGCAAGCCCATCATTTACATCAACTGTGGCGAATATTCAATGGGATAAATTTATCCAACACAGGGGCTCTTATGTGGAGCAAGTTGTTAGAGAATTCTATGCTAGAATCCCTGATCCTAAGGGAGCTTGATGTAGGAGCAATTCAGGCTTCAGCAAAAAGCTATGTGGAAATTTCAGAAGGAACAATACTATTGGCTGCAGCTGAGGCTTCAAGAGATTTCTAGTGTGGAAACACTCGTTGAAGCACCTGGGTTTCCAAATTGGATTCTGCAAGCATCAAGCAGGGAAGAAGAAGAAGAAGAAGAAGAACCAACTGAAGAGGAAGTAGTGAGAAAAAAGGTAAGACCAAAGAAGAAATGGGTAAGTAAGAAACAACGGAAGGGAAAGAGGAAGTTGTTTGAAGAGGAACCAGAATTGAATAGTGAAGAGTTGGATACAGAGGAAGAGGAAGAGGCAAGAAAAGCAGTGAAAGAAATAGAGAAGGATGTAGAGGAAGATGAGACAGAAAGTGAGAAACAGAGTGAAAAATCAGATGGAGGAGATGAGACTATGGAGGATGCTGCTAGAAGAAAATACACCACCACAACCCAACCCACACCCACTAAAACCACCAAACAACCATCACAAACTTCCATTCCCACATCCCCACCTATAATTCAATCACCACCACCACATTCCCCACCTAAATCACCAACACCACCTCACAATCAATCTTCACAAATTCATTCCCCACCCAAATCACCCCAAATTCTATCACCACAAATGAACTCACCAACTAAAACACCAACACTACCATCACCACCACCTCATTCCACCCAAACAGAGTCCACAATTGAAACAACAACCAAAGAAACATCCCCCGCCATTCCTGAAAAAGAACCAGAAGCAACACCTGCTACAAATGAACTAGTGATCATTCCAACTAACCTTGTTTCTGTTAGTTTGAAAGAAACATTACAGGTTATCCATGAAAAACCAGAGAAAGAAGGAGAAGCTGAGAAGGAACCCACTGAAGAGATGCCCTCAGATAATGCTGCCTAGCAAGTGACAATTGATGCTCCAGCATCCAATGCAGAAGCATAACAACCGCAACCAACATTTACATCAACTAGTATTGATCCTGCACAAACTGATGCCACATTGAAGGTTGTCTTAGAAACCTTAGCTCGCAAAAGAAGTGAAGAAATGGGAGCCAAACAGCCACCATTTGCAGGAGCTGTGAGAATTGCTGAAGTTGCCAAAGCAGTTGTCCCTGAAGCAACTACTGAAGAACCAAAGGCTGGAACAACTATTGCTGATGCACCAGATGCAGGCGCACCCTGTGCAGGTGCATCCAAAACTGAGGAGCCCAAAAAGAAGAAACAGAAGGTGAAGCACACTGTAGTGAGGTCCAACTCAAGGCTCAGGAGTGGGGCATCAAAACAGAAAACTACTTTTGAATGTTGTTATTTAGTATTAAGTTTGAAATACTTATGGTTAAATATGTTTTGAACAATATTTTGTTTTGTGAACTAATACTCCTCCCAAGGTTTGCTAAATTTTTACTAAGAATTTAGAATAGCATAAAGAATTAAGTTTGAGGGTGCTTCAATGAAAATTAAGGCAGAGTATGATAAGTTTAGAGAAGTCAATACAATAGGTTTACCAAAAGTACTACAAGTACCAAATTTTTGTAAATATCTATATTTTCCTAAATCAGAACTGCACCCGTTCCAAAAATGCATTAAAAAAGAAGAAAAATACAAAAAGAAAAAGAAAAGAAAAATAAACAAAGAAAAAAGTATGCAAAAGGGTTAAGCTAAAAGAATGGCATGTTATTAATAAAAAAGAATGGCATGTTATTTGTTTTTATATAATAAATAAAAAATAAATAAATAAGGGTTAAGCTAAAATGTGTCTTGCAAAAAATATAATTAAACCACTAAGACTTGGTCAATGAATAACACAAAGGCAGACAACTTTGGTCAACAAGCCGTGATAAGCCCAAAGTTGCAACCCTGTCTATTTTCCCTAACCCCATAGCAAGTTGCAGCCGTACTCATTCTTTTTGTCTAGTACATAATGATTATAACAGAAAGGAAAGCCACACCAACAAAAGTCAAAAACTTATGTGTAATGATAATAACATTTGTTAAAAAATATAGTGACAGTCCAAAAATTCTAGATAAAAGTATTTAGTGGTAGGTAAAACATTTATTCACAGACAAATTATGTTATTACACGTCTTACATAATACATGAAAAAAGTGGTCGTAGGTAAAAGTAAATGGATCATTTGCAACAAATACAAAATAACAAAGTCAAGCTTCTACAAAATTACAAATTTTGATAAACAAATTAAACGATTGATTATTGATTAATAAACTAAGCACAAGACCAAGACTAAGCTTATCATGTACATCATTTTATAATAATAGCCACCACATCTAAGCCTCTTCATTTTTTCCATACAATACACGTACGTTGCATCAATAGCTAGCATCCACGATTTTTTATAAAGCAACTTGGCAGCTTGGTTTTCTATATCCTCCAAACCCAGTCAGAAACTTGATCTCTAACTCAACTCAAATAATATATTTGTACCTAGCTAGATTCAGCGGAACCTATTAGACATAAATTTTTACAAAATTATATTCTTATTAAGGTACATAATTTTATTTATGTTCAAGCTGAAGAACTTATATATATAAGAACCTTGATTTCTAAATCAAATATTAAAAAATTTCTAATCACTCTCTGTAAAGGTGTTCTTCTCCTGATTGTTGATCTATGAGCTTGATCCAACGATGAGGACCACTCTTTGAAGTAGTAGTTGTAGTAGTAGTTGTTGAAGGTGCACCATTTCTACTCCCTATGTAAGCAATATCCAAACCCTTTCCAACAGGCAAGAAGACCGATCTAACGACGCGTGTGCCCCTCTCAAGCACGGTACTCCATCTAAACCATGAAAAGGCGCCGTTTCTTTGCCAGGCGTTTTTGCATGCCAAAACTGCCCCTCGTGTACTCACTTTCGCCACCTTCAAAACGCTAGCAAAGTCCCTTCGCATGCAATCCACCACAAGAAAATCCAACCCCACAAGGGTTGCGATTATTGTGTCCGCCTCCCCGGCCACCACCTCTGATGGTGGTGACACCCCCATCTCGGCTAGGGCTTTTGTGTAGTGTAATCTTGACCGCTCATCTTGGACTATGCACACGTGTCTTGCACCCGTGTTGCGAGCTGCAACTGCTAGGCCTACACTTGCAGCTATGGGCCCACCTTGTGACCAACATTCTACTATGAATTTTGCGTTCCAGCCCGCTGCCATTGAAGAGAGAAGCTCAGCCACCCCAGATTCCTTGCATTTCTCACACTGCAAACGAAAAAAAAAATCCAAATAAATAATTATATTCAAATTTAATTAAATTTCGGATATATTATTACCATAATAGACAGAAAATACAAGAATCTTTAAATTGCCGTTATGATATTTATTTATTCTTGATAATGAAACGGTTGCAAAAAATTATTTGGCAAATCCATATCATTTATACACACTTCTAAAACTTTAATGTTTATTACTTCTTAATTTCCGTTTCGGAGATGCTAATAATTTGAAATCTGGGTTCAATAAAAAAATTCAAACAAATTTTGTCTAGAAAAAAAATTCAAATCTTGGAAAACAAAAGTTATGCAACGATAAAGGGATAATCAACAAAAAAAGTAGTGTAAAATGGAAAGAAAATTAAAGAAATAAAGAAAGAACCAAAGAAAACATGAAAGAAAATTTCATATATATGAAAAACATGAAAGAAAATGTCATATATATGAATCAAATTGATTTTGATGGTTAAAGGTGCTTACTGATTTAACGGTGTCTATGTAAGCTTTCAAGGCAGTTTCTGGAGACCAAACAAGCTTCATGGTGTTTATAAGAAGAAGTAAATATCTCTTTTCTCTTTGTCTTTGCTTCTTGCTAATTCACTTTCTGTGTATTAGCTTTGGATATTTTGTAAAGAAGAAAGAAAGGTACAGAGTACACGTAGATGTACGGGGAAGAGGTAGGTGTGTGTGTATGAGAGATATATATGAGAGATATATATGAGAGAGAGAGAGAGAAGCGTTGACATTATGCCCAAGCAACTATGCAAGTTGAACCGTGTAGATTAAGCCTAAAGAAAACTGAAAAACGAAATGACCAATTAGGTTAATAATAATAATATGATAATTTCTTTTATCAAAAATAATAATATGATAATTGATAGAAAATGATAGCTGCTAATATTAAAGTTACACCTTGTCCTTTTCTTTATTTTCTTTTTTTATTTTATTCCGGGTGATACATGCCTTATGCATGCAAACCATGTCTATCCATCCGATTAATTAATTGAATTTTTTTTGTCAAGTTAAATTGATTGAGCTAGGTTTATTTTTTGTGATCTAAAGTTTATTTTGAGAATTAGACGTATTTTTCTGTTTTTTCTCTTGATCTTGAATTTAAATTAGTAACATATTTAGACCAATAATTTTTTTGTTATGTACTTGTATTAGTTAATTATAGATTTCTTTAATTTTTATTCACCCTAAACAAAGGATCTTTTTGACCAAAAGAAAAAAAAGAATTTTCATAATTTAATTTCTCGACTTTCAATTAATTTTTATATTTAATTAAATATTCATGTGTCTCAACTTTGTTTGCACTTACGCCCGCTGCCACCAACCCCATAAAAGACAAAAAAACATTACTAAAAATGTAAAAGAGTATCAGCAAAAGACATAAAGTACAATATAAAATATTATTTAAATATCTGGTAAGAAAGTCATACCTTTATTACAATAGAACTACTTATATTGTTTTCTTTTTGTTTTTCCTATTCTTCTAAAAAAACTAGAACTACCTATACTGATAATAAATTTAGGAAAATAATCCCCCAATACAGAGCCTCACCATCAATTATCCCGGTGTAACATTTTACGATTTCTGTTTATATCAGCAACCACATCAAGAACACAGAGAAAGATGGAGAAAGTAGTTTATCTTTGAGATAATTACAACAGAGATCCTTTTAAGTTATTTAATTATAACAAGTTGGTCCTTTATGGTTTTTCGTATCACTCAAGTCTTTTAAGTTTTTTAATTGTAACAAGTTTGTCCTTTAAGATTTTTTCGTACCACTTAGGTCGTTTAAGTTATTCAACGGTAACAAATTGGTCATTTAAGTTATTTAATTGTAACTTTTAAAGGCCAAATAACTTACATTTTTCAATCCAAAATTGTTACAATTAAATATAACTTAGGGGACCTAAGTGGTACAAAAAAACTTAAAAGACCAATTTGTCACAATAAAATAACTTAAAGGACCTAAGTGGTACCAAAAAGACTTAAAGGACCAACTTGTTACAATTAAATAACTTAAAGAACCTCTGATATAATTTAGTTTTTATCTTTTCTGGAAAATGTAAGAGTGTTCTGTAGAGTACAAGAGGAACTAGCTAATATATATATATATATATATATATATATATATATATATATATATATATATAGCAAATATCCACTAGGTAAAGCAAAAACTACTCTAACTGACTAAGCTTCAAAAAATAGAAAGTAAGTTACAAGGATAATTAGCCTATAGTGACATAATTAGCCTTACGTAATTAAGATCCCCCACAAACTAGATGAAACCACAATAGATAGCAGGCGTGAGTTCTTTGGTAAAGATGGAGTAACACATTTTCGATGCGTTCACGAACAACATCATAGTCTACCTCAGTATGTTTCGTTCGTTCATGAAGGGATGGGTTATGGGCAAGATTAATAGCGGATTTGTTCTCACAATAAATGGGAGTAGGTTGAGGGATTTTGATGCCTAAATCAGTAAAGAGGTATTGCAACCATTGGATTTCACATGAGAGGCTACCAAGAGCCCTATATTCTGCCTCAGATCTAGAACGACAAATGGTGGATTGTTTCTTAGAACTCCCTCACTGTTAGGGAGTCACCAAAGAAAACACAATAGCCTGAAATAGAGCACGGGTTGTGGCACAACTTGCCCAATCACTGTTAGCAAAACCTTAAACAGTAATGGATGAAGAGGATAAGTAAAATATACCCTATGAAGGAGATGTCTTCAGGTTCGATTTGTTGAGGCAAAATTCCAGTTAAGTTTTGATTGATTAACAAACTTCAAATGTGAGAAGCTTAAATTATCTGATTTCATAAGCTACTAATGTTTCTTCTTGAGTGAAATACAAGAACAGGTTCTGTTAAGCGTATTCTCAAAAAGATATTTGCTTATGAGAAGCAAACATGTTGAGAAGAGTTGAAGCAATGACAAAAACTGTTGATCAAAGGAAAACAAATAAGAAGACATCTCTTGACATGATTAAAGATCTAACCACATGGGTAAACATGACAAATATCATCATGAGCTGTGTCAACATGAGAAGAATCATGAGAAGAGTCAACCTCAGAAGAGTCAAGATGAGAAGCATCTAAAGAGAATAATCAAGTTGAGAAGCTTCATGATAAAAAGAGTCAAGATCAAAAGGGTCATTATGTGAACAGTCATGTTGAGAAGAATCATATGAGAAGCATCAACTTGAGAAGCATCATCTTCAAAAGACTCAAAGAAGAGAAGGGCCAAAGTTGAGAAGAGTGATGGCAGCTGTAAAACTTTTGTCTTCTTCGGAAATGCTGAAAAACAGTTGTCTTTGAGCCAATAGCACTCCAACAGCTATAAACTTTTGGAAACGGCTATTTCTCATGGACCATAGGTTATTGCACAACATTCAGCTTTAAATAAACGCATTGGATCATAGCTGAAAGTTGTTAGAGTAAATTGAGCTCAAAACTTTCAATCTTCTCAAGTGTCAAGCTTTCCCTCAT
Organism: Astragalus glycyphyllos; assembly: GCA_963573325.1. NCBI lineage: Eukaryota > Viridiplantae > Streptophyta > Magnoliopsida > Fabales > Fabaceae > Astragalus > Astragalus glycyphyllos. Next base: position 33,139,338 of record OY754310.1, on the reverse strand, counting down.
CCATACTCAGCCACTTTATAAACGTATCGATTAATCTTATCTCTGAATATGTATTTTTACTTGTCTTGTAGTGTCTGTTGAAGCACCATTTAAATCAACCAAGCTCCCACAAACACATACATTCAATAGAAAAACATGTTAGAAACCTTCTCAAGTATCATGTGTTGTTGTAGGGCTTGAGAAGTGAGTTGCTTCTGTGTTAGAAGCTACCAAATAGATCAAAATGATTGTTTTAGGGGTGAGAACAGTAGGTAGATTTGTGCTAAGAAAACTATACCAAGAGAACTTTAAGCCTAGGAAAGTTGTAGAGTTGTAACTATTTGGAAAATAGTGGAAATACTCACAGGGTGTGAGGAGTGGACGTAGCCCAAGGTTTTGGGGTGAACCACTATACTTCAGTGTGTTATTTACTGCATTTCTAAGTTGTCTTACACTCTGCTTAGAAACCCTCCATTTGGAAAAAGTTTTGAAACCTGAGAAAACAACTTCTGATGACCCTTCTCTACTGCACACTGTTTTTCTTAAAACACTATTTTCAACCCTTCTCAAATGTTTTCTAGATGGTAGATATCAAAGATCAATCTTAAGTTATTTACACTTAAGTTAAACATTTTCAAACACTATCTTTTACCTTGAAAAACCATATTGAAAATTATCCCACTCTCATTACAGATATCTATCTTGTGAAGAAAGAAGTAACAGACAGTACTTCTCAACTCAATAACACAAATGAGAAGACAGTTTTAATCTAACCTTCGCTACCCACTATCATAGTTGAGAAGACTGTTTTCAATCACCCTTCTCAACTCAGCACTTACACTCACAATGTCTAATCATACTTGTGTAGTTGGTTATCTTGTTTCAGGTTAATTTTTAAAAGGGTCACAATTCCAACCCCCCTTATTTTTGACACTCATTGACCTCAATTGGCATCATAGCTCGGGCTCTGGGTTGAGCACACTCAAAAGTGTGAATGGATAATATCTTGGAAGAAGTCATGGCCAATCCAAATTCCGTTGCATTCCTACCAGAAGGTGCTTCATCAAACACGCCACCAGGATTCACTGGAAAAGTCAAATGAAGTTGTTCCCGGAATCTCAAGATACTGGCATATGAGACATAGTTGAAAATGGGCCATATGTTCCCATAGTGGTAGGTCCAGTACTTGGTAGTCGTATTCTTAAACCAAAAGCTGATTGGACTATGATAAGCATCGTGTACTACAAAATGCTAAAGCAAAGTATTATCTTATATGTCCTTTGGGAAGAGAAGAATATGAAAAGATAGTAGGGAAGGAAACTGCTAAAGAAATATGGGATACTCTGCAAACTGCTCATGAAGGAACTAATCAAATCAAAGAAGCAAATAAGGGCATGCTCATCCGTGAATGTGAAATGTTCAAAATGTCTGAAGAAGAAACCATTGATGAAATATTTAGTAGGTTCACTACAATCATCAATGGGTTAAGTGCCTTGGGAAAAACTTACCCAAACTTTAGAGAAGCAAAAAAAACTGTCAACACTTGACATTGATCATTTGCTAGGTTCACTGAAAATACATGAACAAGAGGTTATGGAGGAACTCCATCCAAAGAAAAAGGAAGTGGCTCTAAAGGCTCTCAGAAAGAGGAGAACATTTCGTCTCATAAAGGAAAATCTATGGAACTCAAATCTTCTCAAGAAATGGATGATGAAGAACAAGAAACTGAAGAAGATACAGAATGAGAAGAACTGTCTCTAATCTCAACAAGAATCAACATATGGCTAAACAACAGAAGGGGAGGAAAACCTCAATTCAGAAGGGACACATCCAAAGGAGAAGGAATCAAGCCAAAATTCACTTGCTATGAATGCAAGAAGCCTAATCACATGAAACAAGATTGTCTTCTTCTTAACAAAAAGGGACCAAAAATATTCACACCAAAGAAGAAACCTTTGACGGCTACTTGGGATGATTCAGAATAATCATCAAGTGAGCATGAGGAGGAAGCAGCCAACCTATGTCTCATAGCAAAAACTGAGAAAGAAGAGCCATGCAACTCTAATCTCCTTAAATGTGATAATTGCAAATATATTGAGTCCTCTTAAAATGAGAGAATGGGAAAACAATTCACACTCTACAACAATCTCATTTCAAATTGTCAAAACGGTTCAAGCTTTTCAACTTAAAAATGGCAAAAAAAAAAAACAATTGCTTCTAACTTAGAACTTGAAAATGAAATTATGATTTTGAGAAAACAAGTTAGTGAGTTAACTAATGAGCTCTTGATTTATGCACAAATTTTTGAAGCTTCTCAAGTGATTCTAACTCCTCTTGAGAAGGGTCAGATATATAAGAAGGGCAACTCTATCAAAAGAAAAAAAAACAAAGCAAAATGGTGAAGATGCAAACAAACTGAACATCATATTTCAGTTTGTAGCAACAAACATAAAAGATCCTACGAGGATGAAAACTAACCCTCAAGGACCCAAAGACAAATGGGTACCTAAATCTTTGTTTAACTCTAATACAGGCATACCTTACAGCATAAAGAAGAAACTATGGTTCCTAGACAATGGATGCTCAAGGCACGTGACAAGAGAGAAGGATAAGTTCTTCTCCATGGATTTGATGGAGTACTTGTCATGTTTGGTAATAATGAAAACAGCTTTATCAAAGGAGTAGGTACAATAGGTAAAGTATACTCTGTGCATATTCAAAATGTTCAATTTGTTAAGGGATTGAAGAATAACTTACTCAATGTGAGTCAATTATGTGATTCTGGACATGAAGTAACTTTTAAATCTGATGCATGTAGAATAAATAATTTAGAGTCTGGAAAAACAATTTTTACTGGTCATAGAACAAATAATCTCTATAGCATTTGTTTTGATGATTTACTTGATCAAATGTGTCTTATTTCAAAAGAAGATGACAAATGCATGTGGCATAAGAGATTTGGTCATCTTAGCATGAAAACCTTTCATAATTGTCCAAGCTTGATTTAGTCAGAGGGTTTCTAAAGATTAAGTATGAGAAGGATAAATCATGTGAAGCATGCATTCAAGGAAAACATGTTAAATCATCTTTTAAACCTATTAACATGATTTCCACTCAGAAACTTTTGGAACTTCTGCATATTGATCTATTTGGTCCTACCAAGCATGTTTAAAGCTTTTCTTGAAGAAAATGGTGTGTCACACAACTTTTCTTGTCCAAGAACTCCTCAACAAAATGGTGTAGTTGAAAGAAAAACTAGGACATTTCAAGAAATATCTAGAACATTGCTCAATGTTTCAAAAGTTGAAAAGTAGTGAATGTTGCCTGCTATATTGTGAATAGATCAACCATTAGGAAAATTTTGAACAAAACCCCATATGAACTCTGGAAAGCAAAGAAGCCCATTATATCTTATTTCCACGTCTTTGGTTGTGATGGCTATGTTTTAAATAACAAGGACAATCCAAGAAAGTTTGGTGCTAAGTCTGATGTTGAAAAATATAACATGCATATAAACTCTATTCTTAGGATATTCTCTCACATCAAAAACATATAGAGTTTATAATCTTAGGACTAAGGATGTTGAAAAAAGCATGCATGTTATGTTTATTGAAACTAACAGTTCAACAGATAGAAATGAACATGATGAAATAGATGCAGATACGACAGATGAGAAGGGTGACAAAATTCCTGAGAAGACAGAATCTTATTTTGTACTCGACCCTTCTCAAGATCCAAAAAACCCCCAGAAAATCAACCAACTTAATCCTCTAATCTACCAAGGAATTGGAGATTGGTGACTAACCATCCTCAAGAGCAAATAATTGGAGAAACTTCTGAACCAGTTAGAACCCGAACCTCATTCAGAAGAGAAGCTTCTCAAAGTGCTCTGATCTCAGCAATTGAACCAAAAACTATGAATGAAGCAATTGTTTATGAATCATGGGTAGAAGCAATGCAAGAGGAGCTCTCAATTTGAGAAGAATGAGGTATGGAACTTAGTTTCATCTCCAAAGCATTAGTATGTTATTGGCAAAAATGGGTTTTTAGCACCAATCTATAAATGTCAAAAAAGAAACAAGATGGATGAAAATCGTAAAGTTGTCAGAAATAAGGCAAGGCTAGTTGCTCAAAGCTATAATCAACAGGAAGGTATTGGCTATGACGAAATATTTGCTCTTGTTGCTAGGTTAGAAGCTATTAGAATACTTCTTGCTTATGCTGCTCACAAAGTGCTTTTCTAAATGAATTTCTAAATGAGGAGGAGTATGTACACCAACCTCCTGGTTTTACTGATCAAAAATATCCTAATCATGTTTTCAAATTGACTAAAGCTCTCTATGGTCTCAGACAAGCTCCTAGAGCATAGTATGAGAGACTTAGTACTTTTTTGATCAAAAATGGTTTTTCAAGAGGAAAAATTAATGTTACCATTTTTAGAAAAACCCTTAAAGATGAATTATTAATTTTTGCAATGACATCATCCTTGGTGCAACGATGAAAAGCTCTGCAATGACAGGAAAATTAATGAAAAGTGAGTTTGAAATGAGTCTCATGGGTGAGCTAAGGTATTTCCTTGGTTTACAAATTAAGCAACTTAAGAAGGATATTTTAATCTCTCAAGAGAAGTATATTAGAAGGATATTTTGATTTCCTTGGTATACAAGCATTGAAAAAGATGAGAAGGGTAAGCTTACTTCTGAAAAGGAGTATAGAGGCATGATAGGTTCCTTATTATACCTCACTGCAAGCAGACCGGGCATAGTCTTTTCTATAGGACTATGTGTGTTAGATTTTAAACTGCCCTTAAAGAGTCTCACCTTAATGCGATCAAAAGGATTTTTTGGTATCTTGTTTGAACACCTAACCTAGGCCTTTGGTACAAAAAAAAACACATTTTGAGCTTATAGGGTACTGTAATGCTGACTACACTGGAGACAAAATGGAAAGAAAAAGTACAAGTGGTTCATGTCAACTGCTTGGAGAATCACTCATCTCATGGTCATACAGAAAACAAAGCACAATTGCCCTCTCAAAAAGCTGAGTACTATGTCTCTGCTGCTGGTGGTTGTTCTCAAATTTTGTGGATCAAGAACAAACTTGAAGATTTTTCTTTATGTTACTCAGGTATTCAAATATTGTGTGACAATACAAGTGCAATTAGTTTGTCTAAAAATCCCATTCAGCACTCTAGATCTAAACACATTGATATTAAACATAATTTCATTATAGATAATGTTCAAAAGAAAGATATTGAACTTGTTTTTGTGGATACTAAACATCAACTAGCTGATATTTTCACTAAACCCTATTAGAGGAAAGTTTTAGTTTCATTAAAAACATACTTCATACTAGTGAAACCCCTTCAGATGAGAATGGACGACCAACAATCTTCTCAGTAATAAGAAGGGTCATAATCCTCAACCTTCTCAAATTTAAGAAGGGTCGTCAAATTCATATGACGATAAAAATCCAAAAATAAAGTGTTTGCCAAGTTTTTTTTCTTCTCATTCTTTAGTTTGTTATTTAATTTTATTGCCTAGGTAATTTTTCCTTTCCTTTTTCGAAAAAACCAAAAATAGGTTCCTAGTCGTTACAACAGCTACTCTCTCTCTCTCTCTCTCTCTCTCTCTCTCTCGCATGCCCCCTCTCATCTCAATCAATCATTTCTCAGTGGTTAAAACATAGAATATAATACTCTAAACTATTGGTCAGTAACAGCTCCAGAGTGATTACGACATCACTTTTGCAATCTTTTCTATCACTTCGAAAATTCGTAAACGTTCCTATTCACTCTCTCACTCTCTCACTCTCTCACTCTCTCTCTCTCTCTCTCTCAAAATCCCAAAACTTCAAAATGCCAAGAACAAAGAACCTTGGTCCTGTTCCTACTAATCCCAAACCAAAACTAAATCCTTTGCGACCAGAAACATCAAATCCAAACTTTGTTATTGTTTCATAATCTCCTACGCAAGTCCCTATTTTGTGCCACGCCTCTCAAAACACGATAAGCAAAGATCAAACTCGTCCCTAGTGGAAATCCAAGGAGATCAAAATAACACCACTGAAGCATCAATGGAAAGCAAAGTCCCCATTGATGTAGAATAGATGATACCCTCTCTTGAACCAAGAACAGAGCAAAGACTTGAAGTCGAAAAGAAGAAGAAGAAGAAGAAGAAGAAGAAGAAGAATGAGGCTAAGGGAAAACAGAAGGTTGAAACTCCTTACACTAGGGGGGTTCAAGCAAGCAGAAAAAGAAAAGAACCAGAAAGATCAAAATGGGATTCAAAACCCATTATCTCTGGAACTGTCTACAACCTTGCTAACATTGAGAAGTGTGGATGGAATGTCACTCCCTTTCTCACTCAATAGAAATAAAATGAATTCATTGCACTGGATGATTTGGTGTATAAGGAAAGGGTAAGAAAAAATGTGCTTCCATCATATATGACCCTCCAAGGATCGTCACTTTGGTCATAAAGAGGAAAATAGAGGTGTCATCAATTTCTCTTGGTAGAGCACTAAAAATACCAGATGAAGGAGTGCAAGTCTATGAAGAAAACTTGTATGAGAAGGTTGGTATCACACAGGAGGCAACAAGACCACCTTTCTCAAGGACCCTTCTCTCCCTATAATAGCACCAATCCTCAAAGACATGGTAAGAATCCTCCACCATATATGTTCCCATATCCTCCTCCCTAGAGCATGATCATTTGAGCAATTAACCATTGGTGATTCAATCTGACTGTACCATCTTGTCGAAAACAAACCAATTAGCCTACGGTTTCTCATTCTTCACCTCATGATCAATGCCATTAGGGCTGATAAAGTCTCTACCTCACTTCCTTATGGCAAAGCCCTAACCAGAATCTTTAACCACTATAAGATTAAAATTTCTAGAGATGAAGGTGTTTTTCAAAAAAAAGGTACTTATTGCAAGTGTGTCTGCTGATGAAAGTACTAAGTAAACACTTTCTGAAGTGGTAAAAACAAATATGAGAAATTAAGGTACTTATTGCAAGAATGATGAACAATGGAAGGATCACGACATCGAAATTGACCTAGAGAAGGGTCAAGAGGTAGAGATGGAAGATTCTTATAAGGTTCAGAATGAAGAAGAAAATGTTGAGAAAGATGCCTCTAAAGAGAAGAGTGCATATGAGGAACAAGAAATCTCTCAAGAGAAGGGTCTCTCTCAAGGGAAAGGTGCTTCAGTGAGTTTTGATGATGGAAGAACTCTTACTTATAAGAAAGAAACATCTGAGAGCTCCTCCTCAAAATCAAAAGTGGTGAGAGCACCACCACTACAGTTCTACATCATAACAAAGGAAAGAAAAATTTGAAAGCCTGAAGATCAAGAAGTTACAAGCAATTTGGTGCATCAGTACAATGCAACAAAAGATGCTCAGACTGTGGATGAAGGATTTAACACACAAGAGAAGGTTGTTGGTGGTGAAGAAATAGGAGAGAAGACTAAGTTACTCCACCTCAACTCTTCTGGTCAACATTGTTTTGAGAAGACTGTCGTTCTTCAAGATACTACTCCATTGGATATGAATGTGGAAGCCATATAGGAACCAATACAAGAAGCTGTAGAAGAAGAGAAGGTTACAGAAGAACATGAGAAGGATCGCACTGTTGCAGATATTCCAAGACCTAAAATTTGGTCCATTCCGTTGGTTTCCAGATATTCCAAGACCTGCTACTTCCTTCTCTTCTGATGGGTCTTTCCCATCAAAGTAGCAACTTAATGTCTCTGTCTTCCTCACCCTTTCTGATGTGTGCCAAAAGGGGGAGAAGAGCAGATTAAGTTTAGAGTCTTAGGATGTTTTTTGAATGATCTTACTTTGACAAATCTGTGTATACTGGAAACATTTTCGATGAGAAGTATTCTTCTCACTTGTTGTTTGTTTTCTAAGCTTGTGCTAAAACATAACTCTTGTAATCATGTAAAATGATTTTTTGATTAACTGAATGAAATACATGTTCTTATTTGGTATCTAAAATGTCTTTAAATTAATTATCAATCATATGTTCTCAGGGGGAGTTAATTGTTAAATGCCTTAGAAAACTTTAAAACAATCAGACAACTTAATCCATCTCTCAGCAAAATCCCAGTGAAGTTTTGATGATTAACAAACTTCAAATGTGAGAAGCTTAAGTTATCTGATTTCGTATGCTACTAATGTTTTTTCTTGGGTGAAATATAAGAACAAATTCTACTAAGCTTATTCTCAAAAATATATCTTCTTACGAGAAGTATACATGTTGAGAAGACTTAATGCAATGACAATAAGTGTTGATAAGAGGCAAACAAAGAATAAGACCTCTCTTGACATGATCAAATATCAAGACCACATGGGTAAACTTGAGAAAGATCACGGAGGTGGAAATCCGAACTTCCGCTAAAATTGGATCACCCTTGGTAGACTTCTTCGGTAGTGGTTTCCCAGGGGGAACGAAACGAGACCTTTCGCTATCTCTCGTCTTCGCCAGCTTTACCTGCATGGGAGGAAGTTGAGGTCGGAAACTTATGAAAAGAACAAGATCGACTCCGAAGGGGTCAGGGCCGGGACCGACCATCTTCCTCCCATATTTAAAGTGGAGGGGGAGCTCGAGTATTGTAACATCCAAAATTTGTAGTCGACTAAAACAAATTCGAGATATTACCTTTAGCCATTCAGAGATGCACTTCTACGTATTCAAAAATTACATAACTGATGAATCAATTATGAACAACTGGAATTATCAATTTTCGTTAAAACTTTATACTTTGATACATAAACAAATCCACAAAGATTCATATAATTCCAGTCATTACTAAAACTCACTAATCCAAGTGTATTAATCCTAAACTTAAACTTGGCCATAACCCTATATGTAATAACGAGTACCCATCATGACCCGTTAACTTCCTTAACATTATAGCCCCAAGCAGCTAGGGTCCTGAACTTCCTGAACAATCCTTAGACTTTACCTGTGGATCTGAAAAACAATCAATAATAAACAGTGAGATTACAATTCTCAATGAGTGACTCTGAGACCCCTTACGGTTCCTCTCATTCATTCCTTTTAAGATTCATTATCTTTCCATTCCGAATAATGCGGGAGCTCCCATTAATCTGCGAAACTCCAATTCGGTTATATCAATAAATCATTTTATCATTTTCTTTGGCTTAGCACAATCCGTGAAACGAAATCTCACGAGATCACGGAAACCCCAATCCAACATACCAATGAGGGATAATGCGGGGGCTTTGGCTTCCAGGCTCATGACTTCCCTCCACCAAGTATGCTAAATAACTCGGAGTCGTCACCCCGTTAATACATTATTAATCACTGAACAATATTACACATGTTCAGGAAATCAATTTAAAACTATTTAAGGCCACAGAACAATATTACACATATTTCGGACATCACTTTTAAACCATTTATGGGTTCTGTTGTGTTAAAAACACACTTGAGAGCAAGTCTACTCTCTTGCAGAAGTAGTATAAAAAATATCGTCTCCACAGGGATTAGTTAATAAGTACCAAACTATTTAAGATTAATTGTTATTTAGACGAACGAGTGTTGGTGATTGTAGAAACTACAATACGAAGAAATAAATCGCAATAAATTAAATTGTAAAATTCGATCAAAGGAGAAAAGCCTAGGGTCTCGGTTTCACTTGCTATCTTCGATTCCTCTATGACTAATTCTACCTGAATTCCCTTATTTTATTCAATTACCAATCCCTTTACTAAACCTATTAATCCGTTTGGTCATTCGTGATTAATATTCTTTTCCCTAAATTAATCCTAGTTTGGTCATGCTAGAATTTAAATTTAAGAAAAGCATGAAGTACAAAAAAGTTGAATGATTGGAAGACTAAATTAAAGTTTGGTCATTCTCTAATTATAGTCTCAATTATCCTATAGGTCCACCAACTAGTTGTAGTACGGTCGCTAATCAACTAATTGATTATAAACATGCAAAGGTTGTCAATCCTAATTATGTAATAAAGCAATAGGATAATATTAATTGAATAAACATTGGGAATTCAAAATATAAATTAAGACATTAAAAGGTCTCTAATCAAGCAAGATCCACCTAAGACCCTAGAAGAGGACTTAGGTGTCCATAATAATAAAGAACAATAAAAGAAAAAGAAAGTTCATGAATTACAGAAATAAGAATAACCCGGAAATAGAGAAAGTCTTAGTCTCTGTCTTCAATCTCTTTCTTTTGCTCCAAAGCTCTTTCACGGTGCCAAATAACTCTTCTCTCTCTCTGTAGCGTTTCCATAGCTCTCGTTTGTGTATGTGGTGTCCAGCCCCCTTTCACAAGTGAAGCTCTCCTTTTATATTAGTTCATTTTCTTTCTCTCCAAGCAAAGGATCAAGTCAAGATTGCTTTCTTTTATTCTAACATTTCTTCTAATTTCAGCCCACATTTATATTATTTTCTTTTTCTACCTTCCTGCAAATATAGAGTCATTTAAGTCAGTTATTTATTTAATCAGTAATAATTACTCTAAAAACAACTCAAAATATCTCTAATAAATGCACTAAATTAGAGTTTATCAACTCCTCCACACTTAACTTTTGCTTGTCCTCAAGCAAATTTTCTGGCTCAATAAAATTTTCAAAGAAGTAATAGAGACAGCCAAATAAGGGACTCAAAATTGGAAGTACAATGACAGACAATAGATAATATAGCACATATGAGGTGTCAAGAGGTTGCCCAATTAGAGGCTCATGTCGCTGAAGAATACATTTCTGTGAACAAGGGCACTCGCTCACAGTCTCTCTAAGTGTTTAGGGACTAGGGATATATACGCTCAAGTTTCCACAAAATGCACATTACCATAAGCTTGTAATTTGACAAAATCTCCACTAAATAGTTCACATGCATGCAAAAGATGGGGTTTCATGGGTTGTAATGGGGCCAAGGGTGAAATCATGCAAGGTAGGAAACAAGAAGAAAGGGATAATCAAAGGGCTAAAAACTAGAAGCAAGTAGTAACCTTTGAAACCAAATATGGAGCTCCTATCTATTTTACAATTTTTGTCCAAACTCCAAATTAATTTCACTTTCATTATTCATTCTTCTTTTTCTATTGAGTCAACTCTTTTTGATTTGCTTTTTTTTCTTTAGTAGACTCTTTTTTTTTTTGGAATTGCCCTTTGGCTCTTTCATTCTTTTGACATGCCTTTTCCGCCTTCTTGCATTTTTTTTTGTAGGAGGAAAAGGTAAGTACATGGAAACTCCTATTTTGTTTCCTTTGTGTGAAAATATTTTTGTAAACACATGATTCACTCCATTTTTTTTCTCTTCATCCTGACAAGATAGATAACAAAAGTATAGGACGAAATTTCAGTCCTGATAATATAGACAAGTAAAATATAGGACGAAATTGTAATTTTCAATAGGTGCTCCACATTCAATTTCAAATGGTTACCACAAACAAAAAAGAAAAAATTATATCTGGGTACCAAAGAAAAAATATAACAAATAGGCTCAAAGGGGGCAACTAATGGATAATTTCAACAAATAACTCTGAGGCCAGAAAAATCCTAAATCTCCAAATCTTTTTACATGATGCAAATCAATTTTCGCCTTGAAACGGTCAAAAGACAAATTCTAGAATGTAGAAAATTGGGAAACACACTCATAGAAAGAAAAAGGGTCAAAATTTATGATTTAGTATCAATCCCCTTATGAAGGCTCAGATCTCACATTTGGAAGCTAGTTCAGAAAAAGTACTCAAGAGGGACAAATGCTAATTATCAGCTTCCTAAGGACATCCTCACAGTTACAATTAAGCACAAGTCTGTCAAGTAAATTAATTATGGGATCCCCTAAAGGCAAAATCACTATTTTTTTTTTTCAATTTGAAGCATAAGTCATTCAAAACAGGCCAGAAAAAATGCTATCAACATATATGGTGGGTATGTGCATTAATAGAGATTAAGTGACAAAATAAACCATCCTCCCCCACTCTAGCATGAAGCATGGTCCTCAATGCAAATGATCAAATGGAAACAAAAGAAAATAAATGAGAGAGAGAGAGTAAGAGTGACTTCCCTGAAAGAGCTTGCAAAATGAGCTAATTCCTAAAAAAGACAAAACAAAATAAAAATAAGAGGAAATAAAACACAGGTTGCCTCCTGCGAAGTGCTTGTTTAACGTCCCGAGCCTGACGGTAATAGGGTCAATCCTTGAGGGCAGTGACATAGCTCACTTGGAGTAACCTTTCCTCAAAATGCTTCACACGCTAACCATTGACTTAAAAGTGGTACCATCTTCATGAGATACCTCAAGAACTGCATACGGAAAAACCTGAGTAATAGTGTAGGGTCCATACCACCTTGAGCGCGACTTTCCTGGAAAAAGATGCAAACGTGAGTTATAAATTGAAACTTTCTCACCAACATCGAATTCACGCTGCTGGATGCGCTTATCATGCCACTTTTTAGTCCGCTCCTTATATAACTTGGCATTCTCATAGGCTCCTAGAAGGAGCTCATCCAATTCATCTAGCTGCAGCAACCTATTTTCACCTGTAAGCTGAGCATCAAAGTTTAGAAATTTTAAAGCCCAAAGTGCTTTATGCTCTAATTCAACAGGCAAATGACATGCTTTTCCAAAAACAAGACGGTAAGGAGACATCCCAATGGGAGTTTTAAAAGCAGTTCTATAGGCCCATAATGCATCATCAAGTTTCAAAGACCAGTCTTTTCTTGATGCACTAACTGTCTTCTCTAAAATCCTTTTCAGCTCTCTGTTTGAAATTTCAACTTGCCCACTAGTTTGTGGGTGGTAAGGAGTTGCTACCTTATGAGTGACACCATATTTGCTCAAAAGATTTTCAAATTGTTTATTACAAAAATGAGTGCCACCATCACTAATAATGGCTCGAGGAGTGCCAAATCTGGAAAAAATATTTTTCTTTAAAAATTTCACCACCACCCGAGCATCATTAGTGGGTAAGGCTACAGCTTCCACCCACTTAGACACATAATCTACCGCAACAAGAATATATTGATTTGAAAAAGATTTAGGGAAGGGCCCCATAAAGTCAATACCCCATACATCAAATATCTCACAAACCAAAATATTGTTTAGAGGCATCTCTTGACGCCTAGAAATATTGCCACTCCTTTGACAACTATCACAAGCTTTCACAAAATCATGAGCATCTTTAAATATAGTAGGCCAATAAAAACCACATTGCAAAACTTTATATGCAGTTCTATTTGGGCCAAAGTGGCCACCTACCTCTTTAGAGTGACAATGCTCAAGGATAGAAGTTACCTCATCCATAGGCACACAACGCGTAATTACCTTATCTCCACAAACATTAAATAGGTAAGGGTCATCCCACAAGTAGTGTCTAGCATCAGAAATTAATTTCTTCTTTTTCTGAAAGGAAAAATCAGGGGGAACAACCTTACCCACCAAGTAGTTGACGATGTCTGCGAACCAAGGAATAGTAGAAATAGCTAAAAGTCTCTCATCAGGGAAAACCTCTTTGATCTCCCCATCATTTGAGGTCTGCATCACACTATGGTCGAACCTTGAGAGGCGATCAGCTACAAAGTTATCTGAGCCATTCTTGTCTCTAATCTCCAAGTCAAACTCTTGTAGCAACAAAATCCACCTGATTAACCTGGGTTTTGCATCCTGTTTTCCAAGCAAATATCTAATAGCAGCATGATCAGTATAAACAATAACTTTAGAAAGAACAAGGCAATGACGAAACTTGTCAAATGCAAATACTACGGCTAGCAACTCTTTCTCTGTGGTAGTATAATTTCTTTGAGCATCATCAAGAGTGCGACTAGCGTAGTAAATAGTATAGAATACCTTATTCTTTCTTTGCCCCAAAACAGCCCCCACAGCAGTATCGCTGGCATCACACATAATTTCAAAGGGAAGCGACCAATCGGGGGCAGCAACAATAGGGGCACTAATTAATTTTTCCTTTAAACAATTAAAAGCCTTCAAACAAGTGTCAGAAAAATCAAAAGTGGCCTCCTTAACCAAGAGGTCAGTCATAGGCTTTGCAATTTTTGAGAAGTCTTTAATAAACCGTCTGTAGAAGCCAGCGTGGCCTAGAAAACTACGAACCCCCTTAACAGAATTGGGTGGGGGAAACTTTGCAATTACCTCAACCTTTGCAGGATCAACTTCAATGCCTCTAGTGGATACCTTGTGTCCCAAAATAATGCAATCTTGCACCATAAACTGACATTTCTCCCAATTGAGCACTAAATTAGTATCCCTGCATCTTTGCAACACTGAATTCAAGTTATGTAAACAATCCTCATAAGAGGATCCAAAGACAATAAAATCATCCATGAATATCTCAATGCATTTTTCAACCAAGTCAGAGAAAATAGCCATCATGCATCTTTGGAAAGTGGCAGGGGCATTACATAAACCGAATGGCATCCTTTTATATGCAAATGTTCCATATGGGCAAGTAAAAGTAGTTTTTTCTTGATCTTCGGAAGCCATTGGTATTTGCAAATAACTGGAATATCCATCCAAACAACAATAATAATCATGACCTGCCACTCTCTCAAGCATTTGATCAATAAAGGGAAGGGGGAAGTGATCCTTTCGGGTGGCATCATTTAATTTTCTATAATCAATGCACATACGCCACCCGGTTGTTTTTCTAACTGCAATTAATTCATTTTTATCATTTTCCATTACAGTAGTACCTCCCTTTTTAGGAACACATTGAACGGGACTTACCCACTTACTATCAGAGATAGGATAGATGATACCTGCATCAAGAAGCTTAATCACTTCCTTTTTGACCACCTCTTTCATGTTAGGATTGAGGCGGCGTTGAGATAGTGCCCGAGGTTGATAATCATCCTCCATATATATCTGTTGAGTGCAAATTGAGGGGCTAATGCCTTTTATATCATGTATAGACCAACCAAAAGCCTCTTTGTTGGCTCTTAGTACCCTCAAAAGCTTATCCTCCATGGTGTCTGTCAAATCTGCAGAAATAATCACAGGCAAAGAGGAAGGGGTTGCAAGAAAGCATATTTTACATTTGAAGGAAGAGGTTTTAATTCAAGCTCAGGAGCCTCTTCAATTGAAGGTTTGGGATTTGGAGTATCACCCCATTCCAATTCCTCAAATCTATGATTACTCCAATTTTTCTGAGGGTGGTGAGCCTGCAAAAACATTAAGAACTCTTCTTCCTCACCACCCTGCAACATGCCAAGTCCCTGCACAGTAAGTACTTTTTCTAGAGGATCCTGAATTCTAAAATCATCAAAAGTTTCGGAGGTAACCACATCATTAATATCCTTAGCTTGAATAAAATTACAAGAAGCAAATGATGAGGGATTTTTTAATGAGTTCAAAACTTGAAATACAACTTCCTCATCTCCAAGTCTCAAAGTCAATTTTCCCTGTTGTACATCAATTAAACTTTTACCTGTAGCTAAGAAAGGACGCCCCAAAATAATTGGGACTTCCTCATCTTCTTCCATATCCAAAACAACAAAATCAGCGGGAAAAATAAACTTATCAACCTTAACTAAAACATCTTCCACCACTCCACGGGGGTGGGCAATGGATCTATCAGCTAGGTGCAAAGTGATGTTAGTAGGGTAGGGTTCCTGCAAACCAAGCTTTCTAAAAACAGAAAAAGGCATCAAATTTATACTTGCTCCTAAATCACATAAAGCTTTTTCAAAATGAGAGTTACCAATGGTACAAGGGATAGTAAAACTACATAGATCTTTAAGTTTAGGTGGTAACTTTTTTAGAAGTATAGCAGAACATTCCTCATTAAGGCTAACTGTCTCAAAGCCTTCTAACTTCCTCTTATTGGAAATAATTTCTTTTAAAAATTTGGCATATTTAGGCATTTGAGCAATAGCTTCAGCAAAAGGAATGTTGATATGCAATTTTCTAAATATTTCAAGAAATTTAGCAAACTGTTTATCATGCTGGTCATTTTTAAGTCTTTGAGGATAAGGAACATTTACCTTTGCTTGCTCATATTTTTCCCTTTCCTTTTTGCTTTCCTCAGAAGTGCTCCCCTTAGTCGAAGCTTGTATTTCTTTCTCGGGCGCCCGCCCATCTTGATTGTTTTCTTGAACCAGCTCCTTGCCACTCCTAAGAGTGACAGCCTTGCAATGCTCATTTCTTGGATTAGGCTCAGTTTGGGTAGGTAGTGAGCATTGGGGCCTTTGAGATAACATAGTAACGAGACTTGATATTTGACTACCTAATGTTTCAAATTTTTCATTTGTCTGCTGCATAAACCTTGTCAACACATCGTTGGTATCCAACTTCTTCTCCTCTTGCCTTTGCACATGTGGAGGCTTATAGGAGTTTGAGTTTTGCTCTTTTTGTTGTCCTCCCCAAGAGAAATTGGGGTGATTTCTCCATCCCGGATTGTAAGTATTTGAATAAGGGTCATTTTGGCTCCGGTTGAAATTCTGAACATAATTGGCCTCTTCTGTTGAAGTTGTCGGTCGGCCCTGTGCTTTTATCAGATCTTCAATAGATTGTAATCTGTCATCAGTGCTGTCCATGTAATTGGCTAAAACACCCATGCACGGATGTCCAACCTTTTCCATGTATCTAACTAAAGAATCTTGCATACCAGGCCTTAACTCACTTTTCTTCTGACCAAGATAGTTGACTTCTTCAGTTAGGCCTCCCCAGAGATTATTTGTGATGTCACTAGTGGAGGTAACTAAGGGAGTACATTGAGCTTGTACCTTCATTAAAGATTGAACATGTTTAGTGAGAGCTTCTAGCTTTATATTAACACTAGTGTCATCATCAACCTTGTACATCCTAGCTGATTTCTTAATGTGTCTATCACTAGTCTCCCATTGGGCATTATCGGCTGCTATCTCTGCAATTAAATCATACACTGTCGCGGGTTCTCCATTCATTAGAGAGCCCCTGCAAGCCATATTAATAATTCCCCTATTTTGAGAAGATAGTCCGTTACAAAAATATTCAAGCAATTGCCACTTCTCAAATCCATGATGTGGACAACTTCGGAGTAAGTCTTGAAATCTTTCCCAAGCTTCATGCAAAGATTCTTGCTCAAGTTGAGCAAAGATGATTATTGCACCTCGGATCTTAGTAGTCTTACCTGGAGGAAAGTATTTGGTCAAGAATTTCTGCTTCAGTTGGTCCCATGTAGTAATGGACTCAGCAGGTTGAGAGTCAAGCCAAGCAGATGCCTTGTCGGCCAATGACCATGGAAACAATCTCACTCTAATTGCATCAGGAGGGACACCATTACAAATTACTGAGTCTGCCACCCTCAAGAAGTTTCTAAGATGGGTGTGAGGGTCTTCTGTTGGTGCACCTCTGAACATAGTAGAATTCTGAACCATTTGAATTAAGCTTGGTTTGAGCTCAAAATTGGTAGCTTGCATAGGTGGATTGACTATGCTTGTAGTGATATTTGCTGTTGGAGTAAAGTAGTCCCGAAGAGTTCTTCTCGGATTGACAGCCATCACTCTTGTCTCTTTTCTTATCCTTCGAGCCGTTCTTTCAATTTCTGGATCAAAAATCAAAATAGGCTCCTGGGAGCGGGTGAGCATGCACGAGTAATAATAATAAAAATAAAACTAACAAATAAAATTAAACTAAATGTAATTAATAATTTTTTTTTGTTGTTAATAATTTAAAACAAGAAATAAAATAAATGTCTAAAGCATTAAAAAATCTTTTTCGTTTAATATTATTAAATTAATCACCGGCAACGGCGCCAAAAACTTGTTGTGTTAAAAACACACTTGAGAGCAAATGTACTCTCTTGCAAAAGTAGTATAAAAAATATCGTCTCCACAGGGATTAATTAATAAGTACCAAACTATTTAAGATTAATTACTATTTAGACGAACGAGTGTTGGTGATTGTAGAAACTACAATACGAAGAAATAAATCGCAATAAATTAAATTGTAAAGTTCGATCAAAGGAGAAAAGCCTAGGGTCTTGGTTTCACTTGCTAGCTTCGATTCCTCTATGTCTAATTCTACCTGAATTCCCTTATTTTATTCAATTACCAATCCCTTTACTAAACCTATTAATCCGTTCGGTCATTCGTGATTAATATTCTTTTCCCTAAATTAATCCTAGTTTGGTCATGCTAGAATTTAAATATAAGAAAAGCAAGAAGTACAAAAAGGTTGAATGATTGGAAGACTAAATTAAAGTTTGGTCATTCTCTAATTATAGTCTCAATTATCCTATAGGTCCACCAACTATTTGTAGTACGATCGCTAATCAACTAATTGATTATAAACATGCAAAGGTTGTCAATCCTAATTATGTAATAAAGCAATAGGATAATATTAATTGAATAAACATTGGGAATTCAAAATATAAATTAAGACATTAAAAGGTCTCTAATCAAGAAGATCCACCTAAGACCCTAGAAGAAGACTTAGGTGTCCATAATAATAAAGAACAATAAAAGAAAAAGAAAGTTCATGAATTACAGAAATAAGAATAACCCGGAAATAGAGAAAGTCTTAGTCTATGTCTTCAATCTCCTTCTTTTGCTCCAAAGCTCTTTCACGGTGCCAAATAACTCTTCTCTCCCTCCGTAGCGTTTCCGTAGCTCTCGTTTGTGTATGTGGTGTCCAGCCCCCTTTCACAAGTGAAGCTCTCCTTTTATATTAGTTCATTTTCTTTCTCTCCAAGCAAAGGATCAAGTCAAGATTGCTTCCACTTTTAATTGCAAGATATGCCAATCCCTAAATATTAGGATTTAGATGCTTCCTAAATATGTGTTGCTTGCTCTCCACTCCATGCCTCTTTCTTTCTCTCCAAGTCACATGTGCGTCACTTCCTAAATATGTGCGTCACTTTTAATGCGTCACTTCATAAATATGTGCGTTACTTTGGGCCTTCTTGCATTAATGGGCTTGGGTTTGGGCTTGGGCTTGCACTTGCTTTCTTTTATTCTAACATTTCTTCTAATTTCAGCCCACATTTATATTATTTTCTTTTTCTACCTTCCTGCAAATATAGAGTAATTTAAGTCAGTTATTTATTTACTCAGTAATAATTACTTTAAAAACAACTCAAAATATCTCTAATAAATGCACTAAATTAGAGTTTATCAGGTTCCCACTCGTTTATACGACATTTCGATCAACATATAATTCAATTAACGAATTCAAGTGACAAGTTATCATCCACCATACATAAACAATTCAAATTCATGATATTTCAATAGACAATCTAGGTGTAGTAGATTTCCAGCAGTGGTACGTGAACTTCGACAATTTCTTTAACATAGCAAATGACATCGGAATTAGACAAACAAATATTCATTGGAAACCTTAGAGTGTCTAGTTTCAGGATATAATTTTTATTTATTTGTTTAGGTATCCAAAATTTACAGTTTTTCAAAACAAAGCATAGGGATCAAGAAACAGGACAGCAACTGTTGCCCAACTTGTAACTCCGTTTTCTTATTAAATTTTTAAACAAATTAAGCAAACCAAGTTCCCAAATTGAAGAAAAACGAGTATAGTTTCCAATGAAACAGAAATCATTTCAAACGGTGTCCTACCTAAGTCTCTACAAGCTAAACACCGAACCTATAGCCAAAACTGTCACAGATTTTTGAGTCAAATTGCAACCAAAAATTCTCCCATCATAATTACCCAAATTGATTAAACTCAGTGCCTAATTTGTGGAAAATTGTGTCTAGTTTCCAGAAAGACAAACCATACAATTTTTGGAAACACAGAAAATTTGCAATCAAATAAACACCGAAGCTATACCAAACAGTCCCAAACAGAGTTTCTCGCTTCCCGTTCACTCGTGTCGCGTCCAAACCGAAACTAAACCCACTTCCAGCAATCCAAATCATTCAAACAGATATTCTAACACATATTTTACATACAATCAAGGCATAATTTTGTCAATTTCACCAAAGCACATTCGAGCAATTAAAATTCAAACCGAGACATTTTCAAAAACCGTAAAATCATTAGTTTCGTAAAATTCACTGTTTCATTCCACCCATACCATCTACCACAGTAAATATTCACATGCAAAGAACTAAATACACAATGTGGTGAGAACACTCATCGATAGTGACGTCCCTCGAAAACTTTGACGTCTCGAAACCGACTCGAACCGAACCTCACGAACTCAACGAACGCGACTCCAACACTTCCGAACTCTTCTAACTCGAACCCACTTCAAATTCGAATTTCAATATCCCTTAGCTACTGAAATTCCTCCTAACGAGCCTCAATTCACAATGTAGCTCCAGAAATTTGCTCAAAGTCATTCCCAACACCTAGAACACGGCACTAACTCCAAATTCGGTTTGGGCAACATCTGTACACTGTTTTGCAATAGGTATAACTAATTCAATTATTAACCAAAACTATCCAAACCAGTACCTAATGTGTAGATAATTTTGTCTATTTTCAAATGGTTCAAGTCCCACACAAATATGATGAGTATTCAGGGAGTTATGGCTAAAACAATGTGGCTGATTCAAAATCGTTACTGTTATAAAAGTGAAACTTGTAATTAATTTTCTCCCTCAATACTCAGTCAAATCAAGTGGTTCTTGTGCCAAAATTGAAGGATTTTGTCTCTATTTTCTGAAGAAACAAAAATGAATTTCATGTGATGTCTGTGTCGAGAGGTATGAAAGAATTACCAGAGACTACTAAAACGGGTTTGATGCAGATTTTTCCAGCAACATATACTTTTGTTCAGTCCTTCATGTCTCCACGAATTAGAGCTCCAAAGCTAACCCAAATACCCAAAACAGAACCAAGCTACCCACACTCTCTAATAATTTCGAAATGTGGCTGGTTGGGGACCTTAGAACCTTTCTCCAAACTCCAAAATGAACATAGAAACAAAAGTAGCACCTAGAGGTTCTTCTTTCTCTCTAAAACTTGAAATGATGAGTAGATGAAGGAGATGATGAAACCTGATTCTATGAGTGAATTGGGTATCAATGGAAAGAGGAATGAAAATGGGAGAGAATGGTGGCACAATCTCTCACATGCATGGGGATTTGATAAGGATTTCTTCCCTTTCTTTTTCCTCCCTTCTCTCACGTTTTTCTCTTCTCTCTCCACTCTCCATTTGTACTTTCTTTTGTTTCTCTCAAATTCTGAAATGAGACATGGGTTTTAGTGATGTTTGTTTTTATGTTTTCAGCTAAGGGCCATTTAGAAAAGGAAAAGACTAAAACACCCTTTTGTGCTCTCATTCCCTCTAAACCCCTATTCAACTATAATCAAACAATTATTCATGCAATCATATAACTTAGCAAATCAATTACCACTCCCATAATTATACTATGTCTAGGATTCAATCTATTATTTCATCGCAGAATGAATCTTCAATATGATGCGAAAAGACTATTTTACCCTTGCTCTCTTATTTTTCTACTTAACTCTATTTCCTACCCAAACGATCACACAAAACACACAATAATTCAAACAATTATGCATTCTAATTATACGATTTAGCAATTATATAGATTGCTTTCGCGACAACCTCATCTCCGAGACTTGACTTATTACTTACTCGAGTTATAAATCACTAGTTAATTTCTTAAACCGAAATTAACAAAACTAGGGATGTTACAATCACCCCAACTTGAAAGACTTTGTCCTCAAAATCGTTCAAGTCCTATATACATAGTTGATGCGAGACCATCACTTATCGATGAATAAACTGTATCTGACATTCTATACAGACACTAGCTGTCGTTTACCCACGGGTAAACCCACAGTTACTTTAGAAAACAGTTTCATAACTTAGAGTGGAAACACGTATCTAACTTTCAAAAAGGAGGAGTTCGATTTGTTCCTGCTTAGCCGTAGCTTGGATTGGAAGGAAAATATGTCTATGTGAGGATCACTTTGGAATCAAACCACATTGTATCTAAAAGAAAAATTTTCTTATCTTTCCGAGTTATACTACCCAAGTGCTTAACTTTTTTTTTTCTTTCCAAAATTTCCAAGGAAGAAAACGAAATTGTTTTCAAAATAGGATGTCTCTTAGTTCAAATGAACACAAAGAGTGATTTTTCTTGTAACTCGACCCAAGAAAAACTTTTAAAATTGTAGTGAAATACTCTTTTTATTAAATCAACTCTAGAATTTGGAAGTAAATTCGTTTTATTCGAGTAAAAATTATTTTCAAAGGGGTTTTCAAAAATTATACTTTGAAAAATACTAGTATCCAAAAACGATAATTCACCCCAACTTATAAATGATCTTAATCAAGACACAACGTTTCAACAAAAGGTACTCTCATTTTATGATTTACAATATCGAAAGTGAGAATGAAAGTATTACTTGTTGAAATCAACCATTTGTGCAATCAAAATATCACAAACTTTCCCCCGTCGTGCTTTAATTTGGTCCCTTTAGGGCTAAAATACTTAGGTCAGTTTGAGGAAAGAGCTTGGAAGTCTTTTGCACCGAAAGGAAAGCGGATATTTGATTTTCAAAATAGGGACAAAGTCAGGCACTCAGATCGGGCCTTTGGCACACGGTCTGGGCTCCTTAATCTGTACCTTTGTTGAAAATTTTGTTTTTCTTAAACCGCTATTCTATTCGATCCAATTCGTTCCCTTACAATTCTTTTTTTCAAATTAGCCTAGTAACAAACCTTCAAGGTTGACCCAAAATTTTTATATTTCATGATGAAAACAGGCGTGGACCTATCGCTTAAAAAAATGACACAAAGTTGGTAATAGGATTCACTATCAAGGACTCATGTGTTATACACTCACTATCCAATCATTTAGTCTAAGACCGACTTGTGATTCATCCTCCAACATTCTTCTAACAAAACAATGTAGTGGTTAAAACCTTTTTACCACTCATATCCGTCCCATTGGATTTCTCACAGGAACAACCTCGTACGTTGTGCTATAATAAAAAATATTAAGTTTAGCACATAATTGCTCTATTGACATTCAACCAAATAGAATATCAGGATCGAGAAATTAGTCTGGACTTATCCAAGATCACAATCCTTCTGGATCAATCAGGCTGAGCCTTTGATACCTATGCCTTCTTAGGTCTTGTCCATACAGACGCTAAGGAAATAAGAGTTTCGGTATTAGGAATCTTACTAGAACGACATAAGGTTTTCCTTAGAGGGTAGGCTTCATTACCATTTTATGAAACTCTTGATCTATTGATTAACCTTGACATAACAATTATTCTCGGACTAATTATGAAATTTAAACAGCGGTGGGACAAAGGAGATTTTGAAAATGAAAAGTTTAGGAAATCAAACGAGCACACCATAAGTGTCTTCGTGTTGATTCATCAAATTTTAGTATCATATCGTGAAACATTTCCCTTGGCCCAACTTCTCTTCGAATTTCTGTAACTATCCAAGCATAGTCATTACGATCACATTAATCAATCAAGCTTCAGAATGAGTTCTACTTCCAGAACAACATCGTGTTCAACACTTAGGTAACTTTGAGCTTCTCGCTCTTCGGACATGCTAGATGGGGGTTATAGTCTAAGACTTCGGCAAAAGCTTCCAATTGTTGAAAGACTAAACTATTAATGACAATTTTCGGAAAATAGGTTTCTTGGAAATCCTTTTCAATTTCCGTGAAATTGCGTAATTCAAAGTCTACAAATGCGTTGGGTTGTAACTGCTTAGGATAGGAAAGAGATACACTTTGAAATGAAATTAGAAATTCAGTTTACGACCTACTCAAATGAATAAACAATTTCGTTAGCTTCCCAACGCCTCCCGGAACACAAAACTCGGAATTCCGGAGTAGAAGTTATGAATAAAAGGAGTCGAAAAACTAGCGGCAATTTTTCACAGACTGAGACGGGCGTGTACTTAATCAGAGGGTTGTCATAAGGTTATTTCTATCGACTCTCTTTACTAGTCTTATCTTGAAAGGGATTTGGATCAAGGGTTCGGATCGGGAACTAATCCGATCAACATTTTGTAACTCTGTTTACCAACACAGATTGCTCTATCGTTGCTAGTGTGGTTCAGTAACAGTTCAAGATGTGATTCTGAGAGAACAGAATCTTGATCTATACTTGGAAGTTATCCGAATGGATTCTCTATTAGTGACATAAGTCAGGGTTCTAGCTTGAGTCACTAAGTAGGATTAATTGCTAAACCGTATATCTGTCTCGAACAGATTGGTTTCAAAGGTCATAGCTCCGAGGTATTAGTTAATCTTAACTGATCTTAGATCAATGGCTTAGCTATAACACAACAGTTACATTGCTTTCAAGAACGGAGTAGTCGCCCACAGTTTCTTTGAACAAATCTGGATGCCCATCTATAGCCCTTCGCTTCTGCTACAGGCTCTAATGAAACGAGAAGGTTATGATTCTAATGTTTAAGTTTTGGACATTTTCGTGGCTGAGGCAACTAATCGTCATCATTCTCAGTAATTTACATGAAACATTGTGAATCGGCCAAACCTTGGAGGCATGCTTTCCTCTGGGTCGTTCCAATCAATGATCGGGCTAAGGATATGGTGGGAACTGTGGACGCTGAAGGTCATATTACTTCGATGAAATTCCCTCTGGGTTGGTCGCACCCACACTATGACCGCGACACCATCCACTATAGGCATCAGAGGAGGCTGAGCGATTACGATATTGAGAGCATCTTGATGCTAGAGACCCTGGTTACTTGGCTGCCCGAAGGGGTTATTCCTTGCAACAAATTCGCTTGTCTTAGGACGTGTGAGCAAGCTGAAAATAAACTTGGTGTGCTTTTACTTCTTTTGTTCGTTAGCTTTGATCATTTTTACTTCGTCTTGCCTCTAACCCTTTTTCTCTTTTCAGCTGAAATGTCGGGCATAGGCTTTGAAGTCCTTTTGGCCAGGACAAAGTCAAGGAAGCAGAAGAGGGTCACCTTTGCTTCTCCTTCTCAACCTCTCCACGCTGAGGGCGATCATAGACCCCCTATTCGTGAACAGGGAACGAACTCCGCTTCTAAGAAGAGAGATCGGGCTCAGAATTTTGTGGACGCCGTTGCGATTGACCTTGACCCTCCCCAAAAAAGAAGAGAAATACCAAGGAGGTCGTCCTTGGATTTGGACGATCTTTAGGATGTAGGTTTTGAACGCCTTCGAGCAGACCCTCTACTGTTCGTGGCAGAAATTGCCCAAGCAGCTTCTCAAAAGCTTGCTCGTTATAAATCGGAGGAAGCTAGCCGTCATGCAGGTATGCGCTTACTCTATAGAAACTTATGGTTGGAGGGTGACCTCTTGGATAAAACTGACAAGTATAAGTCCGCTCTTGGTCATATTACAGATTTGCGGGCAGAACTCGAGAGTACCAAGAAAAAGCTTGAGGATGCTGAGGTCGCCCTCCAACCGACAAAGAACGCACTTGGCTCGGTCACTACTGAACGTGACGCGGCCATAACAGCCAAGGTAGATGCTGAAGCCAAACTTGCCACCGCTACTGCCAGTTTGACCGAGCAATATACCAAGGTGAATCAGCTGGAGGAGCAGGTGGTCGGTCTAACGGAAACCTTGAAGGTCGTTGAGGACGAGCGGGATCAGGCCAAGGGCGAGCTAGAGGCCTTGGAGAACATGAAGATTTCAATCGTCAAAGGGCGCTTCGACGAGGCTGTTGCTCAGATCCAGTATTGCTATCCCTCTCTAGAGATCAACCTTGAGATCGTGAGCAACGATCATTTTTTGAGGAACGGCCAAATCGTTCGTCTTGCGGAGAAAGATGAGCATGGGAACGTCATCCAAGAAGAAACAGTCATCTACAGCCGTTCTGAGTGACTCGCCCTTTTTTGTATTTTCAACAAGTGTACTTTGTTTTGTTGTAATCTTTTTGGAGCCCGCGCACCTTCATGATCGCCTTTTTTCTTGTAATCTTTTCTTAGCCCGGCTTTCTCCGGGTAGACTTTAGTGTTAACTATCTTCTCTTTACTTTTTCTAAGTTTTGATTTACTTTGCTCGCGGCCTTCGGGCTTTATAATACTGTTTCAGGCCTTGTTGGGCCGATCTTCATAGGGATCCCTGTAAACAGCTTACCAAGTTTCTACTTGAGATTTAGCTCGTTTATAGGGTGTGTTCGTACTTAAGATCGCTTAAGTTTCCTCCTAAGCAGTTTATCAAACTCGGTTTGAACTTAACTCGCTTACGAGTAATTGGTTATTGGGTCGATCAACAACTTTTAAAGAGAATCAAATTAAGAAATACCTCGCCATTCAAATGACGGGCGAGCGGGCCTCGATAAAAAACCCCGTAGGGAAAAAGAGTGTCCCGCTCTTTTGATTTTTTATTCATTGTTCAAGCAATAACATGACATTTTTACAAACTATCAAGTGAAATATCTTCTAAGATTTGCTGCATTCCAAGTATTTGGAATGATGCCTCCGTCTACATTCTGCAAGATGTACGCCCCTTTGCCAGTCTTGGCCGCCACTTGGTAAGGACCTTCCCAATTTGGGGCAAGCTTTCCTTGACCGGCATTTCTTCGGCCAATATCTGCCCTTAGGTCGAGCTGCCCTTTCTCGAAGGCTCTAGGAACGACCTTGGCGTTGTGTCTTGTGGCCATCGCTTGTTTTACTAACGCTTCCCTGAGGGCAGCCTTACTCCGTAGCTCTTCCACTAGATCGAGCTCTTCTCTGGTCGCCTGTTCGTTTTTTGATGGCGGCATAGGATTGCTCGTTCTCCAGCTTAGTTCACCCATTTCGACTGGAATCAGTGCATCCGTTCCATAGACCAGTTTGAAGGGGGCTTCTCTAGTGGTCGAGTGTGGGGTTGTTCTGTATGCCCATAATACTGAAGGGAGCTCTTCTGCCCACTTCCCTTTAGCTTCATCTAGTCTTCTTTTGAAGCCCCTCAGGATGACTCTGTTGGCTGCTTCTGCATGCCCGTTCGTTTGCGGGTGTTCGACTGACGTAAAACGCTGTTTTACGCCTAGTTCCGCTAAGGCTTCTTGAAAGTTTCGGTCGGTGAACTGTGTGCCGTTGTCCGAGACAACGACCTCGGGGATCCCAAACCGCACCAAGATGTTCTTTCTAACGAACTTGAGGTAATTCCTTGAAGTAATTGTAGCTAGTGGCTCGGCCTCGATCCACTTGGTGAAGTAGTCAAGCGCGACGATCAGAAACTTCAGCTGACCAGGGGCGAGTGAGAAAGGTCCTAACAAGTCAATACCCCACCATGAGAATGGCCATGGGGCGGTCAAACTGTTGAGCTTGGTTGGAGGTGCAATGTGAACGTCGGCATGCCTCTGTCACTTGTCACATTTCTTCACTAGGTCTCTTGCGTCTGCATCCATGGTCAGCCAATAATAGCCCGCCCTTAATGCCTTTTTTGGCAGCGCTCGCGAACCCATATGATTCCCATAGATGCCTTCGTGAATCTCCTTTAGTACGTAGTTTGCTTCTGTTGGAAGTAGGCACTTGAGCAAGGGTATAGTGAATCCCCTTCTATAGAGCTGCTCGTTTATGATCGAGTAGGATGTTGCTCGTTTTCGAACGAGCGCAGCTTCTTTAGGGTCCACAGGTTCTTCCCCATCCTTTATGTAGTTAAAAATGGGGTCGATCCAGGTTCGGGCTGAGTCAATTTCACACACATCTGCTCCTAGTGTGGCCTCCAGCCTTACGCTTGGTTGAGATAAAACATTTTTTATCACACTTCTGTGGTTGCTAGGGTTCTTCGTACTTGCGAGCTTGGATAAGATGTCCGCTCTAGCGTTCTCTGCTCTAGGGACGTGCCTAACTTCGACGTATTCGAATTTATGCATCAACTCCTTGACTTTTACGAGGTATCTCTGGAGGATCTCGTCTTTGGCCGAAAAGATGTCTTTGATCTGGGATACCGCTAACAACGAGTCTGATCGGAGTTCTACCTTCTTCACATTGAATTCCAGAGCGAGCAACAACCCAGCCAAACAGGCCTCGTATTCAGCCTGATTGTTGGACGTTGGAAAAGAGAAAGCCAAGAAGACCTCGATAGTCGTTCCTTGCTCGTTCTCAAGGATCAAGCCAGCTCCGCTGCCCTTGCCGTTGGACGACCCATCAACATGCAGGGTCCATATGTCGTGGACCGGGTCCTCCGCTCCTATAGTCAATTCTGCAATAAATTCAGCCAAGACTTGTCCCTTAATGGTCGACCTAGGCTCGTATTTGATTCCAAATTCGGATAATTCTACAGCCCACTTGATCATTCTTCCCGCTAGATCAGGTCTATGAAGCATCTGTGTAATCGGTTGGTCGGTTCGCAGAGCGACCTGGTGCGCTACGACCAGAGCTAAAGCCAACTTCTCAATTTTTTGATATCTAAGCTCTGGCCCCTGTAGTACCTTACTAACGAAGTAGACCGGGTTTTGCTTCGTTCCTTCTTCTCGTACCAAAACAGCGGCCAAAGCCTCGTCTGTAATGGATAAGTATAGATAGAGCGTTTCCTCGGGCTTAGGAGTGGTGAAAATCAATGGTTCTGCCAAGGCTGCCTTAAGTTGTTCGAGGGCTTGGTCGCATTCGAACGTCCAGTCGAACGCGATTTGTTTCTTCAACAGTCTGAATAAGGGTAAGGATTTGTTTGCGGCTTTGGACACAAATCGTGAGAGAGCGGCAATCATGCCATTTAGTTTCTGTATTTCTTTCTTGGTCGTTGGCGGCTTCATCTCAGTCACTGCTCGACATTTGTCTGGGTTGGCTTCAATCCCTCTTTCGGTGAGATAGAATCCAAGAAATTTGCCCGCCCTTACCCCAAAGGTACACTTTTCTGGGTTGAATCTCAACGAAGTTTTTCTGGCTTCTTTTAACACTTCTCTTAAGTCGTCTATGTGTGTTCGATCTTGCTTGCTTTTGATAATCATATCATCCAGGTATACTTCCACCATCTTCCTTATCTGATCATCAAAAACTTTGCTCATCATGCGCTGGTAGGTCGCTCCAGCGTTCTTCAGCCCAAAAGGCATAACTCTATAACAGAAATTTCCCCTGTCCGTCATGAATGCGGTCTTCTCCTGATCTGGTGGATGTATGACAATTTGATTGTACCCAGAATAGGCGTCCAGGAAGGACAAGATTTTGTATCCACTCGCATTATCGACCAGACGATCAACACTGGGGACGGGGAAAGCATCCTTCGGGCACACTCGGTTGAGGTTAGTATAGTCTACGCACATTCTCCATTTGCCATTTGCCTTCTTAACCAGGACGACATTAGACAGCCACGTGGTGTATTTTATTTCTTTTATGAAGCCTGCATCAAGCAAGTCCTCAACGGCCTTGGACTCTCCTCTTCTTTCTGAACTCTCCTCCTTTGAGCAACCCATTTCGCTCCTGGGTTGACTGTTAAGTGATGGCATGCCACTTGCAGGGGAATTCCGGGCATGTTCGCCGCGCTCCAGGCAAACAGATCCGCGTGATCTTTTAGGCATTGGACGACCTCGTCTTGAGTCTCAGGGGAGAGATTCTTTCCAATCTTGATTGTCTTCTTTGGGTCATCCCCTAGTTGCACGGGACAAAACTCTCCATCTGGCTCTGGTCGCTTGATTCTGTTCTTCAATTCTTTGGTCAAAAGGTCATCTCCTTCTTCTTCCTCACTATCTGGGTCATAACGAGCATCAAGATCTGCCAAATTTACCTGTCCGCTACTTTTCATTGCTTCTTCTATTTCCCTTGCTACTTTTTTACCTTTTTCCTTTAGTCCCAAGAGGAATGCTCGCTTTGCAGGCAGTAAGTCAGCTGGGACAGTTGCGACCTCCCCAGACTTGGTGTAGAACTTCATCTTCAGATGGACGGTTGACGGGACTGCTTCTAAACGGGCAAGGGTTGGCTGCCCAATGATAGACCGATTTGCACGGCAAAACGATGAAATCCGCTCTGACCGTCCTGCAGAGGGGATTTTCTTCAGTATCATCTCCAAAGGTCACCATCAGCTCTAGCCGTCCTATAGGAGTTGTCGAGGCACCATTGAACCCGGTGAGAACCGTTCCTCAGAATGGCCTTAGGTCGTCTTTTGAAATCTTCAACACGTCCAACAGGTCTTCGAATATTATATCTGCTGAACTACCTTGGTCCACTAATATTCGCCTAACTTCCATGTTCGCCATTACTGCGACGATCACCAAAGGTACTTCGTAGTTGGGCGTTCCGTCGATGAGATCCTCGTCTCCAAAGGAGATGGATGGTCGTACGGAAGGCGGCCGTGGAGTGGAGGTCGAGGCGACGCTCATGATCTCGTCCCATCTTCTTTTGACCGATCTGTTAGTCGAGACGTCCGTGGGTATTCCTCTGGATATGACCATAGAGACGTTCTTCCCTTCGACTTCCTAGCGCCTATGCTATTCTCTTCATCGTCGTCCTCTTCTACGACTTTGATCGTCTCATCTGCTTTTGCTTTTCCCCTTCTAGGTGAACGGGTAACCTTCCGCTCTTTTCATTCTTCCGCATGATCTCTTTTTACGTACTGAGTCAACTTCCCTCTTTGGATTAGAGCTTCCACACCATCTTTAAGAGCCATGCAGTTGTTAGTGTCATGCCCGTTACTCTTGTGATACCTACAATATTTTTTCGAGGGACGCTGCCCGTCTTTGAGCACGAGGGGTTCCGGTGGTTTAACTTCTCTGAATTCTGCGTTGGCACACTCCGCTAAAATGTTCGCATACGAGGTATTTAGCTTAGTGCATTCAGCGAGTCTCTTGATCCTACTTTCCCTGGTCAGGCGGTTATTGGCGCACTCTTCTATTGCCTTTATATCTTTTTCTGATCGCGGGTGTTGGTTCATGCCCGCCTCAGCAGCTTCAATAGCGGTCGTTCTCTCCTCGTAATTCATGAACCTTTGGGATCGCCTTAGGAACGTCTCTAGGTCCCTGGGAATGTGAAGTCCCACCTCCACTTCAAAATGACTTCCTCTTAAGAGGCCCGTTCTCAAGAAAAATAACCTCTAATTATCGTCCAAGTTTCTGACTTGATCGGCTTCTCGATTGAATCTTTCGACATAACTTCTCAAAGACTCATGCGGGCCTTGTCTGATGGAGATCAAAACGTCCTGAGATTTTGGCTTGATCCTGGAGGTCGTAAAGCGGGCGGTGAACACCCTAGCCATCTGCTCCCAAGATGAAATGGTGTTGGGCGTTAGCTCGGTGAACCATTCCAACGCCGACCCTTCTAGAGTAAGGGGGAAGATTTTGCATTTTACAGGTCCGGGCGGTCTGCGATATTTCATCATAATATCAAATTGCTTTAAATGGGCATCCGGATCTTTCACGCCGTTGTATATCTTAAGGTCGGTCGGAGGCTTTTCCAACGAGCGTGGGATGCAAAACTCATCTATTTCTCTCGTATATGGTCCAAGGCTGGTATCCCTCTTATTTTGACGGCACAGTCTCTTTTCTGGGTAGCTTGCTCCACGACCGTGGTCGTTGGAATAATCTTTCGACCGATATGAGTATCGCTCGTTAGATCGGCTTCGAGAACGAGCAGGTGAACTGGTCGAACCACGAGAGGAACCTGATAACAATCAAATATGATTGTTATTACCTCTTATTTCAAGCTTAAATCATTGTTAATTCTTAAGCAATTGAGTGAATTATGTTATAAATATGTTAGTTTAGAATAATTAAAGGTGCAAGCTTAATTATGTTATTAATGGGCACTTTGGTGCCCAATTGTGGTCTAATGTGTTTGATCTATTGCTGCGGCACCTAACGCGGTCGCAATTGTTTATTGCGCAACATGAGAAAGAAGGCAATGGAAAACACGGAAATTTTGGAAAGGACACCTGTCAGCTGTCACCCATCATCAGTGTGCGTGCCATTCATTGAAGATTCCTTGGTGACCTAGGGAATTGGGTAGAAAGGACATTTTGCCCTCACAAAGGACAAAATGCGCCTCCACACTTAGGGTTATTCTCTGCCCAAGGGATCTCCTATAAATAGACACACTTTCCCAGAATTAGGTTAAGCCGAATTTCAGAGGTATAGGAATAGCCTCTTGATTTCGTGCCTCCATTGTTACTTAGAATCAGTTGCTGGAATATTGAGTGCTGCAGCAATACTGGAACTGCTTCACTTTCGAAGGAGCTGCATTTTGAGAGCTGGAATCGCTTGGTGGATCACCATTGAAGCTGTCTCAGTATCAAGACTTGTAGTTGAACTTCTCTTCTCGGGTTTTAGTATGAAATTCCTACTCCCCTTGATGTTTAGTTTAGTTGTAATGTTGTGTAAGCTCAATATGAGCTAAACCTCTGTAGTTGGGATGCTATTATGAATTTAATGAAGTTAATTTGTTCTTGATACTTATGTTATTGTGTTGAGCACTTTATCTTCTGTGTTTTACTACATCCATCTTAGCTTAGGGTTGGCCGTCTAAGCTAAGTAGAAATACATTCACAGGAATGGTTTGTATTTATATCTCACAAGATGACATGGTATGTTGCACTATAGGAATATAGTTGTTCCTTGCTTGAGTCCTAGGAATAGGAGAGGCATAAGCCATGAGGTACAACACTTAGGTGTAAAGCTGCTTGTTCTCCAGTAGCCTAGGGAAATAATCCTTTTTGAATTAGGAATAATTTGGGAGGACTAAAGCCTAGCACTTAGCATAGCATTTTGAGCATTTTACTGGATTTATTGAAGTATTGCATCTCAACTTCTCCCAAATCTGATTTTCATTACCCTGATACTTTTTACCTTTATTGTTTGTTACCCAAAATTGTGTGTCATTTACTTTTTACCCCAAATCACTATTTGTTACATTGATTAAACATTTGTTTACAACTTAATCCTCGTGGGAACGATCTCACTTATTCACTGTATTACTTATTGCGATTGTGTACACTTGCACAAGAAACAATCACACGTTTTTACGCAACAAGTTTTTGGCGCCGTTGCTGGAGATTAATTAGTTAAACACTGTTTAATTAATTGGCAATTTAGTGATTTCTTTTGTTGCTAATTCTGGTGCTCTGTTTTTGGTTGTTTCAGTAAGTTAATTGCTGCAGCAAATGTACAGACGCAGATCACGAGAATATCAACTTCATCTTGAGATAGAAAGACTGTTTAGAGCTTTGAGAAGGGGACACGACCATTCTGGTCTGATTTCTTTGGGAAGAGCTGTCAATATGGCTACACCACCACCTTCTAATCATGGGGGAACTCCACCTCCTAGCAACCATGGTTCAGACAGACATACTATAGCTGCCACTGAGCAACCTGAACATGTGAGACAAGTTTTAAATGAAACAGTCATTGGCATGGCTAATTACAGGGACAGACCTATGAGGGATTATGCAATTTTTGACCCTCACACTATGCAAACTAGCATAGTAAGGCCTGAACTTGCCACAACTCATTTTGAATTTAAGCCTATGATGTTTCAAATGCTTCAAACAATAGGGCAAATTGGTGGAGGACCTACTGAGGACCCACATTTGCATTTAAAACAATTTGTAGAAATTTGTAGTAATTTCATTCTCCCTGGTGTAAGTGATGATGCTTTTAAACTTAAACTTTTCCCTTATTCCTTGAAGGATATAGCTAAGGTTTGGTTAAATTCTTTGGAACCTAACTCTATCACTACTTGGAATGAGATGGCTGAAAAATTTATGACAAAATATTTTCCACCTATCAAGAATGCCAGGATGAGAACTGAAATTACATCTTTTAGACAAACTGAATTTGAAACTTTGTTTGAAGCATGGGAAAGATTCAAAGAATTGTTAAGAAAATGTCCACATAATGGGTTGCCTGTGGTTGTTCAAATGGAAACTTTGTACAATAGTTTGGAACCTCAAACTAGATTGATGCTTGATGCTTCTTCTGGAGGAGTCTTGCTGAATGGCTCTTACCAAGATGCTTATGATCTTATTGAAACTATTGCTGCAAATAGCTATCAATGGCCAACAGCCAGGGTTAGTGCTCAAAAGAAAGTTGCTGGTATGCATGAAGTGAGTGAAGTTACTGCTATATCTGCTCAGGTTGCATCTTTGTCCAACATGATCAAAAATATGAGTGCAACACCTGCTGCAGCAACTGAATCTGTACCAGAAACTAAGGTAGCAGCAATTGAACAAGTACCAGTGGGTTCTGCTAGTTGTGTGTACTGTGGAGGAGGCCATTTGTATGAAGAATGCCCTGCAAACCCTATTTCAGTCAACTATGTGGGATATGACAAGAACAATAATCCATATTCTCGTACCTACAATCCTGGGTGGAAGAACCATCCTAATTTCAAATGGAGCAACAATGCAACACCTGCTACAGCTCCTGCAACACCACCGGGAACACCTGCTCCATCCAAGGCAAAAGAAGAAAGCTCTATGGAAACTATGTTGAAAGCTTTCATGAATGAAACTAAAACTCAGTATCAAACCCAAGGAGCTGCAATCAAGAACTTGGAGAATCAACTTGGTCAAATAGCCACTGCCCTGACCCAAAGACCTAGTGGAGCATTGCCTTCTACTACTGAACCAACATCTTCTAAGGGAAAGGAACAAGTCAAGGCTATATCTTTAAGGAGTGGGAAGGACTTGAAAGGACCATCTACTGATTCTAGTGATGGAAATGCAATAAAAGAAAAAGATAAAAAAGAGAAACAAAAAGCACCAGATGCTGTCACAATTGATGCTGCAGCATCTGATGCTGCAGCAATTCCATCAAAGATTGCTGATCAAGTTTTGCCTGATCCACCTTATCCTCAAAGGTTGAAAAAGGCACAACAAGATAAGCAATTTGGCAAATTTCTGGAGGTGCTTAAACAACTTCACATCAATGTTCCTTTGGTAGAAGCACTTCAACAAATGCCCAATTATGCAAAGTTTATGAAAGATGTGCTTTCCAAAAGGAAGAGAGTTGGGGAGTTTGAAACAGTAGCTATGTCAGAAGAGTGTAGCATGATCATGCAGAACAAGCTTCCAAGCAAGTTGAAGGGTCCAGGCAGTTTCACTATTCCATTCTCGATTGGTGAAAACTATACTGGCAGAGCTCTTTGTGACTTAGGCGCAAGCATCAATTTGATGCCTAAGTCTATCTTTGATCAGCTTGGTATAGGTGTTGCCAGACCTACAACTGTTACCTTACAGCTTGCTGATAGATCTGTTGCTCATCCAGAAGGAATTATTGAGGATGTTCTGATAAAGGTTGATAAATTTGTATTTCCTGCTGACTTTGTAATTTTAGATTTTGTTGCAGATAAGGAAGTACCTATAATTCTTGGAAGACCTTTCTTGGCTACTGGAAAGACTCTAATTGATGTGCAAAAAGGAGAATTGACTATGAGAGTCAATGATCAAGAGATTAAGTTTAATGTAATGAATGCTCTCAAGTTCCCTGACCAAGGAACTGAGGAGTGCTCTTTTGTGATGTCTCTTGATTCTGTGGTTCAACAACACTTCCACAAGCAAAGTGATCATCTGGTGAAGGCTCTTTCTGAGATTGATAAGAGTGATCTTGTGGAAAAAGGTATTGTGCACAAGGAGGCTGAGGTGAAGGAATTATGGAGTAGGCATTATGTATCTCTTGATCTAGGGGATTCCAATCTCAAACAGAATGTGCCTTCTATTGAAAAACCTCCTATGCTTGAATTAAAAGAGTTACCCAAGCACCTGAAATATGCCTATTTAAAGGAAGATGATACATTGCCTGTGATCATTGCTTCTGACCTATCCAGTAGTCAAGAGCATGATCTCATTAATACCCTAAAGAGGCATAAGAAGGCAATTGGGTGGCAAATGGCTGACATAAAGGGGGTTAGTCCTACCATCTGCATGCATAGGATCATTCTTGATGAAAATGCTAAAAATAGCATTGA
Organism: Astragalus glycyphyllos; assembly: GCA_963573325.1. Lineage (NCBI taxonomy): Eukaryota > Viridiplantae > Streptophyta > Magnoliopsida > Fabales > Fabaceae > Astragalus > Astragalus glycyphyllos. The sequence continues at coordinate 33,103,575 of OY754310.1, read as the reverse complement.
GGGGCAGAGGAGACTAAATCCTATCATGAAAGAAGTGGTGAAAAAGGAGATTATCAAATGGTTAGATGCTGGCATTGTGTATCCTATCACTGATAGTGCATGGGTGAGTCCTGTGCAATGTGTTCCAAAGAAAGGAGGGGTCACAGTGGTAGCCAATGAGAAGAATGAACTTATTCCCACAAGAACAGTTACTGGTTGGAAGATTTGCATGGATTATAGAAAACTCAACAAGGCTACAAGAAAAGATCATTTCCCTCTACCATTCATAGACCAAATGCTTGATAGACTTGCTGGCAAGGAATTCTATAGCTTTTTGGATGGTTACTCTGGCTACAATCAAATAGCCATAGTGCCTGAAGATCAACAAAAGACTACTTTCACTTGCCCTTATGGTACCTTTGCTTTTAGAAGAATGCCATTTGGGTTGTGCAATGCCCCAGCAACATTTCAAAGGTGTATGATGTCAATCTTCTCTGATTTTATTGAAAAATCCATGTTGGTATTTATGGATGATTTCTCTGTCTTTGGGGAAACATTTCAATTGTGCCTTGACAACTTAGAAGAGATTCTGGATAGATGTGAAGAAACCAACTTGGTCTTGAATTGGGAAAAATGCCACTTCATGGTCCAAGAAGGTATTGTGTTGGGACACAAAATTTCAAAGAAGGGAATTGAGGTTGACAAAGCCAAGGTTGAAGTGATTGAGAAGATGCACCCTCCAGCAAATGTCAAGGGTGCTAGAAGTTTCTTGGGACATGCAGGATTCTATAGGAGGTTCATCAAGAACTTCTCCAAAATTTCAAAGCTACTTTGTCAGTTGCTGCAGCATGACACTCCATTCGTGTTTGATGACTCATGTGCTGCAGCATTCCAGAAACTTCAAAATGCTCTAGTTACTGCCCCAGTGATAGTGACTCCTGATTGGAACAAGCCTTTTGAGCTCATGTGTGATGCTAGTGATTATGCCATAGGTGCTGTCCTTGGCCAAAGGTATGATAAAGTCTTTCATTCTATTTATTATGCTAGCAAAACACTTGTTGAAGCTCAATTAAATTACACTACCACTGAAAAAGAATTATTAGCTGTGGTTTTTGCATTTGATAAATTTAGATCATACTTAGTTGGCACAAAAGTAATTGTTTTCACTGATCACTCTGCCATTAAGTATTTGATTGCTAAGAAAGATGCAAAACCTAGGCTAATAAGATGGGTTCTCCTCCTCCAAGAGTTTGATTTGGAAATAAAAGATAAAAAGGGGGCGGAGAACCAAGTTGCTGATCATTTGTCTAGATTGGAAGGTGATAGTGCAGGTAATCATTTTGGAGAAATCAAGGAAAGCATCCCTGATGAGCAATTGTTAGCTGTTGCTGCTGCAGCACCTGATGCTGCAGCACCTTGGTGTGCAGATATTGTCAACTTCCTAGTAAGCAAAGTGGTGCCATGTGATTTGAATTATCAGTAAAAGAAGAGGTTTTTCCACTCAATCAAGCAGTATTTTTGGGATGAACCTTATCTGTATAAGAAGTGCCCTGATCAGTTACTAAGAAGATGTGTGGCTGATGAAGAACAACAAAGAGTGCTACAGCAATGCCATGCTGCAGCATATGGAGGACACTTTGGAGGTTTAAGAACAGCAGCAAAAGTGTTTAAATCTGGTTATTTTTGGCCTACAATTTTCAAGGATGCTCATGAGTTTGTTAAGAAATGTGATAGTTGCCAGAGGAGTGGGAATATATCACATAAAAATGAAATGCCATTGTCAAACATCTTAGAGGTTGAACTCTTTGATGTTTGGGGAATGGACTTCATGGGACCTTTTCCTCCCTCTTTTGGCAACTCTTACATCCTTGTTGCTGTAGATTATGTATCAAAGTGGGTTGAAGCAGTTTCTTTACCTAACAATGATGCAAAATCTGTTAGCAAGTTCTTATTGAGAAACATTTTTACAAGGTTTGGAACTCCAAGAGCAATAATCAGTGATGAAGGTTCTCATTTTTGCAACAAATTGATTGAAAATCTCTTGGCCAAGTATGGGGTTAAGCACAAGATTTCAACAGCATATCATCCTCAAACAAGTGGTCAAGCAGAGTTGTCTAATAGAGAGATCAAGAGAATGTTGGAGAAAATGGTAGGGCCTACCAGAAAGGAATGGTCAAATCATCTTGATGATGCTTTATGGGCTTATAGAACTGCTTACAAAACTCCTTTGGGAATATCACCCTACAGACTTGTGTATGGCAAGGCTTGCCATCTACCTTTGGAGCTTCAATACAAATCACATTGGGCTATCAAAAAGCTCAATTTTGATCATACAAAGGCAGGGGAAGCTAGGCTATTACAATTGAATGAATTGGAAGAGATGAGGCACTTTGCCTATGAGAACGTAGCATTGTACAAGGCCAAGACCAAGGCATGGCATGATAAAAAGATTCAAAAAAGGGAATTAGTGGAAGGTGACCAAGTGTTATTGTTTAACTCAAGACTTAAACTATTCCCTGGAAAACTCAAGTCCAGGTGGTCTGGGCCATTCAAATTGGCAAAGGTGTACCCTCATGGAGCTGTGGATTTGTATAATGAGTCAAGTGGAAATACATTCAAGGTTAATGGGCAAAGAGTAAAGAAATACTATGGTGAACCAGTGGTGAGATGCAGTTTCATCACCATGATCCAAGACCCATGATCTAAGAAGGAAGTCTGGCTGAGGACTCTTAAACCAAGCGCTACTGGGAGGCAGCCCAGAGTTTTTAATCTAATAAATTAGTTGTTTTGCTTGTTTTGGTGTTTGTTGCAGGAATTAAATTTCAGCAAGTTGAAGTTTGAGGGTGTGACAGCAATTGGTGCTGCAGCATTGCTTCCAGAAACGTTGCTGCAGCAATAGAGAGCAGTTAAGGAAAAAATAAAATAATGGCAATTATTCACCCAAGGTCTGATTGCGGTGACAGTGTGTTGTCCAAGCAGTCATGTAACCGTCCACTCAACTAGCATCCACCATACACCTCTCTTCTAATCCAACGGCTATCTCATTAATGAGAAACGCCTCACCCCAAAACCGTCGCATCACTCATCTACTTAACCACCCACTCTCTCCACAATCTTCCCACAAATTCCTCTCAATTGCATTAAAGAGTTGAAACCTTCCAAACAGTAAACCCTCCATTCTCAAACCAACCCAGAAATCCCATTCACCTTCGTGTTTTACCCTAAAATTTTTGTGAGGAATCAGGCGAAAGAGCATGAAGAATCAAGAAGTCACTGTTGAGGAAGACGCTGCTGTTACTGCTGCTGTGGAATCAGTGCTGAAGGGAATTGAAGATGCTGCAGCAATTGAAGCTGAGAAAATGGCTGAGTATGAAAAGAGATCAAAGGCTGCTCTGGACCTTGTGATTGCCCAAAAGAAGGCAAGTGTCTCTGCTGCTGGCCCTGCTGTTGCAGATGCAGGTCCAGTGCTGCAGCAACAGAAACCCCAACGACACCAGAAGCCCCTGTGATTAAATCACCTAGAGTCAAGAGGCCAGTAAGAAGAGGAACAGGAACAAGGCAGAGCCCAAGAACTAAATGAGGAGTTCTTGCACCTTTATCTTTTAAATTCTGTCTTGTTAGTCTTTCAAGTTGAATAAAATTGTTGAATGTGTTATGTTTGTGTTTCCCAGTCAATAGTTGTGTTTGTTTGTTTTTATTTCTGTTTTGCTTTTAAATAGGTCTCTCCCTTATATTTCATGAGCAGTGGGGACACTACAAGGTCTTAAGTGGGAGGGGAGGACCTATGGTCTATGTATTGTACTAGCATCTTTACTAGTTAGTTGAATGAAATTGTAAATTTTAGAAGTTAAGTTGAGCAAAACTTAGTGATGAAATGGTGAGAATTGAGTGATTAGTGCCCCTGTTTGTGAGTGAACTCTATTGCTCCTGTTTTTACACTTTACATGAAACTTAGGAATGACTTAGTAAGTTAGAAATGATCTGAAGCTAGGCTAGTATTGGTAGACCTAGAGACTTGCCAAATTTTTACTAAAAACATAGGGTAGAATAAGAAACTAAGTTTGGGGGTTCTTTGAGCTATATTAAGGCAAAGCATGAAGGAATGGAATTAGGTCAAGTGCACATAGTTTAGGAAGTAATTAAAGTCAGTGTAGGGTGTAAAGTGCTATGCTATAAAGCACTAGTGTTGTAAATATTTGTAATTGTTGTCATTGCCCAAGTGCTCAAAAAAAAAAGCTATGAAGAAGAAATTCAAAGAATAAGGGCAATGCAACACAAGTGTTAAGTATTGTTTGTTTTTGAATTCTGTTCTAGTTGGATTACTGCAGCAACTGTTGCTGCAGCACTTAAGTTGAGTTGTAATAAGTGCACTGACCTAGAGTTCTGAATTGCTAAATCAAAGCCCTTTGTCATGCTTATCCCCCCTTTCTGTTCTGAATTGTTAGTCTACCCTTAGTTTTGAAACATCTTTGGCAATCTCAAAAGAAAGCCTCTCTAGTTTTAGTTAAGTGAAATTTTGAACCTTGCTATGTTCTGAACTGAGTTAAGTGTCACACACACACTACTGAGCAGGAGTAATTTAGGGAGCTTATCATTCAGTGGGTTTGCAATTGAGTGACCAATCTGAAAGTTGTATGCTCAGCTTAATATTCTGTTTTGTGTGCCTTTGTTAAGGTTCAACTATCTGGTTGTTTGCTGGTATATTGCTTGTCTGTGTCAAGTGTCACTGCTTGAGGTCAAACAATGGTTCAAGTTTGGGGGTGTGATAACAATCAAATATGATTGTTATTACCTCTTATTTCAAGCTTAAATCATTGTTAATTCTTAAGCAATTGAGTGAATTATGTTGTAAATATGTTAGTTTAGAATAATTAAAGGTGCAAGCTTAATTATGTTATTAATGGGCACTTTGGTGCCCAATTGTGGTCTAATGTGTTTAATCTATTGCTGCAGCACCTAATGCGGTCGCAATTGTTTATTGCGCAACATGAGAGAGAAGGCAATGGAAAACACGGAAATTTTGGAAAGGACACCTATCAGCTGTCACCCATCATCAGTGTGCGTGCCAATCATTGAAGATTCCTTGGTGACCTAGGGAATTGGGTAGAAAGGACATTTTGCCCTCACAAAGGACAAAATGCGCCTCCACACTTAGGGTTATTCTCTGCCCAAGGGATCTCCTATAAATAGACACACTTTCCCAGAATTAGGTTAAGCCGAATTTCAGAGGTATAGGAATAGCCTCTTGATTTCGTGTCTCCATTGTTACTTAGAATCAGTTGCTGGAATATTGAGTGCTGCAGCAATACTGGAACTACTTCAATTTCGAAGGAGCTGCATTTTGAGAGCTGGAATCGCTTGGTGGATCACCATTGAAGCTATCTCAGTATCAAGACTTGTAGTCTCAGGCAAACAGATCTGCGTGATCTTTTAGGCATTGGACGAGCTCGTCCTGAGTTTCAGGGGAGAGATTCTTTCCAATCTTGATTGTCTTCTTTGGGTCGTCCCCTAGTTGCACGTGGCAAAACTCTCCATCTGGCTCTGGTCGCTTGATTCTGTTCTTCAATTCTTTGGTCAAAAGGTCATCTCCTTCTTCTTCCTCACTATCTGGGTCATAACGAGCATCAAGATCTGCCAAATTTACCTGTCCGCTACTTTTCATTGCTTCTTCTATTTCTCTTGCTACTTTTTTACCTTTTTCCTTTAGTCCCATGAGGAATGCTCGCTTTGCGGACAGTAAGTCAGCTAGGACAGTTCCGACCTCCTCAGACTTGGTGTAGAACTTCATCTTCAGATGGACGGTTGACGGCACTGCTTCTAAACCGGCAAGGGTTGGCCGCCCAATGATACATTGATAGACCGATTTGCACGGCAAAACGATGAAATCCGCTCTGACCGTCCTGCAGAGGGGATTTTCTTCAGTATCATCTCCAAAGGTCACCATCAGCTCTAGCCGTCCTATAGGAGTTGTCGAGGCACCATTGAACCCGGTGAGAACCGTTCCTCAGAATGGCCTTAGGTCGTCTTTTGAAATCTTCAACACGTCCAACAGGTCTTCGAATATTATATCTGCTGAACTACCTTGGTCCACTAATATTCGCCTAACTTCCACGTTCGCCATTACTGCGACGATCACCAAGGGTACTTCGTAGTTGGGCGTTCCGTCGATGAGATCCTTGTCTCCAAAGGAGATGGATGGTCGTACGGAAGGCGGCCGTGGAGTGGAGGTCGAGGCGACGCTCATGATCTCGTCCCATCTTCTTTTGACCGATCTGTTAGTCGAGGCGTCCGTGGGTATTCCTCTGGATATGACCATAGAGACCGTTCTTCCCTTCGACTTCCTAGCGCCTATGCTATTCTCTTCATCGTCGTCCTCTTCTACGACTTTGATCGTCTCATCTGCTTCTGCTTTTCCCCTTCTAGGTGAACGGGCAACCTTCCGCTCTTCTCATGCTTCCGCTTGATCTCTTTTTACGTACTGAGTCAACTTCCCTCTTTGGATTAGAGCTTCCACATCATCTTTAAGAGCCATGCAGTTGTTAGTGTCATGCCCGTAACTCTTGTGATACCTACAATATTTTTTCGAGGGACGCTGCCCGTCTTTGAGCACGAGGGGTCCCGGTGGTTTAACTTCTCTGAATTCTGCATTGGCACACTCCGCTAAAATGTTCGCGTACGATGTATTTAGCTTGGTGCGTTCAGCGAATCTCTTGATCCTACTTTCCCTGGTCGGGCGGTTATTGGCGCACTCTTCTTTTGCCTTTATATCTTTTTCTGATCGCGGGTGTTGGTTCATGCCCGCCTCAGCAGCTTCAATAGCGGTCGTTCTCTCCTCGTAATTCATGAACCTTTGGGATCGCCTTAGGAACGTCTCTATGTCCCTGGGAATGTGGAGTCCCACCTCCACTTCAAAACGACTTCCTCTTAAGAGGCCCGTTCTCAAGAAGAATAACCTCTGATTATCGTCCAAGTTTCTGACTTGATCGGCTTCTCGATTGAATCTTTCGACATAACTTCTCAAAGACTCATGTGGGCCTTGTCTGATGGCGATCAAAACGTCCTGAGATTTTGGCTTGATCCTGGAGGTCGTAAAGCGGGCGGTGAACACCCTAGCCATCTGCTCCCAAGATGAAATGGTGTTGGGCTTTAGCTCGGTGAACCATTCCAACGCCGACCCTTCTAGAGTAAGGGGGAAGATTTTGCATTTTACAGGTCTGGGCGCTCTGCGATATTTCATCATAATATCAAAGTGCTTTAAATGGGCGTCCGGATCTTTCACACCGTTGTACATCTTAAGGTCGGTCTGAGGCTTTTCCAACGAGCGTGGGATGCAAAACTCATCTATTTCTCTCGTATATGGTCCAAGGCTGGTATCCCTCTTATTTTGACGGCACGGTCGCTTTTCTGGGTAGCTTGCTCCACGACCGTGGTCGTTGGAATAATCTTTCGACTGATATGAGTATCGCTCGTTAGATCGGCTTCGAGAACGAGTAGGTGAACTGGTCGAACCACGAGAGGAACCTGATAACAATCAAATATGATTGTTATTACCTCTTATTTCAAGCTTAAATCATTGTTAATTCTTAGGCAATTGAGTGAATTATGTTGTAAATATGTTAGTTTAGAATAATTAAAGGTGCAAGCTTAATTATGTTATTAATGGGCACTTTGGTGCCCAATTGTGGTCTAATGTGTTTGATCTACTGTTGCAGCACGTAATGCGGTCGCAATTGTTTATTGCGCAACATGAGAGGGAAGGCAATGGAAAACACGGAAATTTTGGAAAGGACACATGTCAGCTGTCACCCATCATCAGTGTGCGTGCCATTCATTGAAGATTCCTTGGTGACCTAGGGAATTGGGTAGAAAGGACATTTTGCCCTCACAAAGGACAAAATGCGCCTCCACACTTAGGGTTATTCTCTGCCCAAAGGATCTCCTATAAATAGACACACTTTCCCAGAATTAGGTTAAGCCGAATTTCAGAGGTATAGGAATAGCCTCTTGATTTCGTGCCTCCATTGTTACTTAGAATCAGTTGCTGGAATATTGAGTGCTGCAGCAATACTAGAACTACTTCAATTTCGAAGGAGCTGCATTTTGAGAGCTGGAATCGCTCGGTAGATCACCATTGAAGCTGTCTCAGTATCAAGACTTGTAGTCGAACTTCTCTTCTCGGGTTTTAGTATGAAATTCCTACTCCCCTTGATGTTTAGTTTAGTTGTAATGTTGTGTAAGCTCAATATGAGCTAAACCTCTGTAGTTGGGATGCTATTATGAATTTAATGAAGTTAATTTGTTCTTGATACTTATGTTATTGTGTTGAGCACTTTATCTTGTGTGTTTTACTACATCCATCTTAGCTTATGGTTGGCCGTCTAAGCTAAGTAGAAATACATTCACAGGAATGGTTTGTATTTATATCTCACAAGATGACATGGTATGTTGCACTATAGGAATATAGTTGTTCCTTGCTTGAGTCCTAGGAATAGGAGAGGCATAAGCCATGAGGTACAACACTTAGGTGTAAAGCTGCTTGTTCTCCAGTAGCCTAGGGAAATAATCCTTTCTGAATTAGGAATAATTTGGGAGGACTAAAGCCTAGTGTTAAGCATTAGGAATAATGCACAATTGCGGCAGCACCTAGTGCTGCAGCACTTAGCATAGCATTTTGAGCATTTTAATGGATTTATTGAAGTATTGCATCTCAACTTCTCCCAAATCTGATTTTCATTACCCTGATACTTTTTACCTTTATTGTTTGTTACCCAAAATTGTGTGTAATTTACTTTTTACCACAAATCACTATTTGTTACATTGATTAAACATTTGTTTACAACTTAATCCTCGTGGGAACGATCTCACTTATTCACTGTATTACTTATTGCGATTGTGTACACTTGCACAAGAAACAATCACACATTTTTACGCAACAGAACCTTCGTGTGATGATTCTTCAGGCCAGTAAGTGTAATCATATGTGGACAGAGTCTTTCTCGGTGGGGTGGTCGCTCCTCCTCGTCCCCTCCTCGGGGGTGGAGATCGATGGACCAGTTGCCTTCGCGGAGGCGATCGATGAGGCCTTGAAGGGCGTGCTCGCACAGCCGAAGTGCCCTCATGATGAGGTCGCTGCTCTGGGGCCGTGTGTGCTCGCCTCGGGGCGATCTGATCTTCTAATTGCGTGAGGCGGTCATCATTGCGATTCAGATCCTGGTTTCGGTAGTGCAGTAGTTCTCGCAGCTCTTGGACCAGGTCGGCAGGAAGCTCTACTGTGACCGGCTGTGCAGGGACGGTGTTGTTGCCTTCAACACCCGCTGGTGGTGGTCGAGTTGGGATCTCGGCCACACTTTGTAAACGAGCCGTAGCCTTTGGTCGGCCTCGGGGTGCCTTCGGGGGCATCTTCGGGATTGGTGGAAAGCTCGCGGGCTCCCACTGTGGTCGCCAATTGATCTGTACCTTTGAGTGCTTGACCGCTGTTTCACAGGTATCAGACCTCGGTATGCTCTTCTGGTCGTACTCCGAGCTCCGCTTCAGGGGGCAGGTGTACCTGCGAAGACACTCCAATGCCCAAGTCAGGAGCGAACGAGCAGAGTATAGATCTGAATGAATAGTGTATACTTGACAACTGACGCCATCAATGCTTTTATAGCGCTGGTGGGCGATCCTCGAGCGTTGGATCTATGCGTACGGACCAATCGGGGCCGTTGATCCGATTCTCTGCTCCTTTGCCCCTTTATTGCTGGGCCAGTCCAGGTAGAGTCGCTGGAATGGGCTTCGGCCCATTCCGGAATAGTGCGTTTAAATCGTTTTATGTCGAGCCAAATACCATCTATGAGGAAATGAAAGGGACACTTTAACTGAACTTGATTATTTACAAAATAGGTTATTAATAATCAAATTAACTAAACTCGTTCTTATAAGTTTCAATTTTATGTATATATATAATATTGAATATTTGGTATTTAGTTATTGATATAATATAATATTATAACTAATATGCGGGATGGGAATTAACATCATTTCAATTTTTTCGTATTTAACATTGTATCTTATTTATCTACTAAATGTTTCGATATAGAGTGACATTTTAGGTTCATTCACTGTAATGCACAAACTCTATTATAAATTTTACAACAATATCTCATTTACAGTATCACCATACAATCAATAATATTAAGATAGATAGTTGAAGATATATTCCAATCCAAGAAGAGATTGTTGTTTCTGTTTACACACATAAAAAAATATAATGAATACTTTAAACCTCGAATAAAAGACAAATTTACATAATAGAAATTTGAACCTCCAACTACTACAATAGCTTTCTTCTAGGCTGAATGATAGTGATCTAAAACAAAATGAAATTACATAAGTGATGTAACAACCAAACAAAAATGATGTAAAAAAATGAAAAGATATGTGGTGACCTCTCTTTTTAGATATTTATAGTATTTTTGAAAGAAGAATTAAAGTGAAGGAAAAGGAAAAGATTGTAACTATTCTCTATTAAAAATCAAGTATAATAATTAATACTAATCATAATAATAATTTAGAGAAATCAAGAGGCAACCAAATTCAAAACATCAAGTAATAAATCAAGAGTAATCAATAATGGAGAAAGTTTTTTAAAATAAAAAAAGGGAGAAAAACTCACAATTCAAGAGTGAATCACTTAAAAAGTATCTTTTAAGTGCAAAGTCATTATAACTAAACTTTTAAAATATATAAAACAATTTTTTTATAAATATATTAATAGTATAAGCCATACGGTTGAAATAAGTGATAGTAAATAATGGGGTAACCTATTACTAAAAGTTCAAAAGGCAACAACAGTGAATATAGGAAAATAATGGTAACCTATTAAAAGAAAAAAACTGATCATTAATATTGAATTGTATATTAAAGTTTTATTAATAATTCTAAAATCAAACTTTTATTCCTATGCAAATTATAAATATAGGGAAAAAAAGATAAAAACTTAAGCATAAATATAGATTTCCATGACCACTATAAAAAAGAAGACATATATTAATATATATATATATATATATATATATATATCAAATGATGCATAAAAAAATTGAAAAGAAGAATGTTAATTTGTAATACGTGTATAAAAAGTTAAAGAAAATATAAATAATGAGAAGTATTGTGGAGGTTCTATCTAAGCTTAATACTCTACTAAGTCATCATTAATTAAGTTAGTGGGTAGTTATGTGTTTTCACTATATCTAATTAAGAGCTACAATTAAAGTATTATATTTAAATTATAAATATATATTATTATAAATAAAAATGATGTGGAGCTTCCTAGAGGCTCCAAAAAAGCTTCATTTAGTAATTTATATAGATATTTAACAAGTTGCGCAGCTGACGTTCTGTCAACAAAAAAATTGCAGAGCTGACGCATAATTTTTATCACAATCTTTTTTGACCAAATATTTTTGTCACAATAGTCTACAATATTAAACAAAAATATTAAAATATCATTTTTAGAATATGTTTCTTTCTATAGCGAAAGGTAAAAAATTAAAACATCTTTTCTTTTCTTTTTTTATATGAAAAATTAATACACTGGAATCCATATTTATATATATATATATATATATATATATATAAAAAAGTAGCTTCTAGGATGGTAGTAAATATGGTCCATGAGTGAAGTATAATTAACAAGGAAATGTCCCTACTCGCGATAGATGTTGATGTGGTTTGATGCATATTTGGTACAAAGTCCTTCGGATTATATAGGATTTGAGGAATAGCTGCATCTTCTCTAAAGGCGTGCCTCATTTTGGGAGAGCTATTGACATGGTCATATCATTGTCCTGACGTTGGTTTCAGGATAGAAGAAACTCTTCCTCTTGTTTATTTTATGAGTGCTTTATAGGTCTTATTGACTACTCCCTCCGTCTCATATTAAGTGTCTTATTTGCCATTTTTCTTGTCTCAAATTATCTGTCACTTTAGAATCCCAATACAACATTTATTATTACTTTCCAACAATACCCTAACTTTAGAATATCAATAACCGTGTCTTTGCACCAACCAAGAAAAGTGTAAAGGTGTTTTAGTCCTACCACATTTTTTTACCATAAAATTTAACATATCCAATCATTTTCTTATACCCGCGCATAACCTTAAACGACACTTAATATAAGACGGAGGGAGTATTTATCTAGCTAGGAAGTAGTTTCTATTTGTGTGGCTGATAACTCTATTTTATATAGAGTTATTCATATATCTAAACTTAGATAATTGCTTAAAATCAAGTATAAAATGTGCTAAATATAGTAGTATAAATAAAATAACAACATTTATGGTTTTAAGGTGAATGATATTCATAACTTAGCATTTTGCATGTATATTGGTATGTTTGATGTGTTTGTTCAGTACAGCTGCAGTTAGGTACATCTGCACCAGAAACAATTCTCACTGTGCATCTGCACTTGGTGCAACTGCACCTTCCTGCATCGAAGCAGCTCACAACCCCACATTGGAAGCACCTCAATTCTTACCATTGCCATAATGCTTTGATGGCATGCTGCTTGCTTAAGAGTCACATGGGGGCACATGGCCACTTGCAAAAGGAGGCTCCTACAAGATAAAGATCATCATGAAGATCCTTTCACATGGGACACATGGCGAAACATAATTGGACCTCTCTTTAAGGTTGAGTGTTGGACTCAAATGGCATCATCAACTTCTGAAAAGTAACCATGGCTAAGTTAACTTCATCTCCAAGCAAACCCTCACTTGAAGGAAATCTCAAGGCCTATATAAAGGACTTCATCCTTCACTTGGAAAATCATCTCCATTCTTCATCTTCATCTCTCATCTCACTTCTCTCTCTTTGGAGATCACTTTAGATAGTATTTATTTTTCTAGTTTAAATAATAGTTAGATTGTAAGAAAGTAAGGAAGGAATTGACAACTTCTCCCTTCACTTCTTCATAGAATTCGTAGTGCAAGGAATCAGTGCAGTTGCACTTGCTTGGCAAACTTATGCAAGAGTTCTTCAATTGGTGTAATCTCTACCCTATTGTCTTCTCTTGTAATTTCCTTTATTTCAACATGTTTTATTTCATCTCTATTTGCCTTGCAATGCCTATTATGAGCTAAACTTCTTAAGTTGAGATGTTCTAACTTTCCAATAATCTTTTGAGGAAAGTTATTGTGTTTTCAAGTGGTGTAAGCACTTTAGTTCTTGTGTTTAAATTCTTAATATTGTTTAAGGTTGATCGCTTAAAACAAGTAGAGTTATATTCACTTAATTGGCTTATAACTAGAAATCAAGAACTAAATAAGGATAAGTGTTTAATGAAGCTTTTTGTTAAACTTGTTTTAATGAAGTTAGCTTGTTAATTCCTAACCTTAGGTTAACATAGTCCTTACAAGAGTGTAGTGATATCTTAAGATACAAGAGTGTACTTATTTAGCAACGTGGATTATCTGTAAGGGGGCGAGAAAGGAATTGACTACTTCTTTCTTTACCGCAAAAAAACAGGATCATAAGAGCTTGTAACGAAACTCTGAAGAAAGTAACTGACCAGCACACACTGATGCAGCTGCACCTAAGTGCATCTGCACCACGAGTAAACACAATACTCTCAAAAGTGAATTATTTAGTGAAGACATCTCAACTATCACAATCCACTAATTTCTTACACCTTTTATTTGCTTGTTTATTTTCTGTTTATTTACATTATTGCACTCTCACCATATATTGTTTAATGGTTACCTTTCACTAGTGAACTATTGATTCTAAACTTGTAAATTAATCCAATCCCTGTGGGAACGATACTCTACTTTCACTTTATTACTTGTTTGTGACTGTGTATACTTGCACACGTTTTCCACACACCAGTGGCTCGCTTATATGTTGGGCTTATTTTGTTCATTTTCTTATACAAAAAATTTAGGGTGACGGGATGGTGCCCCAGTCCAAGGAAGAGAAGAGAAGACCTTCGGGCTCTTTGAGCACTTACGAAGGTAATTACATTTACCACACCCCAAGAGGACTAGTGGGGAGTTGAACCCGGGACCTCTCGGATACAACTCTTGTCATGCTCCACTAGACCAACCCCTTGGGGTTCGGCTGATTTTCTTTGTTTGTATATGGGTTGAGTACCCTTGTGCTCAACTATTTATATATAATTATCACTAGTGCCGAAAAGGGATTTAAAGTCAGGCAAATTGGCCTTTTAAAGTCAGGCGCTGCGTGACTTCTATTATGGTGACTTCGTATGTCAGGAGCTTTAAAGTCGCGCGACAGCTTGACTTCGTATGTTTGTTTTTAAGTCGTGCAATCATTGCCTGACTTTAATTATTGATGTTTCGCCTCTGGAAAACGCTTTTAAAGTCGAGCCTAAGTCTGACTTTAAATCAATGTTTAAGTCAGACTAGGGGTGGCAATTTCTACCCGTAGTCAATTTGGGGATGGGGATGGGTCTATATCCCCCGCCCCGCGGGGACCCCGCCCCCGAATACATTAAATAAATGTTTATATTATAGATATATATTATATTCTAAGTAATAGATTTTTTAGTCTTTTATTGTGTTTTTAAATAAAAATACTAATAAAATATTAAATTGTGCTAAGTTTTATATTTTTATTCTTACCTTTATACTTTTTAACTATTAAAATATCAAGATAAGACTAAATTTTATACATTTTTTGCAGTTTTATTATATTTTAATTTTAATTTTTGCTAACTTTGAATAAATTTTTGGGGTCCCCGCGGGGATCGTGGGGATCCGCGGGGATGGGGATGGGGGAGGGAAACTCCCCGAAGCGGGGAATGGAGATGGGGATGGGGGAGAATATGGGAGGCGGGGACGGGGAGCGGTAGAGTACTCCCCGCCCCCGCCCCGCCCCATTTTCATCCCTAAGTCAGACTTTCTGTGGTCTGACTTTAAATGTGCTCATATTTTAAAGTCAGATTTGTATCCGCCTGACAAGTTATTCTTTTTTGGCCTATTCACCAGCATATATATACAAATTTGGCTCCACTAGCTAGGCATTCATTAAACCAGCAACACACATTAAAAGTACAAAATTACTAAATTTAGCTCCAAAAGTATCATTAACAATTCAACATTCATTTGACTAATATGTTGTCAAAAGGTAAAGTAGAGCAATAATAATGCATTTTAGTAGAGCACCAGAGGCAAATGAACATCAAAATACACAAACATATAACACTAAAGGCAAATGAACATCAAATGAACATCACTTATGTTGTTTTCTTTGTTGTTTTCTTCGTTCTTCCTTTGAAGTTGGTTTACGCTCTGCATACAACTGTATAAAAAACTCCGTCCAAACTTGTCTAACGTGCGTCAACTTTTCACGTGTGAACGGACAACTCGAATTAAACATCTACAAAAACAAAGGTGAATACGAATCACATGGTTAACTTAATACGACAACATAATAATCACCTAGTAATCATCCTATAAAAGTTGAAAATTTCTATTACCTTCTTCCAATTATTAGTGATAGTTGCGGAGACAATGGTCATCATATTTATCATCACACATAGTGGCCACAAGAATAAGTATCATTTTGTTTTGGTCCCTATAAATGAATATCAAAAATCTAGAAGATGATCACTTATTGTGTCAACTGGTTGTGGTGTCCGGGTCACACAATTAACACAAGGACAATCAAAAATTCCACCACTATCTTTAAGCTTTGTTTGAGCCAACTCTAGAAATTCTTCCACCCCTTTCGCATACTCGTCACTCAGCTTACTAGTTTGCATTCAACTATGAACCATATAGCTACACTCACAAAAATAAAAAATAGATATTAATTTTAGATTTCACCTGTCAAGTAAATATTATCAACTACAAGAGTTTTTTCCAAGGACGCGAAATATGTTCACTCTAATAAGATTCTTTAATTTCATTTGTGAGATATATACTAATGGAATCGTGCCTCAACCTCGCTTCGGACATGATTATACTGAGAAAACTATATGAACTAAGTTATGTACTTCTATGATAGAACACATAACTATTCTGATTCTGAATTATCAATCCTAGTCTTTAATGTTGCCACCTATATAAGTTGGAATAATTGTCTAATTTCTAAAAAAAAGGCAAGTAAATGTGTTTTACCTTTGAGGTAATGTTTTTTGAAGAGAGTGAAATGGATGCCCACTTGAGAATGGAGGGAGCTAAAGTCCAAATATAATTGAAGAATAGAAGAATGCCCACTTGATGATGAAATCCAAATTGAGCTGTAACACCAAGCATGAGATCTAACATTAGAAGTTTCCTAAGAATTTTCATCTTCATTAATGAAAAGGAATAAGCATTAGGAGAGATGTCATTCAAATTTGATATAAGATAAACAAAGAGGGATTCTGTATAAAAAATGTCTCATGGAAAGTGAGAAAGCTGAATTGGTCAATAAGTCCTTTTCATAGTCATAAAACCATCATCTCCAACTTCTTTTACCATCCAATATATTCTATTCTATTCTATTTAATATACATAATATGATAGTGAATTGGTCCAACTAAATATCGCAGTGACATGGGTGTACTGACATAAACAATGCTCTTCCTCAAGGAATTCCTTCTATTGCACTTCATATTGGATATAATTACACACCTGAATCCCAGTAAGGTGCATTCCAAATCAAATGTCCCTCGATCAATAAGTTTACAAAAAAAAAGGCTTTCCACTGATTTCTTTTTTAGAACATTTAGTCTGTGAACATGATGAAATATGAGCCGAAAAGGTTATGTAAAAGGTAACATTCAAAGAATTAAACACTTGATCTGCAGATGTTTTGAATAAAATAAAATATATGAACTTGATATTTTTCCACCCAGCAGTGAGGAATGCAATAGTAATGGATAAGATACTATGTTTCAATAGACCAAAAATTGAATCAACCATAAAGCGTGAGACGTTGAAGAAAGCTTCAAATTAAAGAGGACTTCAAGGAACAAAAGGTTTCCTTTTTTCCAAAAAATGAAGGATACTCAACACATAAAAGACAGTGATGGGGATTTACTTATTACTAATTGATGCTGAAAACAATAGCATAGTTAAAGTGAGAGCATAGACAATAACTTAACAACTTATATACCAAAACAATAGCATCACAAGTGATTATTCTTTTGAACTCTATAGCATGAATATTGTGATTGTTGAGTGCAGAGAGACATGGTTAATACGAAATTGTTCCAGCTAGAACTCTTGAACACAGTTAACTTTATCATTGAGACATTTGACAAACTGAAGCTGAATCAAATAGGATAGTTGATATAAAAAATAGAAATTGAAGGACTAAATCTGTGTAAATCCAATATTTCTAAGATCATTTGACATTTGACAACAGTTGGGGCGTTGTTCCATTTAAAGCTATCAAACGATCATAAAAGGAATAGAATTAATCATACATTTTTCTAAATATTTGGAGTTCAAAATTAAGATTCTAAGATCACGATAATAGTAATACTTCACCCAAATATCTAAAATTCAAGCCACAATAAGCAGGACAATGACATCCACTGAATATCTATCTCAAATACCATTTTGTATGAGTACATACACGAAACAACGAATAACGTGATATTCTTAATTCAAACCTGAAAACCCAGATTCATATTGGATATAATTACACACCTGAATCCCAGTTGAAGCTGAATAATCAAGACTGGGAGACTGAGAATGGAAATATAAGGCTCTTCAAATGAACAATGATGAGATTCTGATATCTTGCTAATGATGAACTAAGGAACTGAAAACTGCTATTTATCAAATTCCTAGAAAACACAAACAGTATATAAGTAAAGACATGGAAATAATCTCATATTTGAAACTTACAACAAACAAGAACAAAATCTCTAGTTTTCAAACAACTAAACTTTTTCGTTTAGCCTAGAATATTAGCTTCTAACAGTTGAAATGAATACACAAGATAGTCATAAACGTGAAGCAACCTTGCCGAAAATGCATTGAACA